>CM053588.1:80122326-80157413 GCA_028646515.1 Pseudochirops corinnae | reverse complement strand
CAAGGGATACACAAATAGGAAGCAAGCAACAGAAGACATATTTAAAGCTAGCTCATTTGATTTCAAATACAGAACTCTTTTCACTATACTATAGGGCCCATATAGAGTTTTATCATAAAATACATGAAGAATAATAAAATGAAAGAAGATTATAATGGTAGGAAGAGACAAAGTTGTGAAGAGTTTTAAATTCCAAATGCAAGACTTTAAATTTGATGCAGGAGGTAGTAAGGACCCACCAATATTTATTGAGTTGAGTGGTGACATGGTCAGACTTATACTTGTTGAAAATCACCCTGCAGCCATATGAAGGATAGCTGTGAATGCAGAAAGACATGACAGGAAGACCAATTGGAAGACTATTACAGTCATTCAGGCAAGAAGTGATAATGGCCCGAACTAGGATGGTGTATTTTGAGAGGAGAGTAAGTGACACATAGGAGAGATACTATGAAGGGGAAAATGACAAGATTTGGCAATCACTTGAATATGTGGAGAGATAGAAATTAAGGATAACACTGAAGTTTGGTGCTTGGGTGACTTATAATGATGGAATGTTCAACAGTAATAGGGAAGTCAAGAATGCAGAGAGGGTTTTGGGAGAAAGATAATGAGTTCCTTTTTGGATATGTAGAGTTTGAGATGTCAATGAATCATCCAGTTCAAGATATTGAATGAATAGTTGGTGATATAAACCTGGGGCTCAGGAAAGACAATAAAGGTAGGGACATAAGTCTGGGGAATCATATGCTTATGTGTGTATATATGCACATATTTGTAAATATATACTTATAGTATCTACATCATATGTGTGGTCTAATCAGCTACCAAATTACCAAAGGAGATAGCATAGGTGAAAAGAGAAGAGCATTAGTGACAACCTTGGGAGACAATTGTAGTTAGCAGCCAAAACATAGATTGACACTCAGCAAAAGTTAATAATGGTAGCCAGAGAAGTAGGAGGAGAACCAAGGGAAAGCATTGTCAAAAAAACACAAAACAGGGACAGCTAGGTGGCGCAGTGAATAGAGCACCAGCCCTGAAGTCAGGAGGACCTGAGTTCAAATTCAGCCTCAGACGCTTAACACTTACTAGCTGTGTGACTTTGGGCAAGTCACTCAACCCCAATTGCTCTGCCTTCCCCCCCTCCCAAAAGCAAAAAACCAAAACCAAAAACAAAAAACTTAAACAAAGAATATCCAGAAGAAGGTGATCAGAAACATCAAATGCTTAGAGATAAGTTACCAAAAAAAGGTTGAGGATTGAGAAAAGGTCAAGTAAGAGATCACTGACAAGCAGAATGATTTCAGAAAAACCTGGAAAGACTTACGTGAGCTGATGCATAGTGAAGTGAACAGAACCAGGAGAATGTTGTACACAGTAACAGCAATATTATTCAATGAAGAGCTGTGAATGACTTAGCTATTCTGAGCAATTCCAAGACAATCCCCAAGAACTAATGATGAAGCATACTATTTGCCTCCAGAGAAAGAACTGCTATTAACTGAATACAGACTGAAGCATGCTCCTTTTCACTTTCTTTCTTTCATTTTTTTCTTCTTTTACTTGAGTCTTCTTGTGCAAAATGACTAATATGGAAAAGTTTTACATAATTGCATATGTATAACCTATCTGATTGCCTTCCATCTCAGGGAGAGGGGAAGGGAGGGATAGAATTTGGAACTCAAAACTTTAAATAAAAATGTTTTAAAAATTGTTTTAAAAAAAAGAGAGCTTTGGTAATTTTAGATAGAGCAGTATCTGCAGAATTAATGAGGTCAGAAGTCATCCTGCAGAGAATTTAGAAGTAGATGATGCAAAAAAATATTACTGGCAACACTTTAGAAAGAAAGCAAAATCCTGAGGGGATGGAACAGGTGATTGGTTAGGTGTTCTGGGGTGTAGAAAGGTATATCTAAAAGATACACTTAGCATCTCCCTCTTTCTCCGACCCCACCAGGTAGTTTTGCAGGACAGCTGAGCCAGAAAATGGAACATGCCTTAGTCAATGATACTTACAGAAGCATATAACTCAGGGGCAGGAGTCCTGAGCTATTCTTATTCTTAGACCACCTATATGGATCAGGGTCCCAGAGTAACCAAAAGGAAGTCAGGTAAAATTGCCTGGTATAGAGAGGATCTATGATATTTTCCAAGACTATGTTCAGTCTATTGTCTCTAGCTTTTGATCTTTGATGAACTTTGTTTTTTTAGCCACAGTAAAGAATTCTCTCCTGTGATGATGGGCTCTGCCTCCAACCAAACATCACCAAATGCTGCCACTTTCATCCTTGTGGGTGTCCCAGGACTGGAGGCAATCCACCTTTGGCTAGCAGTTCCATTGAGTATCATGTACTCTGTGGGCCTACTAGAGAACATCCTCATCGTGACTGTGATCTGGGCAGAGCCAGGCCTGCATGAGCCCATGTACTATTTCTTATGTGTCTTAGCTGCTGTAGATATTATCATGTCAACCTCTGTGGCCCCCAAAATGCTGACTATTTTCTTCTCAGGCAGTGGTGCCATTGGTTTTGCTGCCTGCTTCATTCAGATGTACATCGTCCATGCAGCAACAGCTGTGGAGACAGGGTTGCTTCTGTCAATGGCCTTTGATCGCTATGTGGCCATCTGCAAACCCTTGCACTACCAGACCATTCTCACACCCCGGACAATGTTGGGCATTGGTGTGGCCATTATGGTGAGAGCAATTACAGTCATGACCCCACTGAGCTGGTTGGTAGTCCATCTGCCATATTGCAATTCCCATGTAGTCCTTCATTCCTACTGTGAGCACATGGCTGTAGCCAAATTAGCATGTGCCGACCATATGCCCAGCAGTCTCTATAGCTTGATTGCTTCCTTTATCATTGTAGGCTTTGATGTGACTTTTATAGCTACTTCCTACAGTCTAATCCTCAGGACAGTGTTCAACCTATCCTCCCAGGATGCTCGGTTCAAGGCACTTAGTACATGTGGTTCCCATGTGAGTGTCATGGTCCTTTACTACCTACCTGCTATGGTATCCATTTACATGGCTTGGTTGGGGCAGGACATGGTGCCCCTGAACGCTCAGGTGCTGTTGGCTGATTTTTACCTGGTTATCCCTCCTATGCTGAATCCTCTCATTTATGGTCTGAAGACAAAGAGGATCCGGGAGCGGGTGTGGAATGCAGCTGCCGTCACCCTCACAGGTCCTAATCACCTGAATCCCAAGAAAGAGAAAAGACCTAAGCAAATGTTTGCTATAGAACATACTGGATCCACATCAAGAGCACAGGCACAAGAGTAAGTTGGATTGCAGAAATGTTGCCTTAATGTCTGTCCGATACCCACATTCTTTCCCAACTGAATCCAGATCAGTACTACAACATTTTTTTTTTCCCCCACACTAATGACATTTCAGACACAGAGACAACTAGATTTATTGTTTTGGATGTTGAATGCTTTTTAGTCTTCAAGCATCTACTGCTAGTCCCTTTTGAATCACAAATATTCTTGGAAAGGGCTTTAGTAACTATTGTCTGTAACTATTACAACCCTCCTATATTTTATTTCCTAGGTCTTTCACAGGAGGCTTTCCTGGGGTCCATTTAAATTGTTACTTAATCATAAAGTGTCAGATTTCAAAATTAGGTTGAAAATTAGTCTGTAATGGTAAATCTTATGCTCATAAATTAGGGAATAGACAAATAAATTTGGTTGCATAAATATAATAGAGTACTGCATTGTAACTATGCATGAATCTGAGGAAATGAAAGAAGTGTGGGAAGATTCATATTAACAGATGTAGGATAAATGTACATAATGGTTATAGCCATGCAAGCAGAAAGAACAACAAAAGAAATTGAGTAATGACTAAGCTTGGCCTTGGCTAAAAGTTGAGAAAGCATACCCTCCATTCTCTGTAGAGGTGGGAGCAGCATGGATGTGGAACCTGGAATGTTCTATTGGACATGATGGAGGTATTGATGGGTTTCTTTGAACAACTCTTCCCTCTCCTTTTTTTAGTCTTTTTTACAAAAGATGATTCTCAGTGCAAGGAGGAACTGGAAAGGAATATATTCAGAAATGAAGAATTACCAAAAATTATACAAAAGCAAAAGATACCAATAATACTTAAAAATATGAGATCCATCCCATAACTCCTACTGTAAAAAAAATAAGAGTTAATTGCAGAGATTAGTGAAAAAACAAAACTAGAAGATTTAAAGTATTTAAAGTACTGAAATGTTGACAGGAATCAACAATATGGTATGGCAATAAAAATTAATATAATCTTAGACTCTAATGAGGGAGACATCCTGTCCAGTTCAAGGTGGTTGACAGACCCATTATACTTGGTCCTTGTCAGACCCAATTTAGATTATTGTGTTAAGAACTATGCACCATTTACAATAAATGATAAGCTGGAGAGGAAGAGAAACAAGGATTCTGAAGGCTTGCTGTATGAGCAATGATGGTAGAAACTAGAAATAGTTAGCTTAGAGTAGAGAAAGAACAGCTGTTTCAAATACTTTTTTTCAGAATTTTATTTTTAAAGTTTCTGTGTGATAGGCTAATTGGAAAAGACTGGGGTGGATAGCTTTGTTGCTTATGGATTCAAGAAAACCAAGTACAGAGCTGCTTCATGTATGACTGAAGATAAGGCATCAAATCAATGGCACATGTGAGAACACAGCCTCTTGTATACATCTCCCAGCCTAAATGCATATGTAGAGAGAGAATGGGAAATAAGGGAGAAAGTACATGCACAGCAATTTCTATAATAGTAAATTCCATGTTCCTTTTCACTGGAAATCTTTGAGCAGAAGCTGGATGGTCACTTACTGTATATGCTATAAAAGAGATTCTTGTACAAATATATTTGAGTGAGATAGCCTCTGAGGTTCTTTTCAAAACTGAAAATCTGTGATTGTGTGGCATTTATCATATGCCAATCAACAAGCATTTATTTAGTGTTTACTATTTGCCAATCATTGTATTAAGTGAGAGGGATACAAAGAAAGGCAAAGATAGTTGTTGCCCCAGAGAGTTTACATTTTAATGGGAGAAGACAACATGTACGTAAATAGTTGCATAAAAAGATATGTACAGAATTGATGGAAAATAATATTTGAGGGAAATTCTCTAGCATCTGAAGGAACCAGGAAAGGTCTCTTGCTGAAGGTGGCTTTTGCTTAGAGTTTTGAAGGAGGCTAGGAATATTAAGAGGTAAAGATAGGGACACAGAGAATTCTAGACACCCAGGGGCATGTTGGAGCCAGTTCTAATCAGCAACCCAATTGTTAAATTTCCCAGTATAAGCATTCATACTTTGAGAAAATACAAATCATCTGGAATTCTTTGTTTTGTTGATTCTTTTTTATTTAAGAAAGTGTTCCTAATGCACATTAAACATAGAAGTGTGCAGGCATATATTGTTCCCCATATCATTTACCAGAATGCCCCTAAAAAGCATTATGAATATTGCTTGAGTTTTGCAAATGCACAATAGAAGGCTTAGAGAATGAAGACATCACCAGATTGGAAGCCTGGTAACTATAGGATAATAATAAAAATAAGAAAAATAAGAACAATGAAGATGATGATAAAAACTCACATTTATGTAGTAAATTAAAATTCACAAAGTGTTCTATATCTATTATTTCATTTGAGCCTCACAACACTCTTAGTTACATCCAGTGCAAAGGCATGGTATTGAGAAACAGGGCATTTATTATGTGTAAGAATATCTGCTAATCAAGTTACCTATTAGATAAGGCAACTTAAATTACTTTGTAAAGTTGTAAATCCACTAATTGGAGAATGACAATCACAGGGATTTCTGCTGTTGGGTGTAAAGGGCTTGGGCATTCTCACTACCTTTCCTTGTCCTTCTCTCAACTTTGTCAAAGCCTTGGAGAGAAGAATTAGGAAGCAGAAAATTGGACAGACAAACATGGCCCTTTTCTCTAATTCAATTTAATTCTACTCCACTCAGTTAAACAAATGTTTATTATTAATAATCCCTAGTTTTCTTCAAAACAAGTCTTTCTTGATTTCTGTCCCTCCCATACCTCAGATTTTAGTGCTCCCCCTAAATACCTTGTTTATTTTTTTAATATATGTGCTTATACGTGTACATGTCTTCTTCCCCAATACAATATGAGTTCCATGAGGGCAAGAATTGTTTCATTTCTGATTTTTTATTCTCAGTGTCCAGCACATAGCTTAAAGACATTTACTATTTGATTGATGGATTAATTAATTAAGTCTCCATTATGTGCAATCCATTATCAGTAGAATTCATGACAAGAAATGTATATGGGCTGATCATTTTCCAGAAGTGAGAGATAAAATATAAATAGTCTAATAAAATGATGCACTATTTTTCATAACATATGAAGAAAGACAAATGAGGAACCCCAAAATATTGCCTGGCTCTATTTGGAAGATTTACAGAGACACAAAAATCCCATGGAATGAGAAGGCATGAAAGATTTTGACATGGACCAGAGATATGTGTATCTATATTGATGAGATGATAACCCTAGTGAAGTAGAATTGACAACTGAGCAAGACACTGTGCTGAGTAGTAAGAATATGAAGCTAAGCAACAAAAGTATAATATCCTACTTTTAACTCAGAGGCTTCTTGAGGGCAAGGATTTAAAGAAATTTGTCTGGATATTTTCTTTATTCTTCTCATTCTGCCTTTTATTATAGTTCATCTACATTATCAACAAGCATTTATTAAACACTTGGTATATGCCAAAGTTGGTGCTAAGCACTGGAGATACAGAGAAAAGCAAAAAGAGTGCCAGTTCTCAAGTTGCTTACATTCTAACAGAGAAGACAACAGGCAAATAACTATACATGTATAAAATCCTTGCTGTGCACATGGGAGGAAATAACAGGGAAGGACTAGGAAAGGATTCTTCTCAAGGTAGGATTTGAGCTGTCTTGAAGGAAGCCAAAGAACCCAGGACATGACAAAGGAAAACATTCCAGGCATAGAAATTTATAATCTAGGAAAAGGAACAAGGTTAGGAGGTAGAGTTTTGTGTCTGAGGAGTAGCAAGAAAGCTAGTGTTTCTGGACTGAGGGACAGAGGGAAAAAAAGTTTAAGTTGATTTGTATGCAGGAGAATTTGAGGGAGAGGCCAATTTTAGTTGGTCAGGGTAATCAGGGAAAGTTTCATGGGGGAAGGGGCCTGTGCTCTGATCCCTGAAGGCAGATAGCAGCATAGTACACTGGAAAGAGTCCTCCAGCAGTCAGAGAATCTGGGTTCAAATCCTTTCTCTGATGTTTACTACCTGTATGACCTTGAAAGAGTCATTTATCCTCCATGGGCTTCAATTCTTCAAGTGTAAAATGGAATGGTTGGACTAGATGGTCTCTGTGGGTCTCTTCTATCTCTAGATCCAGGATTATACATAAATTTCTATTAATGAATTTTGCATTAGTGCTCTACAAGCAAGAGATTCTTTAAAAATGTCAATTGTTTTGGATGATCTCTGTAAATGATTAATAGGAAATGAAGACACAATAGGATTAAGGAACAACTAGTAGTTTAGTTTGGATAGAATATAGGATGCATGAGGGTGAAAGAGGGTTAAAAGGTTGGAAAGGGAAGCTGAAGGCAAATTATGGAAGATCCTTCAAATGACAGGCTGACTAAGGAGTTTGTGTCATTCACAACAGGGAGCCAATGAAGGTTTCTGAGCCAGAGAGTGCCATGGTCAGTCATGTATTAAGAAGAGTATTTGGAAATTATGTGAGGAATAATAGAGAGAGAAGAGACCAACTGTAGGAAGGCCATTTAGGGGACTATTATATTGCCTCTTCTTGAGTTCAGGCTTTTGTTTCTCATCTGGGTTGCTTTGAGTAGAGAGACGTTCATCCATTGTTTTTTTTCTCACCCAGTTGACAAGGTCAGTTGAGTCTAAGATGACTGAGAGAGATTTCAAACCTAGGGGAAGTGGAGTTTGGTTGTAAAAGGAATAGATCAACAAAAAGTAGGAAGTTGGGAGGAAGAACAAGTTTTGAGTGGAAGATAATGAGAGTTTTTGAGGTATTGGTGGAACATTAGGTGGAGAAATCCAGTAGGTGTCTGGATGTGAAAGCAAGATATATCATTTGCGTTATGTTTTATACTCTTTACTAGTGCTGGTCTTTGGTATCAAACACCCATTTTACAACAAATTTGGAGTGATGTGTTGAAGTCTAGAAAAAATGTGAAATCCTTCAGGGATCCTTGAGGCTTCAGAAAGGGGCCTAGGTGTCATATGAACATGGTAGTGGAGAGGATAGGAGAGAACTAATAGGAATGGACAAAACGAATTTCATCTCCCAGTGAGGAAGTTTTCTTTTTTTTTCTAACTATCTTTTTACCAACAACAGAACGGATTACTGAGAAGGTAGTGAGTTCTTCATCGTGATATTCAAATAGGAAAAATTACTGGTCATAGATGTTGTAAAGGGGATTTCTCTTTAAGTAGCATTTGGATTCTCTTCCCTCTGAGGCCTTTTCCAATGAAATTTTTTTTTTTTTTGATTTTGTGATATCTGTATCAGAGTAATGACCAGGTACTCAGGAAAACCCTCTTGCTTTCTTCCCTTCTTCATCTCTTCTCTCTCCATCTTGGGCCCCAATCCTAATATTCTCCTTTCTCTTTGTTTATCCCATCTAAGGCAGAAAGATGAAGGAATTTAGGACTATCTAACCACTTTGTACTAGGCAGGACATACTGTAATGTAGGGAGGAAGGACTGGGAAAGGAGTGAGGGAGCAGAGCAAATATTACATACTGTTAGTCTTCTCATGCATAAATGTTACTTTGAAATAATATTTGTAATAATAAAATGATAGTAGTTATAATAATTATATAGATAACAGTATTTGCCTTTGAAAAGTGAAAAGTATAGAACACTGCACTTTCAAAGCCACTATTTCACTGATCCTTCATAACATCCATCCCACTACCCAACATAAATGATATTCTTATTGTATAGAAAAAGAAAGTGTGATAAAAAGAAAGGTTCAATAAGTGCCCATATGTCTTCTTAGAAAGCCTGATTCCTGCCTATAGTGAACTTATAATTTGATTTAGGAGAGAAGGGAAAATATCTGTGTAGAAAATAGAACTCATTTTTTTCCTTCTGTGAAACTTGTAGTAGCACATAGCGCTGAACATCCAGGTGGTGGGCTGACTTGTCCAATGCTGATGTGTAGCATATCCCCATTTACAGATACAAAAATATACAATCCTTTTTTCACTGATCCCAATCACCTTGCCTCTCATTCACTCATTTAGTAATTGCCCCAAGATGCAGCAGAAGAATTAAAATGTCTATATGTTCGTAGATACTGTAGATACATCTTCAATGTGACCTCTTCATTCACTTGTCCTGCCCATCCACCCTTCTCTCAGGACCTAGGTGTTATAGTCTTTACTCTCTTTCCAGGATCTAAGCTTCCTGACTTATGGTCTTGGGAGGAGAAGTAAGTCTCAGGATCTCTGGGTTTGAGGAGAGGAAATTTGAGTTAAGGTATTTGGATGATAGGAGAGAAACGATGCCTTCAACACTTCCTTCCACCTCACTGATTTGATATATCTAGATCCTGACTGGAGAAAGAAATACCCAGACTTCCTCTGGATAATTCTTCCATCTTAAGCATACTGTGCTTGATCTTGAACTTAGAGCATGACATTGAATGTTGTAGTTCTCTCTCTGTGTCCTACTTATCTGTCAAAGAGACCAGCAAACCAACAATAATCATGAAACAAATATAGTGAATACAAGACTACCCTAAATATGTAACAAGAAGAGGCATCCTTACATTTAAATGTTCAGAGATCAGATATATGAAACAACTTTTCAAGGCTATCCTCTGTTTATCAACATTCATTGAAAAGTATGAAATGCAGGAGCAACTGAGAGAGAGAGAGAGAGTTTTAGAGACCTAGAAGCAATGATATTTCAGAGGACTCATCAGATTAGAATACTTCAGTCACTCCCAGACTCAAGGTGACCCATTGAACTCCTTCCAAGAGTCTGAGTTATTTAAAAATGAAAAATAGTTGAATTTGAGGATTTGACAATGCCATTGTGTTTTCTCTGCCTCTTATACCTTGATTAAAAAAGATGTCATATATTCATGTCTTAACATGTAGTTGCTCTAAGAAGTCCCCCTTGATTCTCCTGAGACAATCAAGCTGTTTAAGGTTATATGCTTCCCTATCTGTTTTGTCTCTGTCTTCCTTAGGAGGTCTCAACTCTCTTCTGCCAGAAGCGTCGCAAAAGACCTTGTCGGATCTGCTTGGACTTGATGCAATAGATAATGGGGTTCATGAAGGGTGGGACCAAGAAATGAAGGTTAGCCATGAGCACAGCCAGAGCAGGGTAGGTGTGTTTCTCAACACGGTGCAGTATGGATAATCCTAATTTGGGCATGTAGAAAACAAGCACAATGCAGAGGTGTGAGACACATGTGTTAAGTGCCTTGAATCTCTCTTCAGGAGATGCAATGCCCAGCACCGTGCGAAGGATTAGCATATAGGAAACTATAATGAGTGTGGAGTCAATACCCAAGGAGAGGAGGATGGAGACCAGGCCAAAGAAGCTGTTAATTTTGGTGTCAGAACAGGCTAGGCCTACTAGGTCACAGTGTAGGCAATAGCAATGAGAGAGGATACTGATAGGAGGGAAAGCCAACCTCCTGAGCAGGACAGGACCTGGGATGTTGAGAATAACTGCCCTCACAAGAATCCCAGCCCCTATCTTGGCCATAGTTGAGTGAGTGAGGATGGAAGCATAGTGCAGTGGATCTCTGATGGCGACAAAGCGGTCAAAGGCCATAGCCAAGAGCACACCTGACTCCACATAGGTGAAGGCATGGATAAAGAACATCTGGGCTGCACATAAGTCAAAGGGAAGCTCCCGGGCACCCAGCCAGAAGAGCTGCACCATGGTGGGGAAGGTGGAGGCACAGAGACCTAGGTCAGAGGCTGCCAACACAGAAAGAAATATGAACATGGGCTCATGGAGGCTGGGGTCTGTGCGGATCAAGAAGAGGATGGTGCTGTTTCCCAGGATAGATATTATACAGATCAGGTTGATGGGGATGGACACCCAGTGGTGAGAGGCCTCCAGGCCTGGGAAGCCTGTCAGCAAGAAGGTTGGGTGATCATAGCTGCTGGCATTGGAGGAGAAGATGGAAGGATCCATGTTCAGAGATACCTTGCTCCCCTAGGGACAAGAGGGACAAGAGATTGATTCAGAGTTCTTTCCAAATAATCTTGTTCCCCTCTGGTGGATCTCCATTCTCACCTTTGCCTCTTGCTCAGGAGGCCTCCTCTGCTTCTTTTGGATCACAAAGGCATTGAGCAGAAATTCTGCATTCAGAGCTTGGCCAGAGGGATAAGGGGGGTGTAATGGACTGGGATTAGTGAGAGCCACAGGCTCTAGAGCTCAGCACATGGTCTTATACCTAGGGACCCCTTGCCTAAGTTCTGAACCCAGAATATGAATTCACACACACAATCACCCCATAGACATAGCTTAACACAAGCTGTCTCTTCCTCATTCTAACCACTGCCCAAAATATCCTTTCTGCCATTAAGTCTCCTTAAAAATAGCCTTTTATTAGACAGCATATTTTGGGGGTGGAGGGGCAGTTAAGAGACTTTGTCAATGTTTTATAAAAAGTAAACAGCATAGATGTGTTTGCAGTTGAGAGCCTCTACCTATTCTACCAACCTCAAGATGAATGCTAGAATTCATAAGGTTAAGTTGGGGAGCTTGGGAGTGGATGGATTTTTTTATATGGCATTAAAAATAAGCCTCCAAATCTGTACAGTCTGAGCATTTCCCATATCTCTTTTATTAATCAATCCTTCCATCTATGTAAATAACCCTAGAATTGGTATTAGGCTGCTAGGAAGAGTTAAGAAATAAGTTGGCCAGTTAAGAAGAGACTTACCTGGTTATTCATTCATTCATTCATTTTAAAATTTATTCAGTCATTCATTTATTTGTATTAATTCATTTGTTCATTCATTCATTAATGTGTTTATTTGTTTATTCATTCTTTCATTTATCTCTTGGTTTATTTGGTCATTCACTAATTTAGTTTACTGTGTGTTATTTTATTTTATTTTTCACCAGAAATTAAAACAGTGCCTTCTTGGACAGTTACTTTGGGGGAGATTAAGTCAGATTGTTCATTGATCACTTTAATGAACTGGGATAGAGAATGAAAAGAACTAGGAAAGAGTCTAAACAGAATGAGTCAGAGCATCCATATCAGTCCAGAGCTGAGGTTCTTAAACGTTTTCATGTCACAGACCTTTTTGGCAGTCTAGGCGAAACCTATGGACACCTCAGAATAGTTTTCAAAAAATATTAATCCAAGGAGGTTTTGAGTTTCAATTAGATTTTAGTGAAAACAAAGATGTGCTTTTTTCTCCATCCAAATTCATGGATTCTTCTATGTTTCCAAGTATTATAGATCCTATGCCCAGCATAGATCCCCTGGAAAAAAATGCCTAATTAGATATCTCTCTAGATTTGATGTGCAGAGAGAGAATTTCAGAGGGGGAACCACTTGAAGGAGAGGATTGTATTATTTTCACTAATTCCTAATACTATTAGCTTTTAGATACATGTAGAGAGGCATAGTCAATGAAGCTGCAGATTGCCCTTCTCTAATGAGATTGGATGTGGTAAGGGAAGTTGTAGAGTGTTACCTAGAAGCTATGTATTTATTCCAAAATAATGGTAATTGGTGAGAAAGAGTCATATTTGGGAATAAATAGGTAGGTTCTGGGCAACACCCTTTTTGTCTTCCCCTCTCCACTATCTAGTCTATGTGTGTACTGGCATGGCTACTTTTTAAATTTTTTAGCAAGCCTCCTAAACATAGAAATTGAATGTCTAAGCTTGACTCTTTGTGAATTCCCCTTTCAAGAATTTCGTGAACAGACCTGTGTAATAAGTACAGTCAAGGCAGAAGTTCTCATGCCAAAATGCAATCAACTACATTTGGGAACAGAAATAAAAACTGAAACATAATTTATTGACTTTATATTTCACCCTATTATCGATATACAGTTATGGACTAGATAGATGGTACAGTGTATAAAATGTTCATAATCCACCCTCACACACTTGCTATCTGAGTGACCTTGGGTAAGTCACTTTTTTCAGATTCAGTTTCCTCAACTACAAAATATAGATAATAATAGCACCCACCTCCCAGAGTTGATAAGATGAAATGAGATAATATTTGTAAAACACTTTGAAAACCTTAAAATGCTTTATAATAGTAACTTTAATAATAATAATAATAATAATAATAATAATAATAATAATAACTAGCATTTATATAACACTTTAAGGTTTGTAACATGATTTACATGTTCTCCCATTTCATCTTTACAAGAACCCTGGGAAGGGAAATGCTATTATTATCTCCTGTTTGCAGATGAAGAAAATAAGGCTGAGAGAGGTAAAGTGACTTGTCCAGGGTCACACAGCTAGAAAAGCCATTATTATTATTATTGTTATTGAGATTGCTGTTGTTACTGTTATTCTTACTCTTTTCTGGCTAGGAAATGTCTTCCCTCTCCAAGTATCTTATGCTACATTTGTCTTTGCTTTAGGACTTTTAGGGGGTGATCTTGTTAACTGGCTGTGGACAGATGTCTAAGTTAATCTTCACCTTTGTATGAATTTCAATTCCATTCTTCAGGTGCCTGCCCTTTCCCTCTGTATGTCTATGCTTTGTGAAGAACTAGAAGACAAAGTGGGGGGGAGTAGGGGCTTGGCATGGGCCCCACAAACTGAAGCTGAACTTGCCCTGAATGCAACATTCACCCTCAGTGTGAATTCACAAGGCTCAGAGGGCTCAGATACTTACTAGAGTCCTGGATCACACGCTGAGCTCCACCATGTAAGAGGGATATGAATAACCTGGAATGCCATCCAGAGGAATGCCATGAACACAACCTGTAGGAAGAAGGTGTGAGCTGAGGCTGGAAATGCAATGCATTATTAATATTATGCTGAATTGGAGTCAAGAAGATATGAGTTCAAATCTGGCATCAGTCACATGTGTGATTCTAGCCATGCCTCAATTTCCTCATCTGTAAAATGCACCTCCCAGGGCTGTTAGGAGGATAAAATGAGATAATAAATATAGAGTGTTCAGCACTGTGCCTAGCACGTAGTAAGCACTACATACATGTTAGCTATTATTATATTAGTGTGGCATTTTGTAAATCTCAAAGCACTATAAGAATTAATGCTATTATCGTTGTTTACGATGATAGCACAGCTAGGTGTTGCCATAGATACAGTGCTAGGCTAGAAGTCAGGAAGACTCATCTTTGTGATCTGAAATTTAGCCTCAGGCACTGACTAACTTTGCCATCTTGGGCAAGTCATTTAACCCTGTTTGCCTGTTTCCTTAGCTGTGAAAGAGCTGGTAAATGAAATGGCAAACCACTTCAGTATCTTTGTCAAGAAAATTCCAAATGGGGTCACAAAAAGTGAATAAAAAATTTACAGATGAGGAAACTGAGTCACATAAAACTGAAATGACTTGCCCATGACATTATTAGTAAATACCAGAAGTGGTGATTGGATCTCAAATCTTTCTAATGTTCTTTTCACTACACCAAGGTACCTCTCCATTCATAAGATAAAAAGGAAGAGTTTCTTTATCCTTATAATTAAAGTCTTGACTTGTTTTTAATAGTGAAACATAGAAGCTTTCACTGACTCTTCTCTGGATGGCTACAGAAAGATAGAAATATACCTGTCATTATGCCATATCTATAATTATGATGTAGGTAGGGTTGGGGGTGGGGAACAAGAATGGCATGTCTACAGAGGCTCTGAAGAAATACTGTGATGGGAGGGGGTGGTAGGTGACAGAGTTGGAATATAAGAGAGGCTTTCCTTTGCTGCAAGAACCTCAGAGGTATGTTTGTGGAAGACTTGAAACAGATCCTACTCTCCCCTCCCCCCCCAGTCTCTCCCTACTGTTGATACCATTCTTGGCCACTAATATAATATTCCTTTGTGAGTATGGTAGGGCTGGGGTGGGGGAGGTGAGGTTAGTGTCTAAAGAATATCGGGATCTAAGAATCATGTTATTGCAACCAACCAGGGCCATGATTCCCTATTCACCCATTTCTCCATACCCCTTTTTTATCCTCTACCTTTCCAGAATAACTTAAGCTTTAGGAACTAGACCTCAGGAAAGGAGGAGACTCATCTCCCAAACAATACAGGATATCCACACTGAGATCATAAAGGGAAATGTAGCCTGTGCAGCTCAAATTAGTCATGCCTGTGAGAATTTCCACGGCAACAGACTCTAGCTTCTTTTATTCAGATGAGATTGTTTCCCTAGGAGAATTTGAGGACTTAAGCCTCACTCAAAGCCTCACTCATTATTTGCCATCTGTGGCCTAAAACTAGTAGATAATCCTGCCCATCAGTAATGCTGGATATTTGGGCACTCCTGAGTAAATGGGAAGGTTATGAGTCTGCCAAGAGCCTAGCGACACAACAGGACAAGACAATTGGCTCAATCTATGCCTATTACAGGATCATGAAATGATGGGGAAGGTAGATGCCAAGGTCTAGGGAATCCTTTATTAATACAATACCTTAGGGCTGCCATAATCTCCTTTCTCCAAGCTGTTCTCTGTCCTGAGATCCTGAGGGGGAGTATTTTTGCCTGAGATTCTCTACATTGCTTTGCTAGGGCACTGAGTTTGGCTGTGATAGTCCTTAGAAAATCTCATAAGAGAAAGGCATTGAAGACAAATCTCACTGACTCTTTTACTGTGCCTTTGTCTCACATACTGCCACCCCATCCCCCCCAAGGCACTCTCAGATCACTTCATTTGTTGCAAGGATGGCTCAATTAACTGATTGGAGGGACTGCTTCTGTTCTGCTCATGGACAGGGTGCATGACTGAGTTCCTAAGATCATAACTGCAAAATAAGAGTGAGATTAGTTTTCTGATTTCCTCCCAGTCCTAAATACTATAATTCTGAGGTCCAGAGACTGGAAGTGATTTGCCTTAGGCAATACAGACTGTGAAAGGACCATAATTGGAACTTAGAACATTTGAGAGGCAGCCAAGTGCAATGAAAAGAACATTTGCTGGGAAGACAAAGGGTCTGAGTTCAAATCCTATCTCTGTCACTTATTATATGTGTAATACAAACATTTTTTGGGGCCCCAGTTCCCTCATCTTTAACAAAGGAGGAGCTAAACTGGATGGGTATCTAAATCTAGGATCTTTTTATTTTAAATCCAATAAGCTCCCCACCATGCCACAAACTTTTTATGTAGGAAACTGATGATATGAAGAGTCAAGGAGGTGTGACTCCAGTGTCTGAGATCTTTTCACCCCTCATCTGGGCTCCTCTATGAGCTTAGTTCCTCACTTACCATGGCTTCAGAGGTCTTGCTCATTCTCCCTTGGTTAGCCAGAAGTATGTCTTACTGAAATCAGGCATAGGTGAGTCTTTATATCTTCTCCTTAGTTTGAGTTGAAGTAATGGGGGTGGGGAACTGGGTCAGCTGGGATCTGGGTACAAATCCTGGAGATTTTCTTTAAGCCCATGAGTACTAGGGAGAGTGACTCTGAGGCAAAAGTTGTGTCCAGGGACCAAGAAGGCCCAGAAGAGGATGTGGATAGAAGGAGGCATCAAGGGACAACTGGGTTTAATTTCAGCACCTGTTGCTTTTTCTTTGGGAGCCCCTAAGTGGCCCAATCCCAGACCTCCTCCTGAAAGAGCCAGGGCCCCTTCCTTCACCTTAATGGCTATTTGTGAGGGTGTGGTAGAAAAGGGAGTTGAGATATAGTTGAGGATCTTAATTGGGGGAAAGTCAGAAGTGAGGCCGTAGAAAACCTAAAACTGAGCTTTCTCTCCTTCTCTTCAGTTTCCCTCTTCTGCTGATAGTATCCTAAGATTCAATCCATGATTTTGACAGCATAGTGGGGCCAAAGGTGATGTTGAGGGGCTGGAGTTAGAGTTTAGGGATTAACAGTGGATAAAGAGCATGATTTTGTTACCAAAAAGGACCATGATTACAGATAGACAACCCAGAATCTTTAATTTTGCCTACTGCCTAGATTTCTCAGTGAACCAATAGATAGTCAAATGTTTAAACCCTCAAATATTTCCCTGGAACTCATTAATGACAGTGAAATGGCTGAAGACTCAAATGTCTCACACACTTAGAGAAATAATTCTAGTAAAAGTATACCAAATTATCTAAAAAATCCAGGCAAAATGACTCCCCTGGCTCAATCCCAGGCTAATTCTGTTCAGGGTTAGATAGATCAACAGCCAACATTGCCAATCAAAGTTTTTTGTGTCTGAACTGAAGCTCTTTCCTCAGGCACTTTGGTCACTTATCCCTTACCCTGGGATATCCTGGATTGGGTCCCTCCACATTTTTTTATTCTTCTTCCTCTTCCCAAAGGGAAAAGCACTTTGGCATGAGAGAGTAGTATAATATGGCAGGCACAAAAGCTATCAAGTCCTTAATTTGCATCGAGAGCTATAATCTCCAGAACCAGGGAAATAATAGTCCTCTTGCCTTCTGCCTTAGATCACATGTGGAATATTGTGTTCATAAAAATATGAAGTAAATCCAAAGGATTGGGAGAGCTTTGGAGATCATGACATAGGGGAGGTGTTCATGGAACTGTGGATATTTAATTTGAGAAAGGAAAGTTTAGGATAACTATAATCAAGTTTCAAAGGCTACCACTCAGAGGATGACTTTTGAGGTCCCTTCTAATTCTTTCTGTGATATTTATAAATATGTTAATTTTGACTTCTTTAGAGAAGGCCGTAATGGAAATACAATGTGGATTTCCTCTTGAGCCCTAGAAGCAGAATCAGGGGCAATGGCTAGAAATTAAGGAGAGTAGTAAGGAGAGTAGGGTTATAAGGACAAACTTACCAAAAATGAGAGGTTCCACAAAATGGAATGAGCTATCTCAAAAGTAAAGTTTTAGAGTTGTAAGGAATTTTAGATGTCATGTAGCCCATTCCCCTCACTTTATTTATGAGAAAACTGAGACTTAGAGAGATGAATCAATTTGTTCAAGGCAACACAACTCGCAAATGGCAGAAGTGGTGTTTTAATTGAAGTTTGTTGTATCCAAATCCAGTGCTCTTTTCATTATGTGACCTCCCAGGAAGATACCCTAATCACTGAGCCATAATGCTTCTACCACTAGAAGTCTTCCCATAGAGAGACTAGAGCAACACTTGTCAAGTACATTATTAGGTAGATTTCTACTCAGATATCACTTGGACTAGATGACTGTTGACGTACTTTTCAATTCTCCTTGTGATGTTTCAAAGTGTGCAAAATTCTGATTTCTGTGGAGAGACTTCAGATTTCACTGGGGAACACCATCATAATGATTCAGATGTATATTATGCTTTAATATTTATAAAAGTCTTTCTACTCTGTACCTATGTAATTAGGTAATAAGAGAATTATTATCCCAATTTTATATGTAAGGAATTCAATCCAACTGAACAAACATTTATTAAGCTCCAACTCTATGGTTAGCTACCCAGGAGGCAGCATTATATAGGAGATGGAACACCTGATCAAGGTTTGAATTACTTGAGTTCCAATCTTAATTTTTCAACTCTTCCTGTGTGACCTTAGGGAAATCACTTCATTTCTCTTGGCCTGTTTTAACATTACGTTATTTTTTTTTTCAATGGATGAATATCTGCCTTTTCTACCTCTCATCTTCTCCTCCAAACCCAATGAGGGGAAAAAAAATCAAAATGAACTCCATTGAGGGGTAAATAACATAAAAATAAACCCATGTTA
Organism: Pseudochirops corinnae; assembly: GCA_028646515.1. NCBI lineage: Eukaryota > Metazoa > Chordata > Mammalia > Diprotodontia > Pseudocheiridae > Pseudochirops > Pseudochirops corinnae. The sequence goes on along the minus strand of CM053588.1, from coordinate 80,138,538 downwards.
CCAAATTTCTCATCTGTAAAATGAGAAGCAAGGACTAAATGAGCTCTGAGATACCTTACAGGTCTCAATCTATATTTCTATTAAAAAGAAGATCAGAGAGAATAAATAATCTACTTGTGGTCATACAGCTAGAAAGTACCAAAGAAAGAATTGGTTCACATTTTCCTGATACCAAGATCAGTACTTTCCTATGACACTAGCAGGGGTTAAGAATCTGTGGCCTTGAGGTCACAGGTGACCTTTCTAGGTCCTTGGGTCCAATCTTTTGACAGAATCCAAGCTTTACAGAAAAATAATTTTACTAAGGGGATTTGTTCTGTGGAGTTTGGATTAAGTCAAAGAGCCACTCCTGAGGACCGAGAGGGCCCTATGTGGCCTCAAGGCTACAGGTTCCCCACTCCTGTAAAAGTGTCTTTGTGCCATATCCAAAGAATTCAAGTGAAAAATTATGATCATGGGTTAATCTATATAGGTTCATAATCTTTTAAGCAATTCCTACTTTCAGTCATTTAACCATTCTCCTTACTGAAGAAACAGCTCAAGTCAATCAGTTGATTAACAAACATTTATTATGTACCTATTATGTGCCAGGTTTTATGGTTATTAAGCTTCATCTTCATGGATGACCTGCTGAGGTTATGTGTATTTCTGCTGTTGAGAGATTTAAAGTCCAGAACCTCTCATCATAATCTGCAGTTTTGTATGCCCTCCAGATCTGGGAGAGCTTGGGTAAGTGTATAAGTACAGTAGATAGAGCCCTGGAATGGTAGATAGGGTACTGGATTTGAGGATACCTAGGAGGCTACTAATTCACTAAATAAATTTGTGTATCTTACTTTGTCTCTCTTAGTTTTATATCATTACATAAATATGCTAAGGTTCCAAGATCTGTTACTACTGTGGACTCCTTACTCTACTTGTTTCCTCCTCTCCTGTACTGTGGGGTATCACAAAACCAACCAACATAGTAATAGAGAGATGGAGAACAGAAAGACATGCTATGCCCAGGGGACCCCTAACTTCCCTTGAAACTCACTCCTTGTTTCCTTTCCTGATGTGTAACTGTCCCAACAATTATCACCTCAGCCAATTAGTGGATGACAGATCATTGCTCAAGGCACCTTCACCCTTTTTTCTCTTGCATAGCTGCTCACAAGTCTTGCATGAGATAGAAGTTAAAACTCCATTCCTGGGGAAGAGCCAAGATGGTAGAATAAAAGGAGGGTCTTGTTGAACCCTCCCCCCAAACCCTCAAAATACCTGTAAAAGTGATTAAACAAATTCTAGAGCAGCAGAAGTCATAAAATGATGGATTTTCCAGTCCAAGACAATCTGGAAGGTTGACAGGAAAGGTCTATTGCACCATGCTTGGAGAAGAACACAGTCCAGTGTGGGACACACCAGCACAGACTGGCCTGGAGTAGGTCTTAAGGGACTGAATCACTGACAGTTGCAGTGGTTTCCAAACTTTTCAACCTACAAACAATAAGGGCACCTTCAAAGGTCAGTGGGAAAGGTCTCTCACCTGGGTGAGAGAGAAGAATGGTCAGGCCTCAGGCCGGTCTCAGCACTGGGAGGCAGCAGTTGCTATCACAGCAGGAGCTGCTTCTGGAGCTCTCAGCCTAGAGACATTTGGGGAATTAAGTGGCTGATCAGAGTGGAATTGCAGGGATCTCTTTACTGTCTCTGAGACAGGATTCTCTTGCTTTGCTTGTGCTTGCATCTGGGTCACAGTCCTGGGAGGCAGTCCTGAGGTGACATCTCTCCTTTGATCATAACACCTTGAAGGAACTGAAAATTTACAGGACCCTGGCAATATCTCTGAAAAGCACAGAACCCTTGAAGTTTGGAACAGTACACCTTCCACTTAACAAAGGGTTCAAAAGTCAAATAATTGATTGGGAAAAAGAGCAAACAGTGGGGAAAAAACAGACTATAGGGTCTTACTTTCTTAGTGACCAGGTGCTTACTTCCTTATCAAAATGCATAACCAGAAGACAAAAGAAATCAAAGCTCTTTCATCCAAAGCCTCCAAGAACAACATAAATTGGTAACAGGTCATAGAAGAACTCAAAAAGGATTTTGAAAATCAAGGAAGAGAAGTAGAGGAAAAATTGGGAAGAGAAATGAGAGTGATGCAAGAAAATAATGAAAAAACAAGTCAACAGTTTGGCAAAACAAACCCAAAAATACTGAAGAAAATAATACCTTAAAAAAAAACAACAACAGATGAAGTCAAATGGTAAAAGAAGTCCAAAAAAAGCAAAGAGGAGAAGAATGTCTTAAAAAGAAGAATTGACCAAATGGAAAAGGAAGTCCAAAAGAAAGAAAATAATTTACTGAAGAAAATAATTTCTTCAAAATTAGAATGGAGCAAATGGAAGGTAATGACTTTAGGAGAAATCAAGAAATTACAAAACAAAACCAAAAGAATGAAAAATAGAAGACATTGTGAAATATCTCATTGGAAAAAAAAAAACTAACCTGGAAAATAGATCCAGGAGAGATAATTGAAAAATTGTTGGACTACCTGAAAGCCATGATCAAAACAAGAGCCTAGACATCATCTTTCAAGAAATTATCAAGCAAAACTTCTCTGATATTTTAGAACCAGAGGGTAAAGTGGAAAGTGAAAGAATCTACCAATCCCCTCCTAAAAGAGGTTTCAAAAGGAAAACTTCTAGGAGTATTGTAGCCAAATTCCAGAGTTCTGAGGTCAAGGAGAAATTATTACCAGGAGCCAGAAAGAAACAATTCAAGTATTGTGGCAACACAATCAGGATAACACACGATTCAGCAGCTTCTACACAAAGGTATCTAAGGGCTTGGAATATGATATTCCAGAGGTTAAAGGAGGTAGGATTAAAACCAATAATCACTTAACCAGCAAAGCTGAGTATAATCCTTCAGGAGGAAAATGGAATTTCAATGAAATAGAGAACTTTCAAGCATTCTTGATGAAAAGACCAGAGCTGAACAGAAAATTTTACTTTCAAATACAAGATTCAAGAGAAGCATGAAAAGGTAAACAGGAATGAGAAACCATGAAGGACTTATTAATGTAGAACTTTACATGGAAAGATGATATTTGTAACTCATGAGACCCTTCTTAATATTAGTGTAGCTGGAGAAAACAGGATGAGCTGAATATGAAGGGATGATATCTAAAAAATAAAATTAAGTGTTGAGAGGAATGTACTGGGAGAAAGGGAAAGGGAGGGTTAGATTGTAGTAAATCATCTCACATAAAAGAAGCAAGAAAGAACTTTTGCAATGGAGGGGAAAGGGAGGAGGTGAGAGAGAGTAAGTGAACCTTATTCTCATCGTATTTGACTTAAGGAGGGAATAATATACATACTCAATTGGGTATGGAAATCTAATCCTATGAGAAAGCAAGAGAAGAAGGAATAAGATAGGGGGGATAATAGAAGGGATGCCATATTGGGGAATGTCAGCAGGAGAGGTCTGTCACACCTGGGTGAGAGTGGAAAACAATCCAGCACTGACCATGCCACCACATTCTTGGTCCCAACAAACCAAGAATAGGCCTTGGGGAGCCACTGAATCAGCTGCATCTGTACAATGACAGAGGCTGCATTTGGAGCTGTCAGCCCACAGATGGTAAGGGGGTCAAGAAATTGGTTAGAAGGAGATTACTGGGGTATCTTTGCTAGCACTAAGGCAAGACTCTGTTGCTTTGCCTATACTTTGATCTGGGTCACATTCCTGGGTGGTAGTCCCAGGGTGAGAAGGAGAACTAGAACAACAGGACTTGTGGCCACAGTGGAGTAGGGACCCTTTTTACAATTCCAAAAGAGAAAAGAGGATTTGTGATCTCTCACAGACCAGAGCACAGGCCAGGAGAGGAGTAAACATCTCTGCTTAGATCATACAACCTTGAAAGAACTGAAAACTAACAGATTTATATATAACAATAAGTATCTCTAAAAACAACTGGATAAAACCCCTGAAACTTGAGACAGTGGTCACAGAGCCCTACTTAAACAAAGAGTGAGAAGTTGAGTAATAGACTGGAAAAAAGAGCAAACAACAGAAAATATTTGACCATTTAAAGTTACTGTGGTGACAAGGTAGATGAAAGCACACACTCAGAAGATAACAAAGTTAAAGTTCCAATATCCAAAGCTTTCAAGAAAAAATGCGAATTGGTCTGAGGTCATGGAAGAGTTCAAAAAGGATTTTGAAAATCAAGAAAGAGAGGTAGAAGAAAAATTGGGAAGAGAAATGAGAGTGATGCAAGAAAATCATGAAAAACAAGTCAACAGCTTGGTAAAGGAGACACACAAAATACAGAAGAAAATAATACGTTAAAAAACAGACTAGGTCAAATGGTAAAAAGAGTTGTGCAAAAAGCCAACGAGGAGAAGAATGTCTTAAAAAATAGAATTGGCCAAATGGAAAAAGAAGCACAAAAATTCACTGAATTAAAAAAAAAATCTTAAAAACTAGAATTGGTCAAATGGAAAAGGAGTTACAAAAGCCCACTAAAGAAAATAATTCCTTCAACATTAGACACGAGAAAATAGAAGCTAATGACTTTATGAGAAATAAAGAAACAATTAAACAAAACCAATAGAAAAAAATAGTAGACAATGTAAAATATCTCATTGGAAAATCAACTGACCTGGAAAATAGATCCAGAAGGGATCATTTAAAAATTATTGGACTATCCAGAAGCCATGATAAAAAAAAAAGAGCTTAGATATCATGTTTCAAGGGACTATCAGGGGGAAAATGCTCTGATATTCTAGAACCCAGAGGGTTAAATCAAAATGGAAAGAGTCCATCAACAACCTCCCGGAAAAGATACCAAAACAAAAACTCCTGGGAATATTATAGCCAAATTGAAGAGTTCCTAAGTCAAGAAGAAAATATTTCAATGAGTCAGAAAGTAACAATTCAACTGGTATTGTAGAGGCAAAATCAGGATAACACAAAATTTAGCAGCTTCTGCATTAAAAAATTAGAGGATTTGGAATATGATATTCCAGAAGCAATGGAGCTAGAATTACAAGAATCACCTACCCAGAAAAATTGAGTATATTCTCTCATGGGAAAAATGAATATTCAATGACATAGGGGATTTTCAAGCATTCTTGATGAAAAAACCAGAGCTGAATAGAAATTTTGATTTTCAGATACAAGACTCAAAGCAAAAAAGCTAAATAGGAAAGGGAAATTATAAAGGACTTACTAAGGTTGAAATGTTTACATGGGAAGATGATACTTATAATTCATGAGAACTTTCTTAATATTAAGGCGCAGATGTAAATTGAATATGAAAGGATTTCTAAAAAATAAAATTAAGGGGTGAGAGAGGAATGTACTGGGAGAAAGGGAAAGGGCGAGGTCAAATATGGTAAATTATCTCACATAAAAGAGTCAAGAAAAAACTTTTACAGTGTAGGGGAAGGGGCGGGGAGGTGAGAGGGAGGAAATAAACCTTCCTCTAATCAGATTTGTCTTAAGGAAGGAATAACATACACACACAACTGGGCATAGAAACCTCTGTCACTCTACAGCAAGATAGGAGGGGAAGGGAATAAGAGAAGGGGGATTGGTGATAGAAGGGAGGAAAGATTGGGGGAGGGGGTAGTCAGAAGCAAAACACTTTGATCCTATTGATCTTATTTTCAATTTTTAAAAATCCAGATGAAAGAGTCTTAATACTCTTTTCTTTTTTTTCCCAACACTTTATTTTATTTACTTTTGGTTTACAAGATTCAATTCCACAATCCCCTGAGTTTCAGATTTTCTCCCCTCCCTTCCCCCCCCCCCCACCATGGTGGCATGCAATCATGTTAATACTCTTTTCTAATGTAGATTGAGGATGAAAAGTGTTAGCCGCTTTGTTCTCTTTCAGAAATTATTTCCTTTAATATTCCATAGCTTTTGTTCCTTCAGATAAATTTTGTCATGAGTTTGTCTTTGTAAAGTATATTCTTAGGAGATGGGTTAGGATTACAACAAATTTGTAAATTAATTTTGGTAGTATTGTCATTTTCATTGTCAATAATATTATATTGGCTTGAATGAAATATGAAGACTAAGTGTTCCTCCACTATTTGAATTTTTTTTTTTTTACGGGAAATAAGCACTTTATTGGCCGCGCTCGCCCCTCCCCCGAGGGCGAGGCCGCTCCAGCACCCGGGCCCCGGCGCCCCCTGGCGGAGAGGAGAGGACCGCTGCGGAGCGCGCTGTGGCCGTCCATCTGTCCTTCGGTGTCCGTGCTGGAGACAGGGCCGCGTCAGGACTGCGCCCCTGGCCATGGGCTCAGGGGTTTAGGGGCCTCGCCCCTGAAGCGCTGTCTCTCGTACTCGCAGCGGTTGGCGGTCTGCAGAGCCTTCATCTGCTTCACCCGGTTCTTGTCCCTTCTCGCTTGTCCAGGAGGAAGAGGAGGAGGGAAAGCGGATGGCCCACGCCAGCCCCACCGGCTTCATGGGGTTCTTGGCCTGGATGTACTCCAGCCCGGGGGGCCAGAGCCCGGGATCGTGTTTGGACGGCAGCGGCCCGGGGTAGTGCCGCAGCAGGGCCCCGTGAGCCAGGGCTCCCCGGAGAGACCCTCCGCGTACCAGGGCACCCCTCAGCCACAACCGTCGCCGCTATATTGCCGGTCCCCAAGCCCCCTATTTGAATTTTCTTTATTTATTTAAGTAATAATTTGTCATTGTATCACCACAACTATTAGATATGCCTTATTTAAGTAACTCAGATATTATCCATTTTACATTCCATAATGCTCTCTGTTGCTTTCTAACACTATAGGTGCTATGTCATATAAGAGTGAGGAAATAGAGCATTGTTGCTTTACTCCTGTATTTATGAGGAAAGTATCAAATATGTCCTTATTACACATAATTCCAACTTTCTGTTTTCAATAGATGCTTTTATTTTAGTAAAAATCCTTTTATGTCTATTTTTTTTTAAGTAAAAGTGACTGTTAGATTTTTTCAAAGACTTTTGTCTGAATCTATTGACATAACCACATGAATTCTTTGGATTTTTCATAGGATTGATTAAATTACTTGTTTTCTTCATGTTAAAACCATCCTTATATTTATATGTGAAATATATATAAATTTAATTTATAAATTCACATATTAATTTAATTTAATCATAGTGAATGATTTGGGTGAGATAAATTGCTACATTTGTGTAGGATTTTATTCAGTTTTTAAAAATATTCATTAGTGATGTTAGTCTATATTTTAATTTCTTTGTTTTTCATCCTTCCCTAGTTTAGGTATTGGAATTAAGCATCTATGAATCTTCATTTTTTAACTCTGCTTTTTGTAATAACAAATGGTTGAGTTTTAGTTGGTTGAATAATAATTAAATGCTTAATACAGTGGTCGTTACTTTAAATGGCACTTCACTTTTGATCAGCTTCTTAAGATTTTTTTTTTAATAGTAATAAACCCACAAAATCATTAGCATTTATATCTTTTATCATGCTAGTTTGTTAACACTGCTATCTTCTCTAATAGTTTCCATGTCTTAATGGATAAAGTGCTGCTCTTTGTATTGCCAGATTGGGTAATCTTACTGACCATGTCATCATGGAATCACTTTGGTTCTTTAAGAGCTAATATTAAGGGACATCGTGGTCACTCAGAATTGTACTCAATGGTGATTCAATACAATAGTTCCCCCTTTACTCTCCCTTCATAGACAGGATAGTAGTGAGCAATGGAGAACCCATCTGATTCATTATAAATGTGCTCCCTATCAAGAAAAATCCTATACCTGCACCCACTAGGTCACTTTCCAAATTTGGGGCCCATGCTGCTATGTAAGATGGATATTTGTTCTATGCCTGATCCATGCACACACACTCACATACACATGAGCAGGAGTGCGCGCGTGCGCGTGCACACACACACACACACACACACACACATACATACACTGCCATCAAATAACCAAGAGGGCATTGATCTTTTTCCAGGAATTCCTCTAGATACAAGTGGGGGCTAAGTTCCTACAGAAGCTGCTCCTGAAGTTACTGGACCTGACCAGGACTCAAAGCCAAACTATGTGACTCCCAATATCAGACTTCCTTGGGGAGAAGAATGCAATGTCCTTTAAGTCTGAAAGCACTAGATCCAAATCGCTGTCTTACACTGAATCACTGAATGGTCATGAAAAAATCAAAACTTTTCTCAGCCTTAGGAGGTTCTCTAAGACTATCTTCTAATGATTAATGGATAGCTTTTGATTTTATTTGGAGGAAGCTCCTACACAAATAAAATAATTATTTGATTCACCAAAATTGTATTCACATAGATGGTCCCGAATTCTCAAAAGCTGTTTAACTGGAGCTCAAATACTGGCTTGTCCTTCTTAGCTGGAAAGGTTTCAAGTATGGACCCAGTGACCAATTGTGTGCCTGATATTGAAAGACCAGATGGGCTATGTTAAGAAAGAGTCATTAATCACATGGTGGATTGTGGATGATGAATTTATTTTTTACCTATAGCAACACTGCCCAGTAATTAAAAAAAGGAGATGTAACCCACAGATACTGAACTAATAAGTTCTTGATTGATTTTTGTTGAGTTCATAGCATTTTCTTTAAAAAAATCTTCAAATAAAGATTTTTGATCCTTTTTCCTATATTAAAGAACTCACAACTGTAAGTTTAAATCCATTAAAATTGAGCTAAATTATTTCTGATCATCAAGGCTGACAAAGGTAAGAAAAAGCATTTTTATTTGTGTGACTTAGTATCTAACATAAAGAAGTTTTAAGTTGCTTTTTCATAGCCCTTATCACTCCCCTTTCTGAGCATCCAGAGGGAAACAAAGCTTAGGCTTCAGGAAGCCTGAATGAAGGTGCCACAACCTTCTATTATTCATTGGCTTTTGTCACATGGATGTCAGGCATGGTTCAGCACTCACTTCCCAATGAGACCATGACAATGGAAGAACTGATGACACCTGTGAGGAGAAGCTCCTCACCAGCCCTTAGGGAGAGTCTGGGGGCCAAAGACATTCAGTCTCATTAGTGTTGATGTTCCACTGTAGAATCCCAGCACCCCTTTGCTCTCCTTGGAGTGCTCAGGGCTCCCTTTGCTCTGCTTAATCAGTCCCAAGGAGCTCAGCTAAGGCTCATAACGTCATAGTAACTTGGAATGGAAAAGGACCATAGAAAAAAACCTAGTCCAAGGTTTTTCATTCACAGATGAGAAAACTGGGCCCAGAGAAGGAGACAGATTTGCAACGTGTTACTCATTGAGTCATTGACACAGCTGGGATGAGAAATCAAGGCACTCATGCTTGTTTTCCTAGTCGTTAGGGAGAAAAGAGTATCCAGGCCTCTGAGGAATCACTGTATTTGGAAATGAGGGTGGTATTGGGGCTTAATTGGGTGGTTGGTGGGGCCTGGTGTTCTGTATGCCTCAGAGGCAGGAGGTAAAAGTGGGTCAAATATAGAAGATGCTTTTTCCATATAAAGGTTCAATTCCAGCCCTTATCCATGTACTTCTGTAACCACACATTTTACCCCTAAGGCACTTCATTGAAGTTCTCCTTCCCTTGGATCAGACCAAGCATGGAGGGGTAATGCGAGAGGCTGCTTCTGAGGAAGCTGACAAATGTCAGACAGGGAGGTGGATCACTGGGTTGATGGGTGAGGCTCATGGAGACAATGGGTTGTAATAGTGGAGCGCTGGATATTGCAGTAGTTCTCACAGAGGGGGACCAGGGGGTCAAGGTGAAGAAAAAGGCAATGGGGATGCAGGGGAAAGATGGAGTTCTGCATCTGGAATAAAGGGACCTCTCTTCAAGCCCCTCCTTTGTTTACTGAGCTCCTTTACCTATCTAGAGCTCAGATTGGAAGCCTTCCAAGGGTCCTTCCGGGCATGACTAATTCAATGGCAGCAGGCTATGATGGAAGGAGAGAAAGGGCCAAAGGGATTTTGGTCATTAAATCATAGAATCTCTGAACTGCAGGAGCCCTCAGCAGTGATCTCATCCAGCTGGCAGTGTAGAGGATACATGGACTCATTTCAAAGTGTGGCATATTCATAGTAGGTAAAGAATCACAGGGTTTGAGTTGTGCTGTGGAGAGGACGGACACCCTTATTAAGAGAATGATGACATTAACTCACGCTGATGTAGTATTTCAGGTGTTCAAAATTCTATACCTTTATTCTGTCGTTTGATCCTCTCGCCTTCCCTGTGAGGTAGGTTCCATTATCTCTTTTATAAATAAAGAAACTGAGATTAAGAGCGGTTTAATGACTTCAGGGCAATGCGCTAATAACAATATAAGTGGAAATGAAAGACTGGCAAAATTTAAGATTGGCAAAGCACTTTATGTATTTCATCTCATTTGAGCCTCACAACAATGTTGTGAAATGAGTGCAATTATTGTCTCCATTTTTCAGATGAGGATACTGAGATGAAGAGAGGTTAAATGCCTTTCCCAGAATCACAGAATTGTTACATTTCTGAGGCAGAAGTTTAAGTAAAGCTCTTCTCATTTCCAATCTGCTGCTCCAGATTAGGTGATACCTGACAGGTATCCTGCTGCTTCTTTGATACTTTCAAGGTCTGGAAGCTCAGTCCTTCTCACATCCAGTTTTATAGTTGGAAAATGCTGTTATTTTAAAATTATTTCTCCTATAAATTTAAATTGTCAGTCAAATAAATTTAAGCCATTGATGATCAATGTCTTATCTCTAGAGCTACATGGGGTAGGGGGCATAACCGATTGTTCTAAATTATCTCTTTTCCATGATATCATAGCATAGAGGGATTAGATTGATACCCATGGATCCTGCTAATGGCCACTGTTAGGATAGGGATTTTAGCGCTAAGGCTTTATAGACCTTGGAACATATTATTCAAGGGGATGGGGAATTGAGTTTGAATGAACAACTACCATGACTATGTCTGAATTTCCTTTAAGAAGGAGGGGGTCAATTCATATTCCATCCCTCCATGCCTTAATGGTAGCTAGGTGGCACAGTGGATAGAGCACTGGACCCAAAGTAAGGAAGTCCCTAGTTCTAATTCAACGTCAGACCCTTACTAACATGTGACCCTGGACAAGTCACTTTACCTCTGTTTGCTTCAGCTTCCTCAATTGTAAAATGGCTATAATATTATCACCTATTTCATAGTGCTACTGGGTACAATTAATGAGAAAATATTTATAAAACATGTAACATATTGCCTAAAATACATAGTAGGTTTTTAATAACTGTCCTTCCTCCCTCCCTCCTTTTCTTTCTTTCCTTCCTCCTTTCCTCCCTCCCTTCTTTCCTTCCTTTCTTCCTTCCTTCCTTCCTTTCTTCCTCCCTCCCTTCCTCCCTTCTTTCCTCCCTCCCTTCCTCCATTCCTCCATTCCTTCCTCCCTTCCTCCATTCCTTCCTTCCTTCCTCCATTCCTTCCTTCCTTCCTTCTTCCTTCCTTTCTTCCTTCTTTCCTTCCTTCCTTCCTTCCAACCTGCCAACATTCTTTCTTTCTATTTACTGGCTACTGTGCTCATCTAAATGGACTTTTTCAAAGTAATATTTCTAGGAGGAGAGCAGTCAAGTTTAGGATGGGGTGAGTGAAATTTATTGAAACAACTGCTATTGAATTTATTCATGGAGGAACAAGAACTCAGAAACGAGACTGAGGGAAATATGTGGCCTAATATGTTAGGCTGGCTGGTTTCTAAGACCCATTCCAATTCTGATTTCATCATGCTGTGTATGAGGAAAGATAAAATTCATATAATGAAGCGACTTACCCTGGATTACTTAATTTCTCTGTAAGTGGTAGACAAGATTAAAAGCTTGGTGTTTCCTGCTCTTCTGGCCTCAGGTTCTACCCTCTATGTGCCACCCTCTCCTTCTATCATGCATTCCCTTTTCAAGTTTAGAAAGTCTTCCCACTGCAACATTCTTTCCTGCTCTGAAGCCAAGTTATGCACTGTTTGTCTGCAGTTTGTTAAGCCAGACACACTTTACAGCAGACAGGGAGGGCCCCAAGTCACAGCATTAGATTACAATTAAGTAAGAGAAAGCCCCCCAGTTGAAATGTTTTTTTCTTCCTCACATACTTCTCTATGGCAGAGTCTTATCTTGTTTATTTTTGTATCCCTACTACTTCACACTTTGCCTGTCTGACATTTAGTAAGTCCTCAGTTAATACTGGTTGAATTAATTACATTGAATTTAGGTAAGGTATTTGGACTGGATCTCTATTTTTGGATTCAGTACCCTCTCTTATGACTAGAAACATATGTTTCTAAAAGGTCATGTGTGCATCTGCTCAGACTCTGATCTTGCGGGCCCTAACAAGATTCTTGTTTTAGATTATATAATGAATAATTAATCAAGTTATAACTAAAATGCTTTATAAAATCATACTAAAAATTCATGATTTTATTGCTTGATGTTTTTAAAGGAGTTTCATAGAACCATATATTTAGAGCTAAAAGTGACCTTAGAAGTCATTGAATCTAGCCTTTTCATTATACAGATGAGGAAACTGAGACCCAGGCAGGAGGAGTGATTTTCCCTAGGTCACACAGGTAATAAGAGACAGAATTAGCATTTGAAACTTCATCCTCTGGGACCACAAATCCTTTGCTTTTTCTGTCTTATCACATTCCATCATACAACTTTTGCTTGTTAAAAATTAAATTGGAAGGAATTTCTCCAAAGTTATACCTAAAGGGAAATTTTCTATATAACAATCTTTGCGAAGACTATTTAGTCAGTGCATAAGAGCCTTGAAATCTGGGAAATCAACTCTGTCCTGAGGTAGCCTACTTCAATTATGTATAACTGTCATTGTTGGAATTTACACACACACACACACACACACACACACACACACACACACACACACACCTCTTTTTATTGTGATAAACTTGTTTCATTATAAGTCAATTTTTTTATCTTTGTTCTTTCCTGTAGGAAAGGAAGAAAAATCTGCACTCTACTCTGTTAGAGTTATTTTTAATTTATATTTTTATCAGAAAAAAAATCCATTTTCTTTTTTTTCCAATTCTACATTCACTAATCTCAATTGAAAATGAAAGAAAAACAAAACTCTTGCTACAAACATATATAATTAAGGAAAATAAATTTTAACTTTGGACATTTAAAAATAAAATATTACTTTTCTGCCCTCTGAGTCCTTCACATTTCTATCAGAAAGTGAGTAGCTTGTTGCATCACGAGTCCTCTGGAATTATGTTTGACCATTATGCTGATCAGAGTCCCTACCCCTTGCAAATTTGTTTGTCTTTAACATATTGTTATTGCATTAATATTTCTCCTAGTTTTGTTTATTTCATTATGCATCAATTAATACAATTCTTCCTATTTTTCTTAAAACATTCAGCTCATCATTTCTTATAACATAATAGTAATCCATCACATTAATAGATTATGGTTTGTTCAGTTATTCTCCAATTGTTGTATAACCCCTAAAGTCAATATTCTTTGGCCCCTCAAAAAAGTTTAAATTCTTTTTGTACATTCTTAGCATTTCTTTTGCTAAGCCTTAGAACAATTATTTTCTTTACTCTATCCTTCCTCTAATTCCACCTATTTCCCCTTTACTACTCTCTCCCTGTTGAACGAAATGTATTTCTTTACTGAACTCTATGTGTGTGGGTCTATTCTTCCTATGAGCCAGTTTAGGTTAGACTGAGGTTCAAGTATCAGATGCTTTTCCCACTACCTTCTCCTTGACTGTATAGAGGTCTTCTTTCCCAAGGTGACTTTGTGAAAGGAAGATGAGCAAGAGGTAAGGGATGAGAAGGAAGAGAAAAAGATAGAGACAGAGATAGAGAGACTGAGACAGAGGTGCAAAGATAGAGACTGAGAACACAAATGAACAAACACTGGTCAAATACTGGTCAAATATGTACAACTAAAAAAAATCAGGAGTGGTGAATCCTATGTGGGGGATGGTGTTCCTCTATTGAATTACAGGGTGATGGCTATCTATATGCCCTACTAGAAGAAGAAAGACAGGAACAATCAAGTAGAAATAGGTCAGTGTCACCTGGATATGTAAGAGAAACATGCTTCATCCAAAAACTACATTTGGACTTTGGTCACTCATTAAAATTAACAGCATCAGGCCCCTGACTTCTAGTCTCTGATCACTTTTATGGATTTATCTGCAGGGAAGAAGTGTCCCCTGTGATGTTGGGCTCTCCCTCCAACCACACATTACTGAACACAGCTACTTTCATCCTTCTGGGTGTCCCAGGGCTGGAGGCAACCCAACTTTGGCTGGCAGTCCCACTGAGTGCTATGTACTCTGTAGCTCTCTTAGGAAATATGATCATCGTGACTGTGATCTGGACAGACGGCGCCCTGCATGAGCCCATGTATCACTTCCTATGTGTCCTGGCTGCTGTTGACATTGTTATGTCAACATCAGTGACCCCCAAGATGTTGAACATCTTCTGGTCAGGCAATGGCATCATTGGCTTTGCTGCCTGTTTCACCCAGATGTACATTGTTCATGCCACCACAGCGATAGAAACAGGGTTACTCCTGGCCATGGCCTTTGACCGCTATATAGCCATCTGTAAACCTCTGCACTACCAAACCATCCTGACACCACGGACCATGGTAGGGATGGGCATGGCCATCATAGCAAGAGCTGTCACAGCTATGACTCCAATGACCTGGATGGTGGTCCATCTGCCATATTGTGCCTCCCATGTGGTCCCCCATTCCTACTGTGAACACATGGCTGTGGCCAAGTTGGCCTGTGCTGATCACATGCCCAGCAGTTTTTATAGCTTAATTGTTTCCTTCATCATTGTAGGGAATGATGTGATCTTCATTGCTGTTTCCTACAGTCTTATACTCAAAGCTGTGTTCAGTCTCCCCTCTCGAGATGCACGTGTGAAGGCACTCAGCACCTGTGGTTCACACGTGAGTGTCATGGTCCTCTTCTATGTGCCAGGTATATTGTCCATCTATATGGCCTGGTTAGGGCAGGATTTAGTGCCTGTGCACACCCAGGTGCTGCTGGCTGATTTCTATCTAGTCATCCCTCCTATGCTGAACCCTCTTATCTATGGACTGAAGACAAAGTGTATACGGAAGCGAGTATGGAATGCAGTGACTTCAAGTTTCCCTGACCATGTCTGCCACAACTCAGCAAAACAGAAAAGACCAGTCAGGTGTTCATAATGGAATACAGTGAATCCAGATGGGGAGCACAGGCTCAGAAGTAAGTGGGCGTATTGAAATGTTGTCTTTATGTCTATCATTAATTCCTGACAAGGTTAGTCTCACGTTGGGGATTTTGTAGAACTCAAACTCTAGTAGCAGTCACCTCATTTGTTTCCAAACTTATCATCAAAGTTAAGACACTGGCATTTATATTTCTTATCTTGGGTGCTCAATCAAAAAGTGTTTATTCAGTTTGTTGGTTAGTCAGAAAGTGAACAAGTAGTTATCGCAACTTCTATGTGCCAAGCACTGTGTTAACCACTGGGGATACAAATAATGGCAAAAACACAAACTTGCCTCTCAAGGATTTTGTAGAGGGATTATCATAGGTGTAAGATATATATAGAGGAAATGGAAACTAATCACAGAAAGGAAGGCAATACAAGCTCAACGGATTGGCAAAGTCATCACATAGAAGACAAGTAGTCACATCTTGAAGGCATTTTAGTTTTTACATAGTCACTCATATAATCTATCAAAACACCAATCCCCCTGAGATGGGATTTCATTTATCAGATCATTGTTCACTTTCTCAATTGTATTGGGCAACATGTCCTATATCAGTTTCACCTTAGGATGCTTGGGACTCCTCATAAAGACATCATAGGTGGAAATAAAAGTGAAGCTGTTTGCAATTAATCAAGGAACAAAACTGTTCTCCAGGATTAAGGCATCTTCCTCAGACTCGTGCATTAGGCTTCACTGAGTACTGATAACACAATATCTCTATTTAAACACTTTATTTTGTTAACACGTGGGACAGTTTTCCAATCTATTACAAAATATTTAGAATACTTTTAAAAATGGAAGTCTTTGAACCAACACAGGTTATGAAAGCATAGAGTACCTACACATGTATTTGACAATAACAGAATCTTCAAAATATAGAGTATTAGAGCTGGAAAGGACCTTAGTCATTATTTATCCCAATTTGTTCTTGATCAGTAATCCTTTCTTTCTGTTATAAGAGTTTTTAACTTGTCAGG
>CM053588.1:80105543-80121826 GCA_028646515.1 Pseudochirops corinnae | reverse complement strand
TATATATATATATATATGTATACAATTATTATTATCATTATTATTAACTACATCCAACTGGGACCTAAGATACATAGGCATTGTGGTAGGGAGATCCATCCTGCCCTACTGGAAAGTCAGAGGGGCAATGGGGGAGGACATAGGAGAGAATAGATTAGGGGAGGGGTTATTCAATGGGATGGCCATTTTGGGGTGATGGATAGGGGAAAGATGGGAAGAAAATTTGTAACTCAAAATCTTGTGGAAATGAGTGATGTAAACTAAAATTAATTTAAAAAAGCAAAAGAAAAAGAAAATAAAAGAAAAATGGAGCATTCTTGCGTTACTCCTGTATTTATGAGGAAAGCATCAAATATTTTCCTATTGTGTAAATTAACTTTTGGTTTTCAATAGATGCTTTTATTGTAGTAAAATCCTTGTATGTCTAAATTTTGTAGACTTTTTAAAGTAGAAGTGACTGTTAGACTTTGTCAAACACTTTTGTTTGAATCTACTTACATGACAATGTAATTTTAAATTCTTTGAATTTTTCACGTTTGGTTAAATTAATTGTTTTCTTCATGTTGAAACCATCTTTGCATTTCATTTATAAATCCAATTTAAGCAGAGTCAATGATTTAGGGGCAGATAAATTGCTATATTTGTATAGAATTTTATTAATATTTAAATATCCATTAGTGACATTTGTCACTATATTTTAATATCTTTGCTTTATCCTTCCTTGGTTTAGGTATTGGAATTATGCATCTGCATATCTTCATGCTCTAACTCTGTTCTTTGTAAAAAGCAAATTGTTGGGCTTTAATTGTTCAAATAATATCCAAATACTTAATATAGTCATCATTATGGTAAATGGCCCTTCACTTTGTATCAGCTTCTTCAGGTTTTTGCTTTTTTAATGGTAATAAACCCACAAAATCATCAGCATTTTAATTTATCTTTCATCATGCTAGTTCGATAACAACACTATCTTCTCTAATAGCTTCCATATTATCATGAATATAGTATTGTCATTTGTAGTAAGTCAGATTTGGTAGTCTTTTTGTTTTTAGTTTTCATTTGTTTCTATTAATGATCAGCATTTGTTTGACTGGGTATATGGCTCATGGCCACACTTCCTGCTAGAGAGGAGTTAGAAGTTTTCTTTGTTGAAAATGAAATGCACTTAAGGGCCAGCATCAGAGTTGGCAATGCTTTGCTTTTTGAGAGTTTCAGCCAATGATTCAGGTCTGCAAATACCTATCCCGGTATTTGGGTGTTGACTTGCAATGGTTTTTAACTCATTTTCCCAGTTGGGCTTTCCATAGAAGGTCTTTTGTATCAAGCCTGTTATAACATCCTCCTCTTCATCATGGTGCATGGTAAGGTGAGTGGCCTGAGATTCATTCCAGCCAGTAAGGTAAATGTTGTAGCTGAGAAAATCAGTATTGTTCTCCTCCTGCATTTGGGTCTCTAGTAACTGCAGCAGGTCTGCAAACCATTCAAAGTCATGTCTGTCTCAACATAGCCAGTGAAAATAAATATTTTTGAGTTTTAGTCTGGCTGAATCACTGTAGTACTTGTACCAGACAGACTTGAGAATGGATGCAAATCGTGTGACTCTGATGCCAGCTCCCACTAGCATAACTACTTCATAGATGAATACATCCTCACTTGCAGTGCCAAAGGGCCCATCTACTGCCACCTTGGGTAATTTCCATGCTTCCCGAAATTCTGTCTTGTCACATCCACAAGCTTTAAAAGATCTTCTGTCCAGTCTCTAACTATATGGGTATGAATACTGTAGAAGTCTTCCTCAGGAGCTGAGGCCCATGTGAACGGGTGCCACTCTAAATTTGACAACTTGGGGCATCTGACAAAAATATATTGCCCCACCACCTTCTTAAAACCCTTCTTCTTCATTTGTAGTTCAATGGTTTTGAAGGGGTGAGTGATGACCTTAGTGATGACAACCTTCTGTGATCTCTAAAATCTCACCAACCTCTCAGAGAGATATAGGAACATGGGATACACAATCCATTTCCAAGTCATAGGAGGGTTGTCAGCAAATTGAGGGAGAGAAAAGTTTCTTCCAGGTCCTCAAGAGGAGATGTTTACCTAACATGTGTTTGGGACATGAAATTTCAAACTTTCTTTTGTCTGTCCATGTAAAATCCTCCCAGCTCTGTGGATGATGAGCCTAATGAAGAAGATAACAAAGAGGTGATGAGTGAAGCAAAAACCTTCAAAGTATCACCTCTGGATTGTTTTGGTAGAGGAGGTTATGATCATCAGTATGAGGCACAATGTAATAACAACTCCAGTCAGTCCAGCTAAATAAGTGAATGCCACATACAAGGTACCTTCAGGATTCTATGAAATATAAGAAGGAGAAAACTATGTGTGGTTGTGTGTTAGTAAAGGTAATGGGGAGGCAGCTGCAGCTGCCAACTACCACCTGGAGGTGGCCAAAGGTCTTATACTCCTGAGATTATTCTCTATTTTTTCTCCTTTTTAAAGCACTCTGATGAATGGATGGAAGGAAGGGAGGGAGGGAGGGAGGGAAGAAGAAAGGAAGGAAGAAAAAAAGAAAGGGATAGGAATGAAAAAGGAAGAAGGAGAGAAGAGAGAGAGAAAAACAGAGAGTGGGAAAAAGGAGAGAAAGAGAGGGAAGCAAAAAAGAAGAAAATAATAAAAGGAAAGAATGAAAGTAAAGAAAGAAAAAAGAGGAGGAAAGAGGAAAGAAAAGAGGAGAGAAGAGGACAGGATGAGGGAGGAGAGGACAGAGAAGGACCCAGATTTGGTAGTCTTATTGATCATGCCATCATGGAATCACTTTGACACTTTCAGAGCTATTATTAAGGAACATTGTAGTCACTAAGAATTGTGCTCAATGATGATCCCTTTCAGTAGCTCCCCCTTGACTCTCTCTTGGTTGACAGGATCCATGTGAGCAATGGAGAATCCTTCTGATTCATTATAAATGTGCTCCCACCCAAGAAAAAAACACATAACTCCACCCACTAGGAATGCTACATTTGGTCACTTTCCAAATTTGGGGACCATGCTGCTCTGTAATATGGGTGCAATTTCTCTGCATAATGAACACACACATAGACACATGCAAATACACACACATACACACACACATATACACACTCCCATCAAATAACAAGAAGGGCATTGATACCCTTCCAGGAATCCCTCTAGCCATGAGTGGTAACCAAGTCTATGACTAGGCTCCTAGAGAAACTGCTTCTGATGTTACTAGGGCTCAAAGGGCTCAAAACAAAACTATATGACTCCCATATCAGACTTCCTTGGGGGGCAGAGTGCAATGCCCCTTAAGTCTGAAAGTTCTAGATCCAAATCACCTTCTAACACTGAATCACTGAGTAGTAATTTAAAAATCACAACTTTTCAGAACCTCAGGAAGTTTTCTAAAGACAGTCTCCCAATAATTTATGGATGACTTTTGATTTTCTTAGGAGGAAGCTGCCAACTAATAAAACAAGGATTTGATTCACCAAAACTGTATTCAGAGAGATGACCCCGAATTTCTGAAAGCTATTTCACTGGAGCTCAACTACTAGCTTGTACTCCCAAGCTGGAAAGGTTTCAGGTATGGACCTAGTGCCCAACTGTGTGCCTTATATTGAAAGACCAGACTGGATACATTAAGAGAAAGTCATCAATCACATGGTAGATTATGAATGATATTTTTTTTTACCCATAGCAACAACTCCTAGTAATTCAAATATTGGGGCACAACCTGCTTTGACAGAGCCAAAATTCAGACCTAGCACATTATAGATCTTCAAAGTATTGACCTAAT
Source organism: Pseudochirops corinnae (assembly GCA_028646515.1). NCBI lineage: Eukaryota > Metazoa > Chordata > Mammalia > Diprotodontia > Pseudocheiridae > Pseudochirops > Pseudochirops corinnae. The sequence goes on along the minus strand of CM053588.1, from coordinate 80,118,012 downwards.
AAGATCTTGATTGATTTTTGTTGAGTCTTTAGGATTTTCTTTAAAAAAATCTTCAAATAAAGCTTTTTTTGATCCCTCTGCCTGTATTACAGAACTTACAACTATAAGTTTAAAGCCATTAAAACTGAGCTAAACTATTTCTGATCATCAAGGCTGACAAAGGAAGTGAATCAAATTTTCATTTGTATGACTTGCTATTTAACAGAAAGAAGTTTTAAGTTGCTTCTCCACAGCCTCTATTACTCTCCTTGCTAAGAATCCCTAGGGAAACAAAGCCGAGGCTTCAGGAAGCCTGAATGAAGGTGCCACACCCTACTACTATTCTTTGGCTGTTGTCACATGGATGTCAGCCATGGTTCAGCAATCACTTTCCAAGGAGACCCAGGCAATGGAAGTGCTAATGACACCTGTGAGGAAAAGCTCCTCACTGGTCTCTTGGGAGCCAAGGACAGTCAGCCCCATTAGGGTTAATGTTCCACTGTAGAATCTCAGCACCTCTTTACTCTCCTTGGAATGCTCAGGGATCATTTTCTTCTGCTTAATCAGTCCCAAGGAGCTCAGCTAAGGCTCATAACATCGTAGTACCTTGGAATGGGAAAGGATCATAGAAAAAACCTAGTCCAAGGACTTTCATTCACAGATGAAAAAAAATGAGTTCAAAGAAGAAAGGAGATGCAATATATTATTCATTGAGTCAATGAAACAGCTGGGAGGAGAAATTAAAGCATTCTTCATATTTGTTTTTTCTTATTATTAGGGAGAAAAGAGTAATCAGGACTCTGAGGAATCGTTGTATTTGGAAACAAGGTTGATATTGGCGCTTAACTGGATGATTTGTGGGGGCTGGTTTTCGGGATGACTCAGGGGCAAGAAGTAAAGTTGGGTCAAGTTCAGAGGTTCCTTTTTCCATATAAATGTCCAATTCCATCCCTCATCCATTAATGCCCCTTCTATTACCACACGTTTACCCCTAAGGCACTTCGCTGAGGTTCTTGTTCCCTTGGAACAGACCAAGCGTGGAATGGAAACGTGAGAGGCCACTTCTGAGGAAACTATAAATGTAAGCCAGGGAGGTGGGTCACTGAATTGGTGGATGGGCTAATGCAGATGTGGCACTGGGTTCTCCTCAGAGAAGAGCATCAGGTTTCTCATTAATTCTTTCAGAGGGAGGCCAAGAGTCAAGGTAAAGGAAGATGCAATGGGGATGCAGTGGAAAGAAAGAGTTTTGCATCTTGAATAAAGAGACCTGGCTTCAAATCCCACCACCTTTTATTATTGACTTAATACCTTTGTGACCATGTGCAAGTCCCTTTACCTTTCTAAATCTCAGGTTAGAAACCCTACAAGGGTCCTTCCAGGTTAGGCTCTACTGCAATGGCAGCATGTCATGAGGGAAGGAGAAAAGGGGGAAAAGGGATTTTGGTAATTAAACCATTTAATTTCTGAGTTGATGGAGCTCTTGGCAGTGATTTCATCCACCTGACACAATGTAAATAGGAAATGGGTTTATTTTAAAGTGTGACATATTCACAATAGAAAGGAATTACAGGATTTTAGTTTTGGAACAGACTTTTGTGGCGCAGTCCTGATTAAGACAATGATGTCATTAACTCACATTTATGTAGGATTTTAAGGTGGATTGAATTGGTGGATGGGCTAATGCAATAATGCAATAATAATCCAAAATTATACCCATTTCTTCTGTCATTTGATCCTCGCAACTTCCCTGCGAGGTAGGTTCTATCATCTCTTTTACATATGAGGAAACTGAGAGTAGGAGAGGTGAAATGACTTTCCAGGGCCACTGACTAAAAACAACGTAAGAAATGGAGATGTAAGATTGGCAAACCTTAAGACTGGCAAAGCACTTTATATATTTCGTCTCATTTGAACCTCACAGCAACTTTGTGAAGTGGGGGCTATTATTATTCCCTTTTTACAGATGAGGAAACTGACACTGAGAGAAGTTCAGTGATTTTCCCAGAATCACAGAGCTAGTACATCTTTGAGGCAGGAGTTAAGGCTTTTCTCATTCCAAGTCAGGTGGTCCAGACTAGGTGACACCAGACACATATCCTGTTATTTCCTGAATATTACCAAGGATTTGGAACTCATTCTTTCTAACACCATCTAGTTCTATAGTTGGAAAATGCAGCTCTTTCAAAATAATTTTCTCATTGAATTTAAATTGTCCCTCAAATAAATTCAAACCATTGATGATCTAGCTCTTTTCCCTGGAACTACATGGGCAGGGGGCATAACATCTTATTCATAATGTAGCATAGAAAGATTATATTGACACCCTTGCATCCTGCTAAGGGGCTCTATGTTAGGATAGGGGTTTTAGCTCTAAAGCTTTATAGACCTTGAACATGTTATGTGAGGGAATTAGGGAGTTGACTGTGAAGGAACAATTACTGTGCCTGCATGTCTAAATTCCTTTAAAAGGGAGGGGGGCCAAAAAAAAAAAGAGGAGGAAAAGAGTCAGTCCATATTCCATCCTTCCATGACTTAATGGTAGGTAGGTGGCACAGCAGATAGCACTCTGGACCTCAAGCAAGGAAGATCCAAATTCTAATCCAACCTCAGTCACTTAATAGCATGTGACCCTGGCCAAGTCACTTTGTGTCTGTTTGCCTCAGTTTCCTCAATTATAAAATGGGCATATAAACACCTATTTCACAGTGCTATCATGAGGATTAACGAGATATTTATAAAGCACTTAGCACAGTTCCTGGTATATAGTAGGTATTTATTAATGCTTCTTTCTTTCTCCCTTCTTCCATTCCCTTCTTCTTCCCTACCTCCTTCCTTCTATTTGTTCTTTCCTTCCTTTCTTCCTTCCTTATTCCCTTCCTTCCTTCATCCTTTCCTCCCTTCTTTCCCTCCTTCTTTTTATCTCCATACTGACTACTGTACTTATCTAAATGGATGTTTTCAAAGTAATACTTCCAGGAGAAGGCAAGTTCAGGATGAGGTGAGTAAAATTTATTGAAGCAACTGCTACTGAATTCATTAGTGGAGAAACAATGGCTTAGAAAAGTGACTGGGGAATATATTACCTAAAATGTTAGACTGGATGATTTCTAAGAGCCGTTCCAGTTTTGATTTACTCATGCTGTATATGAAGAAAGTGAAAATTTATGCAATAAAATGACTTGCCTCAGGTCACTCATTTTGTCTGTAAGTGGAAGAGTCAGGATTATAAACTCGATGCCTCCTGCTCTTCTGGCCTTGGGCTTTACCCTCTAGCCCATGCAATGTGCCACCCTCCCCTTCTACCATACCTCCCCTCTTCAAGTTTAGAAAGCCCTCTCACAGCATACTCACAGCAGACATGGAGGGCCCCAAGTCAGAGCATTAGATTACTGTTAAATCAGAGAAAGCCCTCTAATTGAAATTTTCCTTCCTTCTCATATACTTCTCCAGGGCATTTTTTCTTTGTCTTTTTGTATCCCTACTATATCACACTTTGCTGGGTGACATTTAGTAAGACCTAAGTTAATATTTGTTCAATTATTTGTACTGTATTTTATGGGCTGGCTCTCTATTTTTTTGAGTCACTATATTCTATTAAGATTTGAAACATATAACTCTAAAAGGTCATGTTACCTTAAGCCCAGATTCTGATCTTGTGGGTCCTAAGAAGATTCTTGTTTTGAGACTCTCTAATGAATTATTAATCAAGTTACAACTAAAATGATTTATAAAATCACATTAAAAATTCCAATTCTATAGTGTGAAGCTTCCAAAGGAGTTTCATAGGATCATATATTTAGAGCTAAAGTGTTCTTGAAAGTCATTGAGTCCAGTTCCTTCATTTTACAGATGAGGAAACAGACCCAGGCAGGTGGAGTGATTTGCCTAAGGTAACACAGGAAATAAGTGGCAGAATTAGCATTTGAACCTTGGTCCTCTGTGACTACAAATCCTTTTCTTTTTCTGCCTTATCACACTCCATCTTATAACTTTTGCTTGCTAAAATTCAAATTGGAAGGAATCTATCCAGAGTTACATACCGAAAGGGAAATTTTCTCTCTAATAATCTTTGCAAGGGTTATTCAGTCTGTGCATAGGAGCCTTGAATTCTGGGAAATCAACTCTGTCCTGATTCAATCATGAATCATCTGGCCTTTTTCAATCATGTGTAATTGCCATTGTTAGTAACTAAACCAAACCCCTTTCATTTTGATAAACTTGTTTCACTATAATTCAATTTTTTTCTTAGTTCTGCCCGTCAGTAAATGCAGAAAAATCTGTGATCTATTCTATTAGTTTTTAAATTACATTTTAGTCAGAAAAAATCCATTTTCTCTTCTTTCCAATCCTATATCCAAGAGTTTCAATTGAGAATGAAGGAAAAACAAAACATCTGCTAAAACACGTATATTCAAGAAAAAGAAACTTTACTTTTGTCTGCTTAAAAATAATCACTTATCTACATTTTGAGCCCTTTACATTTCTGTCAGGAGGTAGGTAGCTGATTTTATCATGAATTTTCTGGAATTGTGGTTGGTCAATATCCTGATCAGAATTCCTGCTTCTTTCAAAGTTGTTTGTCCTTAATATATCATCATGGTATCAATTGTTTTCCTGGTTTTGTTTACTTCACTGTGCATCAATTCATGTGAGTCTCCCCAAGTTTACCTTAAAACCCTCTCTTTGCCATTTCTTATATTACAATGTAGTCCTTCACATTAATATAATTTGTTCAGTTATTCTTCAATTGTTAAGTAAAGCCTAAAATCAATATCCTTCGAGACCTCAAACAAGCTAAAACTCTTTTTGGGTATTCTTAGAGTTTGTTTTGCTTAGGACAATTTCCTCGTTTACTGTACATTCTTTCCAATTCTATCTTCCTGTTGAATGAATGTATTTCTTTACTCAACTTTATGTGTTTGTGTGTGTGCGTGTGTGTGTGTCCATCCTTTCTTCCCATGAGTGAGTTCAGGTTAGAGTGAGGTTGTCTCTTCCCACTAACTTCTCCTTGATTGTATAGAGGCCTTCTTTCCTTACTTGATTATGTGAGAGGAAGATGAAAAAGAGGTAAACAGAGGGGGATGACAGAGAGGGAAAGAAAGAGACAGACAGAGACAGAGAGACAGAGATAGACAGAGACAGAGAGACAAGGTCAGAGACCGAGAGAAAGAGACAGATAGCCAAAGACACAAAGATAGAGACTAAGAACACAAGTGAACAAATCCTGGCTAAATACATGTCTAATGTAAAAAGCTGAGGATTAATGAATCCTGATTGTGGGATGGTATTCCTCTATTGCCTTTATTAATGGTCGTCTATATGCCCTACTTGAAGAAAAAAGACCAGAACAAACAAGTAGAAGTAGGTCACTTTCACCTGGATATGCAAAAATGTACATTCCTTATCAAAAAAAAATATATTTAGACTACAGTCAATCATTAAAATTATACTAGGGGCCCTGACTTCTGGTCTATGATCACTTTTGTGGCTTTGTCTCTAGGAAAGAAGTCTCCCTTGTGATGCTGGGCTCTCCCTCCAACCACACATTTCTGAACTCAGCTACTTTCATCCTTCTGGGTATCCCAGGGCTCGAGGCAGCCCACCTTTGGATGGCAGTCCTACTGAGTGCCATGTATTCTGTGGCTCTATTAGGAAATATTATCATTGTGACTGTGATCTGGACAGACAATGCCCTGCATGAGCCCATGTATCACTTCCTATGTGTCCTGGCTGTTGTCGACATTGTCATGTCAACCTCTGTGACCCCCAAGATGTTGAACATCTTCTGGTCAGGCAATGGCATCATTGGCTTTGCTGCCTGTTTCACCCAGATGTTCATTGTTCATGCCACCACAGCAGCAGAAACAGGGTTGCTCGTGGCCATGGCCTTTGACCGCTATATAGCCATCTGTAAACCTCTGCACTACCAAACCATCCTGACACCACGGACTATGATAGGGATGGGCATGGCCATCATAGCAAGAGCTGTCGCATCTATGACTCCAATTACCTGGATGATGGTCCGTCTGCCATACTGTGACTCCCATGTGATCCCTCATTCCTATTGTGAACATATGGCTGTGGCTAAGTTGGCATGTGCTGACTCCATGCCAAGTAGTCTTTTTAGCTTGATTATGTCCTTCATCAATGTAGGGACTGATGTGATCTTCATTGCTACCTCTTACGGTCTAATCCTGCAGGCTGTGTTCAGTCTCCCCTCTCGAGATGCACGGGTCAAGGCACTCAGCACGTGTGGTTCACATGTGAGTGTCATGGTCCTCTTTTACTTTCCAGGTATATTGTCCATCTATATAGCCTTATTAGGGCAACATATAGTGCCCTTGCACACCCAGGTGCTGCTGGCTGATTTCTACCTTGTCATCCCTCCTTTGCTGAACCCTCTTATTTATGGCCTGAAGACAAAGCGTATCCGGGAGCGAGTGTGGAATGTAATGACTACCACATTCCCTGGTTATGTCTGCCAAGACTTAGCAAAAGAGAAAAGACCTACTCAAGTTTTTGTAATGGAGCACAGTAAATCCAGATGGGGGCCACAGGGTCAAAAGTAAGTGGAGATATTGAAATGTTGTCTTTATGTGTATCATTCACCCCTGGCAGGGCTTGTCTCACACTGAGGATTTTGTAGAAGTCTTCAAAACATAGTGACAGTTCATTTACCTAAATTCTTTCCAAACTAAAGATTGAATGTCTTTCAGACACTCTGTTATTTATATTTCTTATGTTGGATCTTCAATCAAAATGTATTTATCAAGCTTGGTGGCCTGTCATTAAGTTGAAAAGTAATTATTTCAACTTCCATGTGCCAGGCTGGTTGGTTAGTTGCTGTCCTTCTTTCTCCATGAGGACCAAAATGACACCATTATGTTAGACTCAAGTTACAGTGTGTCTGACTGTAGCTGATTGGACCAGTCACAAGCTCAGAATGCTTTATCACAGGTTGGGCACAAATAGTCCATACAGACATTTGGGGTGGATTTTCCAATGCTTTACATTTCATTTCTTTTCAATTATTTCAATTCTGCTTTGCTCATAGAGCACAGTAACTTCCTCTGCCAGTGCCTCTCACATCGCAAAATCAATTCCAAAATTCTTAAGAGAGACCTCAAGAGTGTCTATGTAATGCTTCCTATTACCACCATGTGAGCACTTGCCCTATGAGATTTATCCATAAAATATCTTTTATGGCAAGTATATTTTTTGCACTCAAACAACATGACCAGCCTATAAATGTTGTATTCTCTGAAGCAGAGTTTGAATGCTTGGCAGCTTAGTTCAAGAAGGGACCTTAGTGTCTGGTACCTCATCCTCCCAAGTGTTCTTCAGAATCTACCTAAGGCAATACAAACAGAAGTGATTCAGTGTTCTGACATGGCATTGGCATACTCTGCAATATATCATAGGCATGAAACAAGGAGGTCAGCACAACTCTGTAGAACTTCAGTTTCGTAGGTAGTCTAATTCTTTTTCTCTCCCACATTTTCCTTCAGAACCTTCCAAACACTGAACTAACTCTGGAAGTGTATGTGTCAACCTTATTAACAATGTTTACATGCCTAGAAAGTATACTACCAAGGAAAGTGAACTTGTCCACAGCATGGAAAATATCTCAATTTATTGTAACCAATGATTGCACATATGAATGATGTAGTGATGGCTGATGGAACACCTTTATTTTCTTGGTGTTAATTGTTACGTCAAAATCAGCAAAAGTGGCAGAAAATCATGTGCACTTTGTCGCATCTCAGCTTCAGAGGCTGCATTGAGTTCACAAATCATCTGCAAACAAAATATTATATACCAAAACTCATTCCACTTTAGTCTAGACTTTTCAAGTTGAAGAATTCACCATCAGTGTGATAGCTGACCTTGAAGCTGTGGTTGTCCTTACTGAAGGTGTTTCACAACATGATTGAAAACGTCATGCTAAAAAGCATGGGAGCAAGTGCACAGCCTTGTTTCACTCCATTGATGCCTTGGAAAACACAAGAGTATCGTCCACTATCCAGAAGCTAGGCAAGCATGCTGTCATTAAATTGACCTAAAATGATGACGAACTTCTCAAAGCAACTAAATTTCCAAATAATTTTCCATAAGCCTCCATGACTGACAAAGGCCTTGGTCAGATCTACAGATGCTATGTACAGGCATCTTTTCTGCTCTGGGCATTTCTTCTGGACTTGTCAGGCAACAAACACCATATTAACTGCTCCTAGGCCCTTTCTAAATTCACACTGGCTCTCACGTAAATGACCATTTTCTAATCTTACCAGCAATGAAAGACTAAGAGAGAGACACCTCCACCTCTGATGGGGTGCATGGGTGCTTGTGCTTGAACCCCAGTTCCAAAATCACATTTCTACCTATCTTCAAATCTCCCTTGCCTCAAAACACTGTCTCAGGTACTTTCTCTCCAGCTCAAGGGCAGCATGCCCTAGCAAAATAATTATCTTTCTTTCTGATATAGTAGCCAATTGCACCAATCAAATTTAGTAGTTTGACCCAGCTATGTAGTGGCTGAACTGACTGTGTACTGGGTCATAAAGAAATTTACTACTCACTGACCTATCATATGTATCCTAGACCTCATCATATGTATACTCCCTTAAGTTTATCTTGTCTAACAAGACGTTGATGGGGGCAGCCTGGGTATTAGTCAGTCCTGAGCATTAGTCCACTTAGTGACTTTTCAGGTCTAAAATCATATCTACCCTCCTTGGGCTATTTCCCAGTGAACTCTGGGTAAAATACCTTCTCAGTAGATATTGAAAGTACATGTTCCTTTAAGAACTGACCACTCCTTAACCACTCCCTAATCCCTCCCTGACTCACTTAGCATATTTGGCACATGTTTTACTATAGTTTATCCTATAGAAACTTTAACTGTATCCCTCTAAGTTTGCAGGTTCCCTAAGAACTCTTGCCAGCTGTATAGAATAGCAATAAATCTTTGCCACCTTGACTTAAAGAATGCTTGAGTCCTTGATTTCATTCCAGGTGACGTTTCCCTGGGAACTCTGGTCTCAGAATCCCTGTATCCTTGGAGGTTTCTCCCTCAATAATTCTGGCCCTAATCATTTCTGGCACCCAGAGTGCGGCAACAGTCTGAGGTCTCAAGACTCAAAGTAAGCCTCTCTTCTCACTGTGTAGTCAGGTTTCTCCCCTCAAGCACCCTAGGTAATGCTTGCAGGGATGTTGGATTAAGCCTTCCACAAGGGATGCCTTGTTTTGGGGAACACTTGCTGGTCTCTCACTCCCTCTTCCAAGATGCTGATGGGTGTGAGTGAGACTACAGGAGCTCTATAGGCTTACAGGCAAAGAGGATGGGCCAGTGTCCCCTTACACCTGGGGATCTGCCCTATGTTATCTTTTTTTTTTTTTATTTACTCATTTACTTTTAATTTACAAGATTCAGTTCCACAATCACTTCAGTTTCAGATTTTCTCCCCTCCCTTCCCCCCCCTCCCCATGGTGGCGTGCAATCATGTATAGGATCTGCAAATACTTTCACATTGTACAATAGTTTGGTCTGCCCTATGTTATCTTAAAGCAAGTCTTATCTGGTCTCAGTTAATATTAGGAGGGCTAAGCAAACGTCTGATTTGCACAGGGGATTTCTGAAAATCATCTATGAGCTTTTGTATCCTTCCTGTCATTTTCTGTATCTGTCTGTTCTGTGTTTATGTCTCTATGTGAAGTAAGTTAGTTTGAGTGTATAATCTGACAACCTGTAAGGTTGAAAATACCTAAAAATATTACCATTATATTTTATATTTCTAAATGAATAGTCCAAACATTTTTACACCATTCTTTTAACAATTGAATCTATAATCCAAGAAAATACATACGAGAAGAGAATTTATTTCTATTTTATTAATTCTAATACAATGATTTACCAAATTTATATGAGGCACTATGTTAAACACTTCATAATCATTATATTATTCGGTTCTCCCAACAATAAAGGGGGCCTTTAGATGCTATTTTTATGCACTTTACAGATTGATAAACTGAAATAAACAGAGGCACAAGAACATGCCCAAGGTCAAACAAACAATAAATTTCTTGATGCCAAATTACAATTGCAGTTTGTATTAAAGTTCTAATCTACCACAATTACTCTAACAAGGGAGCACATCTCATTTTAAATTACTCTTAAGATACACCTTAATCAAGTTAAATTACCTCTGGTTTTATAATCACAAATGATGCCACTCATCTCAATTTACTCAGAGCCATTAGATACCAGCACTTTGAAAGCCTATTATTATCAGTTTAACTTATTTTCAAAGATTCCTGGTGACATTTTTCACATTCCTAGAAACCTTTACTTTATGTTCATTTAAATCAAAAGCCTGAATCTATTCCTGTTGTTTTAATATAGTCTTCCTTTATTCTTTAAGAGAGTGGCCTCAAATGCTATTTCTGTAGTACAGTTATCCCTTCCATTTTGCAACTTTCCCCATCATGGTATGTCACAGATTGGCGTAAGAAATTAAATGGGAATTTTGGAGAAGTTTTGCAGAAGCTACCGATAAGATAGGAAGACCAGCAGATGACACAGAAAAAAGTTTAGAAACTTTAAAATGCCCAAAATATATGTACAGTATTGTATACTATCAACATATTTTATCTTTTAGTACCATAATAATTCAAACTTCTCTGGTACGATCTGAGGGTCAAAAAATCTTACACAGATTTTCCAGATTGTGCCAGGGCCATCCTCCTATAACCTGCAATGTGGAAGCAATAACTATTTTAACATGGAAAGTTTTCTTTTTAATTCATTTTTTTTTTTTTTTTAGAAAGAGCAATGTCTGTCTAAAATTGCTAACAGGAAAAGTTTTCTCAATTCCCTTCTCTCTAATTTCCCAATTGTATCCTAGATCAGTGGTTCTCAACCTTCCTAATGTTGCAATCCTTTAATACTCATATGTGGGCATATCTGCATGTGGGCAGACCCACCTGGAGATGGATAGAGGTGCAATGTTTCAGTTTCTAAGACCATTGGAAATATGTGTTTTCCGATGGTCTTAGGCAACCCCATTCAACCCTCAAAGGGGTCACAGTCCACAGGTTGAGAACTGCTGTCCTAGATTATCAATAGAATCTAATAATACTGAAATTTTCCTTTGCAATTTTAGTACTTATCAATTAATTATTGTTAAAATTAGTTTCTTGATCAATAACATTTAATGTCAACTGGCGCATAAACTCATAAAGCAATATTGTGCTTCAGATTTGAGTTGTACAATTTTATTCTTGTTAAATACTGGTAACATTTTCTCATGACCTAAGTAAATAGTTTGACCTTAATAAGTCCCTTATAATTCATTAAGCTTTAATGCTTTTCTTATATTTTTGATCTTTCATATTGAACTTTCCATTGAGCTCTGCTCTTTATGTTACAAATAACCAAATGTCTTTCAGTTTGTCAAAGGTCCATTTTCTTCTTTTTTTTCCATTTTCTTTTTCATTCAGGATTATACTCGACTTCATTGGATGTGTTATTTTTTTTTTGTCCCAACCCCAGCCCTTTTGTTATAATGTTCCAAGACCTGAGGTAGTGTAGAAGTTACTAGATCTTGTGAAATACTGACCATATCTCTGCAGTGTTTAAATTGTTTTTTCTTTCCTGTTGCTTGTGATATTTTTCACTTTCCTTGGGAATTTTGAAACTTGGATATGACATTGCTATAAGTTTTCCTCCTGGGATCTCTTTCTGGGGGTAAATGGTAGATTTTTTTTTATATATATAAATTTGTTTAACCTTCTTTTCCTAGAATTTCAGGGCAATTTCCTTAATAAATACTTCTAATAATGCATTGAGATTGTTGTTTGTTTTTATTTTTTAAGTAATTTTCAGGAAGTTCAAAAATTCTTATATTATCTCTTCCCTCTCTGTTCTTCATATCTTCATATCAGTTGTTTTTCTAATGAGATGTTACAGATTCTCTTCATTTTTTTCTAGTGTTATTATTTCTCGATATCTTATAACACCATTCAGTTTCTCTTGCCCAATTCTATATTTCAAGGAATTATTTTCTTTCTTAAAGATTTTGGACCTCTTTCTCCAATATGTTAACTTTCTTTTCATAATTTTCACGGACTGTTTTTATTTTTCCCTATTTTTTTTCCTCTGTCTCTCTTATTTGATTTTTTTTTTTCCTTTTTAAGTTCTTCCAAGAATTCTTTTGGAGCTTGTGATCATTTGACATAAATCTTTGTGGTAGAAATGGCTTTTTTTTAACCTCATTTGCTTCCTCTGAATATGAACCCAGATCTTCTTTTACACCATAATAGCTACCTGTGCTCAAGTTCTTTTTCTTTGCTTACTCATTTTTATTTTATATTATTTTTAGCTGCTTATTTGCAATGACAATAATAAGAAAATAAATCAGGTTTTAATCCCAAGCTATGCATAATTATTATTCCATGCCTCATGTTCTCCTTACTGGGTTTTTTTTTTTTT
>CM053588.1:80086736-80105043 GCA_028646515.1 Pseudochirops corinnae | reverse complement strand
CAGGAGAAGGCTATATATACACCCTGATGTGAGGTTTTGGTTTGGGGCTCACTTTGAGAAGAGTTGTGTGATTTGGCCAGAAGAGACTCTGGGCAGCCGTTGAGCCCCCCAGCTGTGAAAAACCCAGATGTTGGTGCTTCCCTCTCTGGTAACTCAATAGGTAACTGATGTAATGGTCAGAAGCTGGAAGCCGTCTGCTGCTCTGTTTTTCTGTTTGTTTGTAACTTCTGTTTGTATTCTCTGAAGTTCAGGGTGCTGACTTTTCCCCCTGAACTAGGTAAATGATATGTTTGATTAAAGTAAGATTGTCAACCCATTTTGAGTTGCTTTCCTTTAGAAAAGCAGATCTAAGAACCTGTGCTAGTAGCCGCCCTAGGTATGCTAGGGTGCTTGCTGATACACCTTACGGTACAATGATATCTGTTTATATACATTCGCATAAAGATAGTTAGGTAGCTAAGAGTGTTGGACTTGGAACCAGAAAGACCTGAGTTTGAGTCCAGCCTCAGACACTTACTAGTTGTGTAATGCTGGGCAAGTCAATTAATCTCTGTTTGCCTCAGTTTCCTCAACTGTAAAATGGAGATAATAATAATAGCCACCTCACAGGGTTGTTATGAGTATCTAATAAGATAATATTTGTAAAGCACTTAGCATAGTGCTCAGCATAGAGTAGGTACTTAATAAATGTTCCCTTGTTCTCTTGCACATACTAGCACAAAGTCATGAAGCTAGTAGGTGTTTTATATTTGTTGATCAATGGATCTGCCTCAACTTCTTCAGCCATTTCACTATCATTGGGCATATGGCTTGCTTCTAACTTTTTCTATTACAAATAATGATTTTTTGTACACATGGTCCTTCTCCTCCTCCTCAATCAAATGACCTCTTTGATGTAGGATTGCTGAATCTGGATAATTTTGTAACATGTATAATTCTACTTTGCTTTTTAGAATGATCAAACCAATTCATAGCTTAAACAATGAATTATTATTCCTGTACCTTCACAGTCCCATCAATACTGAATTTTTATATTTGGATAACAAACTTGGCCTTGTTGTCAGAAAGATATGAATTCAAGTTCTCTCTCTGATATGTAGCTTTGTGATCCTTTGCAAATCACTTAACCTTTCAATGCCCAAGGCAACTGTAGAATACTTGTAGAAAAGTTACTGATGTGCATTGTATTATCCACTGATCCCTTACTGAGAATCTCTTTCACCATTAAAATCAGGGGTCTCAACCTCGTCTCAAAGAGGAATAACCTAGAGTTGTTTTAATCTATGTTTGTAGCACAATTCATGATCTTGAACATTTTTTCAGAGGGTTGTTGACAATCCACATCTTCTCTAGAAAATTGCCTGTTCATTTATTTCAACAATTTATTGTTTAAGAAATGGCCCTTAAACTGACAGAAAGGTGAATACTCAAGCATTTCATATTCATAGCTGTATTCATATAAATATGTGGTTTTTAAAATTATATACCAAAATCTGTCTTTGTAGAGAGAACAGCAATTTCTTTGCAATCAGGAAACCAAGACAAGATCAATGAGCTTCTTCCAATCCCTCTAGCTTTGCTAAATTCCTGAAGATGATTTTCATGCCCCCAAGGTTGCAACCATGGATATCATGGGAATTGAATGGAATTTTGTCATCCTAACTCAAATAGCAGGTTGCTTTCAAGGAGTGATAGTTGTCATAGAAGCAAAATGCTTGAATGGACCTAACCAGTTTTGCATTAGATACTGTGCTGGCCTGGAGTTGAGAAGACTCTTCTTCCTGAATTCAAATCTGGCCTCAGACACTCACTAGCTGTGTGACCCTGGGCAAATCACTTAATCCTGTTGCCCTGTTGCCTCAGTTTTCTCATCTGTGAAATGAGCTGGAGAAGGAAATGGCAAACTATTTCAGTATCTTTGCCAGGAAAACCCTAAATGTGGTCACAAAAAGTCAGACATAACTAAAATATGACTAAACACAGATCTGTTCACAGATCCTTTTCCCTGACTGACTGGCTAACTGGTCAAGTGAGTTTGGGGTTTAACATAATGGATTTGAGATAGCTCTTGAGACTACATGCTTTTAAAAAACATTTTTCCTTTTATGGGAAAAAATGTTTAACAACTCTCATCCAGCAGATGGCAGTAGGAGAGAAATAGTAGTGACCCAGTAAAGGAGGCTCAGTAGAGATTGGAGCAGTTGCAAGGCAACACGGATAATAGACCTATGGACATCAGCAGCTTATAATGCAATAGAGAAAGTAGCTTATGGTCCAGTGCCTTCACTAGACTAGCAAAAGTATGATTGTTTTTATGCCTATGACTTTTGGGCATATTGTTTCCTTCGTGAAAAGTTCTTCGCACTAATTTAAAACCCACCAATCCTTTAAGATCTATGCCTAGTTCCATCTCCTTCATGAAGGTTTGGTGAACTCCTCTATATCTCTATCTGTTGAAATGTCTTCCTTGCTGCAAGATTCAGCTCTCATATGATCGCCTGAACTGGGAGGGAATGAAAAGCATTAGATCACAGAATCAGGGTCCAAATAGATCTCAAAAGACTAGAAGAGTGAACCCTAACTACCAAGGCTACATTTATCTCTATGAAATTTCAGGTTCTGCACTTGGTTTAAAAAAAAAAAATCAGTAAACACATAAATTAGGAGAGGTATGATTAGATAAGCATTTGTGGAAAAATAATGAATTTCTTCTTCCATATTATTTAGTGTGATATGGTAGACAAAAGAGTTAACATAATCTTACCCAAAATTAATTAAAACAATGCCTAGAGCAAAGGTTGTGATAAATATGACAGTCTTTGGCAAGGGTAGAGTATCATGGATATGTGTCTGGTTCTATGTGCTAAGGTTTTAGAATGGGAACTGACAGTCAGTATGCAGGGAAAGACAACTAGGGTGGCAAGGAGAGGTGATGACATGGCACAGGAGTGTCAAGTGAAGAAATTGGGGAATGTTTAACATAGATAAAGGGAAAAATCTTTGTGGGGGTGATGGGATGCAGGGGTGTGCTGGGAAATGTTTAATAACAACTTTTTGAAAACAAAATGTATGATATGGTTCAGTTCAATCTGTATTACTACAATTTTCTCCTTCCCTCATTTTCTTAATTATAGGCAATCAACAAAGCAATAAATCAAGCCCAGATTTTTAGTCTGTCAATTTCTTAGCTGGTAAATGCTCATAGTAAACATTTAACACCCAGCTCTCACAAGATCAGAGCTGATTCCAGCAAACTCCTGGAGAAAGAGGGATAACTATTATATTTAAATATTTTTATGTCTATTATGTAGAAGAGGCAGTTGTCTCTTTACTTTGGCCCCAGAAGACAAAATGGGAACCAATGTGAAGCAATTTTAAGACAGGAAGTGTTTCCTAATATAGAACTTGTATCTAAAACTAGAACTATCCAAAAAATAGAATAGCTTGTCTTGGAGGTAGTCTAATAGTATAATTGACTGAGAGCTGGATGGGACCCACAAACACACAAAATTCATTTAAAGAGTATACCAAACTTAGAACACAATGTGAGTGAAGTATACATATGGCATATACCACAGACAATGCAGTGACTGAAAACCCTTTTTCTCTTCAAACACTCTTCACACTTGTTTTCCCAGGTCTTCTTTTTCCCTATTTGAGTCTTGAAGAAAAAAAAAGAAGGAACATGTCTTTTTGAATGTAACTGGGTGATAAGTAAGAATAATACATAGAGGGAAATGAAGCCATTTATGTTATAACTGGGGTCATAAAATGACTTGTAAAATCTATGGAGTCATGAAGGTAAGAGGTAGCAAATTAATTCAATAAGCTTCAATTAAGTATTCAAGTAAACAAGCATTTATTTCTCACTTAGTATGTACCAGGCATTGTGTTAAGCCTTAGGGTACAAACAAAGGCAAAAAATGATCATTCTTCTCAAAGACCTGAATTTAATGTGGAACATAATATGCAAACAACCATGTACATACAAGGTATGGAAAAGATAAATTAGAGACAATTTCAGAGGAAAAGTATTAGCATGAAAGGGGACAGGAGAAGATTTCTTGCAAAAGATAGAATTTTAGCTGATACTAAATAGACCAGGAAAACCAGAAGGTGGAAACAAAGAGGAGGAGCATTCCAAACCTGGGTTAATACAGTCAAAATCATGGCAGATAAAAAGTGTCTTGTGCAAGGAGAAGAAAAGTGGTTGTCACTGAACTGTAGAGAATATGGAGAGGAGAAAAATTGTTAAGAATAATAAAAAGGTAGGAAAGATTCAGTTTGTGAAGTTCTTTAAAATCCAAACAGAGGATTGTATAATTGACCCTGGAGGTAATAGGTAGCCATTAAGAATTTATTGAGTAGGAAAGTGACATGGTTATACCTACAGTTAAGAAGATCACTTTGGGAGCTGAATGGAGAGGACAGACTGTTGTGAGAAGAAACTTGAAGCAGGGAGGCCAATCAGAAGACTATTATAATAATCGAGGTGTGATGGGAAGGGGCCCTACACCAGGGTGGAGAAGGAGAGAAGGTATATTTATAAGAGATACTATGAAGGTAAAATTTACAGGACTTGACAACAGATTCATATGAGGGGTTGAGAGTGAGGAGTTAAGGATAACATTTACATTTAGAGCCTGGATGACTGAAAGGATGGTTTTACTCTCCATAGTAATAGGGAAATTAAGAAGCAGAAAAGGTTTTTGGGAAAAGATAATGAGTTCAATTTTGTTGAGTTTAGGATGTCTATGGGATATCTAGTTCAATGTGTCCAATAAGGAGTTGGAGATGCAAAACTAGAAGTTAGAAGAGATCTTAGACTGGATAAAACAATCGGAATCATCTGCATAAGGATGATAATTGACTTCATGGGAAATGATGAGATCACTGAGGGAAACAGAAAATTGAACAGGTCCTAAGACAATGCCTTGAGAGACAACCATGGTTAATAGGTGTGACATGAATGGAGATCCAACAAAACCAACTAAGAAGGAGTGCTCAGACAAACAGGAGAACCAAGAGAGAGCAGTATCACAAAAACTGAGAGAGAAAAGAGTTTCAGGTAAAAGAGGACAATTGATGGTGTCAAAGCCTGGTTGTAATTCTATGGGAACTGATCAATAGACTGAGAGCTTATCAACCAAGATTCCTATTAAATTCAAAGAAGTATGAGTCTTTCTTCTGAAGTCAGCACTATATCTAGTTTGTGTAGTTTTTGATCCCATAAAGAAACTGGATTTCTTGTCCTCAGGGCTCATACAGTCTGATGCCATCCAAACTTTGCAAATCTACCTTTTGCACACTTGAAATCATTTGAAATCTTGAAATCATTTTCAAAAGTAAACCTGGGGCAGAACTATATGAAGAACTTATCTCAAACATCGTATTCATTATACAGGACTTTCAATCACTCAAATCATCTCTGTATTATCATAAAAGAAAAAAAAATTCAGTTAACAATTCAACAAAAACATTTCTGTGCCACCTTCCCCCTATCATCAACACGTTATATCTCTGCCAAATCTCAGAGATAATCAACACAAACTTGAATTCTCAATGATCAGATGAGGTTTATTCTGCCTCAGTTCATCCTGGATTCTTTGAGTGTCTGCACTTAATTTCCATTTATCCAGCCTGTGAAAACATAATACATAATTATCATTCATATTTCCATCCCCAATGCTCTACTATTCTGTCTGACCCAGTAGAAAGGAGATTCATATGAACACCTAAAGGGAAGGCTGGGAACTGAGAGTACTTTTCCCCCTTTGGATCAAGGATCAAATAAGCACAATGTAGGAAGGAAAAGGGAAATTAGACATTGCAGAAGCACCTCAGATTTCTTTCACTTCCTCTATACTTTGTTTGCACAAGCATATATATGTATGTGTGCATATGTAAGTATGTATATATACATGCCTGTTTCCTGGTACAAAGAAGAAGAAAAACTATGTCAAACTGAACCCTCTGACATTGCTCTTTCTTGGTTCTCTTCCCAACTATCCACCTCTTCTCAGTCTGGTTTGCTGAATAGTGTCCCTCTTACCATGGCTGTCCCCCAAGCCTCCGCACTGCACCTTTTCTCTTCTCTCTTTGTCTGTTCTCTCAACGACTCCATCATTTCTCTGCAGTTGACTCCCAAATCCATATAGTCAACCCTTGTCTCTTTGCTGAGCACCAGTCCCACCTCATCTAATGTTTCTTGGACATTTTAAACAAGAAAGCCCATAAAAATCTTAAACTCAACACGTTCAAAACAGAACTTCTTATCTTTTCCCCTAAACCCTCCCTCTTTCCAGCTTTCCTATTTCTTTTCAGAGCACTACCATCTATCCAGTCATTCAGGTTTACAGACTTGCTGTCATACTAAGTGATTACTCACTGTCTCATACCCACAGATCCAAAAAAAAATGACGTCTTGTGGATTTTATCACAACAACAACAAACAGTAGCTAGCATTCATATATCACTTTAATGTTTGCAAAGCACTTTACCCATGTTATCTCATTTGATCCTCATAACCACCCTAGGGAGTAGACACTATTGTTATCCAAGTTTTACAAATGAGGAAACTGAGATTGAGGATGAGGAAAGTGAAATGATTTATCCTAGATCACATGACTAGTAAGTGTCTGTGGTCATATTTGAATTAAGCTCTTCTTAATCCCAGGTTCAGGACTCTAGTAGCACCCTTCCTCTGCCTCCTTATCTCTCACATGGGTCCCCTTCTCTCTGCTGAAATGGACACCAAATTGGTTCAGGAGCTTTATTCTCTCTTTTGTTTTTATTACCTAATATATTAATTTTATAACTGTAACAATTATAATTATTTATAATGATTATTTTATAATAAAGTATAATTATTTTATGATTGCTATATTATTTTAATATAGTCTATTACTCCTAATTGGTCTTCCTTTTCATCTATCCCCTCTCCAATTCATACTACACACAGCTGCCCAAGTAACTTTTTTAAAGTATAGGTTTGACCACATTACTGATTACTACAGAAACTCTAATGGATTCCTAACACACCTAGGACTGAATGCATACTCTTCTGTTGGACATTTAAAATCCTTCATAACCTAGCTGCAACCTACCTTTCCAGCCTTATTATATGCTATTACTCTTCACATGCTCTTCATTTAAGTCTACCTGACCTTCTGTTTTGCACAGAATTCTCCATCTCTTGTCTCTTTGTTTTTGTGAAGAATGAATGTCAATCATGCCTAGAATAGGTGGTACAGTTGAAACAACAGCTGAGTCAGAGGTCAGAGGAAATGGGTTCAAATTCTTCCATTTTGATGTAGTCATGGGCAAATCACCTCAACTGTCTGGCTAGGCCTCAGTTTCCTAGTTGAACTCTAACATCCCTCTGGCTCTAAAACTACGCCTACTGTTTTCCACCTTCAGAAATGTAATTTCCTTTAAAGTTCAACCCTAGTGCCCCCAAGTCCTTTCTAATTGCCCTAGCTTCTAACATGCCCTCATCACCCTATGTTTCTTTTGTGTATTTTTGTACACTTTTTCATGTAGCTGTTTTTTTCTTCCAATAGAATGTAAGTTTCTTGAAGGTAGGGCTATTTTTGATTCTTGTCTTTGTATCTGTAGCACCTAGCAAAGTATCTGACAAGTGCCTTGCACATGCTTATTGATCGGTTAATTAATTAATGTTTTATAAGTAGTTTGTAAGCGCTTATTGACTTATTAATTAAAATCCCCATGCTTGTCCCTGGAAAAAGACTAAAAAACATTCTTCATCCTTTCTTTGTTTCAGATCCTGGAAAACTGGGTCTGGGATATTACATGTGGTATATACATGTTAAGGATTTTTTCCCCTTTGTCAGCAAGTGTCCCTCTCGATGTCAACAGTATAACTATGTAATGATATTCAGCAAACTTGACCCTGAAGAAGAGATCTAAGAATGTTTCCTCCTTTACAAATATCTAACATTCAGATGATGATTAAAAGTTTGCAAAGAGTTTTACAAATTTTAACTCATAAGCTTCTTGAAGTCAAAGGCTGTCGTTTTTTCTATGCTTTGTAATTGTCTTCCCATTGCCTTATGTATTGAAAATCTGTGTTGTATTAAACCAGATATGCGCAATGGCATATCTACATAGATTCCTAGGTAAAAAATAGAGAAACAATGTACATTTATTTACATTTCTCATAGCAAGAAGGTGAAAACTGTTCTAGAAGAAGAAAAATCAAGTTCTTGGAAAGGGTACATTTTCTCATTGCTATTATAAAAAAAAAAAACTAATCTTTAATTACCTTCATAAAGAGCAACACTTCCCCCCTAGTGGGGGCATGCTCTACTAATAATATCATAGAGAGAGGAATGAAAGTTTCACAAGAAAATGTACTGACTAGACTCTCCAATCCTTTTCCCTCACTCATCATGAATCAGACTGATTTTTTTTTTCTTTTTGGAGGGGGGAAGGCTGAGCAATTGGGGTTAAGAGACCTGCCCAAAGTCACATGTTCAGATTTGAACTCAGGTCCTCCTGACTCCAGGGCTGGTGCTCTATTCACTGTGCCACCTATTTCTTTTCAAAGCACTACCATCTACCCAGTCATTCAGGTTTATAGACTTGCTGTCATACTCAGTGATTACTCATTGTCTCATACCCACAGATCCAAATAAATGACGTCTTGTGGATTTTATCACAACAACAAACAGTAGCTAGCATTCATATATCACTTTATATCATTAGCCATCCCCAGACTGATTTGTAATCCTGGTTCAAAAACTTTGTATCAAGTCAATTTTCCCTTATTCATGCTTCTCACCTGGACCCCTCTGTTATCACAAACCCACAAACTTTCAATAAATAATGCTTAGGACTCACGTTAGTTTTTGCAGTTTACAATCCTGGTTTCTCAAGGCCTCAAACAGAAGCTTCACTCCATCATCACCCAGGCCATTACCTGTAAGTTTTAGGTCTATCAGACTTCTATTGCTCTTGAGTGCAGAGGAGAGATACTGACATCCTGCTGCAGAAAGTAGACACTTAGACAACCTAGAGAAGAGACAGCACAGATGGCAAAGGACAACTTTATTCCCAAGAATTTGCTCATTTCCTGCTTCTCCCCGTGAAGACATGCATTTTTATAATCCCTTTGAATATATATAGTATCAGTGTAATAATTCTCCTATTTTGATTTTTCTTTTTCCCTACCAACCCAAGAGCCAAGGCTCCATCATTAACCTTATCCTCTTCTTGTCTTGATAGGATATTTATATCCTAACCAATGGCAGAGCCTTCGATTATGTTCCAATCTCAATATCTCTCTCTCATATTAATCTATTAACATGCAAGTGTCCCATCAAATTCTTCTACCTATGCCAGTACTGATGTCAGAAGCTCTTTTGCCTGCAGGCAGAGACTATCTCCAAGAAAAAAAAAAAGTTAGAGTGGGACAAAATTACTGAGAAAACATAGGAAGGACCCTATTCTATCTTCAAGTTGCTTAGTAACTGATATGGAAGTCTGCTCATTTTGCCTTCATGTTTTCTCTCTTCTAGACTTCATGATACTCCCAAACTAAGACTTCTTTTCTTCTTTTTCAAAGTATTGTCTCACTTAATGACTAGATTAGGAGGGTGAGTAATTTATTATTCCATGAGAACAACCATAGAATGTGTCAGAAAAGTCTCACATGGGTGCATAAGAGCCAGGAAAACTTTCACTGAGCAGTGCTAGCTTTTTCTAGAACAAGGTGATCTAGCCCACTCTTGCTTTTCATCTTCCTTTACCTTATTCCCTGTGCACATACTCTGATCCAGTGGCATTGGACTCCTGGCTATTCCACAAACAAAACATGCATCAATTGGTTCCAGGCATTTCCTCCAGCTGTCCCCCATGCCTGGAATACTCTCCCTCCTCAGTCCTACCTACTCATCTCCTTGACTTCCTTTAAGTCCTAACTAAAATTCCATCATTTATTGGAAGCTTTCTCCAACCCCTCTTAATTCTAGTGCTTTCTCTCTGTTTTTTATTTCCTATTTATCTTGTATATAGATGACTTTGTATGCCTTTGTTCACATGTTGTCTCTCATTAAATTATAAGCTCCTTTAGGGCAGGATCTTTCTTCCTTCTCTTTTTGTACTCCTAGAATTTGACAGTCAGTGTCATATAAGAGGTTTCATAAATGTTTATTGAATGATTGAAATAAATTACCTATAACCTCTCCTGAAAGTATAAGTCAGATAAGGAACACAAGCAGGAATATTTCCAGAATGGGCATGCTAAATCTTCAGGGTATGGTATGAAGAAGAAAGTCTCCAAGTAGTCTAGCAAGAGTCTATCCTCTGGACACCTGCATGGCCACACCAAATACTTTCTAAGACTCCCAGTTCTTTGCTCCAGGGCAGCTAATTTAAATTAGGGGTCATAGTTGTTCCCTCAGTCTGGGAGTCATGAAAGCTGCAGAAAACAGTCACTCATATTTTTCTAGGGAGGGCCAGACTACAGTTCAGGTGAGTTTTACTGGATTTTACCACTAAGGTGACTGGAAATGAAATAACAAGTGGTTATGAAATGGAATAGAATACTAGCCTAGAAGATCATTATGCCCACTCTGGTGACATACATGACTTTTTCCAGTAATCTTTGAAGGTGTCAGTCTGAATTCTATTAGAGTAGAAGACTGGAAAATGCTCAAGTTTGAAGGTATTGGTCTCAACTTCTATATGAGAGGCTAAGAAAGGCTGCTTTAGTCTAAAGACGTGACTTTATTTTCAGGGAGCTGTTGCATTCTCCTAGGGCCCTTGTATTATTGCCCCTGTCCCCTAGTCCCTTGTATATCTCCAGTTAAGCCATATTGATGGAATCCTAATAAAGCTACCCCCAGCCCCAATATCCAAACTTCATTATAGGCCCCAATGAATAGCAGATCCATTATACCTACGTAATTGTCCCCCTCCCCCGCCAATGTCCTAACTTCTTCACATATGCCTCATTGATCATTAGAACAACAGATGTGTCCCTGATGTCTTAGTTCCCACAGAAACAGCAGGCATGTCAATGTGATGGGAACCAAGCTACTGACTCTACTTAGCAACTGCCCCCAGACACATTCCACATATTTGAACAGCTGTGTTCTTGTATTCAATCACAATCACATCATCCATCTATCCCAAGACAGTATCACAATCTCTCTCTCTCTCTCTCTCTCTCTCTCTCTCTCTCTCTCTCTCTCTCAACCAGACAGGACTACAAAAGCTAAACAATTGAGGGGCAGTATGACCAGAATGTTAAACCACCAAACCATAGAAGGGACCCCTCCTCCACTACCTAATTCCTTAACAAATCCCTCCTGCCTTTTTAATATTCATGATTTCTGATATGTAAATGCATCTTTATCCTATAAAAGTCCATCTTGATTTCTTTGAAGTTGCTGGTTCCTCTTGGAATTTAGCTAGCTCCATGAAAGGTGTCAATCTTAATAAATGCCTTTACTTGGATTGAAGGTTGTCTGACTGTGAATTCTCTGAGATCGTTCCACCACAACACCTTATGAAATCCCAACAGTTTTTTGGTAGGCAGAGCCCCCACTGCAACAATATGAACTTCCTTTTGGAGTCTTCCCTTAATAAAAGCATCTGTTTCCTTCAGCATTGACTTCCTCGCCCATTCTTCTGCAAAACCCTCTTCTTAATCCCAGTCTCACACTCTGACATCCTTGTCTCCTATCCCAAAGAAATATGGGATCTTACATGAAGAAAGTTTAAGAAAACTTACTTTAGTTCTTGTAATTTACAATCCTGGTTTCCCAGAACCTCACATAGCACTTTCACCCCATCATTTTTCAGGGGGTTAGCACCCAAATTCAGATGTCTCAGACTTTGATTTTTCTTGAGAACAGAGGAGAGAGCATAACAACAAGCAGCAGAGAGCTGGCAGTTCCATAACCTGTAGAAAGCATTCATGGGTAAGGAGGAGAGGGAGGGTGGGGGAACAAAATGACTTCTTCAATCTTTAAGGTTTATTATTATCCTATTTATCCTTCAGTATAGGCTTATATCCATGGCCCTTTGGCCCCATGTATAGCCTTACTTTGGCATTATCCATACCCATTCCTGATACAGTGATCCCTTCTTTCATACCTCTTTGTCAAGTCTCTCTAGAACAAAAGGTCTTGACCTTTTAGTGTTTCATGGACTCCTTTGTCAGTCTGGTTAAGTCCATAGATCTCTCATTAGAGGAAGCTAGGTGTAGCACTGGGTCTGGATTCAACAAGACCTAAATTTAAATCCAGCCTCAGATATTTACCAGCTGTATCACCCCAGACAAGTCACTTAACCACTATTTGCCTAAGTTTCCTCAATTTTAAAATAGAGATAATAATAGCATCTGCATCACAGAGAAGTTATGAAGCTCATATGAGATATTTATAAATAGGTTAGCATAGCGTCTGTCACAAGCAAGGATTATTACTGTGAACCTGCTCCAGAAATGTGTGAGACCCTGACCCTTTGCTCCAACAGAGATTCATTTCCCAGTCTTACTTCTCCAATATATGCTGTTATTTTATCTTCCAACCTTCTACCTACCACATACACAGGAAACTCTGATAGAGGGAAACATATAACTTACTCTAAGGTCTGTAAGTTACAGTCCTTATTTTCTAAGGCTTCACACAACAGCTTCACCCCCTGGGTATACAGGTTGTTACATCCCAGATCCAAATGAATAAGATTCTGGTTGCTCTTAAGAACAGAGGAAATATCCTGACAACAGGAATCTGTGAAATGGCACACAGACAATCTGCAAGAGAAAGGCTTTCATGAGGGAAATGATCTTTTCCCTATCTTCATCTTAGAAGGAGCTGGCATTCCCCATGTAGTTAGCCCTACATAAAATAGCCCCTGCCCTTGTCCTTGCATCCTCCTGAGATATAATGATTCCTTTTAACTCTTCTCCCATCTGTTATCGCTTTGATATCTTCAATTTTTTAGCTCAAATATCAATTTCTTTCCTAGCCTCAGGCTTAGAAGTTGCCTTTGAATTGGTCTTCTGGTTTTCTAGGAAATTGACAAAATTTATTAAGTGCTTACTATGTGCCCAGCATTTGCTAAGCAATAGAGATACAAAGAAAGGCAAAAACAATGACCCTGCCCTCAAGACCCTCATAGGGTTGAGGGACAGAAATTCTGAGAGACAGAATTAAAACAACTACCTATATATAAGATGGCATAATTGGAAGATAAGCATGAAAAGAAAGCACTAGTAGTGGGGAAACAAGAAAGTCTCTGACAGGAAGTGAGAGTTTGACTGAGTCTTGAAGAAAACCAGGAAACTAGGAGTTAGATGAGGATAGAAAATCTTCTAGTATGCTCTAGATAGCAGCCATTGAGTATGTCCAGTCTAATCTGAACAGAGCTGACCACAGAGAGGAGGCCAAGTACAGCAGTGTAATCCAAGCAAAATGGTGCTTTCTTCTTTTTTTCAGCTATTCAAATACTTACCTCCTGGTTTCAGGTACTCAAGTGCCTTTCAGCCTGCCTTTTACTGTGTTAAGTCTTTGTTGAAAACTGACATCATTACATGGAGGAAACAGTGGGAGGAACTTAGCAAAAGAGAATATAAAAGCACGAGGATAAGCTGGAACCAAGCAGAACTGAAAATGAGAACACTTGTGGTGTTGGCACTCCATTTGTCTATCCTTTCTCTGCTGATTTGTGTTCATGTTACTTTGTCAGACAGAAGCATTCTGTCTGTGGGTCAGACAGAAGCCCTATGTTGATTTGTGATTGTGTTACTTTTTTAGACAGAAGCATGCTGTCTGTTGACTTGTGTTGATTTCATACGCAGAAAGTGAATCAAGATGATAGTGCTGGCAATGTGTGTGAATATTGTTGTGACTCTGCTAAGCTTAACGTGTGTAAATATTGTTGTGGCCCTGTTAAGCTTTGTCCTACCAGAAATAGAAACTTCAAAAGGCTTGAAGTGAATTAGTAGTCACTGTGAGCTTCAAGCTGGAACAGAAACTAGAATAAGAGTTAGAACAGGAGCTGGAAGAAGAGCTGAGAGCTGTCTATCTGTGAATCCAGGTGACAGTTGGGGGAATTCAGGCAAGAGATGGGAGCAAGGAAGAGGAGCAACAGAGTTTGGAAGTTAGCCTCAAGTTGAGATGAAAGGGCCTTTACTTGGGTGTTTAGTGCTGACTGACAAGATTAAGAGTGTGTGATCTAGGCATGGGAGGCCTTTGTTCTTTGTACCCCATAAGGATGATTGCTCCTCAAGGATGATTGTGTTAAGGAGGATTGGAAGTCAGTCTCCAATCAAGAAGAAAGAAGACTTTAGATGGGTACTTTATTTGGACTGATTGAGATTGTAACTTTCTGAATGATATCTTTTGTTTAAGATTATGTGGCTACTTTAGTAATAAGTTGTTATGTTATATTATTGTGAATGTTGTACTTTAGTCTCTGTGAATGTTTGCTTTCATTTCTTGCTGAATAAATAGAGAGTTCACAATACTATTGCAGTCAGAACCTTAAAGTTTTCAAGAGAGATGCTCGTGCTTTGCTTTACAAGCAACAAGTATGACAAGTTACACCAGGGATTTTCAAGGGATTGTATCCACTGAAGGAAAGGAAGTAGATCTAGTTAAAATCAGAGGATCCCTGGTGGGTAGGTCCCTGAGCATCAGGTTAAAGATCTGACATTAAAAAAAAATAGTTCCTGAAGGTTTAAGGGACTGGACCCACTTTATTGCACCTTCATTTTTCATGCTTCCTTCAAGATTCAGCTTAAGTCCTATCTGTTACAAGAAACTTTTCCTATTCTCCCCAAATGCCAGTACCCTTCTTTTTCATATACTATGTATATGTTATACATTATCTAGTTATTTATATGCCACTTCCCTCTGCTCTGGCAGAATATGCAGTCCTTGAAATCAAGAGCATTTTTGTTTTCTTTGTTATCTCCATCACTTAACATAGAAGTAGGCACAGAGTAAGCACTTAAGAAAAGTATATTTACTGACTGATTTAGTAGGCTGAGTTCTGGGTTCAAGATTGTTTAGTTACAAATAGGGACTTCCATGAACCTTATAAGGTAACAATGACCCTTGGTAATGATTTCCCCCTAAGCCTTAGCTCCAGGACCAAGAACTTTCATCTCTTCAGCACAATTTATTGATGAATAAAGACTACCCATAATGTAGAAAGACTACCCATAATCCTTTCACTCCCTTCTTCCTGGCCCTGCTGATCTTGAGCAAATAGAAATTGCCTCCAATAGGTGGATGGTGGGAGAGGCAGTGATTTCTCATTCCACTTAAATGACTCTAATTAAGATTAAGAAAGACATCAGAAGGAATAAGGCACACTTCTCACCTAATAACCAAAGTTTTGTTGATAGTACAAAATGTAAGAAATGGGATAGGACCATTAATAAGTCAGTCAATCATTAAACATGGATTTAATAAACTCCTGCTATGTACTGGGCACAGTGCTATCCTAGCCAGGACGAGAAAGAGAAAAACAAAAACAAAACAAAACAAAACAAGGATCTTACACTGTATAATCTAAGGGGGTGGAAACATGTAGATTTATAAATAGATATAAGGTATATCCAAAGTAAACATGAGATAATTTGGGGAAGCAGCCTGACTCTAGTACCTGAGGGAATCAGGAAAGGCCTCACATAGGTGCTTAGCTTGAACCTTAAAGGTTGATAGGATTTTAAGAGATGCAAGTCAGAAGTGAATTGATTCAGATAGGTGAGACAGCCTACCTCAAAGTTACAGAGACAGGATATAGGGCACTATAAGTGAGCATCAGCCTCACTCTCAACTTCTCTTGCACAGATGGGGAGTACCTTAAATTCTGGGCAAAGGCACACAATACGTGGCCTTAATTCCCCATCCTTGACTTTTTTAAAATTATAATTCACACTAATTTCTCAAACACTTTTTTCCTGATCCCAAATTGCAGAGGATAATACAAAATGGAAAGTCGAGAAATCTTACATCAGTTTCTGCAGATTACAGGCAGGATGTTTTAAGGCTTCACACAGCAGCTTCACGCCACTATCCTGAAGAAAATTGCCACTCACATCCAGATGTATCAGGCTTTGATTCTTGATGCAAGTAGAGAGATCCTGACAACAGGCAGTGGTAAGATGGCACTGAGATACCCTTCAGGGAAGAGAAACCCAGAAGAGAAATGGTTTAATACTCTTTACATTTCTATCTCTCTCCAGGCAGTAGTTCACTGCTAGGCTCTTTGGCCCTAAGTGAGGCAACAGCCAAATGGTCCTCTCCCCATCTGGCCCAGCCCATGAACTGTAGAAGTGGGACAGTTCACCAGAATAGGACACTGTGCATGTGGCAGACTGTGTAGTACTCTACCAAAGCTGATGAAAAGAGCTCAGCATCAGGTGGGGCAGTTCTTACTACTCTAAGTTATAATGTAAACTCAAAAGTTATAATGTAAACCATGGATCACTCAGTGTGAGGGGAGGTTGAGAGACATGCTTTGAATTTCATCCCTTAAGGAAGCCAAAATCAGAGGGGAGGGAGTAAAAAAATAAGCAATAGGGGGAGGAGTCAAGATGGCAGCATAGAAGCAGGAGAACTCCGTGAGCTCCCCCTATAACCACCTCAAATACCTATAAAATATGACTCTAAACAAACTTTAGAACTCCAGAACACACAAAATGACAGAGAAACAAAGCTCCTGCTGAAGGCAACCCAGCAGGTGGACGGGAAGAGTTCATTGCAGCATGCTGGGAGCCCAGACCAGCATCTCATGAAACCTTGTTTTTAACCCCAGGGTATCCAGGATGTGGCTGGAGCATTCAGGAGAGTGGATCACTGGCAGCTGTGGCAGTTTCCAGAATTATCAACTCATAAGAGTCAAGGACAAAATGAAAGGTCAATGCAACTCACCTAAATTTGGGGGAAAGGAGTGGGTCCAGCTGTCTGCCCCCAGGGTAAGAAGCAGCAGAAGCAGTAGCCCTGCACCTGCCTCCACATGGCTGCTTCAGAGCTCCTGGCCTACAGATTGCAGGGAGGCCAAGTGACCATTCAGAGGCTAAGTGCTCTTGCCTTCACCTGCCTAGATCAGGATCATGGTCTTGTGTGGTGGTCCTTAGGTGCGTGACCAATGAGCAAAAGCTGGTGGGGGCTGCAGAGATGGTGGCCTCCTAATAGCTCTGATAGTTGTGAAAACTTAAGTGATTTGGGACAAAGCCCTCCTCTCTGGAAGCAGAGTTCTACTGAGTGTAAAAGTGAAGTAAGTGACTGGCAACATGAGCAGGCAAAGGAAGCAAAGCAAGAACAGCAATCCAATTTTAGATTCCTTTTTTGGGGACAGAAAGTATCAAAGCATAGAATGGGAGGAAGACAACACAGTCAGAATTCCGACACCAAAAGTTTCCAAGAAAAATGTAAACTGGATACAGGCCATAGAGGAGCTTAAGAAGGATTTTAAAAACCAAATAAGAGGAAAAACTGGGGTAAGAAATGAGAATGATGAAAGAAAATCATAAAAAAGAGTTAACAAATTGACTGAAGAAAATAACACCTTAAAAATAGATTAATTCAAATGGCAAAAGAGGTCCAAAAAACCAATGAAGAGAAGAATGCCTTAAAATGCTAAATTCTCCAGATGGAAAAAAGAATCACAACAGCTTTCTGAAAAGAATAATTCCTTCAGAATTAGAGTGGAGCAAATGAAAGCAAATGACTTTATGGGAAATCAAGGTACTATTAAACAGATCCAAACAAATGAAAAAATAGAAGGCAACATGAAATATTTCCTTCAAAAAACCACTGACCTGGAAAATAGATCCAGGAGAGACAATTTAAAAATTATTGGACTACCTGAAGTCCATGATCAAAAAAAGAACATAGACATCATCCTTCAAAAAATTCTTGAGGAAAATTGCCCTCATATTTTAGAACCAGAGGGCAAAATAGAACTTGAAAGAATTCCCCAATCACCTCTTGAAAAAGATCCTCAAAAGAAAACTCCTAGGAATGTTATAGTCAGGTTCTGGAGTCCCCAGATCAAGGAGAAAATATTACAAGCTGCCAAGAAGAAACAATTTTAATACCATGGAAACACAATCAGGATAATCCAGGATCTAGCAGCTTCTACATTAAAGGACTGAAGGGCCTGAAATATGATATTCTGGAGATCAAGGGAGCTACGATTAAAACCAAGAATCACCTATCCAGAAAAATTGAGCATAACGTTTCAGGGGAAAATAAGATCATTCAATGAGGTGGAAGACTTTCAAGCATTCTTCAGGGAAAAACTAGAACTGAACAGAAAA
>CM053588.1:80046881-80070692 GCA_028646515.1 Pseudochirops corinnae | reverse complement strand
ATCTACTTCAATTTTTTGGATGTTAACCAGTGCCTGTGTTTCAAACTCTTAAGTTTCATAAATCTGAAGTCTCATAAATTCTGTGAAATTAGTATTAGAAAACCAGGATTTTTAGTTTCTCCCTCAACCCACTGCAGCGATTGTGACTTGATTTCCAGTGACATTCTGCATCTGAACTTCCTTTCCAGCTCCCTTGCTGTCTCTTCTCTTCCCTCTCATCTTCCCCTCCATTCCTCCTCTCCCTCTGGATGGATTAGGGAGTGGAAAAACGTGGTATGGAAACCAGTTAGTGGGCTATTACAATAGTGAAAGTGAAACGTGATGAGGGTATGAACAATGTTGTATATACAGAGATGAGAAACAGATAAAGGAAAATGTTTTGGAAGAAGAAATTATAAAATTTGGTGACTGATTATGTGTATGAAATGAGAAGGGGAGGAATAAAGGATAATAATGAAGTCGCAGACTTGAGTGACTAGAAGGATGATATCCTCAACAGAAATAGGGAAGTTAGAAAGAGATGTGAGTTTTATTGAAAAAATAATCAGTTCAGTTCAGACATGTTGAGTTTGGCATCCTTACAGGATATCCAGAGACTGCAACTGATAATATAGATTCTGTAGCAATGTACAAAGATGTGATAGTTGGCTGTTAGAGAAAAAGGCAGTATTCCCTTAGCAAACCAACTTTTTTCTGTCATGTTACTCCTTAGGGCGTAGTGAGAGGGAGAAAGGAGTAAGACTATGAACCCTGAATCTGGATTAGGCAGAGAGTTTCCACTCTCCATTCCCTGTTTTGTGTTGCTCTCTCTTCCTGATACACTTCTGTCCCTGATGCCAAGCAGAGCATCTACAAAGGGAAAATGTGGGAACTCACCTTAGTTTCTCTAACTTGCAGTTTTGTTTTCCCAAGGTCTTACACAAAAGTTTTATTTCTGCTTCCCCGAGGAAATTTCCAGTCATATCTAGTTTTTTCAGTCTCTCATTGCTACTGATGGTAGAGAGGAGAATCTGGGAACAAATAGGAGTAAGATCACAGCACATCAAACTGTAGGAGAAAAAAATAACCAGAGGGAAATCAGTTCAGTTTTCTGTGATTATTTCACTTCCTGTCTATCTCTAGACAATGCTAAAAATACATCTATTTTATGATCACCATCCTTTGTCATCTCCTTTTCTGTGGAATGAAGCAGTCTCTTCCAGAGAATAGCAGTATTAGACCTCTAATTGCAGTATTAAAAAAACAAAACAAAACACAAACACTCAAGTACTTAGTACTAGTTAAAAAAAAAATCTGAAAACTATAACAAAGGAAGAAAGTAGCATAAACAATTAAATTCAATACTTAGTCTTCAACAGACATAAGAATATATAACACTAGTAGAAGAACTACCTGTAGGGGGAAAAATTGCTGAAACTGGAAAACATTTTGGTAGAAATTAGGTCTAGACCAACATTGATAATATATATCTGAATTAGCTCAAAATGTACATATACCATGCATATTGAAGGTCGTAATTTTAAAAGAAAGAGAGAGAAGAGAATTAGTTCAGGAATGTTAGACACCTGTGAAAAGCAGAAAAATCTTAGATAGTGACGAAAATAAAAGACAAAATATCTCATATCCATTATATTAAATTGAACAGTTTTTAATTCTTAATGATTTCCTAGCAGAGAAATGGTGCCACAAAACATTTACTTTCCTTCCCATCATTGCCCCAGAGCTGCTAAAACAGAAGGAGCATTTGTAGCACACACTAGAGGTGGGATTTTTCCTGTATAAAAAGACAAAACTGCAGGAGACAAATCTGGAAATTTGCATCCCTCCCAGGTCCTTGTCCTTCTTCCTCCCCATTCTGCAGGACTTCAGTTGTCTGGACAGATTATCCTTTAACTAAACTCAGTTAAAATCTAATTTGTGCACAGGTTTTGTCTGTTTCTTTTCCTGGCATAGTTGAAGATAATGTATCGTCTATTCAGGATCTCATTGTTGCCAAACTAACTTTAATAGCAGTAATTTAATCTGGCATGTCTGTAGTGGGGTAAACACATAAATGATGGGGAGGGGGAGGGAAACACCACCTCCATTTTCCACACAGGCACAAGGAAAAGCAAAAAACAGCAGTGCCTGGTTTTGTACCCTGTGTTCGAAAATTCTCTGTTCCCAAACAAAGAAAAGCTAGGGTGAAAATCTGGCCTGGACAAATGTCGAAGGTGAAAATTGAGCATTCCATTTCCCAAAAGTAAGATCTATAGTTCCATCTGTCTGCAAAATGTCTAGTAAATGCGTAAAGACATAGGAAGAAACTCACAGGAAAATTCTATATCCCCCAGGATGGTGCGTGATGCAGAAACCTGTCCTCAGGAATTCATTGTGCTTGAGAATATCTATTTCAATTTTTTGGATGTTAACCAGTGCCTGTGTTTCAAATTCAGCATCTTAAGTCTCATAAATTCTATGAAATTAGTATTAGAAAACCAGGACTTTTAATTTCTCCTTCAACCCACTGCAGTCATTGTGACTTGATTTCCAGTGATATTCTGCATCTGAACTTCCTCTCCAGCTCCCTTACTGTCTCTTCTCTTCCCTCTCATCTTCCCCTCCACTCCTCCTCTCCCCCTGAATGGATTAGTGAGTGGAAAGACTTGGTATGGAAACCAGTTAGTGGGCTATTGCAATAGTGAAAGTGAAAGGTGATGAGAGTATGAACAGTATTGTATATACAGAGATAAGAAACAAAAAAGGAGACTTTTTTGGAAGAAAAATTTACAAAATTTGACAACTGGTTATGTGTATGAAGTGAGAAGGGGAGAAATAAAGGATATTATTGAAGTTGCAGACCTGAGTGACTAGAATGATGGTATTCTCAACAGAAATAGGGAAATTAGGAAGAGATGTGAGTTTTATTGAAAATAAAAACCAGTTCAGTTCAGACATGTTGAGTTTGACATACTTACAAGATATCCAGAGACTACATTGATAATATAGATTCTGGAGCAATGTACACAGATGTGATAATTGGCTATTAGAGAGAACAACAGTATTCCCTTAGCAAAGCAACCTTTTTCTGTCATGTTACTCCTTAGGGCACAGTGAGAGGGAGAAAGGTGTAAGACTATGAACCTTGAATCTGGATTAGGCAGAGAGTTTCCACTTTCCATTCCCTGGTTTGTGCTGATGTCTCTTCCTGATGTACTCTTGTCTCTGGTGCCAAGCAGAACATCTACAAAGGGAACATGTGAGAACTCACCTTAATTTCTCTAACTTGCAGTTTTGCTTTCCCAAGGCCTTACACAGAAGTTTTATTCCTCCTTCCTCAAGGAAATTTCCATTCATATCTAGTTTTTTCAGGCTCTCATTGCTATTGAGAGCAGAGAAGAGATTCTGGGAGCATGTAGGAGTAAGATCGCACCACATCAAACTATAGGAGAAAAATAATTGGAGGGGAATTGGTCAATTCAGTTTTCTGTGATTATTTTACTTCTTGTCTTTCTCTGGACAATGCTAAAATTAAATCCACTTTAGGATAACCATCCTTGTCTTCTTTTCAGTGGGATTGTAATGGTAATGGGAATTTGAAGATCTTCCATGCTCCTTGTAATTGCAATCAAACAAGGACTTAGCACCTTGTTTCAAGTTTGTGATTTTATCAAGTATTAAGATCCAGAACTTGTGAATCCCACAGTGGGAGAAAGTTGCTGAAGTAATAGGAAGGGGTGGAACAAGGAGGAGCTAACACTGTATATAAAGAAAAGCCCAAGCTAGGGAGCCAGAACTTCTTCTGAGAGCTGTTGAGAACTTCTTCCAGCCAGCCAGAACTGCCAGGAATGAGAATTGCTGAGAAACAAGGTGCTAAATACCTGTTTGACTGCAAATAAAAGAGGCAGATAAGATCTTCAAATTCCCATTACCATTATAGGGATTACTGTACTATTTTTGAAAATGGTCAGTCTCTCCCAGAGAACAGCTTTTTTAGATGTCAAATTATACTATAAGGCAAGAATCATCAAAACCTTTTAGTACTAGTTGAAAAACTATAAAAGTATACCGGTAAATGAGATTGAGTAAGAATCTGAAACAATTAAACTCAATAATTCATCTTCAATCAAAATGAGAACATAAATTACTTATGGATGAATACAAGAAAAAATGGAAAGAATTTTGGCAGCAATTAGATTTAGAAAATATTTACAAAATATACCATAATTAGCTCAAAATATACATGTGGCCTGAACACTTCATAACACTTTCATAAAAAAAAAAAGAGGAGAAGGAGAAGGTGATCAGGAACTTTAGACAACTATGAACAGGGAAGAATTCATACATAGTGGCAATAGCAAAAGACAAGGTATGTCAAGTACACTACGTGAAATTGAAAAGCTTTTGCATGAACAGAATTAATGGTATGATAAGAAGGGGTGACATTTGGACAACATTTTGTTTTGGGCAGCAAATCTCTGATATAGAACTAATATTCAAGATTATATACATGGAGCTGACAGAATGATGTTATTTAAGTCTTTGCTCAATGAATAAGTGGTCAAAGGAGGTGAAAGAACAGCTCTCAAATGAGAAATTGCCAACTTCTAATAACCACATGAAAGACTGTCACAAATTACAACTAAAAAGAAAAAAGCAAAGTAAAATAACTCTAAATTAAAAATTAGCAAAAATGCCAAAAGAGGAAAAGTCAATGTTAGAGAATTGTGGAAAGATAGGCTCACTGAGGGAATTGCTGTGATTGGAATTATGTTAACATATTAATAAAATATCTATACCCTTTGGCCCAGAGATCATTGCTAGGTATATATAACAAAGACAGAAGAGACAGTAATGAAGGGCACTGAAGCATTTTTTTTAATGCAGAGAAGGGAAGAAAAGTAAGTTGAGAGGGAAGTATTGTGCTGAAATTATTATAGACTTTTAAGAAAAAAACACTCCAAAAAGCAAAAAACAAAAAATTCTAAACTTTCTGCAATTTGGCTTCTGAACTCATCCAAATGAGTCTAATCTCTCCAGAGTTACCAATGAAACTGTATCTGTCAAATGTAATTATTTTTCCTTAATCTTTATCCTTCTTGATGTCTCTGTAAACTTTGACATAACTGATCATTTTCTTACCTTATTATATTCTCCTCTCTAGGTTTTTGTGACACTGGTCTCTCCTGATTGTCCTCCTCTCTTTCTATATGCTCCTTCTCAATCTCTTTTACTGTTCTTCATCTAGGTTACATATACTCACCAGGAATATCACCCAAAGCTCTGTCCTTGACCCTATTGTTTTCTCTCTATATGCTACCTTTCTTGACCTCATCAGCTCTCAGAAGTTAGATCATTACCTCTATACAGATAATTGTCAATTTATCTGATCCTAACCTTTTTTTAAAAAAATATTTATTTATTTTTAGTTTATCACATTCATTTCCACAAGATTTTGAGTTAGTTTTTCTCCTGATTTGTCCCCTATCCTCCCCCACCACAAAATAGCAAGCCTACTGAATACCCCTTTTCCCGATCTCTTCTCTCTTATATCCTCCCCCATGACCCCCTAACTTTCTAGTAGGGCAAGATGGATTTCTATATCCCAGTGCCTGTATATCTTATTTCCCAGTTGCATGTAAAAAAAAAAAAATTTTTTAAATATTTGTTCTTAAAACTTTGATTACCAGATTCTTTCCCTTCTTCCCTCCTCACCCATCCCCACTGGGAAGATAAGCAATTCAATATAATAGTTATGCAAAACATTTACACAGTAGTTATATTGCAAAAGACTATATTTCCCCTGATCCTATCCTGCCTTCCACTTATTCTATTCTCTACTTTGACGCTGTCCCGCCTGCCAGACTTCCTTCAGCGGAAGATTTGTTGTGCCCTGTCACTTTTGTGGGTTCTGTAGCTCTAAAGTTTGTTTAGAGTCATTTTTTTTACACATATTAGAAGGAATTGGAGCAGGAGCTCATGCCAAGTTTGTCTTTCTATTCTGCCTTCTTGGCTCTGCCCCCTAACCTCTTTTCTAAGTTTCACCCTTGCCTCTTGGATATTGTGAACTAGATGTGCTGTAGACATTTCAAACTCAAAATGCCCAAACCAGTACTCATTGTCTTTCCTCTAACCCTCTCTTCTTTTCAACTTCCACTTTACTCCTTAGAGCAGCAGCATCACTGCAAACAGCCAGGTCTATAACCTCACCCTTGAACCTTGACTCCTCACTCACAGTCAGTCTATATATCCAATGTACTGGTAAGTCTTGTAGTTCCTAAATTCACAGCATCTCATAAAAATCCACTTCTCTGCACTCTCATTGGCAATAGCTTGGTACAGGCTGTCATCACCACAGTCCTGGTCTTTGGCAGTAGCTTTCTGGTTGGTTTCCCTGTTTCAAGTCTTTTCCCACTCCTCCACTCAACTGTTTATTGTCTTCCCTGCCTTATTTCTGGATCCTTTCAATCTAATGCCTTCTTCCCTTAGAATGTAAACTACTTGAGAGCAGGGATTTCTTTCTTTTTGCTTGCATTTGTGTCCCTAGAACTCAGCATTGTATCTCCCACATAGCAATGTATAATAAATACATATTTCCTTTCTTCAAAGTGTGCTCCCCAATACATAAAACTGACCATGTCACTCAGCTACTCAATGAATCCCAGTGGCTTTCTATTATCTCTAGGATCAGATATAAATTCTTCTGTTTGGCATTCACAGCCCTTAATTATCCACTTCCTAGTTTTCCAGTGTTCCTATATTTACTCCACTCTTTTCACTCCAGGATCCAACAACAGTGGCCTTCGTATTATCTGAACTCTATACTCTATTTCCTGACTACCTTTTCAATGTCTTTTCCCATGCCTGGAATGCACTCATTCCTTACCTGCAACTCTTGGCTTCCTTCAAGATTCGGGTTCAGTCTCAACTACAAGTCTTTCTTATTTGTTCTCCTTTCACCAAACCCCCAACAACTAGCATCTTCCCTCTAAGTTTAACTGCCATCTGCACTGTATCTTTTATATACGCTATTTTTGTTTCTTGCTCCTCATTGAGATGTAAATTCTTTGACAGCAGGAATCACCTTTTTCCTTATTTCCCAAAAGTGCTTATTGAATGAATGCCTCTTAGGATCTCTTGTTTCTTTAGAAGTACACTTCAGGAACTACAGCCTATAAGAACACCACTTGAAGACGCCATTCTTGATCTTCCTAATGGTCAATGTTTTCATCTTCTTGAAATTACTTTGCATATATTTTGTACTTACTTAGATGTATACATGCTGTACACCTCAGTAGAATATATTACCCTTAAAGGATGAGGCAGTTTCATTTTTGTCTTTGTATTCTTAGCATAGCACAGGGTCTTTCACAGAGTGGGTATTTACTAAATGTTTGTCAAACTGAATTGGGAACTGTATGATTCTAAGTTGGTAGTCTGCTGTAGGCCGTCATCTACAAAAGCCTATCTTCTCTCTTCTCATTTCTGCACCAAGGATGTTCTTCATACATATGGAATTGGTTTGCCAGAGATTTAAGAAGAAATACAGGTCCATTTGTCATGATGTATCTTTTCTTCCCCTTTTGCTGAAGGTGTAAAGCAATTCCTTCATTGTTCTCAGGCTGTCTTGCCTCTTGCACAGACCTCCTGTGACTTTCAAATAAGCCACTCTTGCTCATCTTGCCGGTTCATTATCTTTAGTACCTCTTTTCACTTTCTTGTTCAGAAAAACAAAAACCATTGATGTTAGACTCCACATATGGGAGACCCACTGTCATTGAGGAACAAAACATTTTATTTTGGAAATGATGACACAAAATAATTCTAAAGATTAAAAAAAAAACTTCATAATATACAAACGGATCTATGAATTCATGGATAAGGGAAGTCCCTCTTACGGTACAGATCACAAACCATTCATGCTTATCCATTCTGTAGCTTCTTTTCCCCCCCCCCCCCCCAATTAACAGTATTTTATTTTTTCCAATTACACATAAAGATAGTTTTCAACATTCATTTTTTATAAGATTTTGAGTTCTAATTTTTCTCTCCTACTTTTCCAAGACAGTAAGCAACCAAATATAGGTTATATATATACAATTATGTTGAACATATTTCCACATTAGTCATGTTGTGAAAAAAGAATCACAACAAAATGAAAAAAAAGAGAGAGAAAAAATGAAAATAGTACTCTTTGATGCACATTTAGACTCTATACTCTTTCTCTAGATGTGGATAGAATTTTCTGTAATTAGTCTTTTGGAATTGTCTTGGATCATAGTATTGCTGAGAAGAGCTAAGTCTATCAAAGTGGATCTTTGCATAATTTTACCTTTCCTGTGCTCAGTCTTCTTGTTTCTTCTCACTTCACTTAGCATCAGTTAATTCATATCTTTCTAGGTTTTTTTTTTCTGAAATCAGCCATTTCATCATTTCTTATAGCACAACAGTATTCTATTACTTTCAAATACCAGAAGTTGTTCAGCTATTCCTCAATTGATGGGTATCTGTTCAATTTCCAATTCTTTGCCACCACAAAAAGTGCTGCTATAAATATTTTTGTACACGTGAGTCATCTTTCCTGTTTTATGATCTCTTTTAAATACAGATGTAGTGATGGTATTGCTGGAACAAAGTTAATGTACAGCTTTATAGTTCTTTGCACATAGTTTCAAATTGTTCTCCAGAATGGTTGGATCAGTTCACAGCTCCACCAACCATGAATCAGTATTCCAATTTTCTCAGATCTTCTCTACCATTTAGCATTTCCCTTTTTTGTCATATTAGCCACTGTGATAAGTATATGGTGCTACCTCAGAATTGTTTTGATTTACATTTCTGTAAGCAATAGGAGTTTAAAACACTTTTTATATGACTATCAGTGGGTTTAATGTCTTTATTTGAAAACTGCTTGTTCATATCCTTTACCCATTTGCCAACTGGGAAATGATTTGTATTCTTATAAATTAGCTCAATTCTCTATATATTTTAGAATGGAGAACTTTATCCGAGACACTGGCTGTAAAAATTGTTTCCCAGATTTCTTTCGTTCTAATCATGGTTGCATTGGTTTTGTTTGTGCAAAGACTTTTTAATTTAATATGATCAAAATAATCCATTTTGCATTTCATAAGGTTCTTTGTCTCTTGTTTTGTTATAAATTCTTCCCTTTGGCATAGATCTGACAGATAAACTATTCCTGGCTCTCCTAATTTGCTTATACTATTGCTATTTATGTCTAAATCATGTACTGATTTTGACCCTTTCTAGGTAGATTGTGTGAACTGTTCATCTGTTCCTAATTTCTGTCACACTATTTTCCAGTTTTCCCAGCAGTTTTTGTGAAATAGAGAGTTCTTTTCCCAGAAAATGATGTATTTGAACTTATATAACATTAGGTTACTACGATCATTTACTACTGTATCTTGTCTTCTACTGATCCACCATTCTATTTACTAGCTAGTTCAGATACTACTTTATAATACAGTGTGAGAACTGGTACAGGTAGGACACCTTCATTCACATTTTTTTTATTTGGATATTTTTGACCTTTTATTTATTTGAACTTTTTACTTTATTTATTTATTTATTTAGGTATCAGCACCATATTTGTGTTATAAAAGGAAGTTGGTAGGACTCTTTACCTATTTTTCCAAATAAATTGTTCTTTAAATGTTTGTTAGAATTCACTTGTGAATCCCTCTGACCCTGGGGATTTTTTCTTTTTTTTCTTTTAAAAAAAATATTTATTTTGTATTTTTATTTGCCCCCCCCCCCCCAGTTACATGTAGAAACAACTTTTAACATTCGTTTTGAAAATTTTGAGTTCCAAATTCTCTCCCTTCTTCCCTCCCTACCCACCATCATTGAGAAGGCAAGAAATTCAATGTAGGTTATATATGAGTCTTGTTTTGTTTTTTGCTTTTTAGAGGGGGGAAGGCAGGCAACTGAACTGGGGTTAAGTGACTTGCCCAAGGTCACATGGCTAGTAAGTGTTGCGTATCTGAGGCTGGATTTGAACTCAGATTTTCCTGACTCCAGGGCTGGTGCTCCATTCACAGGTCCACCTAGCCACTCCTAGGTTATATAAGTGTAGCCATGCAAAACATATCCATAATAGCCGTGTTGTGAAAGAAAACATAGATAAAAAAAACCTCAAGAAAAATACAGAAACTGTGTGCTTCAGTCTGTATTCTGACACCCTCCGTTCTTTCTCTGGTGATAGATAGCATTTTTCATTGTAAGTCCTTCAGAGCTGTCATGGATTATTGCATTGCTGAGAATAGCTAAGTCATACCCCGTATTTATCTTATCTGTTCATAGTTGTCTGTTGTCTTTACTGCAAGTTTCTTGAGGGTAGGTACTGCCTTTTGCTTTTCTTTGTGTCCCTACTGCTTAAGCACAGTGCTTGACACATCGTAGCCATTAAATGAATACTTGGTGATCAACCAGTTGACTGGTCTCTGGCCTCCTTTCAAGCTGGGAAGGTGTTTTAATACACTGTCAGGTCTATGGTCCACTGGGAAAGGATGCACCCCATTCATACTCCCTCCTCCTATTAGAATCTTCCCTGTGCCTTTCTGTGAATCCTTCCTAACAAGATGATCCATCCCATATTGGAGAGGCCTTTGTTTGCATCTGGTAAGATATGGTAATAATGAGAACTGACATTTTGAGGCTCCTTTAAAATAGACTGAGTGGTTTGTTCCATGAGCTTAATAGATCTTGTCCCTGGGGATTTTTTCTGAGGCAGCTCAATGATGATGAGAGAAATGATTACTAATAAGTAATGATTTGGACATATTCAGAGTACCCCCTTTTTCTATTCTGATTTGAAGACCTCAGACTCTGAAAAACCTGCTGTATCTTACCCCATTTAACCTTACAAGGAATCTCTAATTTAAGGTGAATTCCATTCAATCAAGCATGCATGGAGACAAATTGTTTTGTCTAAATTGGGTGAAGACAGATTCATTTGTCTAAATAACTCAAGGCTAGGAATGGTCTCAGTATATAGTCTTTCTCTACAAGAGTGACATGATCTAACTTCCAACCCCTCATTGTATATTCATTCTCATATTGTTAACCAGTTAGGACTGATCTCCATCCTTAAGAACACCCACATTTCACAAGGCATATAAAATGCAAGCAGTCTCCTTATTTTCTTTTGGTCTAAGAGAGATATCCAAATGACCATCCATTTATTACTAAACATACTGGCTTATTAATAAAATTATTGATGGTTCATTGGGATTTTTAATTTGTTCTCTTTCTAGCTTTTTTTAGTTGCATGCCCAATTCATTAATCTCTTTCTCTATTTTATTCATTTAAGCATTTAGCAATATAATATTGCCCCTAAGCACTGGTTTGGCTACATTCTATAAATTTTGGTATGTTATCTCATTATTGTCATTCTCTTTGATGGAATTATTGATAACTTTTGTGATTTGTTGTTTGATCCACTTATTTTTTAGGATTAGATTATTGAGTTTCCACTTAGTTTCTAGCCTATCTTTTGTTGGTCCTTCATTACACATAATGTTTTGCATCATTTTTTGAAAATTATGCATTTAATATTTCTATATTTCTGCATTTGATTGTGAGATTTTTATGCCCTAATATATGACCAATTGTTGTGTAGGTGCCATGCACTGCTGAGAGAAAAAAACCATATTTCTTTCTATCCCCATTCAACTTTCTCTAGATATTTATTATATCTAACTTTTCTTAAATTCTATTTTCCTCCTTAACTTCTTTCTTATTTTGTGGTCAGATTTACCAAGTTCTGAGGGAGGGGGAGCGGTATGAGTTCCCCACTAGAATAATTTTGCTGTCTATTTCTATGTATATCTCACTTAACTTTTGCTCCAAGTATATGGATGCTATACAACTTGGTGTTTAGAATTAATATTACTTCATTATCTATGGTATCTTTAGACAAGATGTAGTTTCCTTCCTTAGCTCTTTTAATCAGCTCCATTTTTCCTTTACTTTATTTGAGATCAGGATTGCTATCTCTTTTTAATTCAGATGAAGCATAATACATTCTTCTCCAGGATTTTACATTTACTCTGAGTGTATCTTGCTGGTTCAAACAACATATTGTAGGGATCTGATTTTTTTTTTAATTTTAATTGATTTGTTTATTTACTTTTAGTTTACAAGATTCAGTTCCACAATCCCTTGACTTTCAAATTTTCTCCCGTTCCCTCCTCCCCTCCCCATGGCAGCATGCAATCAAGTGCAGGATCTGTAAATACTTTCACATTGGACATTAGTCTGGTTGTATAAAAGGGTTGTAGCCAATGTAGTGAACAATGGGAAAGAAGAAACAAAACCAAACATGGAAAAGAAAGAGAGCATGTAGTTTGATTCAGTATCCATTTAAACTCTGTTCTTTCTAGATCTTTCTCTGAATGTAGACATCTCCTTCTATCCTGAGACTTTTAGAGCTGTCTCATAATTGTGTGTTGCTGAGAAGAGTCCAGTTTATCAAAGCTGATCTTCACACATACAATGTGTTTGTGATTATGTACAAATTTCACCTGGTTCTGCTTTTCTCACTTAGCATCAGTTTGTATAAGCCTCTCCAGGTAAATATGAAGTCTATTTCCTCCTCATTTCTTATAGCACAATGGTATTACATTACATTCATATACCACAACTTGTTTAGCCATTTCCCAATTGATGGGCATCCCCTTAATTTCCAGTTTTTTGCAACCACAAAGAGAGCTGCAATAAATATTTTTGTACATATGGGTCCTTTTCCCACTTCTATGATTGCCTTGGGATACAACCCTAGAAGTGGTATTACTGGGTCAAAGAGTATGCAATTATTTATAGCCCTTTGGGGATAGCTCCTGATTGTTCTCCAGAATGGATGAATCAGTTCACAATTCCACCAACAATGCATTAGTGTTCCAATTTTCCCACATGCTCTCCAGTATTTATCATTTTCCTGTTTTGTCATCTTAGACAATCTGACTGGTGGGATGTGGTACCTCAAAGTTGTTTTGATTTGCATTTCTCAAATCAATAGTGATTTAGAGCATTTTTTTCACATGCTTATAGATATCTTTAATTTCTACCTCTGAAAACTGCCTGCTCTTATCCTTTGACCATTTATCAATTGGGAAATGACTTGAATTCTTATAGATTTCACTCAATTCCCTGTATATTTTAGAAATGAGGCCTTTATCAGAGACACTGGTTGTAAAAATTCTTTCCCAATTTCCCACTTCCCTCTTAATCTTGGTTATGATGGCTTTGTTTGTACAGAAACTTTTCAATTTAATGTAATCAAGATTATCCATTTTGTATTTTATAATGCTCTCCAACTCTTCTTTGGTCATAAAGTCTTCCCTACTCCATAAATCTGACAGAAAAACTATTCCTTGCTTCTCCAGATTGCTTA
Source organism: Pseudochirops corinnae (assembly GCA_028646515.1). NCBI lineage: Eukaryota > Metazoa > Chordata > Mammalia > Diprotodontia > Pseudocheiridae > Pseudochirops > Pseudochirops corinnae. Next base: position 80,057,298 of record CM053588.1, on the reverse strand, counting down.
CAGTATCAGCCTGTATACCTAGATTGTGCAACCATTTAGACTTGATTTTGATGTACAGCATTAAATAATGGTCTATGCTCAGTTTCTGCTGTAGTATATTCATTTTCCCAGCAGTTTTTGTCAAATAGTGAGTTCTTATCACCAAAACTGGGGTCTTTGGGTTTATCAAATAGTATATTATTATAATTGTTGACTACTGAGTCTTTTGTACCCAATCTATTCCATTGATCCACTACTGTATTCCTCAGCCAGTACCAAGTAGTTTTGATGACTGCTGCTTTACAGTACAGATTAAAATCTGGTATGGCTAGACCACCTTTCCTATCATTTCATTTCACTAATTCCCTGGATATTCTGGACCTTTTTTCTTCCAAATGAATTTTGTCTCTACTTTTTTCTAGCTCTATAAAATAATTTTTTGGTAGATGGATTGGTATGGCACCAAATATGTAATTTAATTTAGGTAAAATTGTCATTTTTATTATATTAGCTTGACCCAGCCACCAACAATTGATGTTTTTCCAAATAGTTAGAACTGATTTTATTTGTGTGACAAGTATTTTGTAGTTCTGTTCATATAAGTACTGGGTTTAGCAATCTGATTTTTAATCCACTCTGCTATCAGCTTCCATTTTATGGGAGTTCATGACATTCACACTCATAGTTTTGATTATTAACTGTGTATTTCCACCCATCCTATCCCTGTCCCATTTATACTTTTCTCTCTCCTGTCACCTTTTCACTCCTCACTAGTGTTTTCCTTCTGATCACCACCTCCCTCAATCTGCTCTCCTCCATTTTCTTTCCACTTTCTCCTAGGACTTCTGCCTCTCCTTATTCCCTCTCTGAGCCAAATCCAAAGAAAATAAGACTCAAAAAAAACTCACCCCCTCTGTTCTTTCCCTCTACTGTAATAGGTCTTTTTTACCTTTTCATGTAATAAAAGTTACCCTATTTTGCCTCCCACTTTCCTCTTTTCCCAGTACAATAATTTTTTCACCCTCTAATTTTTTTTATATCATCACATTGAAGTATATTTTAAGTGTCATCTTACCATGTAGGGATGTAAATACTTTAACGATACCGAATAATGTGTGTGTGTTGTTTTTTTTTCCTATTTCCCTTTATATGATTCTCTTCAGCCTTACATTTGAGAATAAAATGTTCTATTCGGCTATAATCTTTTCATCAGGAAAGTTGTAAAGTTCTCTGTTTCATTCAGTGTCCATTTTTCCCTGGAAAGATTTTGCTCAGTTTTGCTGTGTAGTTGATTCTTATTTGTAATCCAAGCTCCTTTGCTTTCAGGAATATCAGATCCCAAGCCCTCCAATTCTTTAGGGTTGAAGCTACTAAATCCTGTGTAATCCTGACTGTGACTCTGTGATATTTGAATTGTTACTTTTTGCCTACTTACAGTATTTTCTCTTTGACTTGATAATTCTGAGACTTGGCTACTATATTCCTTGGAATTTTCATTTGGGGATCTCTTTCAGGAGAATCAATGAATTCTTTCAATGATTATTTTACCCTCCAGTTCTGGGACCTCAGGGTAGTTTTCCCTGACAATTTCTTGGCTGTCCAGGCTCCTTTTTTCTTATCATGTCTTCCAAGCAGTCCAATTATTCTTAAATTATTTCACCTGGATTTGTTTTCCAGGTCGGCTATATTTCCAGTGAGATATTTTACATTATTTTTTTCTTTCAATTTTGTTGGACTGATACTTGATGTCCCTTAAGATAACTAGTTTCCTCTTGTCCAATTATAATTTTTAAGGAAATATTTTCTTCAGTGAGTTTTTCACATTTTTTCCATTTGTCCAGTTCTAATTTTTAAGTCTTTTTTTTTTAGTGACCTTTTTTCCCCTTTTGGCCAATTGTATTTTTTTAAGAAATTATTTTCTTCAATTTTTATGCTCCCTTTTCCAAGCTACTGACTCTCTCTTGCATAACTCTTATTTACTTTTTCTAAATTTTCTTCTGCCGCTCATTAATGATTTTTAAAATCCATTTTGAGCTCTTCCAAGAAGGTTTTTGGTCTTGAGACCAATTCATTTTCCCCTTTGAGCTTTTGCATTTAGGCATTTTGACATTTTTGTCCTCTTTGGAATTTGTTTTTTCCTCTTCCTGGTGGCCTAGAAGCTTTCTGTGCTCAGGGCTCTTTTCTGTTTTTCACTCATTTTTATGCATATTTCATGACTTTTAAAGCTGAGCTCTGCTCCTGGAGCACAGGATACTGTATGAAGCTTATTGTTCTGGGGACCATGAGGCTGGTCATTGTCTTTTTTGCACCAGTGCCAGCACTCTTGTTTCCCCACTGTGCTGGTGTATTTGGCCTAATTGTGCCTGATTTGCTGGGAGTTCCCAGGCTAATGTTTGCCTTCTGAGCTAGGGCTGGAGACCTCACACCTGGTCTACTGTGATACTCAGGACCAAGGGGCTTTGGTTGTTGATCTGTGATGTGGCTAAGAGTCTTTTGCTGTCTTGTCCAGACAACATCTACACTGGACTGAGTTCCCCTTTTACCAAAATGAGACTAAGCTTTCCTGAAATTCTTCCAAGTTACAATGTCCTTGAAAAATGTCTCCATCTCCTTTTGGATTCTCACAGTTCAGATTTCCTTTAGAGGCTTGATTTAACACTGTTTCAAATGGAAACTGGAGAGACTTCAGGAAACTTCCTGACTTTTCTCTGCCATCTTTGCTCCACCACAGCAATAAGCCCATCCTGTGGCCTCTTGTCCATTTTGTCCCATACACAGGCCATGGGACATCCACCCTACCTGCTAGAGACCTTCCTAACTTTCTGGAACTATGAGGGTATCACTAAGGCACTCAATCTGTCATTTCCTCAAACTGAACACACGACTAGTCCATCTTTTCCTATTATAAACTTCCTTCATGACATTCTTACTCCTGTTCTTGAAAGATGTTCATTGGTTGGTTGTGTGTTGCAGTGTTCATAAACATCACGAGCTTCTCCAATGCTGTTTGTCTAATATTCATTTTTAACTTTTTGGAGACCGTTATATTCCATTTTCCGCTGTCCTACAGCAATACCTATATAATGTTGTTATTTAAAAGATAAGGGCATCTATGTCCATGGGAAACTCTGAGTCATTAAAGCACTGAAATTTCCTCAGGGTAATCAAACCCTTTACGTCCTCTTTTTAATTATGAACCCAATTCAGTGTCTATTTACATTGTCTGTCCCAGATATACCCACTAATGGAAAAATTCTAGAGGTTTTCCATTCAAAAGTATGTCATTAACCTGTTCAGTAGATATTTTTTTATCCATTTGGTTTATTCTAGTCAGATAAAATCCCTCTGAGTCATGGAAGAGCTTCTGGGATGCTCTACTATATGCTATAACCAGCATAAGTGCAATCCACAAAAAGGGCACCTGGAGGTTCTCATCATCTATTTAAAATCTCTCCTTTCCTTAAAGACTTGGGGAATTACTGATATGGAAAAATATATGATACTGGATGTGGTGGATATGTTGGTTGTTTTCGCCGAACTCTTTTTTTCACTTTTAAAATGTTTTGATATAAGGGATAACTTTCTGGAAAAGAAATGAAGAGCAGACAATAATAGAAAATGTAGGTGATACGAAAATGAAAAAAAAATAGAGAAAAATGAACTTTATTTCTGTACTCTGATTTTCTTTCTTGGTTCATATTTTGTCAAACATATGAGGGGAAAGATTTACAATGAAGTAATTTCTGATTAAGTATTTTTAAGGACACTGTTGGAAGAAAATTTCTAGGATTAAAGTGAATTTCACTTTCTTCGTAACAATATGCAAGATATTGTGTAATAGGTCAACAATTCCTAAATATCACTTCTTTCAAAGCCTATCCCAATATAGCTCAGCTTCCTCTTATTAGAATTCATTGCTGTAATACAGTAAACAGAATTATTAAGTACCTACTATCTGTAAAGCTGGGCACTAGGTACTGGGGATACAAATAATACAAGTAGAATAGTCCTTGACTTCAAGGAACTTGAATCATATCAAGAGAGGTAGTGTGTAAATAGATTGGTAAAGACAAAATAAACACAAGTGAATTTTTGTGATGAGGTTACTAATAGCTGGAAGATCAGGAAAGGTTTCATGATGAGGATGATCTTAATAGACAATAGGATCTTTATGAGATAGAGGTAAGGAAGGGGACCATTTCAGACACACTGGTCAGCCAATACAAAGGCTGAGAGATGGAGTTCTACATGTGAGTAACAGTAAGACCAATTTGGATGGACCACAGAACACAAGTTTATATATGTTATGCCTGAGGACAGGTTGCAAAGGGTTTTAAATGCCAAACAGTGAGTTCATATTTGACCCTAGAGCTCCTAGGGGGAAATAGAGTTTACAGAATAAGAGAATGGTATCGTCATGGAAAGGAATGGTCAGCCCTTTGCTTAAGGAAAACACTTTGGTAACTGTGGGGAGAATAGAATAGAGAGGGGAAAAATCTGAAGTAAAGAAACCAAATAGTAGGCTATTGCAATAGTGAAGGTGAAAGGTCATGATGATCTGAACTAGGAAGGAGGTCATATGGATAGAGAGATATGACCAGATGTGGAAGAATTTTCAGAGGGAGATATTACACAATTTGGTAACAGATTATATGTATGGAGTGAGAAAGTAAGGAGTCAAAAATAACACTTAAGTTGTATGCCTGAGTGACTAGATGGGTGGTGCTATCCTTAACAGAAATAGAGAAGTTATGAAGACATGTGGGTTTGTTTAAAAGATACCCAGTTCTGTTCAGACATGTTGAGTTTGAGAAGCTTGTAGGATACTCAGGTTGAAATGTCCCATGCGAAATTGGTGATGCAGATCTTGAACTCAAGAGAGAGAATGGAACTAATTGTATAGATTTGGGAGCCATTCACATAGATATAGTAGTTGAGGTTGCTGGAGAGAAAGGCAGTATTCCCATAGCTGGGCAAATCAGGAAGCCAAGATTTCTCGGTCACCTTACTCTTTAGGGTGTATTGAGCAGGAGAAAGTTTTATTTCCCAGAATTAAAGTGTGTATGACTATAAAATCTGAACCTGGATTAGGCAGACAGATTCCACTCTCCATTCTCTGGTTTGTGTTGTTCTCTCTTCCTAATACATTGCTGTCCCTGATGCCCAGCAGAATATCTACAAAGGGAACATGTGGCAACTCACCTCAGTTTTTCTAACTTGCAGTTTGGGTTTCTCAAGGCCTCACAAAGAGGTTTTATTTCCACATTCTGAAAGGAATTTTGACTCAGATTCAGGTTTTTCAGGCTCTCATTTCTACCCAGAGCAGAGAAGAGATTCTGGGAATATGTAGGGGTAAGATGGCAAGACATCAAACTGCAGGAGAAAACATAATCAGAGGAGAAGTGGTCAATTCAATTTTCCATGATAATTCATTAGCTTTTGGGTCTCAAATTATACTATCAGCGAAGCCTCATTAAAATATTTGTACTGGTTGAAAAAACAGAGATGTGTACCAGGAAACCAGATTTGATGAGAATCATAAAAAACCTAAACTCAATAATTAGTGTTCAATAAACATGAAAACATAAACTACTCATAGAAGAACTCTGTTTCTGACAAAAATTACTGGGGAGACTGGAAAATGGTTGGGCAGAAATTAGTTTTAGGCCACCATAATCAAATGTACATGTGGGCTTAATATTAAACATCATAAAGTTAAAAAAAAAAAGGGGAGAGAATAGGATCAGGAATCTTAGACAATGATGAATAGGGGAGATTTCTGAGACAGTGGCAATAAGAAAAGACAAAACAGTTCATGTACATAACACGAAATTGAAGATTTTTTCCATGAACAGAAGTAAAGCTATGATATGAAGGATAGCCATTAGAGTAAAAAAGTTTTGTAGCAAATCTCTGCTATGGAAGATATAGATAGGGAAATGACAGAATTATATGACTTAAATCATTCCTGTGAAAAGTGGTCAAAAAGACCTCAAAGTGAAGATGCCAGCTTCTAACTCTATATAAAACCCTATTACATATTACCACTAATAAGAGAAACAGAGAGCTAAGGAACTTATGAGGTAAAATGGCAAAAATATCAAAAAGTAGGGACAATTTTGGAAAATTATGGAAAGACAGGCTTACTAATTCTCTATTGGGGAAGTGGAAATGCAGTTTGGAAATATGCTAATACCCTTGGACCCAGAGATCTTCTGCTACTTATGTAGGTCAAGGAAATCAAAGATATAGATGAAGATCATTGAAGCATTTTTTTTTAAAATGCAGAAAATATAAGATAAGGAAATTAAGCCGAAATCATATATAAGACAATTTTAAAGTAGAATGTTGTATTTATTACATAATTTTAAGAAAAAATCAAAATTTATATTTAAAGTTTTATATAGAATCTTTTTTTCTGTTTTACTTTGTACATGGAAACGTTCAAAAATTTTTGGTATTCATTAAAATTAGAATAAAAAATCTAAAATTAGTAAAGTATTACCTGACTATGTAAAATGAAAGAGGAATTATAGTGAGATGTTAGGAAATGTATGTAATGTAAAGACAAAAATAAAGATGAATTTCAAAAAAAAACACAAGTAAAATGCATTTTTCCAGAGCTACTGCTCATTCCCTCCACTCTGATACAACTTCCAGACTTAGCCTGACTAATAGAGTGTTAACATGTGATATGCAGGGGGAAAATTACCAAGCAGGTCAATTGTGATTAGGTAGTTCGGTAAACAATATTGGAGAAAATAATCAGGGATTCATTTAAACTCTTCTTACCAATCAATAATATCCAAAATTTTTCATTTGACTAAGGAAGAGCTGTGTGCATACACAGTCACAATTCAGGAAGAAAGGGTGTAGAAAGGGTCCAAGGCCTAGACAGCAGGCCAAGAAGTAAAAGCTGGCTGGAAGTCAAATTTATACCTAAGACTTTCTCACACACACACACACACACACACACACACACACACACACACAAAGATAATACACCAATTGATGTCAGCTCTCACTTGTATTGGAGCTTTGAAAGGAACTTGCAAATGACAGAAAGGGAGCAGTAACTTTTCTAAGCTCCTTCAAGAATTCTGTTGCTAAACTTTAAAAAGTGAATTTGAATGGATTTTAGAGTGACAAAACCCATTGAGAGATGGAGTGTGGTGGATTCCTGGCCCAGGAAAGTACCCACAGAGGTCCGGACAGAGGAAAGGCAGAGCACACAGGGGCTGCACCAGCACGGATCTGAGAGTATACTACAGCCAACTGAGAAGGATCCCTAGCCAGTGGATTCACCCACCCCAACAGTGATTTGTAGCCATCTCACCACAGGATAGAAAATCACTGGACCTGGGTAAAAGAAAACACAGGGCCTGCACCAGAGACAGCAGCTTATCCTGGGGTTACCAGCCTGCAGCCTGGATGTTTAAGAATTATATACCCAAACTTCTAGAAGTCAAGATGGCAGAATAGAACCTAGCTGCTCTGATTCCTCCTCCATGACAGAGAAAATCCAGAGACAAATGTCCACCCACAGGAAAATCCTGAATTAGTGGAAACAGCTTCAGGCTTTGGAGTCACTGAGGAAGGGGGATGTGAGGCAGTACAGAGTCTAAGCCCAGCAGGATGGAGACAGCAGGCACCAACAACACTAGCCCAGGTGTGCCTTAGCACCACCTGGGGAATCAGCAGACTCCAGAACTGCCTGCCTCCAGCTACTGAGCTTGCCTGAGCTGTAGCCCAGAAACACAGAGCTGGAAACCTGAAGTGGTCAGACTACCCCTCCCTTACAGGTTACTCTGTGAGCCTCAGAGTAACTCAAGGGAAACACTGAGAGTCCTAGCCTTGCCCTCAGTCTAGACACTCGGAGCCTACAGTTCATGAAGTTAACAACTAAACCTCTACCTCCCAGCCTGAGAAGCTCAATACTTCTGCACCCCAGATGTAGATATCCACTTCAAAAATCTAGGACGTGGGTAATCACAATGGGGAAGAAAGAACCTGTGAGATCTAGAGTTATAAAATCTTTTCATAGGGAGCAAGAACAACCAAATTCAGAGGACAACATGGACTCTATACTCACACTGGAGACCACAGAAGAAAACGTGAATTGGTCTCAAGCCCAAAAAGCATTCTTAGAGGAGCTTAAGAAAGATTTTAAAAAGCAAATTAGAGAAGTAGGAGATAAATTTAAATCTATAGTGACCAAAATAGAAAAAAAATCTCACTGAAGAAAATAAATCTTTAAAAAGTAAAATTGTAGAACTAGGACAGGAGGTCCAAAATCTAACTGGAGAAAATACTTCCTTAAAAATGAAAACTGAACATATGGAAAAGGAGCTTCAAAAAAGCAATTGAGGAAAATAATTCACTAAAAATTAGAATCAGTCAAATTGAAGCTAAGGACTCTATGTTGCAGCAAGAGTCAGTCAAACAAAACATAAAGACTGAAAAATTAGAAGAAAGTGCAAAATACCTCACAGGAAAAACAACTGACCTGGAAAACAGATCCAGGAGACATAACCTAAGAATTATTGGCCTACCAGAAAGCCATGATGAAAAAAGCAGCCTGGACAGCATCCTCCAAGAAATTTTCAAAGGAAACTGCCCTGAGGTTCTAGAATCAGGACTTCCAGACTTTTCTTGAAGAAAAAGACAGAGCTCAATGGAAAATCTGATCTCCACTTACAAGACCCAAGAAAAACATAATAAGGTAAACAAGGAAAACACACACTCACACATACACATATACACACACACACGCACACACATGCACATAACTTGGGACTCAATAAAAACACACTGTTTACATCCCTATATAAGAAGCAGATACCTGTCAATATTGAAATCTGTATAATTATTGTGACATTTAAAAGGGATGTATATGGACAGAGGGTGTGGGTATACATGAACTAATCTGAAGATTAAAAAAAAAGTTATTAAGGGGAACAAAGGGATTGTAATGGGAGAAAAGGGAAGGATGAATCAGAAAATGGTAAATTATGCCACATGAAGAGGCATTCAAACATACTAAAGTGGAGGGGGAGAAAGGAAGGAGATGAGCATCATATGAACGTTATTCTCATTGGTTCTGATTCAAAGAGGGATCAATATAAACAGTTAAGTTTAGATCCTAACATGAAAAGACACAAAAACTCATAACAATAGAGGGAAAAGAGGGAGGGAGAGGAGCACTGTTTGAAATTTACCAGCATTGGTTTGGGTTCAATCTACTCTGTTAAGTATAAAAATCTATTGTGCCCTCAGGCAGTAGGAGGGATATGGGCGGGGGGAAGCATGTAAGAAGGGGGAAGGTGGTTAGAAGGGAGGGAAAGAGTAGTAAAGGGAAAGAGCAGGTAAAATGTGGGGACACAGGGAGGGAATACTGAAGGAGGCGGTGGTCAAAAAGGAAATCTCTTAAGGAGGGGAAGGGAAAAGGAAGATAGAAAAATATAAGCAGGGGAGGGAATAGGATGGGAGGAAAGTCATAGATAGTAATCATAACAGTGAATGTGAATGGGATGAACTCTCCCATAAAACAGAGGCAGATAGCAGAATGGATTAAAACAATCCTACAATATGCTGTCTACAAGAAACACATTTGAAACAAGGGGATACACAAAGGGTAAAGGTAAAAGAATAGAGTAGAATATATTATGCTTTAGCTAAAGTAAAAAAAGCAGGGGTAGTAATCCTTATCTCAGATAAAGCAAAAGCAAAAATAGATCTAATTAAAAGAGATAAGGAAGGACACTTCATCCTGGTAAAAGGCACCATTGAGAATGAAGCAATATCACTACTTAACATATGTGCACCAAGCGGTATAGCATCCAAATTCCTTGAGGAAAATTCAAGAGAATTAGAGGAAGAAATAGAGAGCAAAACTATACTAGTGGGGGACCTCAATCTCCCCCTTTCTGAACTTAATAAATCTAACCTCAAAATAAACAAGAAAGAAGTTAAGGAGGCAAATAGAATTTTAGAGAGGCTAGACATGATAGAGCTCTAGAGAAAACTAAATGGGGATAAAAAGGAACATACCTTCTTCTCAGTGGTACATGACACAAAATAAAAAATCGACCATGTACTAGGGCATAAAAACCTCACAATTCAGTGCACTAAGGCATAAATATTAAATGCATCATTCTCAGATCATGATGCAATAAAAATCATATGCAATAAAAGTCCATGGAAAGATAGACAAAAAACTAATTGGAAACCAAATAATTTAATCCTAAAGAATGAGTGGATTGGGGCGGCTAGGTGGCACAGTGAGTAGAGTACCGGCCCTGGAGTCAGGAGGACCTGAGTTCAAATCCCATGTGACTTTGGGCAAGTCACTTAACCCCAATTGCCCTCCAAAATGCAAAAAAAAAAAAAATAATAATGAGTGGGTCATACAAGAAATTATAGAAACAATCAGTAACTT
>CM053588.1:80024558-80037412 GCA_028646515.1 Pseudochirops corinnae | reverse complement strand
TTCCCCCCTTTAAGACTGTATTCAGTTTTGCTGGGTAGGTGATTCTTGATTACAATCCTAACTTTCATGCCACTTTCATTTCTCTTCCAAATTTTTTTCCCAGCCTCTTACTTGATTTTTAAAATCCTTTTTGAGTTCTTCTATGGCCTGAGGCCAATTCATATCTTTCTTTGAGGCTTTGGATTTATGTTTTGATTGTTTTGATCTTCCTGTCATCATAGTAACTTTCTATAGTCAGAATTTCTTTGTGGTATTTGCTCATTTTCCTAGCCCATTTCTTGACTTTTAAAATTATGCTAAAGTGGGACTCTGATTCTTGAGTGCAGAGGCCACATCCCAAGCTCTAAGTTTTTTGTGCAGCTGCTTCAGAGGTAATCTGGATCTATAAGTTTTAAATTCTTCCAAAATGGCATGATCTAGGGAGAGTTATGTTTACTGCTCTCCTGGCCTGTTCTCTGGTCTACGAAGAACCCCAAACACTCTTTTTATCCAGCTCCCCTATGGCCACAAGTTCTGGTGTGATAGTTCTCCTTCTCACCCCAGGATTAAGACCCAGGAATGCAACCCATATCCAAATATTGGCAGTGCAACAAAATCCTGTCCCTGGTGCCAGCAAAGGTGCCCCTGTAATCTCCTTGTGACCACTTGCCTCACCCACTTACAATCTGTCAGCTAAGAGGTCTGGAAATCTTCACTGACTCTATGTAGCCTTTACAGTCATCATTTTGTATACAAAATAAGTTTCCTTTATGTATATATTTGAAAATTTCTTTATTTGAAATTTTCTCTGATTGATGACTATCTACTTTTTTTTAGCTGCTGCTTCCACTATTCCCCTTGTTCCCTAGTGAATCAATAAAGAAATAAACAATCCCCACCTAGAGTCCTTAATACATAGCTATATATTCTGACAAATTGTGATATATTACAATCATTAAAATGACCACATTCACTATGTCCAAAAATTTTTTTCTCTTCATACATTTTAAATTAATCACCTCTCTATCAAGAGGTAAGAGACATATTTCATCTTCATTCTTTGGAATCGTGGTTTAGCTGTTTTTCTCTATAATTTTATTACGGTATGAATCATTCTCCTTATTTTGCTCACTTTACATTCCATTTACATTCCAACAGAGAGCTTCCCAATTATCTCTGAAACCATCTATTTCATAATTTATTATATCATAATAATATTCTATTATAATCATATGCTACAATTTATTTAATCATTTCCTAATTGGAGGACACCTGAATTTCCAATTTTTAACTGCTACAAACAGAGCTACTATAAATAATTTTGTACATATAGATGTTTTTTTCCCCCATTCACTGTGACTTTTTTGGAATATTATCCCAGTAGTTGTATAGACAGTTCAAAGAATATGCACCTTTAGTGCATATTTATGCACCTTTTGGAATAATTCTAAATTGTTTTCATAAATGACTGGAAAAATCACAGCTCCACCGAAGGCACATTGGTGTACCTGTTTTCGAACAGCACCCCCATTATTTGTCATTTTCCTCTTTTGTCATCTTTGCCAGTCTGATAGTTGTGAGACAGAACCTCATCATTGCTTTATTTTTCATTTTCTTCTTAATTATTACTGATTTATAGCCTTTTTGCCCTCATTTTTCATTTTTACTTTGACTCATTTCAATCATTTTTATATTTCTTAGCTTCTTCTTTTGAAAACTGCTTGTTCATATCCGTTGAGCACTTATTTATTGGGAAATGGTTGTTAGTCATGTACATCTAAAGCAGTTCCTTATATATCACAGGTATAAGAATATTAGCAGAGAAATCTGATGTAAATATTTGTCCAGTTACCTCTTTCCCCCTTAAATTTTTACTTTATTAGGTTTGTACAAAAGTTGTTTTTTTAAATTTCAGATAATTAAAATTGTCAATTTGTTTTTGAGTGATCCCCTCTCACTTGATTATTTATGAACTTTTCTGCTATCTCTAGATCTGAAAAGTAATTTTTTCCTAACTCCTCTAATGTAGTATGTGAATATTTATATTGAGGTTCTATATCCACATGGAGTTTACCCTCGTAGATAGTGGGATGTGTTGGTCTAAACTTAATTTCTCTCATTATACTGTCATCCAGGTTGCTAGAAAGTTTTGTCAAGCAGCAAGATCTTCTCCCAGCAACTAAGCTCTTTGGGTCATTTATTAAACACTATACTATTGAGATTGTTTCCTTTTTTATGTAGTATACTTGACCTGTTACTTTGATCTCTTTCCTCTACCTGTATGACCTTGGGCAAGTCATTTAATGTCAGTGAGCCTGACTTTTTCATCTGTAAAATCAAAGTGTTGGACTAAATGGTCTCCAAAGTCCTTTCCAGCTCTAAATTGAAGAATCTATTATCAATTAGTTTCTTTACTTTTTCTCTGGGGTTTTCTTTGTATAGTATCATGTCATCTGTAAACACAGATAATTTTCTTCTCTTTGCTAATATATATATATATATATATATATGTATATATACGTGTGTGTATGCACATGTACCTTTAATTTTGTTCTTTCCTTATTGTTATAACTAATATTTCTAGAACAATATCAAATAATAATGATGAGATAGGTTATATGTCCCTTTTCCCTCTTTCTTCTTCCCCACTTTTTTTCATTGTCCTACCTATCACACATTTGGATTCTGGTCTGTCCTTTCTTTTCTTCACACCACATTACTTTTAACATCTCCTTCAGTTCCTTCCCTCACATTCCCCACTCCCACATAGGTAGTTAAACCAGCTATAGGAACACCTTAGACTTACGTCAGTTTTTCCACTTTACAATTTGGATGTCTTAGTGCCACACTAAGGTTTTCAGGATGTAGACGCTGACAAAACTGGCAGAACAGCTTGAGTTCTTTCAGGTTCTGATTTTTGAAGACTATAGAAGAGAGATCTTGCCAAACAAAATCAGGTAAATAAGAAGTAAAATGACTAGAGAGAGAAATGAGAACAGAATTTTACTGTGTATCAGGGGTGTCCCAAGCTGCCTCCCAGTATTAATGTGTGTGCCTATTTGACTGTAAGTAAAAATGAAAATGTCCTGCCTCAAATTATAGTAGTTATCAGAGATAGTAGAACAGGTGTGATTAGATGCTTGGGACTCTAAAGGCCAGTACATCTTAGACAAATCCAAATCCTAGCCCACTGACAGCTCCACCCAGCCTTTGCCCCACCCCTTTCCTCCTTAGCATCTTTTTATGCTATCAATATTATCCCACACCCTTCAGGCTCAGTGGCACAGCTGAAACCAAAGTCTGGATCAGTCAGGATAATTGGAGAAGGAAAAAAACCTAACCTAAGGATGATGGAGAGCATCTCTAAATATCTGACATGAACAGAGACCCAGAATTTATAGTGACAGACTCCGTATTTCAGAAAAAGAGGAGGCTCAATTAAACGAAGAGCCTTCACTAGGGCACAGCAATTGGAGAATTTGTAATGGGGACCTGCTGGTGAGATTAGAGGATGAACAGCAGCTCCCAGAGGGTCCCATGGAGAGAAGATGGCACCCCCAGCCAGTGATAAAAGAGATTAAATTTCTAAGGCTCCTATGAATATATTTAGCCCATAACCTTCCCAACCTTAAACAAGATAAAGCGTGTAAAACTATTTTTCTCAATTTCCTAAACCATTGCTCAAATTTCATTTTTGAAATTATTTTTCCCCTTCTAAGACAACCTCAGTTTTTATTTCATTCTGATTCCTTCAGGAGCTGGATGTCACACTGGACCTCCCACATTTCTATGACTATTCCTATATGCCCCTAAAAAACATCCTCAGGACTTTAAGAATAGACAGAGGAAATTAATGTATAAGGAGCCCAAGTACACCAATAGGATAGAACTTAATCTCTTTGAGTCTTTTCCTTTGTTATCTCCAGAATCTAGTTTATTGCTGTGCACACATTATATAGCTAATAAATTAAATCTGTCATCACAGACAAAGGAATCAGATAGTGTTAGGTGAATATAAGGGGAAAAAAAATGGAACCCAAAATTCTTAAGAAGAAAACTCAGAAACCCTGAGCCCAAGTGCCACCTTGCTGCCTGTAATGAAGCTGCCAGGCAGGGGCAACTAATGACAACTTCCCTCCCCCAACAAAAAGCTTCAAACTCATTTGCAAGATGATACCCTGTAAGGGTTTATTCTGTCATGAAAATGACTTTCTGTTGACCTGTCTCTTCATATGTGCAAGAGATCCAACTTGTCCTGAAGTACGGAACAAAAGACCCTCAGTGAATATTAGCCTGTTTCCTCAACCAGTAAAATGAGCTTTACAGTTGGAAGCCAGGTTGAGGAGGGTGAAGATCAATCTGAAATTCTGTCATGAACAAGCATGAACATCTTTGTCTTTTATGAGCCTGGGAATACCAGCGTAAGGAAGAATATCTTATAATCCAGTCAAGGACGTGAAGAACAGCATCCTATCACTAAGAGCCATGGAATGGGGACTATTCTACCTCCCTTCCCTTCTCTCTGCTTTGCCTCCTCAAACAGGGACATTCTTAAGGATTCCAAAATAAAGAACAGGTACCATTTACTCCTCAATGAATCACATCCTGAGAGCTCTTAAAAGAGAAAGAACATCTATAACACACACCAAAGATGGGATTTTTTCCTGTATGTAAAGGGCAAGCTGCTGGACACAGACCTGGAAATTTGTATGTCTTCCTATCCACTCTTCAGGACTTCTGTTGTCCAGACAGAATCTCCTTTAATTAATCTCAGTTGGATATGGAAATTCTGTGCATAGGTTTTATCATTTTCTTTTCCTGTCATAAGTAAAGAATAGAGTACCATCTATGCAGAGATCTCTTTGCTTCCAAACACAACTTAAATAGCATTAACTGAATCTGGCATGTCTTTAGTGGGGTTAAGACATAAATGGTGGAAAAGGATACTACCTTAATTTTCCACAAAGGCACAAGGAAAGGTAAAATGCAGCACTGCCTGGTGTTTGACTCTTTGTCCTAAAACTGCATCCTAACAGAAAAGCCAGGGTGACAATCTGGGCTGGCCACATGTCCAAATCTGAAAGGAGTACATTGTGTTTCCTCAGAAAAAAAGATCCATAGTTCAATCTGTCTGCAATGAACCTAGTAAAGGCTTCAAGATTTAAGAAAGGAAGATACTCACAAGAAAATTCTCCGTGCCCCAGGGCAGTGCTTAATGCAAAAAGCTGCACTCAGGAATTCATAGTCATAGTAAATACCTACTTTGATTTCTTGAATGTTCC
This sequence comes from Pseudochirops corinnae, assembly GCA_028646515.1. Classification (NCBI taxonomy): domain Eukaryota; kingdom Metazoa; phylum Chordata; class Mammalia; order Diprotodontia; family Pseudocheiridae; genus Pseudochirops; species Pseudochirops corinnae. The sequence goes on along the minus strand of CM053588.1, from coordinate 80,032,151 downwards.
CTAGCACCTGGGTTACAAATTCCTTATCCTGAGTCTCATATAAATGCAAATACCATTCAGGGAAATTATAATCAGGAGAACCAGGTTCTTGATCATCTATTTTGATTTCTTCCTCAACCCATTCCAGTAATTGTGACTTGATTTCTAATGACATTCTATATCTGAACTTCCTCTCCAGCTCCTTTGCTGTCTCTGCATTTAGGAAGCCAAACAGGAAGCGTACCACCAGGGCCACAAAGCTGGAGTCATGCCTCTTATACTCCTTGAGAAGTTTTTTGACATCTGGAATGGAGGAGTCAGGGCTCTTTACCCCTTCTTTGTCTGTGCTCATCAAATAGAACATGGCAGCAAAAAACTCTTGGAAACTCAAGTGAATGAAGCTGTAGCAGTTTTCACAGTCACTGTCTTTCTGAAAAATGTTCATGTCTAAGAAGGCAGAGACATCAGCTGCCTCTAGGTGATGCCTCCTCAGGTCCTCCTCCTCAAACAGCAGTTTCCTCTCCCAGATCCCCTCAGTAGCCAATCCACAGAGGCCCCTCAGGTGCTGAGGTATAAAGTTCTTATCATTAGGTGTGAGTGAATTGATATAACACACATATAGAGCAGTGGTAGTTTTCAAAGCCTGGATGGGATCTTGTCCTCTCTCCTCTTGTTGTTTCAGGCAAGTGCAGACAACCCAGTTCATCAGGGGAATAGAACACATGGTGAATAGTGTACCATTGCGTTCTACTAAACTAAAGGCTTTTTTACCAAAATCTTCATCTCTGAAAAATTTGCTGAAATACTCCTTCCTCTGCTCCACAGAGAAGCCCAGGATCTCCACATGACGTGGATTCTCTAACAAAGGAATAAATTTCCCCAGAGCAGTGAGTCTTGTAGTGAGCAGCAAGGAGGCTTCAGGGAACATGGTCTTCCTTAGTAAGCTGCTCAACAGGATGGGCACTGGCCTCTGCTGCTTCCAGTCTTTGCACAGATCATATCTGTGTTCATTACAAGGAAATTTCAGTTCATCTAAACCATCAATGATGAACAGAAGTCTCTCTGGCTGGGACATGATCTCTTTCATGGGAGCCTGGGGGCCGGGCCAGTCATTGGCAATTATATCAGAAAAACTCATTTCTTTCTCTCCTAACGGGTTCAGTTCTCTGCAAGTGAGATAGAAAACATAATTGAACCTCTTCTGGTAGAGTTTCCCCTCTGCCCAGTCCAACATCAATTTGATGGCCAGGGTGGTCTTCCCAATACCAGCAGCCCCCTGCAGCACAACAGTGTGGGGTTGGGTGCCTGTGTTTTGATCATGATCAAATAAAACTGACATTTCAACAAACTGCCCTCGCTTCTCCATGTCCTCAGCATGTTTCCATCCTTGGAGTAGAAGTTCATGTTGTTTTTGCTCCTTATAACGGTACTCTGGAAGCAGCAGCAGCTGTGTGAATCTGTGCTGAAAGAGCTCATGCTCACCAGGACGAGAGTTCCTGTCCCTCATGAGCTGGAATTTCTTCCTCATTCGTTCTTGATACTTCATTCTTTTATCTAAAGCCATAACAAACACAGTTCAATTAACACAATGGAAGCACCCTCCACTTCCAAGACCTTCTGTTACAGAAGTGACACCCAGATATATATAGATATAGATGTATATATATATATATATATTTGTGTGTGTGTGTGTGTGTATGTGTGTATTAGAATAAATTTAGGAGACAGGATGTGCATATTGAAGAGAGGGAAAAATGGAAAATTTGCCAGGAAGAGAATGATGAGAGAGAATTCCTGTCTAGACTCTGTGCTGTATCAAGAGCGGGGATTGAAGTCCTTTTCTCTTTTAAAATGAGTGCTGATTGTACAATATAAGGCCAGGCTGAGGAACAGGATTAAAAGCAGTTACTTTTTTGTTCACTTGTTGTTCAGTCGTGTCTGACCCTTTGTAGCCCATTTGGGATTTTCTTGACCAAGACACTGGAGCAGTTTTCCAAGTGACTTGCCCAAGATCCCACAGCTAGTCAGTGTCTGAGGCCTGTTTTGAACTCAGGAGAATGAATCTTTCTCATTCCTAGCCCAGTGCTTTCCAAACTGTTTCCCTGCAGTGCCAGCAACAACTTGAGCTTTGTGCAATCTACACAAAACATCTGAATTTTTCAAATAACTTTTCCTTGTGCTGCAATAAAAGACCTGATCAAAGCCTGACCCATTTAATTTCACCTCCTCCTTTCTCCATTGAGAAAGGAATAGGTCTCAAACATAACAGGACCAGGGACTGGCTAAAAATGTAAGAAATTGAAATTAATGCACAAAGTCCGATCTTTGTTGAAATGATAAGAATTTGCCTAACTGAGAGATCCAAAACATTGTGATTGTACTAATAAATTTAATCTGATCTAAACCCACTAAAACAGTGGAAGTGTATCCTTGAGATCTTGGGGAAGGCAGAGGGTGGGTAGAGAATCATTTCACTTCTAGGCTACAAAGTAACCTAACTGTCATGACAAAGTGTGAATATTAAATTTCACTAGAGAAGAGGGATAGGAAGGAGAGGGCAGTGACCAAAAAGATCATGTCATAAACTACTCCAAAGGGAAGAGATAAGAAAAGCCTGGGAAAGATTCAATGCTATCCTATCTAGTATCTAGGAGGGATTAGAAAGCATAGAATACTGGCTGGACAACTCCACACTCCACACTGGTACCTTCTTTTTTCCTTACCTTAACCACAGGTAAAATCTCCTCCACTAGCTCCATTCTTCCAGATCCACCATCTGTCCCTCTCTTCAATTCCTTCCCTCATCTACTGGCACCTCCTGAACATTCTCTTGCCTCTAGCAAACTCTCCTTATGGCCCAAATGTTCTTCTTCAATATCCAGAGAAGAGTGACGGAATGCCACTTCTCCCATCTTGATTGGTAGGAAAAAGCATAGAGGTGATCCTCTATCCTTATCTTAGTCCTGTTACATGACTGTAACCCAATAGGATTTTCTTATCCTAAATCAAAAGGCAGTAATCAATCAATAAGCATTTATCAAGTATCTATTACATGCCAAGTGTGGTGACTTCTTGGAGAGAAGTCTTCTGGGAAATAACAGGTAAAGATGAACTCCAGTGAAACTGAGTTGTATCCCCAGACTTACTACTCTTATTCAATAGAAGACTCAAGGCTCTTTTACTCCCCAGATCTCCAGAAATAAGGACTTGGGGATGGGAGCGGCTGATTTAGATAGAGGAGGCCTCAAGGTATTCAACAAAGAGAGTAGCATAATAATCAAGAGACCTATAAAAGAGTTCAGTTCTGTTTAATGTTTGGGTACCAGTGTGGAGTGTGGAGTTGTCCAGCCAGTATTCTATGCTTTCTAATCCCTCCTAGATACTAGATAGGATAGCATTGAATCTTTCCCAGGCTTTTTTTATCTCTTCCCTTTGGAGTAGTTTATGACATGATCTTTTTGGTCACTGCCCTCTCCTTCCTATCCCTCTTCTCTAGTGAAATTTAATATTCACACTTTGTCATGACAGTTAGGTTACTTTGTAGCCTAGAAGTGAAATGATTCTCTACCCACCCCCTGCCTTCCCCAAGACCTCAAGGATACACTTCCACTGTTTTAGTGGGTTTAGATCAGATTAAATTTATTAGTACAATCACAATGTTTTGGATCTCTCAGTTAGGTAAATTCTTATCATTTCAACAAAGATTGGACTTTCTGCATTAATTTCAATTTCTTACATTTTTAGCCAATCCCTGGTCCTGTTATGTTTGAGACCTATTCCTTTTCCAACTTCCTCTGTACCAATATATTAGTTATACGTATATATAAATAACCAGTAACATTAGTAATTAGTTTCTTCTATTCTGGTTGCTTTGTTTTGTTTTATTTTTCCCCTCAAACATAGAGACCAGGGGTTAGATAAAAATGTACAGGAATTTAAACTGGTGCAGAGAATAAGAGTGAGTTTGGGAGTATAACTCACTCTCCTAGGAATTCAACCTTGCCTACTGTTTCCTAGAGAAGGGGGCATAGGAGGACCAATGCCAGGAGCCAAATAAAATATCACAATTTAAACTAGTGAGCAGATAAACAAGACCTGAAAAATCAGTAAGAGAGCAGAAAAAAATTAAGTACTATATGAATAATGTTACACTCTACAGTGACACTCAACGATGTTACAAGAGGGCATAACTGTACAGAAGCCAGCACTCTGCTCCTCTATATGTGGCCAGTATAGCAGCAGACACATTGCTCACCAGCTGCTTCTGACTCAGGATCGTAGGGTCTTAGAAACGTAACCTTATTTATTTATTTCTGCTATTGTTATTCTTGTGATATTGCCATTATCTCTGGGCTTTTGCTGAGAAAACACTTCTGCCTTCCTGTAGCCATCAGTTCCTACCATGTTAGGCTCCAACAATCAAGGACTAGATTTCCTACTCTGGGTTGTTGCCAAAATGATGTGGTAACTCTGTCCCTCTAGTTTCAAATTCCTATTGCTCCATTAACTCTTGGAGTACAAGTCAACAATCCCCAACACCACATGGAAACATGGGAACATACCCCTACCTTTTGGCTGCCTTAATTGAAGACTAGGATATTCTTAAACCTCAAAGATCCTGAGAGACAAGTTCCCTCCCTTCCTGGAGCTCGAGTGAGCCATTACTGATCATTAGGTTCTGAAAGTCATTACAGGCCTATGGCTTTCACAATGGTTAGTGCTCTGGCAGGGCTAGAAGAATTGGGGCAGGAACTGATACAAGCTTCCTTGTGGGAAAGAAAAATAGAAGACAATGAGACTCAATTGCTACATAAGGAGATGTTTGGGTGCTGAGAGCAGGAATGGAGCTGGGTGGACAGCGTCACGGAGTGGATCTCAGTGGAGACCTGAAGAGTTGGAAGGAATTGTGCTGGATCTCAGGACCACAAACTTCACACATAAATGTTTGCTGACTGACATAAATGCAATACTATAATTTGTAGCTTTGTACTTTCTTCTGTGTGGTGGATTTGCCCAGGTTGGGAGAGTGTATATTTCTCTGGTCTTTACTATTCTCTCTGCCCAGGAGAATCAAAATCCTCTCCAACTCCTTGTCTCGGTCTAGTGGCAGGTAAACATGGTTCCACTGATTGCCCTGCTCATAATTCAGGAATACATTTGGGTGGAGTAAGTGGTGACTGTGAATACATGATGTATATGGGTATACAAACATTTATATACATGTCTATCATATACATGTATGAGTGTGAAACAAGTGTGTGAAAGTAGGAGTACATTTAAATGTATGTAATGTAAGATGGTATGAGACAGACATAGATGAGAGGAGAGGGTATGCTGTGACATGTATAGATCTGTGTGTACATATGAATTTATTTTCATGTTGTAGTACCTATGAACAGGAAGGGATCAGAGACATACAAGTCATTGTTGGCAACTAGGAAACAGCTTCCTGACCTGGGAGACCAGGAGCAGATGATACTGTTGAAATCAGAAGCTGGGTTAGTGACAATATAAAAAACATCTAAGGGGTAAGTGAAAAAGACTTGGTCTGGAAGTCAGGGATTATTTTCCTTTTCTCTTTCTATCTTGGTGCCTAACACATAGTAGGTATGTAATAACTATTTGTAGGATTGAGATGGGCAATAACAGTGCTTCAGGTTTTACAGTTTCTTCAGTTTAGTGCACTCAGATCTTTTGGGTATGTGTTTACTTTTATTCTGGGCCATGTGAGGCCAGTCCCTTTTCCAGGGTCCTTCTAACTCTGTACTGGATACTCCTATAACTACTGCTATGATAGTGTCTGTTAGGTATGTCAAGCACCATCCCTTCCCCAAGGGGCTCTCCCCCTTCCCAGACTCACAGCAGTTAGAGCTGCCATGGACCTGGGATCAATCTAGCAACAAGCATTTTTTAAGCAGCTACTATTCACCAGGCTCTATGCTAGCTGTTCAATATGTAAACACAGGGCCTAAAACATTCTCTACTCTCAAGATTACATTCTAAACCATATAAGGATAGAGGGTCACATCAGGAAATCATGTGTTTCCAGAATGAATAATTAGGATTTTTTTATTAATTGAAGCAACAATTATCCAACTATTCAAGCAATGTTTTTGGAGGCTCACCAAGGATTCATCTATTGTTACTTCTTCATTTTACTTATAAGGAAACTGAGACTCAGGGGAAATAAGTAAGAGAGGCACCATTAATGAGGTCTTATGAATATAAATATAATGTTCTTTCCACCATACTATGCCACTCTCTACTAAGGGAAGTAATCTCGGTAGAAAACCTCCCCTACCTGATTCAAAGGCATAAAAGTCATATGAAGAAAAGCATAACTGTGTGAAAGTATCATGGCATGTATAGGGATGGAACATATGATTGCATATGCAAATATATTCATATGACTACACATACATAAACACAATATATATACACATATGTACATGCACACACACATACATAATATACATATATGTCTGTGTGCATCTATATATGTGCTTAATTTCCATATTCCAGCTACTGGATCATAACATTTTCACTATTACCACTACATTACTGAGAATGACAATTGATGTTTATGTATTGTTTGGAAGTTTACAAGGTACACTAGGTCCTGAAGGTCATCTTAATATCTTCTGCAACCCAGTATGACTTCAGTGGAAGTAAATGGAGATCTAGCACATATAGACCTGGATTCCTGTGTAAGTAAATGACTGTCTAGGCTGAAAGTTGCTCTCATTAAGTTATTGCCATTATCACGTGAAGAATAAGAAGACCTCATATGGCTTTGCACACTAGTTTCTCTGATGGCCTCTGTACGTGGAGACTGGTGCTCAGCCATCAGCGGGTCCCTCCTTACCACATTCCCATGGAACACCATTTATTTATTCACTGTTTACTGGGTTGTCTGCCTGTATTGGCAATGGAATTTGGAGATGCTCCTGTATTGGCTTGGTTTTTGGGTTGAGTGTTAAAATCCAGAGCTTGTGAATTCTACTTGTGGGATGGACTTGTTGACGTGAAGAGAGGGGGCTGAACTGCGAGGATCTGTGAATTGGGAGAGAGGCCCAAGCCTAGAGAAGGCCAGAAGGACTTTGGGAGAGCAGTATCCAGTATCATGGAGCCTGAGTTGCTGAAAGACTGCTAGGAGCTCTCTGGAACTGCCACCTGTAACTGCCAAGAACTGAGGAGGCATGTGATGTCGGTATTTTGTCTGTCTGTTTTGATGTTGTTTTGCCAGATTCACCTGATGGTGAAGCACAGTGCTGTTGTAGTAGAGGTCCTGGAACCTGGCTGTTGGTTCAGAAGCCCTGAAGAAGGATTTTCTTGTAGTGTATTCACAGAAATCCTGGAAGAGGGCCTTGCTGATGTTTTCAGGGGTTCTGGGACCGTTCTACAGGCAGAGAGTGAATTGATGAGGACAATGGCTGTGGCTTTGTTGAGCCTTATCTCCCCAGGAACTGAGATTGCTGAGGGCTTGCCTCAAGTGAAGATGAAAGAAGGCCCTTTCCTTGGGTATTCAATGCTGAGCTTAACCTTGTAACTTAACGGTGGATGGCCTTTTGTGTTCTCCTGCCTCTTTTGAGATTTAGGGGTGGGAAGCCTTTG
>CM053588.1:80001285-80016236 GCA_028646515.1 Pseudochirops corinnae | reverse complement strand
ATATGCATATATACCCTTCTATATAGACATATAAATACATGTGTATATATATGTGTATATATATATATATATATATATATTTATATAAATGTGTGTGTGTGTATATATATATGTATATATACACATTTATATTCCCTTGAACTATCCTCATACTGACCTAAGTTTTATAAGTTGCAATTATCGTTTCTCCATGTAGGCATGTAAATAGTTCAGTTTTGATAAGTTTCTTATGATTTCTTTTCCCTGTTTACCTTCTCATGCTTCTCTTTCTTCTTGTATTTGAATGTCAAATTTTCTGTTCAGCTCTGGTTTTGTCATCAAGAATGCTTTCTATTTCATTGAATGAACATATTTTCCCCTGAAGCATTATACTCAGTTTTGATGGGTAGGGGATTCTTGGTTCTAATTCTAGCTCCTTTGATCTCCGGAATATCATATTCCAAGCCCTTCAATCCCTTAATGTTTCAGAAGCTGCTAGATTCTGTGTTATCCTGATTGTCTTTCCACAATATTCAAATTGTTTCTTCTTGGCTGCTTGTAATATTTGCTCCTTGATCTGGGAACTCCGGAACCTGGCTATAATATTCTTAGAAGTTTTCTTTTTGGGATCTTTTTTAAGAGGTGATTGGTGAATTCTTTCCCTTTCTGTTTTGCCCTCTAGTTCTAAAATATCAGGGAAATTTTCCTTGAGAATTTCTTGAAGGATGATTTCTAGGTTCTTTTTTTTTTTTTATCATGGTTTTCAGGTAATCCAATAATTTTTGAATTGTCTCTCCTGTATCTATTTTCCAGGTCAGTGGTTTTTCCAATGAGATATTTCACATTGCCTTCGAGTTTCCCATTTGTTTGGATCTGTTTTTATAGTATCTTGATGTCTCATAAAGTCATTTGCTTCCATTTGCTCCAATCTAATTCTGAAGGAATTATTCTCTTCAGTGAGCTATTGAAATTCTTTTTCCATCTCACAAATTTGGCTTTTTAAGGCATTCTTCTCCTCATTGGCTTTTTGCAACTCTTTTGCCATTTGAGTTAGTCTATTTTTTAAGGTGTTATTTTCTTCAGTCAGGTTGTTGACTCTCTTTTCATGATTTTCTTGCATCATTCTCATATCTCTTGCCAATTTTTCCTCCACTTTTCTTACTTGATTTTTCAAAATCCTTCTTGAACTCCTCCATGGCCTGTAATCAGTTCATATTTTTCTTGGAAGCTTTTGGTGCAGGAGTTCTGACTGTGTTATCTTCCTCCTGTTCCATGCTTTGACCCTTTTTGTCCCCAAAAAAGGAATCTAAAACTGGATGGCTGTGCTTGTTTTGCTTCCTTTACTTGCTCATGTTGCCACTCAATTACTTGACTTTTGAATTCTTTCCCACAGTAGAACTCTGCTTCCACAGGGGAGAGTTTTGTCCCAAATCACTGGGGTTTTCATAGCTGTCGGAGCTATTGGGAGGGAGCTGTCTTTACTGCCCCCACCAGCTTTGGCTCACTGAAAATGCACCTCAGGTCCACCACTCAAGACCTCAATCCAGATCCAGGCACCTTAAGGCAAGAGTGCTTAGTCTCAAAATGGTTACTTGGCCCTCCAGCAATCTGCAGGCCAGGAGCTCTGAAGCAGCCATGTGGAGGTGGCTGCAGGGATACCGCTTCTGCCACTTCTGGCTCAAGGGGCAGAGGCTGGACCACACTCTATTCTGCCTAGATCTAGCAGAGTCCTACACTGACCTTTTACTTTGTCTTTACTTTGGCATTTATGGGTTGATAATTCAGAAAACCGCTGCTGCTGCTGCTGCCCCACTGTCCCTAACATTCCAGGTGCTGCTGGTTGGGGCCACCCTGGGGCTCAAACCACTGGCTCATATGCAGCTGGGCTTGGCTCTGCTCCCAGCACCTTGTGATGGATCCTTCTTGTGCATCTGCCAGGCTGCCTTCAGCAGGAGATTTGTTTCTCTCTGTCACTGTGGGTTCTGTAGCTCCACAATTTGTTAAGTCATATTTTAGAAGTATTTGAGGTGGTGATATTGGGAGCCCACAAAGTTTTCCTTCTTCTACACTGCCATCTTGGCTCTGCTCCCCCCAATTCTTTACTCTTACTATGCTATCATAGGGTAGGCCCCTTCTATGTTTAGGTGGTCAAGCATCCTGTTCTACATCCTGGTGATGGTGGTGTCATCTGATAGGCTAGCTATTGTCATCTTGTCTGATGAAGATGGAGAGCTAGGTCTTGTGGTACTGTCTTGGGCTAAATGGCTGATACAATAGTTATTGCATACTCATTATCCTGGGAAAAGGGTCTAGGGGGAGTGCTGGGTTTCTATCACATGGGCACACCTGCTGTTTTTGTGGGAACTAAGAGTTCAGGGATGTACTTGTTGTTCTAGTGAGCAGTGAGGCATTAATTAGGACATTGCCATGGTTCTAGTTAGATACAGTGGGCCTGTAGTGAACTTTGGATATTTGGGCTGGAGGCAGTTCTGTTAGGACTCCACATTTGTGATGGGGAAAGTGAGGAAATATCGTCCATTATGTAGAACCTGGGCAAGCATGCTACCATGAAACTTATGTACAATACTGATGAACTTCTCTAGGCAACTACATTTTGCCATGATTTTCCATGAGCCCTTACAATTGACAGTATCAAAGGCCATGCTCAGATCTACAAATGTTTTGTACAGATCTCTGTTCTGCTCTTGGCATTTTTCCTGTTGGGCAGCAAACAGCATATTGACTGTTCCTTGGCCCTCTACAAAACCACACTGGCTCTCAGATAGATGACCATTTTTTACGAGAAGGATCAGCCTATTAAGGGGGACTCTGGCAAGAACCTTGTCAGCAATGACTAAGCTACCCTCTGTGATTGTCACAAGACAATTTATTTCCTGTACCTTTGTAAAGATGGACAATGGAGGCATACTTGCACTCCTTGTGGATAACCTCCTTCTGCCACATAACTTCGAAAATTTTAGTCTCTTTTGGTATAAGCATTCTATTAGGAGTCATTTGCAATGGAGCTGAATTCCTGCATCAACTATTCTTTATTTTGCATTTTGAATTAGGTGTACTGTAGACATTTCAAACTCAACATGTCCAAACAGAGCTCATTGTTTCTCCCCTCCCTACATCTAATTCAAGCTTCTAATAAACTTCTTATTACTACTGAGAGCATGGCCATCCTTATAGTTACCAAGTTTCTTGACCTTAGTTTCATTCTTGGCTGCTCACTCTCACTGCACATGTCCAATAAATTGACAAATCTCATTTCTGTCCCGATAAAATATGTGCCTTTTATGTCCCCTTCACTCTGCTCACCTATCACCCTACTTAAAGCACTTGTCACTCCGCATCTGGCTTACTAACATAGTCTCCTAATAGTCCTTCTGCTTCACATCTCTCCCCAGTCCAATTCATTCTTCTTGTAGCAGTCAAAATAATTTTCATAAAATGTAGGTTTGATCACATAACCTCTCTCTTTAAACTCCAATAGATCCCTATTGCCTCTAGGACTAAATATAAAATTCTCAGTTTGGCATTTAACAATCTTCCTGGCACGGTTTCGGCCTACCTTTCCAACCTTCTTATATATTGCTCCCCTCTATATTAAAGCTCGCCTATGCTGGCCTATTTGCTGTTCCCACTCTATCTCCTTCTCTTTTGCACTGGGTGCCTCTGACCCCATGTCTGAATTTCTGTCTCTTCTCACCTTTAAGAATCAGGTCATTAGCTACCTTCTACATAGGATTTTCATGCTTCCCCAACTTCTAGTGCATTCCTCTTCACAGCTGCTTTGTATCTGCTTTGTATACAGAATGTCCAAAAAGCTTTAGTGCAGTTTTAAGTTTTAAAAACTTCAGAGGTATAAATGCTATAAACAGTGAAAAATTTTAAAGATTATTGAAAAATGTGAAAATATTGATGTTTTTAATTAAATTTAAACATAAGCACAGTCCTGTGCTTTACATCGTTTTAGTCAATTCTTGAACTTTGCAAAAATTTTCATCAGCTGCCACTTAATGACTGAATCTAATTTATCTCATAAGGAGAAGTGGCAATGTCATTAGCCCCCAGTGGCTTTCTCACTGATGCCTTTTTAGTATTCTGCATTTCATTCATTAGGTGAGGATGTGTCTCTTCTAGGACCTTATATAAGTAGTCTTTGTAGTTCCTGTCCCAAGATCTGCTAAAACTAAACAGTCGTCTCATTTTATCAGGGTTAGTTTTCTCTGCCCGTATGCGCTCATAATCCTCATTACTGAGGAATGTGTCGTAAAGTTTGTCAAGGATCATGTCCACTGATGTTACCCGAGAAATTATCTGATCCCTGTGTTGGTCAATAAAGTGAAGTCCTGGAAGAAGAGAATAAGGGAAAGACTGATGAAACCTCTGGTGCTGGCAGAGAAGAAGAAATAACTTAATGTAGTAATAAAGCATTTTGGGCACTACCATAGCCTCCTGCCTCTTATTTCCTTTAACTTTAGAACCTCAGCTCCCTACCTCCTGTTTCTTCAACCATCCTATTCACCATCTGGAGCAACCACTATCTATCCTTAAGGCTTATCCTCATTCAGGTCCTAGCACTTTTTGTAGTAAATACAGTTAACTTAGAATGTGAACAACTACACAATCTGTGAAGACTACCAGACTTTTTCACTGGGACGTGCCCAAATCTGAATTCTCCCCTAACCCTAAGCACCCTAGCTAGAGAGACATGGTCTATCACTACATTCCCTCTGCATCACTCTGGACTCCCGAACTTGGCATTACAAAACCACTTGGTGTCTTTCTGGATGCTTGGGATATACAGGGGATCAGCAAATTCCAACTGCGATTTTAAGCAACAGAAGCTTAAATTTGTCCTAAGACTTCTTTTGACACCCTATCTATGACGGTGCCTTTGGTCACAGAGTATGTCCCCTCTGGAAGAGCCATCTTTCCCCCAGCCCCTCAATACTTAAATTGTTGCCCAAGAAGATCCACATGTAGGTGTCTATAACACTGAAGATATTACTAACCTGTGGGAGATGAAGCACCTGGGACAGGAGAAAATGCATATTCAAGATCTCCTGGAAGAGAGAAAAGGGTAACAAGGTATAAATCAGATTTTTGACTGATATAAAATGCTCTCAGGGCCCCTAGTCTTAGCATGGGAAGGTGATATTCTGACTCTGCAATGGACCTGGAGGAGTAGGGAAAGGAGAAAAGGCTCCAATGAAAGGAGTCAGAGGTCACCACAAGGTGGAATGAAACCTTCTTCTATCATTCTAATCTTATAGTGATTAATACTAAAAACTAAGTAAAACATAAAGGCCATGGTAGCTAGGACCCCAAGTTCCAAGAACTGTGCTTTTGATCATGGGCCTCATAAAGCAGAAAGACATTTCTAGAAGGAAAGACTTGACCTCTCGGTTGGTACTCTCAGTAGCACTCAGGGAAGCACCATGTTGCATATACATTAGTCATATCAAAATTGATCTGATGCTCCCTGTGTTACTTTGAATGGTAAAGTGAAGTTATTTTCTTGCTTGATAATTCTGCTGGCCTTAAAAGCATTAGAAAGAGCTGGATTGAAACAAAACAAAACAAAACACAAGAACCATTCTTCAACGGTTCAACATTCATCCCCAAATTAATGATCTACTGATCATTAACTTGGGACTATTTACATCCAGTGACTGCACATCTCCCCTTTTTTTTCTTATAGTGAGCCAATAAACATTTATTAAGCACCTACTATGTTCCAGGCACTGTGCTAAGCACCAGGGATACAAAAAAGAGGGAAAAGAGTCCCTGCCCCTCAAGTAGCTCATAATCTAATGGAGGAAACAACAAACTATGTACAAACAAACTCTATATATGGGATAAATAAGAAATAATGAACAGAGGGAAGGTACTAGAATGAAGAGACTGGGAAAGCCTTCCTGTTGAAAGTGGGATTCCAGTTGGGACTCGAAGGAGCCAAGGAAGCCAGGAGGTAGAAATGAGGAGAGAGATTATTCCAGGCATGAATCACAGCCAGAGAAAATGCCCAGAGCTAATTGAGAGACTATTTTATTCAAAGGACCATCAGGATGCCCACTGTCACTAGATGAAGGAGTGCAAGCCAGGGAATAAGGTGTAAGAAGACTGGAAAGATGTGGTGATGGGTAGAGGAAGAGGGGTGGCATTGGTTAAATTATGAAGGGCTCTGAATGCTAGATGATTTTGTATATGATCATGGACAAAATAAGGAGCCAGTGGAGTTTATTGAATTAGGAAGGTAACATGATCAGATATCTGCCTTATGAAAATCACTTTTGTGGCTGAATGGAGGGTGGATTGGAGTGGAGAGAAATGAGGCAGGCAGACCCATCAGCAGACTTTTGCAGTAGTCCAAGTGTGAGGTGGTGGGGACCATACTAGAGTGGTGGCAGTGTCAGAGGAAAGAAGGGGATATATTTGAGAGAAGTGATAAAGGTAAAATCAACAGGCCTTGGCAGCAGATTAGATATGGGGGGAGGGATGATGAGGATGACATCTAGGTTGTGAGCCTGAGGGACTGGGAGGATGGTGTTGCCTCTACAGTAATATGGACATTTGGAAGTGGGGAATGTTTAGGGGGAAAGATAATCATTTCAGTATTGGGCATGCTGAGTTTAAAATGTCTATTAGACATGAAGTCTGAGGTTTCTGAAAGTCAGTTGGGCATGTGTAATGGCAAGAAAAATAGGATTTTTGTTTTTTGCTGTTTTTGTGGATTGAGTTTTAACTAATCAAGTGCTTTTGAGCCTCACTTTTGATTGCATCAAGAGTCTTTGATTGGAAACATTATACACTGCATGGCCCTTAATAGGCCTAAGAGAGTTTGAAGATTTTTGCTGCCCTTAATGGGCTGAATGTAATCACATGAGAGCCAATGGCGGGAGGAGGTTGCTGAAGGGGTGGAGCAGGAAGGGGTGGAGCAGGAAGGAGCGGAGCAGAGAAAAGTCCAAGCAGAGCTGGGAGAGAGCAGAACTGAGAGAGAGAATGTATGTTGGTGCTCTCTCTGTCCGTTGTTCTGTGTTGATTTCTCAAACAGAAAATGAATTGAAATGATAGTGCCAGTAATGTGTGTAAAAATTGTTGTAGCCCTGTTAAGCTTTGTTTTCCTAGAAATAGAAACTGTGGAGAGCTTGGAGCAGAGTAGTACCCTGATCTGAGATAAGGAATAGGAGGGAGAGCTGCCTACTTGTGAAGCCAGGCAAGAAGTGAGAGTGGAGTTGGCTCCTGGAGAAGGAACATGGAGAATGACCTCTGGGGTTTGGAAGTCAGCCTCGAGTTAAGATGAAAGAGGACTTTAGGGATACTCCTTATGGACTCATGAGATTTGTAACTTCCTGTTACCTAGGGGTGCATAGTGTTTGTACTTTCTCCTGCCCCTTAAGGATGATTGGCAGTCAGACACTAGTCTAGATGAAAGAGAACTTTATTTGGATACTCTATTGACTGAGGAGATTATAAATTACTGTGACCTAGAGACAGATGGTGTTTGTATTTTATGTTACCTCTTAAAGATGACTATAAGATACACTCAGTGATATGTTTCCTTTAAGCCAGTGTCACCACCTTAGTAATAAATTGCCATGTTATGTTATAGCTGGATGTTATGCTTTAGCTTATTGATGTATAAACAGAGTGTTCATTATATTATGTGATTAGAAACTTAAAGTTATTCACTGCACTAATCCTCAGGAGAGCTACTCATGACTGGCTTTACAACACGTGAGATTGGAAGTCAACAGAATGGTTGGGATAGGAAAACCAGATTCTAAAATCATCAGTGCAGAGATGATAATTAAACTTGTGGGAGGCAGCGATGATAATTAAACTTTTGGGAGGTGATGAAATTTCCAAGTAAGTAATGCTGCAAAGAGATGTATGCTTATGCAAGACATCTACACACACACACACACACACACACACACACACACACACACACACATATTTTTTTTTTTCCTTTTTGGAGGGCAATCGGGGTTAAGTGACTTGCCCAAAGTCACACAGCTACTAACTGACTACTGTGTCGAGTGTCTGAGACCGGATTTGAACTCAGGTCCTCCTGACTCCAGGGCCAGTGCTCTATTTACTGTGCCACCTAGCCGCCCTGACACACACACATTCTTGCCTGAAAAACTTACTCATTCATCATTGAGCATCTTACCTAATCTCACCATTGTCGCCCAGACCAGTGTCCCATCTGGGTGTCTCAATTCCAAAATAATTCTGTCCTTCACATTGTCAGAGTAAATCTCAGAGAACAAATGACACTCCCCAGGACTCTGGTAGCAGAGTTCTAGTTCCTGGAGAGAGAAACAGAGAGAGAAATAGTATGTGTACATTACAGGTCCTCAGAACAGAGTGGTAGAGCAAGGCCATAGTTGCATTAAATTGCATTTAAAAAATTCAGATTGAATATTTACTTCAAAGTTGTTTTAAAGTAACTCAAATCCTCATACCAAGTTACTTAAGAAAAGTAAAATATTTATCACTAAAAAGCTTAACGAATTATGACAGGAATGCATACTGAATTACAGGATTTTGCTGAGATTTGCTGATTTTAGTTTGAATGGAAAAAAAGGTTCTTTTACCACAGGATGTGATTAAGCAATATCACTTACTGCAGGCATTATTTCCAAGTGTTCTGATCCAGATACTAAGAAACGTGAACCAAGGCGCAGTGGGGTTACTGGAGATGGCTTATGCAAGCGTAAAAAATGGAACTTTGCTTCTTCTTCATCTATAGCCTAAAGAAAATGAAAGAAAAATTTTCAACCTGAGAAATCCTTATTTGTCCCAAGAGACTGCATAGGAAGGCCACAGTTACTTGTTACATATGTCAATGGCCTTCACCATAGAACTGATGTCAAACTGAGGGATGGTACGGTGAAGATAGGTTTGTAAGCTTCTTTAAGCTCTAAGTACTTTTTCCTGATACATACTTATGGCAATTTAAGCTTACCTTTTTTATTGAATAGTCAGTGGGGATCAGATACAGGTGCAGTGTGATGTCCTTAGACCTGAGTTGGCAGTATATCAGAGTGGTGGAACGAATGGAGGCTTTAAAGTTAGAACGCATAATTCTCAGCAGAACTCCCACGGGAGAGAAGCTAGGGTTTTCCAGGATTGCGTGGAATGGCTCTACTCTTGTTGGATTCTCCAGGAGCAAACCTTCTTCTTTAAAGTGGGCGATTTTAAACAAAGAGACATCCACATTTTCTCCTGTCAGAGAATTTCAATAAAAATTACTTCCTGCATCTTCTTTCCTTACATTTCTTCTTATAGTGAAGGCTCACTTTATTTGTGTGCTCAGGGTCTGTACTATGGATTCAGATAAGAGTCAGGTCTCTCACATAAAAAGATGAAATTAACTAAAACTCTAAATTAAAGACAAATTCCTTGGACAGTTTTTTGAGATCAAATTGAGGAAAATGAGTAGAAAAAGAAATTAAGATTTAAAGTCACAAGCTGGCTAAGAAAAAAAAAGTGCACGTATTAATAAATATTAGATTAATAATTGACCATAATACTACTAAGAACCCTACATGGTTTATAAAATTACTCCTAAATTAATGTGTTTCAATTTAATGTTTCCTTGGATTTTAATTTTGTTTTGTGTGGAATTCACCCTGGGTCTTAAAGTTTATGCTAGAAGAATGTAACTTTGTCAATTTCTTTAATTCTGATCAAGTGTGGTCTCAGCAATAGACTATACCTGCTTTTGGATAATTACTGTAGTTAAGTATGGAGAGTTAATTACCAGATAGCTGGCCAATTGGTGATGAATTCTTTAGCTATGGCAACATCAATAAAAATACAAAATGTCTAGTATTTCCATGCAATTTCCTTTATTTCTTCAATGTTGGTGGTAGATTAGTGGAAAAGCAGAAGATACTAAGAATCTGCAGTTCTTCTAGGGTAAGCTGAGGTTAGTGGATCATTTGAGTTTGAGAGTCTCGAGATGCAGCAGACTTAAAGGTGATTGGGTAGGATGCCAGCACTACATCTGACACCAATATGGTGATCCCATGGGAAGGGACAGCAACAAAGTTACCTAAAGAGGGACACCCTGACCCAGATTGGAAAAAAGTAGTAAGTAGAAAGTTTTGTGCCAATCAGCATTGGGAGTGGACGTATCAGTGACTGCTGTACTTCCAGCATGAATCAGAATGGGAGATCCAGTCTCAAAACAAAAGAAAATGAAACCAAAAAAATTCATGATTCCTTGAAAGATATAACAATGGATATAATATCATTATTCAGACTAATATTATTGAGTGAGGATCAAATAGCATATGAACATTTGCCACTATCATGGAGGCAATCCAGCTTAGAATCCATGCCAAATAGGGATTTCCTATAGATTATGAGGTATTCTAGATACTCCTTTTGGAAAATGAAACTGTTTTGATTTCAACAATGCAGACTCCTGAAGGAAATCCATGATTGCTCAAGAGTTTCACCTAACTACTCAAGAAAAGTGCACTCAAGAAAAATCAATTAAACAATATCTGTTGAAAGAATACCTAATGCTCCTTTCTTCCTTTTTTCCTAAATTTGATCAGCTGGAGGTGAAAGTGAGGCAGGTCATGGGAGTGTCAAATTATTTTTTTTTAAAGTGATATTTGAAAAATAAAAATAAATTTAAAAAAAGAATTCACCCCTTCCTTACGGTTTGTGAAAAATACTTTATCTTATTCTCATCTAACTGTTTTTGCTGTGACCTTTTATGTTCAACTTGCATGTCTATTTTGAGCTTACTATGGTATATAGGGCAGGATGTTGTTCTAAATCTCATTTCTACCAGATGGATTTTCATTTCTTCCAGTATTTCTTGTCAAATAAAATTTGCTGCCCAAGTAATTTATGTCCTTAGAATTACTGAACAATTGGGTTTAAGAATCACATAAGTTCGACAATTTATTTTTTGGCCCAATCTTTTCTTCCCTATCTTCTTCCCAATCTGCATTCTCCCTTTAAACTGACACAAAAGGGATTAGATAATGACCCCTTACTAAAGAATACTATAAATATGATTTGAGATTTGGAATTGCTATAATCTGATCATTCCTACTTCTCAAAAGTTACTGTTTCCTTTAACCCTTTGTTCTTCCAAATACATTTTTTTCTAACTCTATAAAGAATTCACTTGAGGAAGGGGAGGGCAGAGCCAAGATGGCAGAGTGAAAGCAGAGACTTACTTGAGCTCAGGCATAAATTGCTTCAATTACCTCTAAAAACTGAATTTGAATACATTTTAGAGAGGCAGAATCCATTAGGAGACAGAGTGTGGCAGATTTCCAGCCCAGAAAAACATGGAAAATCTATAGGTAGGATTTGTTGTACCTGGTGAGGGAGCACAGAGTGCAGCACATAGAGTGCACAGGCTGCACTAACAGAGACCTGACAATAGTGGTGCTGAAGTGAGCACAGATGAACTGATTCACCCATCATAGAGGTGATTCCCAAACCTCTGTCTGCAGGACAGGGGTCTGTCAGAGATGGGTAAGAGAGACTCAGGGCCTGTGTCAGTGGCAGCAGCTACTTCTAGGGCTATCAGCCCATACTATAGATGTTTCAAAATCACCTGCTTGCATTTCTAGGAACCAAGATGGTGAAATAAAGCATAGGTGCTCTCATCCTCCCCTGATTGACAGTGAAAAACCCAAATAATATTGCCCAGGGTAAAAACCTGAAATAGTGGAAGAGGTAGAATACTTGGGAGATCTACAGGAATGGTGTGGCTGTGGCTGTACTATGGCTGTATGGGACTGGTGGAGGAGGGGAGGCATCCCAGTGGGAGATCCTGAATTCCAAGGAAGTGGACCCAGCAAGCACCAGCACCAGAACCCCATGTGGCAGTATCCCTGTTTTGACAATAGAACTTTTACATATGACCTTTCGAAATAGAGCCTTTGCATGATGGGATGGGAGCCTTGGAAACATAGCCTTGCATGCTTTGGTAATGAAATATCACTCACATTCTAACAGCTCAGTACCATACTCTGTCAAACTACTAAGTTAACAAGATAACTGCTTTTAGCTTCACCACAATCCTTAGCAATGTTACTAACAAATGGTCCTAGAGATGAGGACAATCTTGAAAATACCATGTAACAGAAGCCAAGCAAGGAGAGATTATCCAGAAAAATAGGATAGTTCACAGAGTCAAACGCTGCAAAGGAATGATTTTTATCTTGAAGTCCACTAATACTGAGCTTTTAATCTACTAAGATCCAACATCTTTCTCACAGGAAATTGTATGTGGCCACATTTTCTTCATCCTATACTTGAGCAGGTATTTTTTTTAACCTGAGTCAAGGACTTTATACTTATTCCTATTTATTATCATCTTAGATTCAGCCCAGGGGAAGATGACAGAATAATGAAGATGATGATGATGACGATGATGACGATGACAATAACTCAATTAAACAGGTCAAGAAAATAAATCTCATAAAAGAGCCTTGTCTATGCTCACCACAGTGAGTGTCAATTATCATCTATTTGGATACACATGCTGTCTATGAAACCATAATAATGATCTTTATCATTATCATGACCACCACCATTATCATCATTACTATATTCACTGTCTTCTTCTTCATCATCTTTATCATCATCACTTCAATCATCACCATTCCCATCTCCACCATGATTAGAAGAAAATATTTAGAACTACTTGTGAAGTTAGATAGTGAGGCTTTATATTCTACAATCTGGATGGTCCCTCTCTGTTTTGTTTTTCTTAAAAAATCCAGACATATTCTCAACTAGATATAGTTTTAAACTATTGGGTATACATTCATTTACGAGCTCATTAAGCCTGTAGCCATTGTTGTGTTTTGCTATCACAATAAGATTTTCACCTCAGATCTCTTTACCTTGGAGGGACACAAAATGAGGGAGATGTACAGAAGTCACAACCCCAGGATCAACATTGATATGAAATAGAGGGCCAGCAATCATCCAGTTTTGCATCTGAGTCCAATCCAAATGTTGATTCCAAGTACCAAATTCAATGTAAACTGTCACCTTCCTTCTCACAGAAAATCCAAGTCCAGTGTCAGGCCAATAATAGAAGCCAGCCATAGGTAAATGAATTCTGGAAAGCACAAAGAGAGATTATCACAGTAGAAGAGAAGAATCTCCAAAAGATTCCCAGTTTGCATATAGATCATATGCAGTATAGTTTCTATATACATTAATTACCTCCTTTATCCCTTACCAAAAAGGTGCAACTGGGGAGAGACTGATTGTCACATTTGCATAACACTGAGACAGCACAAAAGCCAGAGACAAATCTGATAATGAAACACATTTGCATAACACTGAGACAGCACAAAAGCCAGAGACAAATCTGATAATGAAACATCATTAAATGTTTATGGGAAGTTATGGGGTTCTTGGGTGCCTGTGTTTGAACCCTAGTTTGTAAAATCACATTTCTCCTTAGCCTCAAATATTCCTATTCCCAAAACACTGTCTCAGGCAGTTTCTCTCTAGCTCAAGGGCAGCATGCTCTAGCAAAATATTTATCTCTCTTGCTGTTACAGTGGCCTGCTGTACTTATAGAATTTAATAGTTTGACTCAGATGTGTACTGGCTGAAGCAGCTGTGTACTGGGTCATATCTATCATATATGTGTGAGTATGTATGTATATATGGATATGGATATATGTATATGTATGTATAGATATGTGTATATATGTATATGTGGGTGTGTGTGTGTGTGTGTGTGTGTGTGTGTGTGTGTGTGTGTGTATAGCTCATTATACACATCATGTATCCCTTGTTACCTTGGAACACAAATTTATTCCCAACATTTATCTTGTCAAACATTACATTGATGGCTGCAGCTTGGTCACCCCTGACTGCTTGCTGACTTAGTGAAGTTTCAAGCCTAAAACCACACCTCCATGCAGCCCCCACCCCCCTTGGGCTTTGTCCCAGTGAATCCTGGCCAATACACTTGCACAGTAGATATTACAAGTGCATGTTCCTTTAAGCACTGACCACTCCTTAACTCCTCCCTACTCCCACCCTGACTCACCTAGTTAGCATATTTGGCACAGGTTCCACTATATGATCATCCTATAAAAATTTTAACTGTAGGGGTGGCTAGGTGGTGCAGTGAATAGAGCACCAGCCCTGGAGTCATGAGGAACTGAGTTCAAATGTGGCCTCAGATACCTAACATTTAATAGCCTTGAGACCTTGGGCAAGTCATTTAACCCCAACTGCCCTGCATTCCCCCTCTCCAAAAAGCAAAAAAAAATAAACCCAAAACTTTAACTGTGCCCCTTTAAGGTTGCAAGTTCCCTAAGAACTCTTGCCCACTGTAAAGGGTAACAATATATTTTTACCATCTTGACTTAAAGATTGCTTGGGTCCATCAATTCATTCCAGACTGCTTTCTAGGGACTCTGGTTATTGGGGTTCCTGGACTCCCTGAACTCCTTGACCCTGTCATTTCTGGTAGCCCATACAGGGAGATAGTCTGAGGTCTCAAGCCTTCGCTGTCTCAAGGTCTCACCTCTTCTCACCCTGTAGTCAGGTTTCTCCCCTAAAGTACCCTAGGCAATGCTTGCAGGGCCTTAGATTGAGCCTTCCACAGGCTTGGGCATACTTCCCCTTTTGACAGCGGACCCCTTTGTCTTGGGAACACTTGCCCATCAATTTTCTCCCTCTTCCAGGACACTGGTCCATGACAGTAGACTACATGGACTCTATAGGCTTACAGGCAAAAAGGATGGGTCAGTTTCCCCTTATACCCGGGAATCGGCCCCGAGGTTATCTTAAAACAAGTCTTACCAGGCCTCAGTTAATATCTGTAGGGCCAAGCAAATGTCTGATTTGTTCAGGGGATCTTTGGCAATCCTCTGCGAACTTTTAGAACCTTCATGTCATTTTCTACATCTATCTGTTATGTTTTTGTGTCTCTATGT
>CM053588.1:79973268-80001185 GCA_028646515.1 Pseudochirops corinnae | reverse complement strand
ATGTGAATGAGTACAAGCATGAGTAATCTGAGACCCTATAAGAATTATAATGCATTTGGACTTTCCTTTGAATGCCATTATCCCTTTCTCTCCCCCTTTTGCTTCTTCCCCCTGCTGCCGAATGCAGGCAGCTGGCTGGAGAGCAGAGAGAAAGAGAAAGAAAAATATTTTCTTGTTAAGGTTATATATGGTAATGACAAGTCAAAGAGTACAGGAGAAGTGTCAGGTCAGAATTGGAAATAAATAAGGTATAAACTATTTGCTGGAAGAGTGAGAACATAGGTTTTGCGAGTAAAAGGTTTGAGTATTTGGGGGAATTTGTTGGGAAAAAATAAAAAATAAAAATAAAAACCTCTCTCCCTCTACATTCCAACTCTGGCCAAGTTTTTAATGCAGAGAAAGACATAGGAAAGAAAAGGGAGGTGGGGGGGATCTTTTTCCCTTCAGATGAAAGAGAGGCAGGCTGACTAGCATTTAACCATTTCCTGCCTCACCTAAAAAAGTTTTATGTATGGGAATTCAAGCGAAATGTAATTGAATTCATTCTGGTCATTTTTGAAAAGTGAAAAGTGTCACTCCTAATTTTGGTGCTACAGATAAGTCAGAAATTATTATACTATTTGGCACTAAGGCAAATTGGGAAAATACATAGATCTGAAAAAGAGACACCCCAGAGGTAAAGCTTTGAGCTCTCCAGTACAGGGGTGAGGGGACAAGGCACCACTGGATCTTTTTCCAGAGTCCCATTCACTTTGAGTGGCAGGATCAAAGCTCTCACTTTCAAAGAAGTTTTTAAGGAGTGGATATAGAAATGAAGTTTACTGGAGTAAAAGTTAGAACAGCTAAAAACATTTGAGCAGATTCTGTTAAATCCTTGGGTCTCAGATCAGATTAAGGAAAGAGAATGCTGAAGAATAGTAGGAAATTTGAGTTACCCTCTCCCACCTGGAAAAAGTGGGGATACATAGCAGTTATATTGAGGGCCCCACTGGGAACAGCCCTGGGCCCTTGGGCACTCTGAAGCTCACACCTCTAGGCAAGGAGATGAACCTCTTCTTTCAAATTCCTGGATCCACAACCAGGCTCTGCAAATGTGGGGAGAGTAGAAAAGCCTCTGCACCTGATAAGCCCAACTTTCTATCAAAAGATTTTATATGTGATGATTTGGAAATGCAATTAAGGTCATCATGTTATTGTGATATTTCTAATTGTAGTAAAATCCCCTTATATTGTAAAAATTGAGTGACCATTGCAAGCTAGAAATGGTGTTAGATAAAACAATTTTTAATCTGAATTTGGTTGAAACTAAAAGACGGAGGGGAAAAAATTGTGTAAAACCAGTTATATTACTTTATCAGTTCTGCTAATTGTTCAATAATGTTTATGTCTGCTATTTAGAAAACCAAGTATTTACGTCTTTAACCATAGTTAAAGAAGAGGTTACAGCTAAAACAATTTGGCTATCATTTATGAAACTTGTAAGACTGTTAACTAAGTTATTTGGGGTTACTGTTTTAATGCAAAACCCTAAAATATTTAATTGATTACTGTACATGAAAGGATGAGCCAGGGTGAAAATTTTATTGTGATTGGTTCTGCCCTTTCAGAACAGTCCTGTATGTATGGGAGTTAGCATGCAGAGGCACTAGCATCAGCCCCTCTCTGGGGTCCATATCAATTCTCCTTATTTTGTAAAATTGTAAAGGCCCCTAGAAACCATCTGTATAGGCAAGGTCATCTGCCCTGGGAAAGGAGCTCATTCTTGCTACGTAGTTTCTAAACAATGAACTTGACTTGCTCAGAAGTTGCAAGTCTATGTACAATACGTAGAAAGAATTTCTAACAATTAGTTTTTACACCAGGGCAAGTTTAGATTTGAGAAGGAAAGATGTTAAATGGGATCCCTTATATATGTGAGACCTAGCAAACCTTTATTGCTTATTGCAGCTCCATGAGAGTAGAAATAACTGTAACTGGCCCTAAGATGTGATTGGTGAAACTTGTTGTTTAAGGTAAAAGGCACTTGGGATCATACCTAATTTTGAGTTTGACTTTGAGTATGGTTGTATGCATTAAATCAGTATCTGAGAGAAATGCCACAAGCTACTCAGAGGAAAGGTGATCCTCTACTGTTAACAGGTGAGAGTCTGCTTTTGGGAAAAGCTGAGAGGACAATCTTAGCTTCAATCTGGAATGGGATCCCTCCTGGCTCAGTTTATCCATGGTGTTCCTTTGAAAAGGAATGTTTTCCACCTGACTATTTCTGAGTCTTGCTATGAGGTGGAACAGATACTGCATGGATGGAGAACTGTGACTCTACCTGAATTTAAACAGAGCCAAGGATGTTTTATCCTGTCATATTTTGTATGTCACATGTCCCTCCTTTTTTCCTTCTAAATTTATATGATAACAGCAAGTAGCCAGGAAAATATATGAGCTCTATTGTGTTAGCTTACTGGAAAAATCTAATATTATTTTTCATCTAGAATTAGAATATGTGCAGAAATTTATGCAAACTGTTTAAGACTCACCTTAAGATGTTCCCATTGTTTAAAGGGATTTTAAAAGTAGCAGCTTTTAAAAGTACTGACTGTGATCAGTCTCTTAAATGTTACCAATGTGAGATTCCATTACAATACCTTTTTTGACTAGGAAACTTTGTGATATCTAGAAATCCTGCAGTTAACTTAGAATTTACTTTGTTAATAATTTTTTATGTCACTTAAGGACATTTCCACCAACTTAGTTTTAATGAACCTCAATTTTAAAAGTGTGTTTTTTGCTTTAAGGTGAAAAAGATAGCTTTCATTTTAAAAGTTTTCAACTAATTTTCTCCATAAAAGTTTATTGATCATTTATAAATCTTAAAACAATTTTAAAAGAAGGGGAAATATTTTTAGGAGAAATTTTTTTAAATCTCTATTGTGATTTTTGGAAGGCCTATGAAAACTTTCATTTGAAAGATAATTTATTGCTAAGTTAATATAATGAGATGTAAAGCAGAACCAATCTTGCTGTTTTGATCTGAATTTGTAGTCATTCCATGGCCTAAGGAAGAGTTAAAGTAGTGTCTGAACTTATTATATGTAAAAGATTTAGTTTCTGAAGTACCTCTTTCTTCCAGAGTGAATATAATCAGAAAAGGATGAACAAGCTTTGTGAAACAAGGATGTATATCTACTTTTCAGTTGTCAGGTTCAAGTCAGGAATCTCTTTTGTATAAGGCAGTATAGTTATGTTAACGAAGGGTAATAACTTATGAGGTATCTTTTCTATGGTTGAAATATAAAAGAAAGTGAAATTGTCTGAGTATTGGGTTCAAAATATTTGGAAAGAAAAATAAAGGTTTAACTGAAAATATGGAAGCAGATAAGAAGGTTTAGGGACAAATGGGGATCATCCAAATCCCTCCTGTCCCTAGATAGTTGCTCTAGATATATTTGGGCAAATTTCAGATGGTTTAAGTATGCTGAGTGTGGAGAAGTTTGGCAGTATTTTAAGAAAGTAACTTTATTTTAAAGTTGACAGTTCAATCAAATTTCAGATGGCCCTGTTGGAAAAGGATACTAGTCCATACTCCCTAGGTCATTTCCCTCCTCCTCCTTTTTGGCCCTTGTTTGCTTAATCTCTTTGCTAGATTTGTTTCTTCTAGGCTCAGCACCCTTCACTTGCAGATGACATCTCAGGCTGAGTCCCAACCACTGTCTGAGATCATGACCCATCACCCGTGGACCTGACATTAGCCAAGTTCTGGACACTGGCTACAGACCCAGCCCCTTTAAATGAAGGGACCCTGTAAGGCAGGGACAGCTCCATGTTCTCCCTCAGCATGAAGCAGCTTGGGAAGCTGAGAACTTCATCCCTCATCCCAAATGATTTTGGATCCCATCTGTTTAAGGGGTGAAATGATGGGGTGCTTCAGTGCCTGTGCTTGAACCCTAATTTGTAAAATCATATTCCTCCCTAGCCTCAAATATCCCTATTCTCAAAACACTGTCTCAGGTAGTTTCTCTCTAGCTCAAGGACAGCATGCCCTAGCAAAATACTTATCTCTCTTTCTGTTACATTGGCCAGCTACAGCTATAGAATTTAGTAGCTTGACCCAGCTGTATACTGGCTGAAACAGTTGTGTACTGGGTCATACCTATCTATATCTCTATCTCTATCTCTATCTATCTCTATCTCTGTCTCTATCTATCTATATCAATATCCATACACACACACACACACACACACACACACACACACACATATATGTATGTATATATACATATATATATGTATATATATATATATATATATACACATATCCTATACTCAGTTATGTGTATATTCCCTAGCTCATTATAAACATCCTGTATGCCTTGTTAGCTTGGAACACAAGTTTATTCCTGACATCTATCTCATCAAACATGACACTGATGGCTGCAGCTTGGTCAACCCTGACCACTAGCTGACTTAGTAAAGTTTCAAGCCTAAAATCACATCTCCATGGAGCTCCCACCCCACCTTGGGCTTTTTCCCAATGAATCCTGGCCAATATGCCTGCACAGTAGATATTACAAGTGCATGTTCCTTTAAGCACTAACCACTCCTTAACTCCTCCATAATCCCACCCTGACTCACCAAGTTAGCATATTTGGCACAGGTTCCACTATATGATTATCCTGTAAAAACTTTAACTGTACACCTTTAAGGTTGCAGGTTCCCTAAGAACTCTTGCCTGCTATAACATGTAACAATAAATCTTTGCCACCTTGACTCAGAGAATGCTTGAGTCCATGAATTCATTCCAGATTGCTTTCCAAGGACTCTGGTTATTGGGGTTTCTGGACTCCCTGAACTCCTTGACCCCTTGACCCCATCACTTAGGAAGAACATCACTGAGATGAAATATCACTAAATATAATAAATATATAATATAAAAATATATAAGTAAATATTATACAAAATATTTATTTATTAAATAAATATTTAAATAAAAATAGGAAAGGAAAGAGTTGATGAAAGAAGGGAAGAAGAAGAAAATGGAGGGGAACAGAATGAAGAAAAGAAAAAGGGAGCCTCATCTAGATTGAGAGAGGGCTATTACATCCTCTTTCTGTAAAGCACATATACTAATGCATGACTCCCTTTGGGAAAGAAGGAAATGAAGAGACCATTGGTTCTCACCTGTGTATGTTTCTGTTGTTTTCTATCAAGTCAAGCTTTACTGGTCCATTTGGTCCCAGGAATTCATTGTGGCACCTCTCCATTTCTAACTGTTTATCTTTTAAATAATCAAAAGAGGACAGCAAGGAAGTCACTTCGGAATTTGTTTGTGGTGCTACTTCTGCAAATAAATGTTAGATATGTAAAAAATTCAGTAAAAGAAAAAAAAATAACTGATTCTCTCAGATTCACATCAAGACATAACAGTTTGGTACATTGCTACCATTTTTGGTCACTATGGCAAACTCATTAGAGGCATAAAGTACTCTCACAGGTAATATGAGCAAATGCTGTCATCAAGACTACATGAATTTTATGCCTTAATCCTAATTGAGGATTCCTGCATTAAGAAGCATAAAAGAGAAGTCTTGCTTCCTATGTACTCACTTTGTACCAGAGTTTATACTCATCTCCATGAAATAATGATGATCATGGCCAGTAGCCTTTACCACAAGGGAGAACTTGAAAACAGTACCCTGCCCCCCCCCCCCAAAAAAAAAAAGATGCAGAGGAGGAGAAACAATGTCAAGGTAAGAATGATTGGGTGAAATCTTTGGCATTCCCACTCTTTTATAACATTATACCCAAGCCTGACTGTAAAGCAGCCACGAGTAACACTGCTCTATTTATAAAAATAACATTTTTTTTCTTTCTTCATTTTACTACACAGAAAGATGAACTCAAATATTTGTATGATTGTTTCCTCTAAGCTTTTCTTTCAATTTGGAGAATCAGACTTAGGGAGGCATAAAAAGCTGTGATTTGATCACACTGATTGCATTTCATCTGGTCATTTAGATCACCTGCAAATGCCTAAGGAATTTGGGTTACTGTGGGCGACTTAAGACAATGGCCAATTCATCTTTAAAACCAAATTCATATTGTCTTTGGTGATTAGAAAAGTTTTCATGTAGCCCTAAAAATGCAGAGATAAGCAGGACTATCCTGATGAATGTATTTGGACTACTCTTTCCATTCAAAGAGATTAATTTTAAAAAATAACACGATAATCAAAAAACAAGAAACAAAGAACTTGTTTTTTTCAGTGTTTTTCAACTCTTGGTGACCCCATTTGGGGTTTTCTTGACAAAGATTTTAGAATGATTTGCCATTCCCTTCTCCAGCTCATTTTATAGATGAGGAATCTGAGTCAAACAGCATTAAGTAGCTTGCCCAGGGTCACACACCTATGAAGTATCCAAGGCCAGATTTGAACTCAGGAAGCTAAGTCTTCTTGAGTCTATGCCCAGCACACTACCCACTGTTAGACCTAGCTACCTCTAAACAAAGAACAAACTTTGGTCGATATTTCCTTTTAGAACATGCTGATTTACAGACAAATGGCTTTTGTTTATAGATTATTTAAAACTGCACATAATACAAGCCCTCTGTCCTAAATAGTTAAATCTAAATCCTACTTACAATGGGATGGAGTAGTGGCCATGATCTTTGAAAGGTTTATCTATGTATAGGCTTCCAAGATTGGAATCTTTCCCTCTTTTGTAGAATCCATCAGGATAATCTACCTTATCTCTTTTCAGGGCTAATTCAGAACTATTGTAATCACTGAGGACAATACCACGATATGGATTTGAGTATAATGATATGTTATCCACAGTCTTAAGTCACCTACAATGAACCAAATTCTTTAGAATTTCCTAGAATTGTGAAGATTCCCCAGAGACCCTGAAGAACAAAACAGATGAATTGAGGCTGTGGGAAAACTGAGCTAAGGGTAAGATTACTTAGGAAGATTGCTTTTTGTTGCCAAGGCCACTGGAAATGGTTGCATAT
Organism: Pseudochirops corinnae; assembly: GCA_028646515.1. Lineage (NCBI taxonomy): Eukaryota > Metazoa > Chordata > Mammalia > Diprotodontia > Pseudocheiridae > Pseudochirops > Pseudochirops corinnae. Next base: position 79,994,180 of record CM053588.1, on the reverse strand, counting down.
TGAAATAGAGGGGAAAAGAGGGAACAATGAGAGGTGTGGTAGGAGAAAGGAGAGATCATAGGATCAAAGGATCCTATATTGCCCTCTGTGGCAAAAATCAGGAGATACAGAGTCCTCCTATAATCATGAAGTAAGGCTTTGCTACAGTTTCTACCCTCTCCATATAATATGCCACACCAAAGAAATCATAATGCAGCATTTTACTTAATATCTTCATAGATTTCCCAGGGCTTTTTAGAGAGATAATGATTCTGATGTTGATAGATTTCCCTACCAAAATAGCTTCTTTTGTCTTGGTATGTACCCTTCCCAATTCCTTCCACGTGCAAAATCCCGGCTGGTTGCTGCCTGTCAGTTTCATGCCCTAAGCCTTTTTGACAGAGGACTTTAGTTCGTTCTGTTTTGGAGGGATTTTTATTTCTCCACAGTCTACCATCTTCATTCATACAAGTAGCTGTTGCTAAATGCTTACTATGTGCACTGTAATAAGTGCTGGAGTAGATGCAAGAAAGGAAACAAATATCAATAAGAAATAATCCCTGCTCTGGAGGAGCTTATTAACTACTAGGGATTATTATACCCAAAAAGATAAATACAGCACAAATCCAACTATAGAAAGTGCATAAGAGAAGTACAAAGTGTTAGGAGACATCTGAAGGAGGCTTGGAGGATGGGTAAGATGATGACAAAAGGAGAAATAAGAAGGATTTTTCAAGCAGAGATGCATAGACTTGAGAGAGTATAAGCTGGATTAAGAGGATGCTAAACAGTTCATTTTTTTCTAAAGCAAATAAGACATGATATGGAGTAGTGTGAGATGAGACTGGAGAGGTAAGGAGGACATGGGCCTTGAATACCAAGCTAAGGAGTGTGGAGCCATTGAAGTTTCTGAGGAGTGGAGCAATTTGGTCACACCTATACATTAGGAAGATTAATCTTAGTAGCAGGATATGGAAGAGATTGAAATGAGGAGGTTTGTGGGAGTCTAGATTTACTGTAATGAGGACCTAGACTAAAGTTATGTCAGAAGAAATAAATATAAGAGATATTATTGAAAAAGAATTAAGATGTTGGATCTTTTTATGTGTGGGGCCATGGAGAGGGAAGAATCAAAGATCATTCTGTATTTATAAACATGAGCAACTAAGAAAAATGGTAAATCTTTTACCACTTACAGGAAAAGGACATCAGGAAAAGGAGTAGGTTTATGGAGAAAGATGTTGATGTGAGGTAATAACAGTAACTGAAATTATATAGGGCATTAAAATTTACAAAATGCTTTACAAATATTAACTTTTTTTATCTTTACAGCAATGGGCTATTATTATCCCCACTTTACAGATGAGGCAACTGAGGCAAGACAGACGTTTAGCGACTTGCCCTGAGTCACATAGCTTGCATGTATCTGAGACAGGGTTTAAATGAAGGTCCTACTGGCTCAGGTCCAGTCTTCCACTTTATGACCTATTGGTGTAAAATACCTTGATCTTGAGAAGCTGGTAGATCATTAAGGCAAAGATACTTATAAAGAGTTAGAAATGGAAATCTGAAGCTTAGGAGACAGTTCAGGAATGGAAATGCAAACTCAGGCATTTTTTGTAAAAAGATGACAGTTGGTCAATCAACTATCATTCATTAAGGTGATTCATTAAGTTCAGATGATGGGAGCCTGAACTAGGAGAGCCGCCAGGTGAGTGAAGAGAAGGGAATACACAAGAGAGATGTTGTAGAGGTGAAATCAACAAGACTTTGCAAATGTGAGTAAACTAGCTTTTATTAAGCCCCGGCCACACGTCAGACACTGTGCTAAGGGCGGGAGGTGGGATACAAAGAAAGGCAAAAACTGCTCCTGCTTTCAAGGAGAAAGGAAATAAAAGTATTTATTAAAAACCTATTTTGTGCAGGACACTTTACTAAGATCTTTACAAATACTGTCTTATTTGATCCCCACAGAAACTGTGGGAGGTACGTGCTATTATTATCCCTGTTTTATAGTTGAGGAAACAAACAGAGTTTAAGTGACTTGTCCAGGGTCACGTAGCTCGTAAATCTCAGGGTGGATTGGAACTTCACGCCCAGTGTTCTACCATTGTGCCAACAGAACTGACACCCGATAGATAATGAATAGAGAAATTTTCTAAAGCAGAAAGTTTGTGTAGTGAAGCATTAAGAAGTAATACTAAAAAGGCAGGATAAGGACAGACTCCTGAAGAGCTTTTGTGTAAGGATAAGGATTTTGAATTTTATTCAGTAGTGAGAGAAGCAAGATAGAAACAGTATCAGAGTTGGGAATGAGGAAGATTACTCTGGAAGGGTGAGTATGATAAGAAGAGAGAAGAAATAATGGTTAGGAAGCTGTTGTAATTGCTTAGGATAAGGTGATGAAGGCCTGTCCCAGCTAGGTCTCTCATTACCCTGCGTGGACCTCAGAAGCTCCTGTAAGAAATTACGATGTTCCTCTTCTTCCATGTCACCCTCAGGAATTTTCTCTATATTTTTCCTATAAAGAAAATACGTGATCAAAGTTGACATTATATTGATGGTGGCAAGAAAAGAGAATATCCTAGTGTTTGCATATAGACACTGACCCTGGAGCTCTATGTGCTCTCTCATGTGAAGAATTATCAAAGGGAATAAAAGGAATAAACAAGATAGAAACAGTATCAGAGTTGGGAATGAGGAAGATTACTCTGGAAGGGTGAGTATGATAAGAAGAGAGAAGAAATAATGGTTAGGAAGCTGTTGTAATTGCTTAGGATAAGGTGATGAAGGCCTGTCCCAGCTAGGTCTCTCATTACCCTGTGTGGACCTCGGAAGCTCCTGTAAGGAATTACGATGTTCCTCTTCTTTCATGTCACCCTCAGGAATTTTCTTTTATTCTTTTTTTTATTCAGAAACACGTTATCTTCTTTAACACGTTATCTTAACTAATAACTTCTTTCTTTTATTCATCAATTAAGGCATCAACAATGATAGGCATCTGTGGGAGGTACGTGCTATTATTATCCCTGTTTTATAGTTGAGGAAACAAACAGAGTTTAAGTGACTTGTCCAGGGTCACGTAGCTCGTAAATCTCAGGGTGGATTGGAACTTCACGCCCAGTGTTCTACCATTGTGCCAACAGAACTGACACCCGATAGATAATGAATAGAGAAATTTCTAGGCACAGGGCTAAATGCTTGAAAAATATTCTTATTTGATTCTCACAACATAGGGAGGTAGGCACTTTTATTATTCCCCAGTTTACAGAAGAAGCTGCTGAGGCAATCAGAGATTAAATAATTTGCCCAGGGTCACACATCTGGTAAGTGTCCAAGGCTGGATTTGAATTCAATCCCCTAGATTTCAGGCTCAGTTCTTTATCCACTGCTAGAGACCTGATGCAGAGGCATGTACTTTGAACCCAAAAAGCCTGTCATGTTCAGAAATGGAACCATCACTGCTAGGTCTGTTGCATATAAAGGATCTTTCCTGGGAATTAAATCAAACCTTACTCCAGGAGCTTCTCTTTTTCCCTCCTGAATTTTCCTCTCTCTCTCTCATTTCTGTTCTCCCCAAAAGTAACCTCTTTCATCCCACTTCATTTCAACTATGAGCAAGAACATCAACAAATAAGGTGTTAAATTCTTATCTATGTGTAAAGCCCTGTGCTCAGTGTTGGAGATGCAGAGGTGAAAATTAAAACAGCCCCTTTGCCCGCAAGGAGGATGAGGACACATAAATATGATACAAGGAAGAATGTGATGGGAGAAAGGTATAATCCAGACAGTTCTCTAGGAATATTTGAGCAGGTAAGCTCACTTTTTTTTCGTTTTTCATTTTATTTTCTTTTGTTTTGGGGGAGGGACATCACTGAAGGCTTTATGAAGGAAGTGAGACCTAAGCTTGATTTTGAAGGAACAGAAGAATTTTAAAAGGTCATTTAAAATGAGGAAGGAAAGTGTTAGGCAAGGGGCATAGCATGTGCAAACGGGCAGAGATGGGAGATGACAAGATGAGATTGGAGAACAGCTACTAGCATGGTTTGGAATATAGAGGACACAAGAGGCAGTACTATGACATAAAAGGCCGTAAGTGTAGTGTGGAGCCAAACTCGATGAGGCCTTGAATTCCAGGCTAAGAATTTCACATTTTATCCCAAGGACAGTGAGAAATATTAAAGGTTTTGAAGCTGCAGTGTGGCATGGCCCACTAAATGGCCCACATGGCATGGTCCATTAAAATTATTCTGACAGCTCCTAGAGGAAGGTTTGAAGAGAGGAGTTGATGGATGAAGAGAAACCACTAGGGAAGCTATTCCAATAAACAAAGCAAGAGATGATGAGCTAGGACAAGCAGCATTTTAAGAAAGAAAGGGATTGCTGTGAGAGATTATGATAGAAAAAATGTACAAAACAGCAACTGATTGCATGAGCGGGGGCAATGACGAAGGAGTTAAGAGGCAAAGATGTCTATCAGTTGATAGAGAGGTGGGTGGTGTTACTAAGTGGAAATAGGGAAGTCCAAGGAAAGACAGGTCTGGAGCAGAAGATAACGTGTTCTGAATTGTCCCCATCTTCCTCTCCTGGGGTTTCCAGGCTGACTTTCCTTTATTTTTTTTTTTTTAAATTTGGTGAAATTCAAATTCACAGGTTCTGAACCTCTTTTCTTTGTTTCATACCAGGGAAGATGGGGTGATGAAGATATAGAATGTGCTTTGAGAAATTACCATAAAATATTTTGTGATCACCCATTACCTCAGTATTTAGCAATGGTCTGTTATCTGGAGGGAAGAGTGCTAGCTGCTGATTGAGATGCAAATATGAATAAGAAAGTATTTACCATCCAAGAGCTCACAGTAACACCCAAGACATGTTCACAGATAAATGTAATGCAAGATAAAACATGGTAATTTTAGGCCAGTATGGTGCAGTCAAAAGAAAACTAGATTTGGAGTAGAGATCCTGGGTTCAGAATATCCCATTGATATTTACTCCTCACATGAACGTGAACAAGGCACTTTACTTACTTGTGTCTTAATCTCTTTATCCATGAAATGAAGGAATTGAAGTAGATGGCTTCTGAGTTCCCTTCTGGCTGTTGAACTAGGAACCGAGGGGCACCAAAGGAGGTAAACAGTGCTATCAGAGTTCAGAAGGGGTATACCTCACAAGGTGGTAGATTTGGAATTAGAGCACCTGGTTTTAAATGCTAAATCTTCTACTCATTCCCTGTTTAACCATAGGAAAGTCACTTCCTCATACTTCAAGCCTTCTCAATGGCTAGAGGAGGGGGGAGTGAGGGAATTTGGAACTGAAAGTTAAAAAAAGGTCACTTCTCTTCTTTCCCACTCAGTACAATGAGGAGGTCGGACTTTTGGATTTGATGGCCTCTAGGTCCCTTCCATCTCTAAACTTATGATCCTATGATGTCCCTTCCTTCTATCCTTTCTATCCTTTCTCAAAATATAATATTTCCCATTGACCCTGGTAGCCTCAACTCTTAACAATCTGCTTTTTAATTCTATTTTTCTCTACTGTCATCCCATCTCTTTGGTTTTCCATCTCATTCACATCTTTCTCCTTTCTGTTCTGCCTCCTGCCCTGGGCCTTCCTCTATTCTCACACTACTTGATTCTTCCCTTCTTCCATTTGTCTCTTCAAGTTGTGTTCATCTTTTAAACACTAGTTCAGGATCCATCTTTTCTATGGAGCCTCCATTAACTATTCTCCTTCCTCTCTTCTCCAAATTCCCTTTTCAAGGAGTCAAGACTGCAGTGCCCATTCCTTCAATATTCATTTATCCCTTTTTCATGAGTTAAAGAATGCTGTATTCCCCCATCAATGACCAATTAGGTTCCTTAAAATGAGAAAGAATTCTTGATATTTCTTTTATATACCACGAGTACCTAGAATGGGGCCAAATATAGAGCAAATACTCAAATGACAGTCACATTTTTATAATGTCCCTACATTTGGTGTGAGGTAGGCAGTATAATGATCATGATTCTCGTTTTATGAGTGAGGGAGCTGGTTTTAGAGAGGTCGGGTGGCTTGTCCAGGGTCAGGTGCTCATTAATGCTTAATTGATGACATATGTTGTCAGTCATAAGAAGATTCAAATGCCACTGAGATCAGATTTCCTACACCAAAACTGATGACTTTAGTTATAGTTAAAAATTAAGTATAATATTTAGTGGCAGGATATAAAGCATCATAAGCTTTTGGAAAAGAAGTTGCTGTCTCCTGAAGTCAGAAAAAAAAACCCAGTAAGTGTCTGGTAGATGCCTAACACTTATTAAAGTCTCTTAAAGAGGGTGATTGTCATGTCTTTAAACTACACCCACTGAAACAGATAAGACATTGTATTACAGTTCCTGGTAATGAAGCACCAAAGCAAAAAGAGCAGAATAAAAATGCATTTAGGGCTTAGTTCAGTCGATATGATGCTGAATATGATGGAGATTCTTGCTGATGTGCCTAAATGGGAGGGGCCTTTTTTTTTTTTAACAATCTTTGTTTTTATGTTTGCAAACAATCTCTAAATGCCTGTGATGTCATTAGAAATTACTTTTGAGATAAGCTTTACTTGAAATACTTGTACTTTAGTCTCAACTGTATTGGTAAGGGAATTTGAAGATCTTCCCTGTCTGTTAATGGACCTCACATGGAGCACAACAAGAGACCCTTGCTTAGGAGAGGCTTGTTTTTCAGGAAGGTCCACATCTTTGCTTAATTTGTAATTAGGCAGTGGGTCACAAAGGTTGTGATGTTTTCTGATCCAGGAGAAGGCTATATATACCTTTGAGGTGAGGTTTTGCTTTGGGGCTCACTTATGGGAAGAGTTGTGTGATTTGGTCAGATGAGACTCTGGGCAACCATTGAGTCTTCCAGCTTTGAAAACCCAGATGTTGGTGCTACTCTTTCTGGTAACTAACACTATATGTACATAATGGTCAGACGGCTAGAAGCCCTGGCTGTCTATTGGACTATGTTATTTTCTCTGATTATATTTTTTGTCTGCTTATAATTCTATTTGTATTTTCCCATTTATTTTCATGTCAAACAAGTTTTGGAGGCAACTCCACCAGCCCAGTGCCTAGGGGGAAGAAGGGAAAATCTCAGACATACATGAACTAATACTCACATTTATTTCCCCCACTATTCCTCTCTTGGATTTTTACCTCTTTCACAACCCCAGCTCCATCCTCTCTATCTAGAAAATTGACAAAATGCCTGTCAGGGCAGGAACTATGATATCTCTCTCTTCCCTAGCCTAATTTCTTACCTAGTCTTAATCACTGAAAGGCATTTCCTCCATAAGACTGAGACCTGAGAAAGACCTTAGCTTAAAAAGGTCAAGGTCTCCCACTGCATCTGGGGCCATCTCTAGTCATCCTGATCCTTATCTGGTCACTGGACCCAGATGGCTCCAGAGGAGAAAGGGAGGTTGGTGACTTTGCATAGCCCTCCCTCACTCAAATCCAATTTAACTGCAAGTCATGGCATCACCTTCCTGATATCAAGGTCATCTTTCAGAAAGAAGAACAAACGATAATAATATAAATAAAGAGCATTTATATAGTGCATTAAGATTTGCAAAGCACTTCACAAATTTATCCCTTTTATCCTCACAAACCTGGAAGGTGTATGCTATTATCCCCATTTTACAGATAAAGAAACAGATATGCATTAAGTGATTTGTCCACAGTGTCACAAGGCTACTGAGTGACTGAGGACACATTTCTACTCCTGTCAGCCTAACTCCTGGTCCAGCAATTAGAGAGAAAGATTGGGTTAACATTCTCCTCAATTTTGGGCAAGAACCCACACAACTAAGAATCTTTGTTCTGATTAAAGGGTAAAGAGAATCTAATATAGGTATATTCTGGTTCACTATTAACTCCATAAGTATTCTGGGTAGAGGTAGATTTCTTCTTTCAGATTCCCAGAAGCGTGTATGGTCTGGGTATAGAATCTTTTGGTCCAAGAGTGAAATATCAGAGTTATGTGCCCCATCCCCTCATTAGAATAAGTCTAGTCAGAGTTCCTTCCCATATGTCAGGAACCACTCAGTACACCCAAAGTTAAACACTGGATACTCACAGGTTAGGGGGAAGGAGGGCTGGGCTTCCAGGAGAGTCACTGATCTCAACCCATTATTTGCTAGCCATAATTAACAAGTTGATTATTAATTACACAAGAAATATGTCTCCCAAATATTTATCATAAGTCTCTCCATTGTCCCACTTAGCTGCTTCTTGAAATGAAGCTGGGGACAGAGGCTAGTAATGAATTTTTCTTCCTCCCAAAAAGGATAGCTTCAAATGTACTTGCAAGATGACACATTGTAAATGTTTATTCTAGCATGAAAACAACCACCATGGGGGCAGCTAGGTGGCTCAGTGAATAGAGCACCAGCCTTGGAGTCGGGAGGATCTGAGTTCAAATCCGACCTCAGACATTTGACACACTTATTAGCTGTGTGACCTTGGGCAAGTCACTTAACCCCAACTGCTTTGCCTTCCCCTCTCCAAAAATAAATAAAAAAAGAAAAAACAAAAGCAAAAAAAATGTCTTCCTGCTGAGCCATCTCATGTGTGCCAAAGACAACAACTTGTGACGTACTGAACAAAAGGTTCTGAGGGAATATTAGCCTTCTCCCTCCACCTTCAGGGAAGGCTTTAGAGTCTTGAGCCTGAAAGAGGAGGCTGAAGGTGCATCTGAAATTCTTCCATGATCAAGCAGGGCATCTTTGTCCATTATGAGTCCATTGTTTCCAGTATAGGGAGAGTATTTTAGAATCAAGTCAAGGACATGAAGAGCTCACTCCTATCACTAACAGGCCCAAAGCTAGCATGGGATGAGGCCTACTCTCCCTCCCTTCCATTTTCCCTGCTTTTCTCACTCAATCAGGAATATTTTTAAAGATTCCAAAATAGAGAACTGGTGCCACAATACCATTTACTTCCCTTCCAATTATTGACTGAGAGCTCCTGAAAGAGAAGGAGCTTTTGTAGCACACAGTAGAGATGGGATCTTTCCTCTAGAAAAACAAAAAGTTGCTGGTCACAAATCTGGAAATTTGCATGACTCCACCCCCTCTGCCTCCCTCCCAGCTCCTTGTCCTTCTCTCTCCCCACTTGGCAGGATCTCAGTCTTCTTGACAGACTATCCTTTAATTAATCTCAGTTTGACACAGAAATCTGTGTACAGGTTTTGTCCTTTTCTTTTTCTTGAAAGAGATGAAGATATAGTATCATCTATTCAGGGATCTCTTTGCTGCCAAATGCAACTTTAATACCACTAATTAAATCTGGTGTGACTTTAGTGGAGCTAACATATAAATTATGGGAAAAGAACCCCACCTTAGTTTTCCACAGAGGCACAAGGAAAGGCAAAGCCCAGCAGTGCTTGATGTTGGACCCTTTGTTCCAAAATTCTGCATCCCCAAACAAAGGAAAGCGAGAGCAAGAATTTGAGTTGGACACATGTCCAAAGCTTAAAAGTAAACATTGCCTTTCCTATAAAATTCATAGTTCCATCTGTCTGGAAATGCCTAGTAAAGACTACAAAACATAAGAAAAGAAGATACACAAAAGAAAATTCTCCATGCCCCAAGACAGTGCTTAATGCAGAAAACTGCACTCAGGGTTTCCTTCTGCTTGGGAATATCTATTTTGATTTTGTGAATGTTAGCTAGTGCCTGTATTACAAATTCGTTATCTTGAGTCACATATTCTGGGAAATTAATATTAGAAAAACAGGATTGTTTCTAGTCTCTTTTGATTCCTCCCTCAACCCACTGAAATGATTGTGACTTGATTTCTGGGTGACATTCTACATCTGAACTTCCTCTCCAGCTCCCTTGCTGTGTCTCTGCCCTCTTCTTCTTTCCCCTCTTCTCCTGTACTTTCCTCCATTCTCTTCCTCTGCCTCCCCTCCCTCTGGACAAATTAGAGAGGAGAGAATTGAGGCGTGGAAACTAGCAGAGGTAGGGAACCAGTGGCCTTGAGGCTACATGTGGCCCTCTAGGTCCTCAGCTGTGGTTTTTTGACTGAATCCAAACTTCACAGAACACATACCCTTAATAAAAGAATTTGTTCTATAAAACTTGGACTCATTCAAAAGGCTGCAACCAAGGACCTAGAATGCCACATGTGGCCTCCAGGTCAAAGGTTCCGTACCCCTGAGTTAGTGGACTATAGCAATAGGGAAGGTGAAAGGTGATGAGGGTATTAACTACAAGGGTAATTGTATGCACAGAGATGAGAAACAGATAACAGAAATTTTTTTTGGAAGAAGAAATTACAAAATTTGACAAATGAATATGTGTATGAGGTGAGAAAGGGAGGAATCAAGAATAACAGTAAAGCTGCAAGAGACTAGAAGAATGGTATCCTCAAAAGAAATCAAGAAGTTAGAGACATGCGTTTTCTTGAAAAGATAAACACTTCAGTTCAGACATGTTGAGTCTGACATGCTTACAGGATATCCAGAGACTAGGACTACAGATTTGTGAGTCATGCACAAAGATGTGATAATTGGATGTTAGAGAGAAAGGCACTATTCCTTTAGCAAACCAATCTTTCCCTGTCACATTACTCCTTAGGGCAAAGTGAGAGGGAGAAAGGTGGAAAACCATGAACCTGAAGGAGGCATAGTTTCCAAAATCCTTTGCCTGGTTTGTGTTGTTGCAATCCTGTACCTGATGCCAAGCAGAACTTCAAACAAGGGAACAGGTAGGAACTCACCTCAGTTTCTCCAAGTTGGAGTTTTGATTTTTCAAAGCCCTACGTAGAAGTTTTATTTCCCATTCTTTAAAGGAATTTCCAATCAGATCTAGGTCTTTCAGGCTCTCATTGATGCTGAGAGCAGAGAAGAGATTCTGGAAACATGTATGGGTAAGATTACAATGCCGCAACCTGCAGGGGAAAATATAGTCAGAAGGAAAGTAGTCAGTTCAATTTTCTGTGATTAATTCACTTCCTGCCTTTCTCTGGGCAGTGCTAAAAACCCATCCACTTCATGATCACCTTCCCTCCTCATCTTCTCAGTGGGATGAATGCGGTCTCTTTAAAAATGGTCAGTTTCTTCCAGAGAACAGCAAAAATATATAAATATATACATATATTTCATATATATATATATGTGAAAGTATAGCAATTGATCAGATCAAATAAAGAATCAGAAAAAAAAATAAAATCATTAAGTACTCTTCAGCAGACATAAGAACATAAATTATTCCCAGAAGAATTCCCTATAGTAATTATGAATATATTCAGAAAGTTAAATATCTCCTACCGTATCTAGGTCCACCTCTAGTCATACTGATCTATATCTCACCATTGGACTCACATGGGTCTGGAGGACAAAGTGAGGCTGGTGACTTTGCAAAGACCTCCCTCACTTATTCACTTGCATATCATCAAATTGCCACCCTGATGTCATGGTCCTCTTCAAGAACTAAAGACAAGAAGGTGAGGGGGATGGAGTCAAGATGGAGAGTGAAGCAGGAACTCACCTGAACTCCTCTGTGAAATTCTTCAGTAACCTCTAAAAAGTGAATCTCAGTGGATTTTAGAGTGGCAGAATCCATTAGGAGATTAAGCATGACAGATTTCCCATCCAGGAAAGTGGGGACAGATAGTAGAGCTGGGTCAATGGGGTGCAGAGTAGGGCGGCTGCACCAGCGGACACCCACCATAGTAGAGCTGGAGCAAGCCCTCATACTGATTCACCTACCACAGGAGCCAACTCCAGAACTCTGACCACAGGAAGGGGGATCTGTATGAGTTGGGTAAGAGAGAAATGCAGGGCTGCAGCAGCTGCAACAACTACCCCTGGGGCTATCAATGCACAGCCTGGATGTTAAAAATCATCTAACTCAACTTCCAGGAGCCAAGAATGCAGAGTAAATCATAGCTGCTCTAATCCCCCTCTCTGACCCTGAAAACCCAGAGAATATTGCCCCAGTGTAAAATTCTGAAATAGTGGAACCAGTTGCAGGCTAGGGAGTCCTAGAGGAAATGTTGTACCTGTGGCTGTGCTATGACTAAGGGACAAGGTGGGAGGCATCCCAATGAACCACATCTCACATGACCAGCAAGATATCCCAAACCCCATGGGGGTGGAAGTAGCAAGGTCTAACACCAGAACTCCAGGTATGTTTTTACACAAACAAGGGCATCAGCAAAGACCAATATGGAACAGCCACCAGCAGCTGAGCCTGAATGAGCTCTAGCCCAGGTGCACAGAGGCAGAATCCTGAAGTGACAAAACCACCTCTCCCCCATAACTTACAAAACTTCAGTGTATACAGGGATATATATAGATAGAGGGGGTGGGTACAAATTAAGTAAAGTGATGATAAAAAACCTTATTGAGGGGTTTAAAGGGATTGTAATGGGAAAAAAGGAAAGGAGGAGGCAGAAAATGTTATATTATGCCACATTAAGAGAAATAAAAACATTACAGTAGAGGGAAAGAAGGGAGCCATGAACATTATATATCGCCATGGAAATAAAAGCTTTCCATGAGATTATTAAATATACTGAACATAGTGAGATCCCTGGGATTGACCGAGAAGGAGATACAAAAACAATTATTGACACATTGACAAAAATCTCTCCATTTCAGAATGTATTAATTCTTAGTATGTGTTTCCTTCCTATATTAATCATTATGACAATCCTTTGTGTATTTGGACACTGTATTATATGAATAATGTCTCATAACATACAAGATTCAGGCACTGAATTACATGCTTTGAAACTTTTATTTTAAAAGGGGGAATGTGTCGGGAGCCAAAATACTTGATCCAGCACTCAGATAATTCCTGGGTTGTCTGCTCCAAAAAATATATTTTTGGTGATGGGGCTTTTTCTTTGAAGCCAGCTCCTGAGAGTATTCTTCGAGATGCAGCTGCATAAGGAATTATCTTATTACTGATCAAAGGCTCTACCCTAAGATTATAGTCACTTAGGTTTTAAATCCCTATTAGATTATCTATTCTGTGGTACTTCCAGGATGTGACAGACTACCTAAACCTCCTGTACTAAATAGTGATAAGAAAAATCGAGTCCCATTCCTTTGTCTCTCTGATCTATAAAAACCTTGTTCAAAGAATCAATAAATGGAGTTCCTCCTTGAACTACCCACATGGCCTGGTTCATTTTCTATCACATCTCCAACCACGTTAAATGCTGGGCATTAAGTGGCTTGTGGAAGAACTGTATGAAGAAAAATACAAAATGCTTTTCACCCAAATAAAGTCAGATCTAAATAATTGGAAAAACATCAGTTGCTTGTGGCTAGGTTGAGTTAATATAATAAAAAGGACAATTTTACCTAAATTACTTTACCTATTTAGTGTCATACCAATCAATCTACCAAAAATTTATTTTATAGAGCTAGAAAATTTGGATGCATAATCTAGATAAAAAAGACTGATATTGCAAGCAATCTGGGAGAACAAGGAATAGTTTACATTTCAGATTTATGGAGAAGGGAAAAATTTACACCCAAACAAGAGATAGAGAGCATTATGAAATGCAAAATGGATAACTTTGATTACATTTAACGGAAAAGGTTTTGTACAAATAAAGTCAATGTAACCAAAATTAGAAGGGAAGTGGAAAATTAGGAAAGAATTTTTACCACAAGTGTCTCTGATAAAGGCCTCATTAGCAAAACATACAGAGAACTGAGTCAAATTTATAAAAATACCAGTCATTTCCCAATTGATAATTGGGCAAAGGATATGAACAGGCAGTTTTCAGAAGAAGAAATTAAAGATATCTATAAGCATATAAAAAAAATGCTCTAAATCACTATTGATTAGAGAAATGCAAATCAAAACAGCTCTATATTAATCATTATGATAATCCTTTGTGTATTTGGACACTGTATTATATGAATAATGTGTCATAATATACAAGATTCAGGCATTGAATTACATGCTTTGAAACTTTTATTTTAAAAGGGGGAATGTGTTGGGAGCCAAAATACTTGATCCAGCCCTCAGATAATTCCTGGGTTGTCTGCTTAGATTAGTCAGATTAGCTAAGATGACAAAACACGTATATAAATGCTGGAAAAGATATGGGAAAGTTGGAACACTAAAGTATTGTCGGTGGAGTTGTGATCCATTGTCATCCATTCTGGAGAGCAATTTGGAATCCCAAATGTCTATATAAATGAGCACACCCTATGAACCAGTAATACCACTTTTAGGGCTGTATCCCCAAAAGATCATACAAATGGGAGTAGGACCTGTATGTACAAAAATACTTATGGTGGCTCTTTTTGTGGTGGCAAAGAATTGAAAATCAAGGGGATGGCCATCTATTGGGGAATGCCTAAACAAGTAGTGGTATATGAATGGCATGGACCACTATGGTGCTATAAGAAATGAGGAGATGGACTTCATAATAACCTGGAGAGACTTATATGAACTGATGCTGAGTGAGGAGAGCAGAACCGGGAGAACTTTGTACACAATTACAGACACATCATATCTGTGATGACTAACTTTCATAGACTGTGCTCCTCTCAGCAATTCAAGGTTATAAGACAACTCCAAGGACTCATGATGGAGAGTACTATCCACATCCAGAGAAAGAACTACAGAGTCTGAATGCAGATAGAAGCAAAATACTTCCTTTCTCTTTTTGTTTTTGTTTTTTAGTTCCTTTTTTATTATTGTTCATTCCACTGGTTATAATTCTTCTTTACAATCTGACTAATGTTTGATGTGAAGGTATTTGTAGAACGTATATCTGACTGCATGTACCCATGGGGTGGGGGGGAACACAGGGGAGGAGAAGAAGTATAAGAAAATTTGGAACTCAAGTGGTTGTGGAACTGAGTTTTGTAAACTAAAAGTAAATAAATAAATTCAACGTAAAAAAAAATTAAATAACAAAAGAACTAAGTATGAGCAAAAATGTCTTTCAGTAGAAAGAGGACTTCTCTGGGAAACCAACTGAGACTGATCACTTGTACAACAGAGATTGTCCATATAGGATATCATACCCTTACTTGAATTTACCCTGCCCATTCGAATGTAAATCTTGATCTCTGAAAGCTTTTATTTCTTGAGAAGCAAATTTTAAACCCAAATGACTCTGGCTCTCATTGATTGGCCCACAATAGGTCCTAGGCCAAGTCTCACTTGGGCACTGTTTGGGCTCTGATTTACTCAGAGCACAAGATAATAGCAGTTGGTTTTTTTTTTTTTTTTGGCTAGAAACCCAGAGGGTCTTTGCTTCTAATACTGATTTTTTTGACTATATAAAGAGGTCATTGTCTGCCTCATTTATTACCTATCCTTAATCAATTAATATATATTGCCACAATCAAACTGAGACCTGTGGAAGACTTTAGTTTAAACATGATAAGGTCTTCCACTGCATCCAGAGCTACCTCTGGTTGTACAGACCTATATCTGGCTAAGTGGCTCTGGAGGAGAAACTGAGACTGGGCTCTTTGCATAGCCCTCCCTCACTTAAATCCTATTCATTTGTATGTCTTGGCTTCAGCTCCCTGATGTCATGTTTATCTTCATGAAGGAAGGACAAACAACAACAAAACTTTAGGACATAGTGGGAGAGAGAGAAGGGTATTAAACTATAATCCCTTAACTTGGATCAGGCAGACAGTTTCCACTCTCCATTCCCTGGCTTATGTTGTTCTCTCCTCTTTATGTACTCTTGTCCCTAATGCCAAGCAGAACATCAGCCAACAGAACATGTGGGAATTTACTTTAGTTTCTCTAACTTGAAATTTTGATTTTCCAAGAACTTAACTGGAGGTTTTATTTCCCTCTCCTGAAAGGAATTTTGACTCAGATGTTGATCATTCAGGTTCTCATGGTTGATGTGGTATAGGGTTAGGGGTCACAAGACCCCAAAATACCCGGCGTGAACATCAGACCGAGGGAACCTGTAAGTGAACTCACCTTAGTTTCTCTAACTTGCAATTCTGATTTTCCACGGCCTTACATAGAAATGTTATCAACCAAGGGAATCTGTGTGAACTCACCTTAGTTTCTCTAACTTGCAATTTTGATTTTCCAAGGCCTTACACAGAAGTTTTATTGTCCCGTCCTCAAAGAAATTTCCACTCAGATCCAGGTCTTTCAGGCTCTCATTGCTGCTGAGAGCAGAGAAGAGATTCTGGAAACATGTATGGGTAAGATTACAATGCAGCAAACTGCAGGGGAAACATAATCAAAGAGAAAGTTATCAATTCAATTTCCTATGACTAAATCACTTACTGCCTTTCTCTAGGCAATGTTAAAAATACATCCACTTTTGATCACCATCCTTTGTTATCTCCTATTCAGTGGAATAAATGTGGTTTCTTTAAAAACTGTTAGTCTCTTCCAGAGAAAAGCATTTTTAGACCTGTAATTATACAATAAATCAAAAATCTTCAAAACCATTTACTACTAGTTAAAAAATAACAGTAAAGTACCTAGATAGAACAGATGAAATATGAAAGAATCAAAAACAACAAAATTCAATAAGTCGTTTTCAATAGATATGAGAACACAAATTAATCATGGAGGAAAGCCACATATGGAAAAAAAAAATCCACACTGGAAAAACTGGAAAACATTTTGGCAGGAATTAGTCTTAGACCACCATTTAAAACATATATCATAATTAGCTCAAAATATACATGAGACCTGAATATTGGAGGAGGAGGAGGAGGAGAATCTGATCAGGAACCTTAGACAAGTATGAACAAAGAAGAATTCTTGGACAGTGGTAATAACAAAAGCTCACAAGCATTACATGAAATTGAAAGGTTTTTCACATGAACAGAGTTATTTGTAGGATAATATGGGAGACACTGGAAAAGTGTTTTGACCAGTGCTGAGTCAGCCATAAAGTAACAGAGAACTGAGGATCTCAGTTTTAGGAAACATGAAGAGCCAAGGTGAAATTTCCAATGATCTAGAGAGTATGTATATAAGAGCCAAGTGACAGCTACAGAAAGCAAGATGTAGAGTGACTATGTTCCTTGTGGAGGAAGTGAAGTTCAGGGAGAATACCTTGCAACTTCTCAGGTTAAAAGAAACATATGAATTGTTCCTTGGAGGAAGGTAGAAAGTGCTTCAAATGAAAGACAAAGAAGATAAAGGATCTAAAAAGGAAGTCACAAATCCTGACCTCTGACATAAAGGTGAATGAAGGAAAGTAAAAAAAAACCTGACATGAAATAATTTTTTAAAAGGAGGCCTAATAAACCTTGGAGTCACGTAGGGGGTACTGGGCTATCCACCATCAACCTATATTGTAGGGGTATCACTTTGTCAAATGTATGGACAGGAAAAAGACTAAGAACAGAAACACCCATTAAGTCTGTTGCAACAATTCAGGTAAGAAGTAAAGACTGCCTATACTAGCAGGGTGACCATGAGAGCACAGAAAGCAGAATCAATGTGCTGAGAAAAGGACCTTAAGACTGGGAAGCATAAAACAATGCGGAATGGAACTGAAAACCAAGATAATCCAAGGGCTGCCAGCAGCACCTGGCCTCAATGAGTTTATTATATTAGGCCTGGACAAATTATATTCCAAAGTGCTGAAGTGTTTGTAGATTATATGATAAAACAGATAATTAAAATTAGATAAAACTAAACAAAGTTTTTTTTTACATAAAAAAAGTGATGACTGCAACTAGGATGAGAAAAGAAATTGTCACTTGGAGAAAAGCTATTTGTGCCAACTCTCTCTGATAAATGTCTCATAGCTAACTTATCAAGACATACCTAAGGGTCACAAGTTGCAGACCAGGTGGTGAACTGAATCAGCAGAGGGAGGTTTCACCAAGACTTCACTATATGAGAGGAATCTGAAGTATGGACAAAAAGAAAATTTATTACAGTTAGGGAATTGCTAGAAAAACTGCAAGCCTTCCCCTAATAGACAACTCAAAGTATATAAACAAGCTGTTTTCAGAAGAAAAGCCAATAATCAACAATAATATTAAAAATTGGTCCAAATCACCATTAATGCAAATTAAACAACTCATAGATTCACCTTAAACTCAGAAAATTGCCAAAAATGTTAAAAAAAAAATGTAAATGGTCAATGCTAGAAGGGATGTGGAAAGCTAGGAACATATCTTTCCTATACTTATGAAATAATTAATGTAGCTGTTCTGGAAAAAAAATGAAATTATGCCCCCCATATCAATAAGTTCTTAACATATGACACAGTGATCTTTTACTGCCTATAGCAAGGATGTCAATGACAGAAAGAATGCTCATATAAAACAGCAAAATGTCAATGTAAAATTCTTTAATAGCAAAAAACTAGAAGAACAATGGGTACCATTGAACAGGGAATGGCTGAAGAAATTGTACTAGATGAATGCAACATAATACTATGGCAGTGTAAGAAACAAAGAATATGGAGAGGATTTGGGGAAGATGGTGGAGGTTAGAAAACTTTAAGCTCTCCACATTTCCTCCACAAGAAAAAGACAAAATTTCATCTCTTCAAAGTGAACTTAGAGCAGCAGAAATAAACAAAAGTCTTGGTAAATCAGTTGTCTTAAGACAATGTGATGAGACTTAAGCAAATTCTAGACTTCTATGGGTGTAGGTTTGGTCTGAGTGAAGTGGATACACCTCCAGGCTTACTCTACTGAATCAACAAACAACAAGCCTTGGGGGCAGATAGACTTGAAGTTAGACCCAAGAACTTTCACCTCACAAACAGTGTGAGTATTATAGGCTGATGAGAAGATTGAAGGACCTTCCAAGGTTAAGGGATGATGTAGTTCCATGCTGCACTGCAGTCCAGCACTGCAACTGCAGGGGAGAAGGAGTTAGCATATGACAGTTGAGTGCAGATAGGAACACTCCTGGACACTTGCAGAAGAATAGAGACTCCGATTTCAATTCCAGGGCAGAGAGGAGAATTGTAGTTTGTAGGCACCTGAGGGTCCAAAGGAAGCAAGAGCATTTGTACAACAGAGTGGCTGTGGGTCCCAGCTATTTTTTGAGGGGTGGAAAGGGGTGTCCAAGGTTGGCCCTAGGGAAAACATTTAGAATGTAACATTAAGGGGGACCAGAAGACCGGGGCATTATTGTCCACACCTGAGGAGTAAAACTTGAATATCAATAATAAACTGCTAAAAATAAAATAAAATTTAAAATGAGTAAATGAAGGAGAAAGAACCCAACTATAGATAGATAATATGGTAGCTAGAAGATCTGGGTTCATATCCAAAGGAAGATAGAGGAGTTAAAAAAAAAAGTCACTCCTTTTGTCAATGAGAAATGTCAAATGCTCACAAGGACAAAAAGTAATTCTTGGAAGAACTTTTACTTTACTTTAAAAATGAAATAAGAGTTTGAGGTGAAAAATAGAAAAAATAAGGAATTTCCAAGAAAATCAAGAAAATTATCAAGAGAAAATCAACTATCTTGAAATAGAGAATCAAAACCTTAATGAAGAAAATAATGCTTTGAAAAGTAGAATTGAGCAAGGGAGAGATAACGACGTTATAAGACACTGTGAAATAATAGAATAAAATGAGAAGAATGAAAAAATAGAAGAAAATATGAAAGATCTTATCAGAAAAAAACTGGTCTGGAGAACAGATCAAGGTGAGACAATATAAGAAGAGTCAGACTACTTAAAAGATACAATGAAAAAAATCTTGCTGTATTACAAGAAATTATTGAGGAAAATTGCTCTGAAGTTGTAGGACAAGAAAGTAAAGCAGAAATAGAAAAAGATTGCTGGTTAAAAAGAATAACAACTCAGGTGGAGTCAAGATGGCAGTGTAGAAGCAGGAGAACTCCACAGCTCCCACATAATCACCTCAAATAACCATAAAATATGACTCTAAACAAATTTTGGAGCTCCAGAACCCACAAAATGACAGAAAAACACATCTCCTGCTGAAGGCAGTGTGGCAGGCTAGACAGGAAGGGCTCATTGCAGCACACTGGGAGCTGAGACCGGTCACGGCTTGAGCCCCAGGGCCACCAGGACAAGCCATGGCTGGAGCATTCAGGAGAGGGGATCACTGGCAACTGTGGCCGTTTCCAGATTTATCAACTCATAAGAAACAAGGACAAAGTGAAAGGTCAGTGGAAGTGGGCTAAATTTGGGGGAAAGAAACCAATCTGGCTGTCTCCCCTCAGGTTAAGAAAGCAGCAGAATCGGGGACCCTGCAGCCACCTCTACGTGGCTGCTTTCAGAGCTCATGGCCTGCAGATTGTGGAGGGGCCAAGTGATCATTCAGAGGCTAAGTGCTCTTGCATTAACCTGCCTGAACTGGGATCGTGGTCTTGGGTGGTGGTCATGAGGTGTGTTTTCAGTGAGCCAAAGCTGGTGGGGGGTGCAGAGACAGTGGCCCCTTAATAGCTCCAGCAGCTGAAAATCTCCCAGCAATTTGGGACAAAGCTCTGCCCCCAAGAAGCAGAGATCTACTGTGGCTCAAAAATCAAGTTAATTGACTGGCAAAATGAGCAGGCAAAAGAAGAAAACCAAGGTCACTAATCCAACTTTAGATTCCTTTTCTGGGGACAAAAAGGATCAAAGCATGGAAAGGGAGGAAGACAGTACAGTCAGATCTCCCACACCAAGAGTCCAAGATAAATGTTAACTGGTTACAAGCCATAGAGCAGCTTAAGAAGGATTTTGAAAACCAAATAAGAGAAGTGGAGGAAAAATTGGGAAGAGAAGTGAGAATAATGCAAGAAAATCATGAGAAGACAGTCAACAACCGGACTGAAGAAAATAACACCTTAAAAATTAGACTAATGCAAATGGCAAAAGAGGCCTAAAAAAGCCAAGATGGAGAAGAATGCCATAATAAGTTGAATTTGACAGATGGAAAAATAATCTCAAAACCTTGCTAAAGAGAATAATTCCTTCAGCATTAGAGTGGAGCAAATGGAA
>CM053588.1:79953070-79972768 GCA_028646515.1 Pseudochirops corinnae | reverse complement strand
ATATATATACACATATGTATATATATCTTTGTATGTATATATACACATATACATATATATGTATTTATTACATACATATATACATAGATAGATAAAGGAATTGAAAGAATCTGCTCTATTTAATTTATTTTTGCAGGTGAGAAATGGTGTAGGGAGACTTTAAAAGCTAACAGCTGAATGCTTACTTGTTGGTATTTCTAGGCCATATATCCTCTATCCTTTCTGCAACTTGAGAGAAAATCTGTACCATTCTGTCATTAGCTACTTTTAACTACTCAAGATCTACTGACTTTAGCATTTGACTTAGCCTTTCTCTTTGCCTTGTATTCTGGTCTCCTCTCCACACTGACCCATAGCCCCTACCTTTATTTGACTTGTTAGCTCCTTAAGGACAGGTACCATGTGTTACTTAATGTTGTGGTATACTCTGCAGCATCTATTACCATGCGCTGCACATAGCAGGAGCTCAATTTGTTGAACGGAATAGAGTAAACATAAACTTGCTATGAAGAAAATTGCATTCTCATGATTAGTCCATTGTAGCAGTACCATTACTGATTAAACACTTCATTTATTTCATGCTCTTTTATTGGAATATCCCAAATACTTGGTGTGGGGGTGGAAGAAGGAGCAGAAAGGGAAAGAGGAATGTCTAGACTTGTCAGTTCATTGGTAAAGGGAATTCAGGGTGAGTAACAATCTCTACCAATGAAAATCAGCAGCTGTTTGGAATGTATTAGAGAACTACCTCCTCTGGAGGTTTTTTCTTACTTTTTTAAACCTATAGTGTTTATTATATTAGGGCTTGTTTTTAAGATATGGCCTCTATAGTACTAGGATGGTGTAAACACTCAAGAAATGCTTGTTGATTGAATAGTAAAATGTTCATTAATATTGAAAAATAACAAAGGTTATAAGTGACTTGGCATTGAGACTGGGAGAGAAACAGTTTTCATAGAAACTTTAATTACACCATTTTCCTTGTTTATATCTTTAGCTAAGTAAAGAATTCCAGTCTTTACAATAGTTTTATCTAACACTGATTCATTAAGAAAAATAATTCTGAAATGCACTTATTCTTGTTACAAGATCTTTGTTACTGCTTAACATTTAGGAATAGGAAAGGGAATAAAAACATGGGTATGTTTCTCAATGTAATGTGATACAGATGATTATTTCTTCATTTAACTTTAACAGCAGTAACTAGTAGGTTTTGCTAAATTTATATGATATATTTTCACTTGACATGACAGAGATAGATGAAATACCATTTCTAGATGTTCTTCAACTAAATTGTGTTCAGGATGTGCTTAGGAACATTTTAGGAAATGGATGGGACTAACAGGAAAGCATAGAGAGTAGAATTTTTAAAAGCTAGTGGAGTGTATCTTAAGGGCTAATTTGGGAAGACATTACAGTTTATTTAAGGAAGTACACTTTTAAAGTTTTTCCAGGGGGCCTGTTTGAAGGTGATGATATATAATTGTGAAGAAAGGGTTGGATTAGCATACACAATGTCTGACCATCTGAAGAAGGAAATGCTTAGAGAATTGCTATTTCTCTTGGGTATACTATATACCTACTAAGAAAAAAATAGCATTTCTGTGGTACCCTGAAGGGGAAAAATAAGAAAAACATGGAAATTATACTAAAACAAATTATCCAGAAATTCATCTCTGATGTTTTTAGATGTTATTTGAGAATGCGAGGGAGTTTTACAATGAAATATTAAAAAAAAAAAAAAAACAATTTCTTCTTTTAAAAAGATAGATGGTAAATTACAATAAATGAATATTCTTTTTAGGTACTTTATTTTCTCTAGGAATAAATATCACATTTATGTCATTTTGTTTCTAAGGGTGGTTATCAGATATTTTTTATTTCACTTCTGTAGCTACAAATGTTTTAAAGCAAAAAGAGACAGAAGATGCCTCAAGAAAAATACGAAAGTAGATTTATTCTTTTAATTTATTTTTCATGGTCATGTATCCTGAGAAAAGCTCTTGAGGTTCACTTAAAAAGAAAAGTGATGTTATGTTGTATACTTTTCTTTCTATAAGCTAACGATTTTGCAGAATAACCTAACACTTTCGTTATAGGCTTATCATTAGGTTGATTTGATATCACTGCAATTAGTTCAATTATATAAGCATGTATTAAATACCTACTGTGATTTCTACAAATCAGTCTCTGCCCTCAAGGAGCTCAAATTCTTCCAGGTGAAAAAAGCGTGTGTATAAATAAATACAAAATGATTTCAGTGAGGGAGGCAGCACTAACTTGGCAGGTCAGCGAAGGCCTCTTGTAGGAGGAGGTGTGTGAAGCTGAGGCTTGAGAGATAAGGATTCCAAGAAGCAAAGACTGGGAGAAAGTATTCTAGCTATGGGGGACAGTTGTGCAGAGCCACAGAGATAAGAGAGAGAATGTAGATGTGTAGGCCAGTTTGACGTGGAAAAGTAAGCTAGAGCCAGATTGAGAGGGGCATTCCATGCCAAACAAAGGAGTTCATATGTTAATTCTGAAGCAATAGGAAGCCGCTGAAACTTCTTGAGCGAGGCAATGACCCCTTCCTTTAGGAACATCAGTTTGGCAGCTGTGTGGAGAGGAGGATGGATTGGAGAAGAAAAGAGGCTGGAGGCGGGAAACTGACACACAGATGCAAAGTGTGATGGAGGATCCAGATTTGTGGTGCAGATAGAAGCAGATGGTTGAGATAGGTCATTCCACTTCCCTGAGCCTCAGATTCTTCATTTGGTGAAGGAGTTGGACTATATGACATCAAAAAGCCTTTCCGAATATGCATTTGTGATCCTTTGTTTTGCAGGTGGAATGGGTGAGACTTAAGATGAGAGATGAGAGAAAGTGAAACATGAAAGATAACAGCATTTTGAACCTGAGTGACTGGAAGGATGGGAGTGCCCTGGGTTGAGAAATAGGAAATTTTGGAAAAGGAGTCAATTTAGAGGAAAGATAATTAGGTGTCTTTTGTACATAGCAAGTTTAAGATGCTTGTGGGACATCTATGTGGAAATGTGTCAAGTAGTCACTGCCTCTCAGAAGAGAGACTAGGATTAGTTTTGTAGATTTAAAAACCCATATGGAGCTGAAAGAGGCCAGAGCTCAAGGCTACCTCTGCTGATGAGAGACGATGGTTGACAGCAGTCTATGGGTAATGATCCAGCAAGAGAGAAGTCCAAGGATTTGTGAATGCACTTAGCACAGTGCCTGGTACATAATAGGTTCTATTTAAATGTTGTTGTTGGTTTTGTTTTTTTTTTTTTTTTCCCCTTCCTTTCCCTTAGGAAGGTAGCAGTGTCAAGAAAGCTCTGAAAGGCAAGGTTACCCAGGCGAGAGATGGTGGTCAGAAATGTCAATGTTTCAGAGGTCTGACCAGAAGGGTTGGAAGTAGTGAAGATAAAGAAAAGTCCATGTGGTTTTACATTTAAAAGATCAGTAGTAAGCTTGAAAAGGATGATTTCTGCCCAGTGGTGGAATCAGAAGCCATATGCACTGAAAAATGTTTGGAGGATAAGGCAGATGCAGTGAATATAGATACATCTTTCCCTAAGGGTTTGTATGTGAAAGGGAGAAGGGATAATATGATGAAGGGATGGCAGGGTCAGGTTTTGTTTATTTTTGGGATGGGTAAGTTCTAAGCAAATTCTGTAGGCAGCAGGAAGATAGAGTTATTAAAGAGACAGGTTCTCAAAGGATATAGGATAAAGAGCAGAAGTACAGGGGATTGGCCTTTGCGAGGTAGATTTCAGATATGACATCTAGAATGGGAGAGTTGAGTGCAGAGAGGGAATTCATAAAGGATTCCTTCTATTTTCTCAGTAAAATAATAAGAAAAGGCACTTTGTTAAGAGGGAAGGAATGATGTTAGTGATGTAAGAGAAAGTTTGGTGTGGGAGAATGCTATAGAGAATCAGTCAGGTTCTAGGATACGTTACCCCTGAAAACCTGGGTGAGATTCCAGCTGTAACTTGGATCTTCAAGGGCCTTTAAATCTTCGCTTGATCTCTTGAATATATAAAATTGGAAAAAAGTGAATAAATGAACCTTACTCACAAAACAGAAATTCTTGATATTTTGCCTGGCCATTGTTACTTTTTAACAGTTTCAAATGAAATTTCACGTGCAAAGAATTTTTTCTATTTACTAATAAATGCAAGATAAAATACTTCTATAATACAAAATTTGTATCAGTGATCTTATCCAATGTGTTTATATTTTATATTGGTCTCTGATATGTACTGTGAATGAAAAGAGAACTCTACAATTTGGGCTTTGTACAACATTTAACAAACCTTATTAAATGCATGTTAAATATAGCTTCTTATCTCTGTAGGTTATTTAAAAATTGAATTGTCTCTAATCCTTCCTACACCCTTTCTTTCTCATTTTGGATTAAAGAATCTATTGCTGGGGAAATCAGACGTGAAATTGTCAGTGGACTTTTGGCAGCAGTATCTTCCTCAAGTAGGACTGCTAATTTGAAACAAGATAAATAGCCATAAATGGGTATTACAGGTAAGTTTTCTAAATTTGCTACATAGACCTCAATGCAAATTAAAGCATTGGAAAGCAAAGTAAGAAATTTTTATTTCTTTTTATTTAACAATAACAGGTAACAGAAATTATCTGCAAGCCTTTGCAAATCAACTATAATGAACTTAAAGGGACTAGCCAGATTCTTTTGTATAGTTTTCTTATATTGACTTTTTGCTTAAAGTGAATGGCTTCTGATAGGGTGGCGTGGTAATTATATGTGCTCTAATAGGATTTCAGTTCTGAAATTTATTTGGAGAATCAAACACATACATTCTATATGTCTTTTTTCAATTACAGTTTCCTTCTTAGAGTCCTGTCTTATACATTTATATCCAGACATACCTGAATTTGTCAGAAAATATTTTATTGCACTAACATATATAAACATTTAATAATTTTCTGAAAAAGCCATATATTTCTTCACTATAATGTTGACAGTGCAGAAAAATATGACACTAGTAAATTTGACTCCTTCACCTCTACCTTCCCTACCTTCCCCCAACATGCACATATACTATATGAATATATTGTGATAGAGGCAGATCATAGGATGGTTGATAAGAGTGCTGGGCTTGGAATCAGCAAGACCTGTTTTCATATCCCACCTCCCACACTTACCTGTGATCCTGGATAAGTTTTTAATCTCTCTGTGCCTCAGGCAATTCACGAGGATTTAACTACTAAATCATAGAAATCATGGACAATTTGAAATGCACATAAGTGGTGGGTTCTCATACATCTTTCACATGTTCACCGATAACACTTGTGAAAAAGTCTTTCTAATGACAATTTGAAAAGAGTATTTAGTAGCTCAGAGAAAATAAGAGGAATTACTTTTTTGACAAATATAAATATGGTTCTGTTTTATATTTAGATGAAGTCTAAATAATTTTATTTTTAGAAACCATATTACAGTAGTAAAGTGGTTACAACTAATCACTTATTTA
This sequence comes from Pseudochirops corinnae, assembly GCA_028646515.1. Lineage (NCBI taxonomy): Eukaryota > Metazoa > Chordata > Mammalia > Diprotodontia > Pseudocheiridae > Pseudochirops > Pseudochirops corinnae. The sequence goes on along the minus strand of CM053588.1, from coordinate 79,967,267 downwards.
TAGATATTTAAATCCTTGAGCTCAGAATAATACCACTAGAAAGGAATATTTTCCCAGTGGTTAATGATTCTTAAATATTAATATTTGAGAGAAATAGTAATATTCTCTCTTCCCCTTCTCCTTTTTTCCCCACAAAGGTTGATGTGAACCAGATTAACTACGGACTTTTGGAATTATGATGGTGTACACTGGTGGAGGTGTCAAGTTTTCTTTTATTTGTACTTCAGGAGAACCTATTGCTGCTGAGATGGGCTACTGTATACAGTCAACAATGTTTATTTCTTCTATACATATCTTTTATTTTTTTAACCACACATAGAAATTTAGGTACTTTGTAAAATTTATGGCTTTTCTAAACTATCAAGATTCTGGCAATTAAAAAAAACTAGTATTTATTTGTATGTCTATTTTCCATTCATTTCCCTGTGTAGAATTATATTTTCAAACTTGAAGACTTCCAAACTTAACAGACTTATAAATAACATATTTATTTTGCCTAGCTTCTTAAAATGCTGATCTCTGTGAGGTATTTACTGTGCAATAACTGATTCATTTTTTAGAGCTTGAAACAACCAATGATTTTTTTTTTCCCACTGCTGTTACTTGTTGCCACTCCCAAGAAGAAGAAAATATTCTTTTGTAAAAATTGCTATGAATTCTTGGGGAAGTTACTAGTAACCGTATATTTAGAATTAATGAAATAACCTAAAACTACTTAAAGTTCTTAAACTGTAAGCCTAATCTCTGCACAAAACAATTAAACCTAATTTTATTATGCTTACATAGTATTCTTTTTGAAAATATGCCTCATTTAAACACTATGCATTTTTGCATCGGCCACACTATTGTATAATATTAAGAAAAGTTTCCTTTTCTTTGTCTCTGACAAAATTAATCAACGTCAAAATAATGGAACTTGTGACATGAACTAGATAGAAATGGATGGAGAAGCAGCTGTTTTCTGGAAAAATGAAAGTAAATTTAGATTTCTTTTCTGCCCAAGAACTCTTGCTATCTCAAACTCACAAGGCTAACACCAAGGTGAGGACTATCCAGCTCAGGACTGCTCACTTAGAGGAAGAAAAAGGGAAATAAAAATGCTCCAAGTCAAAGACTTCCCTAGGCCTTTGCACGTGCTCAATTTACCATATGTACGAAGTAGTTTCTGCAAAGGGAGAGGATTTTTGCCTGCATGCCTCAGGGGTCTTGAAGAATCCTTCACTGGAGTTTTCAGAGAGAGCTCACATTTAGAAGGGAAGCATGAAAATTTTAAACCTATTGAGGATTCCTACCTGTCTTCAGCAAACTAACTGTGGTGAAATGGGCACACTTGCCACATCCCTAATTCCAAAAATGTCTCTGGCCTCCTGCAGATAATCAAACATTCTGCTTTGAAGTCCTTCCCTCAATTTGTCTTGCACCATAGAAACACAGCAAAATCCACATGGCAAAATTCTGGTTGGTTTCTCACAGTGCCAAATTAAAAATAAAAGCAAACAGTTCCTTCAGTACTGTGGTTAAATTAGATAGTCCTAATTACCCAGGCTTATGATCCAGGAGTCAACCTTGCCTCTTTCTTCACTCACCACCCCCTCACCCTTTGATCTCTTGTCAAATCCCATCAATTCTCTCTCTACACCAAATTTCTTGTATCATTCTTCCTTTTATTCTGACACTGCCACCACCCTGGTGCAGGCCCTCATCATTCACCATAGGCATGGACTATTGAAATAGTTTGCAGCTGGTCTCTCAGCCTAAAGTCTCTGTCCACTCCAGTTCATCTTTCCATCAGCTGCAAAACACTTGTGAAGAGGGACAGGAGAAGAGGAGAGAGAAAAATGATAAACAAGGGGAAACACACAGTTATCATAACTGTAAACATAAATGGGATGAACTCATTCATAAAACAGAAGTGGATAGCAGAGTGGGATACAAACCAGAATTCTATAATATGATTATAAGAAACACATTTGGAGCAGAGAGACACACTTAGAGTAAGGTAAAGAGCTGGAGCGGAATATATTAAATTTCAGCTGTGGGGGGAAAAAAGCAGGGGGTAGCAATGGTGATCTCAGAGAAATCCACAACAAAAAAAATGATCTAATTAAGAGACAAGGAAGGAAACTATATCTTGCTAAAAAGTACCAGAATGAAATAATATTGATATTAAACATATAAGTTCCAAGTGGTATAGTATTCACATTTTTAAAGGAGCAATTAGTTGTACAGGAAGAAATAAGAGAGTAAATCTGTACTAATGGGAGACCTCAAATTTCTTCTCTTGGAACTAGATAAATCTCATAAAAACATAAAATAGAAAAAAATTAAGGAGGTGAATAGCATTTTAGAAAAATAAGGTACAATAGACATCTGGAAAAAAAAATTAATGGGAATACAAAGGATTATGCTTTTTTTTTCTCAGAAATGCATGGCCCCTAAACAAAAATTAACCATTTATCAGGTCATAAAAATTTTATAATAAAATACAGAGAAGTAAAAACATAAAATGCATCATTTTCTAATCGTAATACAATAAAAATTACATTCTATAAAGGGCCATAGAAAGATAGAGTCAAAATAATTAGACACTAAATAATCTGATCCTTAAAAAAAAGAATCAAAGAACAAATCATAGAAATAAACTACAATTTCATTAAAGAAAATGGCAATAACTAAACAACATACCAAAATTTTTATGATGTAGCTAAAGCAGTAGTTATGGCAAAATTTATATCTCTACATTCTTATGTTGAATAAAATAAAAAATAGATCAATGAAATCCCCAAAATCAAAATAGAAATTAGTAAAATTGAAAGTAAGAAAGTCATTGAACTAATAAAACTAGGTGCTGATTTTAGAAAACCTAATAAAATAGATAAACGATTGGTAAAATTTGATTTAAAAAAAGAAGGAAATCAAATTGTGAAGTGATGTGAAAAATGAAAAGAGTAAATTGACCATCAATTAAGAGGAAATTAAAGCAATTATTAGGAGCTATTTTGCCCGATTGTATGCCAATAATTCTTACAATCTAAGTAAAATGGATGGATATTTACAAAAACAAAAACTGACCAGATTAAAAGAAGAGGAAATAGAGTAAGCAACCCCATTTTATAAAAATAAATTGAACAAGCCCTAAGTGAACTCCGTCAGAAAAATCCCCAGGGTCAGATGAATTCACAAGTGAATCCTATTCAATGTTTAAAGAACAATTAATTTGGGAGAAAAAAAGGAAATTAAGGAGTCCTATGAAATTCATTTTATTATAGCAATATGTTGCTGATAGCTAAAGCAGGAAAAGTAAAAATATACAAAGAAAACTAAAGACCAATTTCCATAATGAATATTGATTAAAAAATTTTAAATGAACTACTGGGAAAGAGGTTGTAGCAATATGTCACAAGTATCACACACTATGATAAGGTGGGATTTATATCAGAAATGCAAGGCTGGTTCAATACTAGGAAAACGATGAGAATAATTGACCATAATAATAACAAAATGAACAAAAGTCATAAGATTATTTCAATAGATGCAGAAAAAGCTTTGACAAAAAAAATGATACCATTCCTATCAAAAACACTGAAGAATATATGAATAAATGGAGCTTTCCTTAAAATGAAAAGCAGTAGCTATCTAAAATTATCAAGAAAAGAAAATGAAGGAAAGAAAAAATTTCAAGGAAAAAGAAGAAATGAGGAAATAAAATTTCACTCTTTGCAGATGATAGGATATTATACTTAGAGAATTCTAGAGCATCAATGTAAAAGCTAGTTGAAAGAATTAAAAGCTTTAGTATAGTTGCAGGACATAAAATATATCCCCATAAATTATCCATATTACTATATATTACAAAACTCAACAACAAAAGATGGAGAAAACCCTTTCAAAATAACTATAGATAATATAAACTCTAGGTAATCTATCCGCCAGGAAAAACCCAGAAACTATATAAACACAATTATAATACATGTTTCACACAAACACAGTCAGATCTAAACAACTGGAAAAATATCATTTTCTTATGGGTAGGCCAAGTCAGAATAACAACAAGTCAATGTAACAAAAATAACAATTCTAAATATTTATTTATTATTGTTATTCTAAACAATTCTAAATTCTAAATTAATTTACTGAAATAAGTAAACTAATGGTATGCATGATGTCTTTTGATTCATGCATAAATAAGATTTAAGTAAGGCAGAGTTGTATGATGTTGTCAACCATGCTCTCTCTTTTTGAGTCATCACAATCCAGTGGCATGACAGAGTCAAGATGACTGATGATGGTTTGGGATGCATTGGATTATCTTGGTGTCTTCAATGTCTCACCAACCTCTAAGTGCTCCTCAGTCCTGTTTAAAGTTGCCTTTATGGCTATTGGAACAAATTGTTCTCATCCACCCAGGCAGTCTTTATGTGTTTGGGTAGACACTCCCCTAATTCATGAAAAGATTTTAGACTCCTCAGTTTCCTGCCACCAGGCTTAGCTTATCTGCTGAAATGGCTTACTAGGGTGTAGCTGACACACATGCTACAGCTTCTTGGAGCCACAGGTAAAAGTTGGATGGAACATGTAGACACCAAAGGTGAAAAGCAGTCCTAAAAAGGGCTCACCATCTATATTAGCAAGCACCCTAACACACCCAGGATGGCCTGCTAGCACAGGTTCTTTGATCTGCTTTGTAAAGGAAAGACAACTTCAAAGGGGTTAACAATTAAACAATGTAGACTTTATTCTATCTAACCTTCTCACAAAGGGTGTTGAACACCAACTCCTATAGCATTCTCTAATCACCTTTCTCACAGGGGCGGGCAAGAAGGGCAGGCAACTTCTCCTATGTCTCAGTAGGGATAGTCAAGGCAAGCACTACTTGTGAATTCCCCTAAATCCCTTTAAGCCTAATTGGAGGCCAGTTGAGACAAATACAGATTCCCTCCAAGGCTTGATTCCGGCCAATCAACACATATAGCTTCCTAGCTTGTACATTTCAACCCTAAAACTCCCCACCCACTGACTAGTGACCACCTACTTTATATTTACACTCCATTCCCCTTGGGTCCTGACCTTTACAATCTAAACCCTTGACTCCTGGCCTTTATGATCTACACGGGCTCTCACAGAGGTGTTTTGAACCATAGAGCTGATATCTAACACCTGAGAACAAGAGGTTGTTATGGCCATGAATCCTGGAAAACTCTTTATACTTACAGCATCCCTCACACCAGAGGCATTATTCTTCCCTCAATATACCCTATACCTCCAAGGGAGATTAAGAGACTTGGTCAAGGAAGCTCAGCAACTCAGGACCAGGGCTTAGACTAGGAACTAGGTTCCTGTAAGGCCATGCATGATCAGCTTCCCAAAGGATGGCTGCTGTGAACAGCTTTCAAGTTTCTGATTACACAGTATAGTGAACACTCCATTTATTCAAGAACAAATCAAAGGAAAACATTCACAACAAATCACAATACAGTATTCACAATATTACATCTCATGACAGAAAATCACAATATAGTGTTCACAACAGTTTATCATTAAAATGGCCACATAGCTTTCACCAAAGTGGTCACAGTATTTAGAACAAAGAACAAAAGAACAAATCATCTGGTATCCCTAAGGAGGTTTTCCTCCTTACTCAGTCATTCAATCATCTCAAAATACAATAGTCAGTCTTCTGCTCATGGAGCAACTAGATTGACTTAATCAGTCACTTATTTAGCAATCAGTTACTAAGTATTGCTAATCAGTAAATACAGTCATTAGAAAATACACAAACTCTCCATCAGTTAACTCAATCAGTCACTTATTGCATTCACAATTACTAAGCATCATTAATCACTAAGTACAATAATTAGAAAATTACACAAACTCTCCACCCTTTGGTCTCTAGTAAACTTCAATTTCATCACACATTCAATATCCAAAGAGAGGACTTTTCTTCATCTTGACTCAGGGTAGTTTCTCAGATCCCCTTCCATGCTCCCATCTCCTACCTGAATCCACCAGTCACCTGGATTCAGAGGCAGACTGCTCCCAGGTCCTTTTCCAGTCCTCCAGGCAGTTCCTGCTATACACTGAAGTTCACAGGGTTTAGCACATCTCAAAACCTTCACAACTTCTGTTCCTGGGAACTCAATTATCAACCAATCCACAAACAAACAAAGTCTTAGCAATTTGACTGACCCTAGGACCCAGAAGAAATCTCAGCCTTCCAGGCGTCCAAAACAACTTTGGACTTCCGACTTCCAGGTAGCACTCCCAGCAGCAACTTCAGCCTTCACCAGAATCTGGTCTCAAGAAAACTCCAACTCAGTTCTTAGTCCAGTAGTAGCAGCCCAGCTTCCAAAAGCTGCCAAGAGAATCTCTCTCTCTCTCTCTCTCTCTCTCTCTCTCTCTCTCTCTCTCTCTCTCTCTCTCTCTCTTTCTCAGCTGGCTTCAGTCTCCATGATTCTTCCACCAGTAGCTTGTCAGGAGAAAATCCTGAATGTCTCTCTCTGGGGCTTTTCTTATACACACACACACAGCATTGGCTTCCAGTTTCAGCCAACCCCTTTCCTGTTATGTCAGTGACAGGAGACAATATTTACACCCTCTTCCTCTTACCCACAAAGGTTTGATTAATTACTAAGGGCTAAGTACCTGCTTACTTGACATAACAAAAAGGGGTCTTCACATTTAAATTAATTACCATTACAGTTCTCCAACTCCCATACATTTCCATTTTCTATTCTGCAGCATGTTAGAGTGTAAAAAGATGGAAAGGAAGACTAGTAGTATCGGGACAGGCCTAGAGACAAAAGTTCTAGGGATAGGGGGAATACAGGAAACAATAAGAGTTAAGCAGAATTAATCAGAGAAGGCTTCCTAGGGTGAAAAATGTTGAGTGTGATAGGGAAGGAAAGGAAGGAAATGGATTGCTGAGAGAAAAGAAGAGTTCTCAAAAAGGGAGGATCAGAGGACTGAAGAGTGAGGCATGGGATTTAGATGCTGAGAGTGAGGGGAAGTATTCAGACCAGAGCAGAAGCATAAGGCCATAGAAGACAGAGATAGGGGCAAGACCAGGTGAAGAGGCTAAACAACATCCCTGCTGATAAATTCAAATTGTTTCTAAGTGTATGGAAACCTCCCACCTCAAAAATTAAGACAAAAGCCCTGGACAGCACCAGCAAAACATATACAAAGACAGATCTAGATAGAAAGGAGCCTCTGTGGGACTCATGTCTCTTTCCCTGGCCCTTGGGCTTAGGCCTGGAGGACAAGTATTGAGGCTATTATACCCATGTCCTTGCTTCTTCATTTCATAACAAATCTTCCTAGGGCAAATCAAGTTGTGATTTTTCTGATCACTCTTGTTGCTGCAATACCTTAGCACTTCTTAGTGTTTTCCCTCTGAGGTTATAGTCATTTCTATATGCAAAGCAACTGAGTAGATGAGTATTTGAGCTTCTCATCTGTCTGTTTATAATTTCTATGTTCCAATATAAAACAAGGTCCTTAAATATTTCAGAATGATATAGGAATAATTAGACATTGATGGAGGAGTTTATGGGGCCATGATATAAATCTATTAGTCACATTGTAATAAAAAAAACCAAAACTTTAGTTTTATGTTTAGCAAAAGAATTTCAGTATAATCTGTAATCTTATAGGAGATTAATTTGTGGAATATCTTGTGTTATCTCAAATATTGCTTAGGTTTATTACTTAATTTAATTTTGAATTAACAGGGACAGCTAGGTGGTACACTTGATAGAGCACCAGCCCTGGAGTCACAAAGAGCTGAATTTAAACCCAACCTTAGACATTCAACACTTACTAGCTGTGTGACCCTGGGCAAGTACCTTAATTTTGATTGCCTCAAAGAAAAAATAAATTAAAAAACAAAAATGCAAAAAGAAGAAGAATTAACACCTGTGTGGAGCATGTTCTGAAGACAACTCATTTGATATGCACTGTTTCCTATATACAATTTGGAATTATTTATTTGATATAGTTTTACATTTCAGGACCTTTGGATGTTACTTTTAAGTTCCATTTGCCATTAAATTAGACCAACTTGATCCCAGACAGCTCTGTTAATGTACATGGCCTTGTGGTTACTATTAGAGAGTGAAGAACTGGCTAGAGACTCAAATATTTGCACCACTGAGTCTGGTCTCTACTGCATTGTTTCTTGTATTGAGGCAGTGAATAAACTCACTTATGCCATTTAGAAAATTGTTATAGCAAGCTCTTGTCTTCTTACTTTTAGCAGAATTTACTGTATTAAAACCAAACATAGCAAACTCTATATTTTGGCCAACTAGAGCAAAGTATCTTGCTACTTATAAGAAGGTACAAAATTGAATCCCTAGAATAAAGATTATGCTTCAAATAATTATTCAAGAAACACAAATTGAGGGAGATGTGGAAGCATATTAAAACCTCCTTTTTGTTCAAATAAAAATATCTAGCTTAAAATCATTTTCAGACTTTTCCCATTAGAAAAGTGGATAAGACAAAGTTCAGACTCCTTTTCGGGGTGATAACTGAATTAAACACTTGTCTTAATAAGATCATTACCTCCTCAGTCTCCTGAAGAGATTAGCATCATGACCTACTAATAGTCAGGGACTCCTTTTGCATTCAAGATTAAGATACTAATCCCAAGAAGGGAGCCCTTTCAGTATTACAGGGGTCAAGGGAGGGAAAGAATAGTTAATATTCTGCAATGTTAACCCCAAACTCTATTTCAATGTATTATGATAGATTCTTTTATCAATATTCATATAAATGTTACTTCAAGTCATCTTATACTAGAGAGGTATATCTGAGGGCATAGGAATAAGGAGAAGGAGATGATAATACTAATTCTTCAGCATAGAAATGACTTGAATTATTAAAATTATAATGTGAATACTGATAACTGGGCCTAAACAGTCCAGGGACAGATTAAACTCTTCTAGCAGGATTTTTTATAAGCAGAACTGCCCTATGCTTGGCAACTTCTCCTTAGGCTGACTAAATCTGACTGTTTAAGTGAAAGACCAAGACTGCCAGACATATTGGTGAATGTCTGTTCATATATGTGCATTTATATTGTTTATAGGAGGTTTTAGACCCCCAAGGTATAAGCCTTTGCTTAACATGTAAAAGTGACACAGGGGGCAGAGCCAAGATGACAGCGCAGAAGCAGGAAAACTCTTTAGCTCCCCCCATAACTACCTCGAATACCTATAAAATATGACTCTAAACAAATTTTAGGGCTCCAAAACTCACAAAAGTACAGAGAAACAAATCCCCACTGAAGGCAGCCTGGCAGACAGGATAGGAAGGGCTCATCACAGCACACTGGGAGCCAAAACTGGCCTGGCCTGAAACCACAGCTTGGCCTGGGGTGGCAAGGACAAACTGCGGCTGGAGCTTTCAGGAGAGTGGATCACCGGCAGCTGCGGTGATTTCCAGAATTATCAATCCATAAGAAACAAGGACTAAGTGAAAGGTTAGTGGAACTCGGTTAAATCTGGTGGAGAAAAGTGGGTCTGGCCATCTGCCTCCAGGGCAAGAAAGCAGCAGAAGCTGCAGCTCTGCATGTTGCTGCTTAGAGCTCTCAGCCTGGCAGGGGGGGCAAGCGATCATTCAGAGGCTAAGTGCTTTTGCCTTAAGCTGGTTGGATCCGGATCATGATCTTGGGTGGTGGTCCTGAGGTGAGTGAGCAGTGAGCCAAAGCTGGTGGGGGCTACAGCAGCCTCTTTATAACTCTGGCAGCTGCGAAAAACCCAGTGATTTGGGACAAAGCTCTCCCCTCTGGAAGCAGAGTTCTACTGAGCCCAAAAGCCAAGTAATTGACTGGCAACATCAGCAGGCAAAGGAAGCAAAGCAAGCCCAGCAATCCAACTTCAGATCCTTTTTTGGGGACAAAAAGGATCAAAGCATGGAATGCGAGGAAGACAACACAGTCAGAACTCCCACACCAAAAGCTTCCAAGAAAAATGCAGACTTGTTACAAGCCATAGAGCAGCTTGAGAAGGATTTTGAAAACCAAATAAGAGAAGAGGAGAAAAATTGGGAAGAGAAATGAGAATAATGCAAGAAAATCATGAAAAGAGTCAACAACCTGACTGAAGAAAATAACACCTTGAAAAATAGATTAACTCAAATGGCAAAAGAGACCCAAAAAGCCAATGAGGAGAAGAATGCCTTAAAAAGTTGAATTTGCTAGATGGAAAAAGAATCTCAAAAGCTTTCTGAAGAGAATAATTCCTTCATAATGAGAGTGTAGCAAATGGAAGCAAATGACTTTATCAGAAATCAGGATACTTTTAAAGAGATCCAAACAAATAAAAAAATAGAAGGAAGTGTGGAATATCTCCTTAAAAAAAAACTGATGAGGGTTGGAGCCAAGATGGCGGTGTAGAAGAAGGAAAACTGAGCAGCTGCCACATAACCACCTCAAATACTCATAAAATATGACTCTAAACAAATTTTAGGGCTCCAGAACTCAAAAAATTACAGAAAAACACATCTCCCACTGAAGTCAGCTCAGCAGGTGGGACAGGAAGGACTCATCACAGGTACTAGGGTAGAGAGATCCATCTTGCCCTACCAGAAAGTCAGAGGGGTGATGGGGGAGGATATAGGAGTGAGCAGATTGGGGGAGGGGGTATAGCGTGGGGCCACTGTTTTGTGGTGGTGGGTAGGGGAAAGAGAGGGAGAACATTTATAACTCAAAATCTCCTTGAAATGAATGATGTAAACTAAAAACAAACAAATTAAAAAAAAATAAAAGTGACGCAGGCTGGATCTGAAATATATTTTAAGCACACCAGAGTGCTTGTGTTTTGTAACAGCAAGTGCCCTAACATACCCAGGATGGCTGCTAGCACAGGTTCTTTGATCTAATTTTCTAAAAACAAGCAACTTTAAAGGGGTCAACAATGTTACTTTAATTGCACATATGTGTCATTCACTTAGTTCCAGGGAAAATGTCAGCACCCTGAACTTCAGAGAAAATACAAACAAATTTTAAGCAGAAAAAATACAGAGAAAATAACACAAATCCACAGACAGGTCTTCTAGTTGTCTGACCAAAGCTGTACATACCATTACCAGAGAGAGAAGCATCAGTATCTGGGTTTCCAAAGCCAGGGGCCTCATTAACAGCTACCCAGAGTCTCATCTGACTATATCAATTGAACAATCTTCCCATGAGTAAACCCAAAGCCAAATACTAACCTCAGATTATATATATATATTTCTTAAGGGACAGAGGGCATCAGAAACCTAATAACAAAAGGTGTTGGTGTTCCTGAAAAACAAGCCTCCCCTAATCAAGCTTCTCTTGTTGAGCTCCTTGTGAGGCCTTTTAATGGGTGGGGAAGATCTTCAACTCCCATTAAGATTACATGCTCCTGCAACAGTTGTAATTTCTTTTCTCGCTTCTTAATTTTGGTTAGCAGATCTGTGAAGGAAAACACCTGAGACCATTGGTCCAGCCTGGGAACAGGCACTTAAGTATTCCCATCTGCTCTGGGAATTCTACAACCCCAAGATTCTCCACCCAGAGATTCTCAACTGGCCCAAAGTAATAGGTTTCTTATTTTGTTCACTGTTCACTGGTGGCTTGTTCAATATCTCTTAATCTATTCATTGCTCAGAAATATAAAGTAGTGATGAGTGACTTCTTTGATCCACAGATTCTCCATAATAAAGAGGTACACAACAACAAAATCACAAGGATCCCACCCACCTCACTCCACCCTCACAACTACTTCAGGCAAGAGATCCTTCTGGTCATTATGGAATGTTTGACTTAAAATTTTCAGCAGATTTTCCCATATGAATGACTGATATCAAGATTCTCATATCCTCAAGAATAGGAAATGAGCCTGAAGATGTTCTTTGCACTGGGGGAAAAAAAGGAAGGAAGGAAGAAAGGAAAGAAGGAAGGAAAGAAAGAAAGAAAAGTAAAAAAAAAAAAAGTCCAATTTCCCAAATGTAGCACAGGAGTTGAAATCAGGTTGTTGTTGGTCAATAAGCTTGAGAACAGATCCTCCATTATGCAAGTGAGGTCAATACTGAGTGCTAACTGTAGCAAAGATGTGAGACCTCAGAACGAAGAATAGAGAATATAAAAATTTCTCTGACACAGGAAAATATTTCATTTGTATTTTATTCTTTAGAGAAATAAATTTACAAATTTCTGGATGAATGATTTGACTAATTTTTTTTTTCTTTTTGTAGGGGTTAAGGCAGGGCAATTGGGGTTAAGTAACTTGCTCAATGTCACACAGCTACTGTTAAGTCTCTGAGGCTGAATTTGAACTCAGATCTTCTTGACTCCAGGGTTGGTGCTCTATTCACTGCACTACCTAGTCATCCTTTGATTAATTTTTTTTAAGGATTCTTTAACCTTTAACCTTCAGTCTAAATTAAGGGTGGACTCAATGTACTGTCAATGAATGTTGCTAGTAATGGAAATATTTGTTTTGTCTTTCTTTTGAGGTGCAGACAAATCTGGTGCTGAAGGGCTCCCTCAAGGTTTATTCAAATTATCTCACCAAAGGATTTGCCTCAAAAACCCAAAAGCAAAATACTTTTGAGGGAAAAAAAGGCAAAATTTTATTTTTAAGAATTTGGTTTACCTCAACACTGTATGAATGATTTTGAATTATTTGGCAGAACTTAATGTAAAAGCAAAGTCACTTGAAAAGAATTAGAATAGATCCTGCATTTATAAGTTCTTAAAAAACAAATTGGAAATATTTACTTGGTATAATTAGAAACTGTCTGTGAACCTGGAATTATCCACTCTGACCACCTAAAAGCAAAGTTTTAGAAGTCTGAGATGCATAAAAAGACAAAAGATGGACTAATTCACAAAAGAGTTTCACCAGAATGGGGCCTGCAGAGAAGGAAAGACAAGCACACTACACCTGAAAACAATTTGCAATAGGATTTGAAAGCAGAGAAGTTTTTAAAAAAATGAGTTTCTGAATTCAGCCAGTATAGAATGACAAGATTTGTATAGGATTTTTTCTTTATGATTTTTTAAATTAGATGATGTGGAGATACATCGAACTGGATTAATATTATTTGATTGGCAACATAATATCATGCTTTCTTTGTTCAAGGTTCCTATAAATGTTACCTCAAATGAACTTGAGGTGCAGAGTTATTTCCAAGGATACCTAGGGGATTATTCCAGTTTGAACACCTCTCTCTCCAATGTAGAAAAGGGCTTTTATATTGAATAATGACAATTTAAATAACATTATTTCTCAAATACTTGAGTCTTAAAACATACAATATCATTATTTCATTCCTCAGTAGGACCAGGCTTTAGGGCCAAGCACAGGTATTTCATCCTAGAGGCAATAAGGAGCCTAAGGAGTTTTTGAGCAGTGACACAGACAGACCTGTTTTAGGAATTTCACTGGCAGTAGCAATGAGGAGGTTAGATTGGAGAAGGGCCCTGAAGGGTAGAAATGAATGAGGAGGCTATTGCCCATCCAGGTGAGTAGGAGAATATGAGAGATTGAATTAGGGTGGGGGTTTTAGCAATACAGAGGAGGAGGTAGTGGTGAGAATTGTTGTGGTGGTAGAAACACCAAGATTTGGCAGCTGATTGCATGTGACCTGAGGGAAAAACACAATAAGTATTTGCTAACTCTGCATTCTCTCTGTTGCCAGTTATAATCTCCCCAACTTTCTGAAGGACAGTCCCTAAGCCTTCTTTGAGCTTATTTTCTTGCACTATAGCCTAAGCAAAACAAACAAAAAACAACTTTGTTTTCCTTGGTAATGACAAAATGGAGAAAGTTCTTGCCTTTCTAATTTCTGGGTTCACTCTAAAGAGCTCATGTACTTGTTATATGGGGGAGGTAGGTGGTGAAAGGAGTGGGGTGCCAGGTCTGGAGTCAGGAAGAATCATCTCTGAGTTCAAATCTGCCCTCCAACACTTAACAAACTTTGTGACCCTTGTTATATCACTTAACACTTTGTCTCAGTTCTAATTTGTAAAATGAGGTGGAGAGGAAAATGACAAGTCATAGGGGTGTCAGGGATTTCAGGGAGTCCAGGAACCCCAATAACTAGAGTCCCTGGAAAGCAGTCTGGAATGAATTCATGGACTCAAGCATTCTCTAAGTCAAAGTGGCAAAGAATTGTTTGGAATTTTCTTAGCAAAGACACTGGAGTTGATGGGACGCTTGGG
>CM053588.1:79930996-79952570 GCA_028646515.1 Pseudochirops corinnae | reverse complement strand
ATAAAGTCATTAGTTTCCATTTGCTCCAATCTACTTTTGAAGGAATTATTCTCTTCAGAGAATTTTTGAAATTCCTTTACCATCTGGCCAAGTTGGGTCTTTAAGGCATTCTTCTCCTCAATGAATTTTTAAGCCTCTTTTTTCCATTTAAGTTAATCTTTTTTTTAGGATATTATTTTCTTCAGTATTTTTTGGGATCTCCTTCAGCAGGCTGTTGACTCACTTTTCATGAATTTCTTGCATCATTCTCATTTCTCTTCCCAATTTTTCCTCCACTTCTCTTGCTGCAATGCCACATACAAGCAGCTTTCCAGAAGAATGCTATTGTGAACAGCTTTTAAGTTTCTGATTACACAGTATAGTGAACACTCTATTTATTCCATAACAAATCAAAGCAAAACATTCACAGTAAATCAAAGTACAGAATTCACAATGTTACAATTTATCACAGAAAATCAAAATATAGCATTCACAACAACTTATTGCAAAAAATGGCCACATAGTTACATGACAGCACTCACAAAGTTTTCAGCAAAGAACAATCATTTAATAACTCAATCATTCAATCATCTTTAAGGAGGTTTTCCTGCTCAAAGGACACCAAGTACAATAGTCAAAATTCTCCACTCATGGGGCACACTAAGTTAACTCAATCAGTCACTTATTCAGTCATCAATCACTAAGTACAATCATTTAGTCAACCAATCATTTTATCAACTAGATCATTCAGTCATCTATCATCATTAACCATTTGATCAGTGAAAAATATACAAACTCTCCACCCCTAGGTCACTAGGAAATTTACAATTCCTCAGTCAGTACACAGTATCCAAGCAAAGTCTTATTTCAGCTTGGCTCAGAGCAGTTTCTTTTATTCCCTGGAAACACTCCCATGGTCCCAGATCCTACCTGGATTCACCAAATTGTCACCTGGGTTCAAAGACAGACAGCTCCCAGGTCCTTGTCCAGCTCCCTGTGCAGTTCCTGCTCCACAATGGAGCTCACAGTGTCCAGTCCATCTTAAATCCTTCACAATCTCTGCTCCCAGGAAGTCAAGGCTCAACAAAGCCACAGACAAAGTCTTAAATCCTTCACAGTCTCTGTTCCTGTGAAGCAAAGGCTCAACAAAGCCAAAAACAAGTTCATAGAAAGTACCAGCATCACAGTCATGTTTCCTCAGTCTTTTGGCAGCTCTGGCTGGCCCTCAGATTCAACAGAAGTTTCAGCTGGTTCCCAGAATCAATCACTCCATCCAGATTTTCAAAATCAAAATCATTCTCTCAAACCTTGGGGGTTTTCCTCTTCAGCCTCCCCAGCAGCAGCAGCTTCTGCCTCCATGAACCTTGCTCCAAGAAGATCTGTCTCTCCCTCTCTGGGGCTTTTCTTTATATACAGTATTGCCCCTCCCTGTTCAGCCCCTTCCTGTTACATCAGCAACAGGGGTTATACCTTATGTTTCTTTAACAGACACTTAATTAATTACTAAGTGCTAAGTACCTGTTGCCTTTACCAATACAAAGGGATCTTCAAATTCAAATTATATTGCCATTATACTAGCTTGATTTTCAAATTCCTTATTGATCTCTTCCATGGCCTGTAACCAATTCATATTTTTCTTGGAAGATTTTGATGCAGGAGTTTTGACTTTGTTGTCTTCTTCTGGTTCCATGTTTTGATCCTTTTTTGTCGCTAAAAAAGGATTCTATGATCCAATTGCATTTCCTCTGCTTGCTTAATTTGCCAGTCAATTACTTTCCTTTTGAGTTCTTTGCCATGGTAGAACTCTGCTTCCAGAGTGGAGAGAGCTGTGTCCCAAATTTCTGGGGTTTTTTGAAGTGTTGTCAGAGGTCTGAGGAGGGTGCCCTCTTTACAGCCACCACAAGCTCTGGCAGTTAGTATTCCTCACCCTAGAACCACCAACCAATACTCTGACCCAGATCCAAAAAGGTCAAAGCAAGAGCAATTACCCTCTGAATTGTTGCTTGGTTCCCCTATGATCTGCAGGTCAGGAGCTCTGGAGGCAGTCATTTGCAGTCACCTCACCTCTACCACCTCTCACCCTGGGGGTCAGACAGCACTCTTCTTCACCCAATTCTATCTGAGTTCCCTACTGACCTTTAACTTTCTCTTTGGTGTTAATGGGTTGAGAAGTCTGGAAACTGCCACAGCTGCTGGTGATTTATTCTCCTGACATCTGTTCTGGCTGGTCTGTGCCTCTAGGCAGGGCTGCCCTGGGTCTGGGCCTGCACTACTCATGCAGGACTGCTCAGCCCCTAGCCCAGTGCTATAGACACTTCTGTTGGTCTGCCAGGCTGCCTTAAGCAGGTGATTTGTTTCTGTCTGTCATTTTGCGGGTTCTGTAGCTCTAAAATTTGTTTAGAGTAATATTTTACAGGTATTGGGGGTGGTTGGTGTGGAAGGTCACACAAATTCCTGCTTTTACTCTGCCATCTTGTCTTTGTCCCCCAAGAACTTCTCTTGCTGTAATCGAGGTTAGATAACTCCAATTTTTTGAGAAATCATTGAGATTTCCTCTATGTCACTATGTTCAGTGACTTGTGAGTAGGAGCAAAGGAGATAGATGATGGGAGTAATTCAACACTCAAGTTTGCCAAGAGAAGAACAGCAGTAGGACAATAGAACAAGTGATTAATGATATCTTTGTGGGCAAAGAGATACTATCTGGATGATAGTACAGTTAGGTCAATTTAGAACTTTTAAAACCAGTATATTCAAGAATGATACATCAGTAAAAAACTAGAAGGTGATATTCTAGTGTCATGTTTTACTTATTTTTTGTAGATACTTTTTATTTTTACATGACATTAATTTCCAAATATATCCTTCTATGTCTACCCCAAACCATTGTGTCATCCTTGATCAAAGATGAAAAAAAGGAAGAATGATGTAGAACAGGGATTCTTGATGTAGGGCCCCTGAACTTTTTTTTATAACTGTATTTCTACATAATTGATTTTCTTTTTTGAACTTACGTATTTTATTTTATGCACTCAAAAACATCACTGGGAGAAAGGATCCACAAGTTTATCCAGCCCACCAAAGGAATCTATAATTTTAAAAAAGGAGGCAAGAGGCCCTGGCTACAGCCTAGAGTAAGGTCCATATTGGGATAGGGACAAATATCAAATTTAGTGCTCAGAAAAGGACAACTTTGAGACATGTTGAGGAAGATGTTTAGGGGGATGCTTGGAAAGGGGGTTGATTTGTGGGGAAGGATAATTGTGGGGAAATTTAAAAAGAGGAGGGTCAGCTACACAAGCTTGAGGTGAGGTATCCTTGGGGTGTTAGGTTCTAGGAAAAGAACCTAAGAACTTTCTGTAAAGAAAGTTTAGCATGTAAGGCAAGAGAGAAGCCTCACCTTGAGCAAGTCCAAGGAAGGGCCCTAGAACTTTCTCTCTTTTAGAACTAACCTTCCTTTCATGTGCCAATCTGGGTTGTTGACAGAAATGTCTTGGAATGGCAGCTGCAGGCTGGTCCAGTACTTCGAGAACCTGACAGATGAAGAGATGAAGAAATTCAAGCTGTTCCTTTCAGACTCTCTTCCCCGAGGGCGCATGGAAAATGCTAGTCGGACAGACATGGCCATGCTAATGGTTGATCATCATGGGCAGCAGGAAGCATGGGATGTGGCTGTCAATATCTGGAAGAAGATGGGTCTAATAGAGTTATGGAAGCAAGCTAGAGCTGAGGAGCCATTGATTTGTAAGTATAGCCAGAAGCTTAGGGCTATTGAACACCTATTTAGTTCTCTTACCCATCTTCCTCATCATCTAACTATTGCCTTCCTTTTTCAATATTTTCCCCCTCCTCTTGTTCCTCTCTTATATTCCCTTTCCTGTCACATAACTCTCTTCTGTATCTCCCCCATTCTTTATTTCTCTCTTTTCTGTTTCCTTTACTCCTTATCTTAATCTTCCTTTTCCTCCTGCCTACTTTGTCTTCTCAATATTGTCTGGGTCTCTCCTCCTCTCCTTGTCAATCTCCCTGAGACTGTCCCCCACCACCTTGATCTTTCCCTTCTAGTCTCTTCTCACATTTCTCTCCTTCCCTTCCTTGTTTACTTCTTTCCAAAATCATAGAATCTCAGGATTGGAAAGGAGCTCAGAGACCATTTAGTCTAAACCATACATGAGTTAGAATTATCTCTATGACATACCTGAGAAGACATGACCCACTTCTTTCTTCCATAAAGGAAACAAATACCTAGCAAATTACTGATACAGCTCAGTCTATGTCTTCCTTTGGGGATGTCTAAATGATGAAAGAACTGGATGGCCATGTTCATTTTTTTTCTTCTCAACTGAAGGTACACTGTGGTGAATTTTCCTCTCCAGTACAATAGAAATACAATAATTTCTCTTCCTAAGCAATTTGGAAATTCTTGAGGTTGGTTTAGAGATAAGTATTTTCATGTTAAGAATTCCTATAAGAGGTATTTATAGAAGGATTTGACCACATCCCCTAAGTAGAATGATGCACATAGGTATAAACAGTAAAACAAGCAGATAGATTCAAAGGAGGAGTATAGGATATAGAAAAATGTGGAAGGAGAAGAAGTTCTGTCAATGTTTGAGAAATAATATCATTACAGTGCTAATGGTGGCAGTGGGGACAACAAAATTGACTAGTCAATTATTTTCATGGTTGATTAATAATTAACACTATCTTACATTTATGTAGATCTCCCAAAAATCTCCTTATAGTCTTAAGCTATCACAGTTTGAAGCTGCACTAGAACTTTTATGTATATAATTTGATGGTTTACAAAGCATTTTGCTCCCAATATCCATATAAGGTTGGCAGTGGCTTGCTTACAATCACAAGGCTAGCAAATGGCAGGACTGGCATTGAAACCCAAGTTTCCTGATTTCAAGTACAATGAAGTTAGCACTATAACATACTGCCTCATTCCAGGGTGGTGTATGTGAAATATGTGAAGTAGGGGAAATATACAAAGATGAAAAACATGCAGTTTTGGATCTTCAATCATGACTCTTCCATCCATCCTTCACAAAACTGTACCTGCCAACTTCCAAGGCTTCTGAATGATTTGGGTTGAAAGTATTTATTTTTATTCCCTATCTCTTAACTTCAAATTCTTGCTAAATTGTCTACTTTATGATGTCAGTGGCCATCCCAGAAAGATGAAAGAGCACTCATGCATAAAACATGTGTCTGATGCCAAATTCATTGGAACAAGATTTTGGAATATAGTCTTGGTATCACAGCAAAACCCAGGGATGCTCTTACACATTGGGCCTCTAGGCACTTGTGGACAGATAAGGCACAGGGTAAGTTGGTTTGAAGTTCTTAGATGCAGAAAGTAAACATTGAGGAAAAGACTGAAGCTTCTATATCACCAACTGTCTCTCACATAGCTTCAGGATGGATGGAGCCAGACAAGATTGTTGTGAGATTCAAATGAGACAACGCATATAAGGTACTTTGCAAACCTTAAAGCATTATATAGATGCCTTGATGATAGTGATGATGATGCTTACATTCACCAGGCTTCCAGTCTGGTGAAGACTTCATTCCCTGAGTCTTCTACTGAACTCCTCCTGAGCAAATGAGCAATTCTGTGGTCTTCTGGAAAATATTTAAGAACTAGATGTGAGATGGCAGTGGATCCATAGGCACACATTTTTAAGTGTGATCTGCATTACTAACATTTTCTAAAATCTAGATTATCAACAAAAAAATAATTCATGCACTGTAAGCCTTTGTTACTTACTGAAGTATAAATTCTTATACTGGAGAACAAGGCTGAGCTAGCTCTACAATGCCCCTGGCCCCTGGAAATGAAAGGGAGCAGGTATAACCCATGAGGTAGTTTGACCCTACCTGGAGAGAAGGAAAACAAAGGGAAGAGAATGGCTGTCACTTCCTCTCCTCCAAGCTCACAGTCAATCAGCAGAGAAGATTCTAAAAATTCATAGTATGTGTTTAGATCATTTCAATAAGGAAGAATAACCTTTGTATATTTCCAATAACTCAGGCAACCACTTATACAGTGGATAGAGTTCTGGGCCTGGAGTCAAGAAAGTTAGAGTTCAAATCCTACTTCCTACCTGTGTGACCTTGGACAAGACACTTAACCTTTACTTACTCACTTTCCTAACCTGTAAAATGGGGTTAATAATTATTGGCAACTACTTCTCAGTTGTTGTTGTGAGGATAAAATGAGATAATATTTGAAAAATACTTAGTAAACCTTAAACAGCTACGCAAATGATAATTATTACCGTTACTAATTCTCTACCCATATGTATATCACGTTGTGGTAGAAATGAAATGAAATTAAGATGCAGAATTCTGAACACAATAAAATTATTATTTAGTATTTTTGTTGAGTCATTTCAGTTTTGTCCAACATTTTGTAACCTCAGTTGAGGTTTTCTGGGCAAAGATTCTGAAAAGTTTTGTTATTTCTTCCTCCAGCTCATTTTATAGATGAGGAAACTGAGGCAAACAGGGTAAGTGACATGTCCAGGATCACACAGCTACTAAGACTCTGAGGTTGGATTTAAACTCAGGTCTTTCTGACTTCAGTACTGTTCACTCAACCACACAGCTATTCCTTTGGTTGGGTTGTTGGGTCAATGGTCCCTCTTGATGACCAAATACCTTGAGTGAGGACTGACAATGTCTTTTATAACAATTAATAAAATGACAGAGCATAATCTCTAGCAATATAAGTGTATATTCTTCTGATTGGGTATCAATGACATAGTCAAAGTTGAGATACCTTATTTGGGACCTCCCTTTCTGAAGCCCCCTTCACCACAGCCAAGACATATGATTCAAGTCACAAGACAAAGGTTCTCAGGTGATGGGAACTGCTAGCAATAGTTTAAAATGATGAGATTTGACCTTTGAATCAAGTTGTTCTTCCCTCCTGTAAAGTGGATGATGGGTGGCTTTACAGAAATGGAGGTAATTACAAGACAAAAGTCTGACCTTTAGGCAGGTTTCTCCAGAATGAAAAGGTCAGTGAAGTTTACAAGGGGCAGGGATTGTGAAAGGGAATATTTAAACTAGCTTTGTTAAGTTTTAAAATAAATTTTCATTTTTTAAAAAATTTCATAGGACTTTTCTTACTGGGCTGTTGTTCCTTCAAGTACATTTATTAGAAGAGAGAAAAATGCAAGATTTTCGTATGTGAAAGAGAATGGGTTTAGAAAATCTGATGGTTTCTAAACAAGTGTTTTCAGTACTTAGTTTAATACTAGAAGGAACCTGTGCATCAATTGACCCCCAAATTTTTGTTATAATTTTGTTATTGTTCAATCATTTTCAGTCACATCTTACTCTTTATAAGCCCATTTTGAGTTTTCTTGGCAGAGGTACTAGAGTGGTTCACCATTTCCTTCTCCAAGTCATTTTAAAGATAAAACTGAGGCAAAAAGGGTTAAATGACTTTCCCGGGGTTATACTGCTAGTACATTTCTGAGAACAGATTTGAAATCTGTAAGATGAGTCTTCCTAACTCTAAGCATAGTACTACTCTATTTACTCTCACACATTATAATTTTACTTTGAAATGGAAAAAAAAATTGATTATCTTTCTTTTCCTCATCTTATGGTGAAAAATTCACTGATGAAAATGATATTACTTGATCCTACAAGTTATTCTTCAATTTTTGTCCTTCTATTGATTGGGGAAAACAAGATATGGTAATTCATAGTAACTACATCATGGGTTTTCCAATGCAGTTTTTTTTTTTTAAGAGATGAGATAGTTTCAACCTGAAAACGGTTTTTCCTATATTGACAGCTACTTGTAATACTTCTTCCACGGGGAAATTACTAAGAGAATGCTATCAGCCCACTATTAGAACTTTAGAGCCCTCATGCAATATTCTAGTCCTTAGCTAATCAATAAAATGTCTTGAACTTGAAAGGAGGTGGTTATTTGTTTGTTAAATGAGAGGAGGTAAGAAGATCTATCACATGAAAATGTAAGAAATTAGAAATATTGGGAAGAACACGGGGAAGCTTTATTTTCATCTCATATCTTTTACTCGAGCCTCACATTCTTCCTTTAGGACTAAAACTTTAGTTCACAAAGAACAATTTACCCAGAAATTGCTTAGCTATACAGTAGACATTTTCAATAGCAGGGGAGTGTGGAGCTCATGGTTTATGAGATTGTTGAAGAAAAAATATATGGGTTGGTTAATAAGTTGCTTTTACATAGCCAACTTTGTCAAAAAAAAATCTTCAGTGGCTTCTTGTTGCCTCTAGATTATAAAGGTTTTTAACGTTGGGTCTTTGAACTTAAAAATATTAATAAATGTTTGTAACTATATTTCAATATAATTTATTAAGCTTTGTAATCCTATGTATTTCATACATTTAAAAACATTCTGAGAAGGGATTCATAGGTTTTATGGGTGCCAAAGCACCCATAAAATCAAACAGATAAATTAACAAACAAAATGTAAAGAAGCTCTGTTCTACAATAAAATACATTCTCCTTCTTTTTACATTTAAAGGCTTTTGAAACCTGGCTCCAATCTACTCTCCAGATTTATTTCATGTTACTCCCTCTTTACATAGCCTACATTCCAGTCAAATTGGTCTATTTGTTGTTCCTCAAACTCAGTATTCTGTCTACTTTCCTTATACCTTTTCACAGTCTGTCACATAATTCAAAGATTCATTACCTATTTACCACCACATTTTAATATCTCTAATTTCCTTCATAACAGTCCTGGGAGGTTGGTACTCACCAGATAATTCTGCCAAATGTTGAAGTTTTTTTGAGTCTTAGACCCCTTTGGCAGTGTGGTGAAACTGATAGACCCCTTCTCAGAATCCTCTTTTTAAATACATAAAATAAAGCACACAGGACTATAAAGGAAAGCAACTATATTGGAAGATATATATATATATATATATATATATATATATATAGATAGATAGATAGATAGATAGATAGATAGATAGACAGATGGATAGATGGATAGATAGATAGATAGATAGATAGATAGATAGATAGATAGATAGATAGCTGGCTGGATGCATGGATGGATTGATGGATGGATAGAAAGAAAGAAAGAAAGATGTTTTGCTGTTCACAGACCCCAGGCTAAGAATCATGAACCAGAATAAAGGTCACCCCAGAGCTTGGAGGAGTGCCTTATACTTTCCAAAGGTGGCACCACAACCTATGCCCATGTTACTCCCAAGGTGAGTCAGGTTTAGATAATGAATCGTATATTAAAGGAAGAAGTCTAATCTAAACTTGTATTATATGTGTTATAGATGCTGCAGAAATTCTCAAACAAGGGGAAAAAAGACTGACGAAGAGTAATGATGGGTCACCAGAATCAGGTTTGTTGTGGGAGGATTCCTTTGGGGGAATGGCACAGGCAAAGAAATGAAGTGATTGGGAATTGCTTGGAGTCTTCATCTCCTTAGGCAGTTCTCCTTCATTGCTTATCTATCTCACCTGCCATGCCTAAGAGACTCAATAATTCAGCAATTCCAAGACTCTTAATTAGTGTCAAAAGCACACCAATATTAATGTGCCTCGAGTCATTAATAAGAAATATTTTCACTTGTGTGTGTGTAGGATTGGAAAGGAGTGAGAAATGATCAGTGGCAGCACAAAGAGCATTCTGACTCTTAATGTAGTTACCAGAAGAGAGTGGGGGTTCTGAATCTTGGTCCCATAGAAGTTGGAAACTGTAATAACCTCTTGGAGGTGATAGCACATGGATAATTGTACGGATGAATGCCAGTAATAAAGATCTAAAATAAGCCATTTGGATGGTAGAATCTCTGGAGAGAATGTGCAGCTTCCCAGAGAACAAGGATTCTCCTTTAAAGGTGGTGCCCAAGAGTTAGGTAGCATTTGTCCTATGATAGTTATGCTTTTGAATATATCCTTAATCCTAGGTGGTCTGTGGGTCAAACAAAAGATTCTTGGGAATTATGTAGAGCTTGCCCTCTAGGAATACATAATTATTGCCAACTCCTTCCTGATCTTTATCCTCATCTTGTTGACAGTGTGGATGGGGAAGTATAGTCTTTACCTGGGAAATTTTTATTTTTCTATGAGAATCACACTGATAGGGAAAGAGAGGACATACCTAAGGTAAGGAATAAATTATATAAGGAAATAAATACTTGAACTAAAAAGGTTAGATGACTAATGTTCCACTATTTTAAAAAATTGTATACATACATATCTACATAAACACATGAATAAACGTATATATATGTATATATATATGTGTGTATACACACTACACACACATACACATATGAGAGAGACAGATAGTTTTTATAAGACTTAATGAGATCATACAATATGAGTTGTAGCAGAAACAAAGGTTGAGCAATAGATAAAGCCAAGGTTGTTTTAGAAGACAGCAAGGAGGGTACCCTGATTGCATAGAAGAATACATTTAAGGTATCAGTGGCAGATACATTTCTCAATGGACATCTCCCCATCCCCCACTTCTATCTTTTTAACTGTCTCTTGCTTTGTGTAGATGTTGGACTTCCTTTGTGATTCATTATACACTAGGACTCAAAGGCATTTAGTTTCTCATGGATTTAATAGGCCCCTCAAGCAAGCATTTATTAAGCATCTGCTATGTGCCAGACACTATGCTAATGTTGGGGACACAAGAACAAAAATACAGTTCCTACCCTCAAGGAACTTACATTTTATTGAGAGAGGCAACATATACGTATGTAATTTTACACACACATATACATATATACACATATTTATATAGCTACACACTGTGTATTGCATTACATAAATGCTTGCACACAATAAGTACAAGACAGTATGAGAGGTTAAGACATAGTTAGGGAAATCAGAAAGGATTCATAGAGAAGATAGAACTCTTAGAAATTCTGGTGTCCTTCAAAATGGCAGAGGTGAGGAAGGAGTACATTCCACCAGTGTTGAACAAGTAGTGTAATATCTTCTCATAGATAGGAGATAGAGTGTCATGTGTGAGTAACAAGGTCAGTTTGATGTAGGAGAATAACTTATAATAATCCTAGAAAGGTAGTTTGGAACCAGATTATGAAAGATTTTCGGAATGAAACAGAGGAGCTTATATTTTATCCTAGTCAATAGGAAACCACTCTATTTTATTGAGTTAAGCAATAACACTTTCAGCCCTTTCCTTTAGGAGGAAATATGCTTTGGTAATTTTGTTGAAGATGAATTGGAGTGAGGAGAGGTTTAAGTGAAGGACACCATTTAAGAGACTATTTTTATAATACCGGTGAGAGGCAATAAAAGTTTAAGCCAGGATAGTAGCTGTGTGAGTAGAGAGAAGGAGAAAGATGTGAATGATGATATAGAGGTAGAATAAAAAAAAAAACATTTTGACTAATGACTGGATGAATGAGGTGAGAGAAAGTGAGAGGGTGGGGGTAATTCTGAGGTTGTAAACCTCAGTGACTAGAACTAGAAATTTAGGAAATAGCAAGGGAATTTTCCAGCAAGAGAACCCCACTTACATGAAGGGAAAACTGAAAGAAACAAAAGGACAAGAATTACATAGATTTCAATTTAGTCAGGAAGTGAATTGGGTATGGGGTGCCTCTGGATTGGACAGAGCTTGTTGCTAGGTGCTTGCAGGATATGAATAGGGGATGTAGTATCCATTCATTGGAAAAGGCCTGTTGTTGGAGCTAGTAACAAGATCAGCTCTTCTTAAGTTTGATTGGCTTGAAGTCCCACCCTAATAGATAGGGCTATCTTGCTGTTTCAGCAGAAAGGTTGAAGACAGCAAGGGAAGTGCAATACAAAAAAAAGTTTGGGATAAGATAGAACTAGAGACAAAATGGAGTTGCTCTGGTTTTCTCAGCTGCCCACACACTCAAAAATAAGAAGTTTTAGCTGGGAAGCAACTTTTGAGTAAAAGATGATGCTTTCTGTTTTCGATATGTTGAATTTAAATTGTCTATAGAATATTATATTTGAAATATTTAATAGTCAGCTTGCGATATGGATAATATATCTGTACATATGTACATATATACACATGCATGCATGAATAAATGTGTGGCTATATTGATGGAGACATAGACCAGGATGTCATCAACATGGAACTTATAAAACCATAAAAACTGATGAGAATGAAGTGAGAGAATGAAGAGAGAAAAGAGGACAAAGTGAGAGAATGAAGAGAGAAAAGAGGACAAAGGACAGAGCTTTGGGGATACATTCTTAGGGGGGATGGCATGGATTGAAATTCAATAAAAAAAGAGAACCAAGAGAGAGCAGTGTCATGAAAACCTGGAGAGGAGACAGTATTTGAAGAAAAGGTGGTATCCAGAGAAGGGGATGAACAGAGTCACATGCTTCTTTGAGGCTGAAAAGGATGGGAATTTAGGGAAAAATAATTAAATTTTATAATTTTATAATTAATATATTTAATTTAATAATTTGTGATTTGATTTTAACTTATATTTAATAATTAATGTTAAATACTTAAAAGATGATTGATACTTTGGAAAAGGTGATTTCACTTGAGTGATGAGATCAGAAGCTAGATTGTAAAGTTTGAGAAATGAGTGAAAAGAGAAGAACTGGAAACAAGTGCAGACATCTTTTTCTATCTGTTGTCTGAAAGGGAGAAGACTAATAGCTTGAGAGAATTGTAGGATTCTAATATGAAGTTGTTTTATTTGTTTTATTTTTAGGATGGGGAGACTTGGGTGTGTTTCTGGTACTATGGAAGAACTCAGAAGATAGAGATTAAAGATTAGAGAGATGCATAATAATTATGGGACCAAGCTGTACTCATTTAAAATAAAATGTATTCTTCATAATTGTGATTGGTCCAAATGCACCTGGCGTAGCCCATTCCCAAATTGTAACACCAGGCCTGTCTCACTGTCATCATAAAAAGGGTTATTGCTTTTACCAAGGTTTCAAGAGTCCACAAAAAAAGAACACGTGATGAGAAAATGGCCATCTGTAATATGCAAATAAGTGAACAAAACTATGAGTAAAGAGAAAAAACCTTGACATAACAACATAAAAAATTAAGTAAAAGATATTGATGTGGATACCAAAGGTTATTTTTAAAAAAATCTAAACAAGCTTTACTGATGCCTTTTGACTTTAGATCAATCATTTTTAGAAATACCATCCCCGTCATCACATCTCAGATAGAGCCCTCCCTTATAACAAAGAAAAACAATTAAAATAAAATGCCACATAATTGTGTACAACAATGTCCACAATATTCTAGACTGGTAGTTCCCTACTTCTCATGAGAGGGCAGGTAGGTTTCCTTATCTGTTCTTTGGATTTGTCATTGTTTTTTCAATTACTCAGGCTTCCATTTAGTGAGATTTTCATTTACATTGTTATAGTCATTGTGTATATTGAAAAAACAGAAAATTTGAAAATAATAATTAAATACATCTCACAGGATTTTCAAAATGCAATGGAAAATTTTATTTTAGTCTTTAAAGTTCATAGCTACAATGCCTGTAAACTTAGCATCACTCTTTCAAATACCATGTTTTCAATTTCTCCATTTTTTTTCCCCTTGGACACCACAGTTCTTGATTAATTCTCATCCCCATCACTGATTTAGGTAATAGAAGAAAGTACAGAAAGCGAATGAGAGAGAAGTTCCAGGTGCTGATGGATAGGAACTCTCGTCCTGGAGAACATGCGAACTTACACCACCGATTCACACGACTGCTTCTTCTCCAGGAGTATCGTCACAGGGAACAGAAAGAGCATGAGCTCCTGGCCAGCGGATGGCAACATTCTGAGATAATGAAGCAGAGAGGGCAATTTTTAGTAGTGACAGCTTTATTCGACCCTGATGAGAAGACAGGAGTTCACCCAAAGACAGTTGTTCTTCAGGGGGCTGCTGGGATTGGGAAAACAACCCTGGCCAGAAAGGTGATGCTGGACTGGGCAGAGGGAAACCTCTTCCACGACAGGTTCCACTATGTTTTCTATTTCAGTTGCAGAGAAATGAATCAGTTGGTGAAAAGAGAAATATGTTTAGCAGATTTGATTGCTACTGATTGGCCTGGTTCACAGGTTCCCATGACTGAGATCATGTCCTGTCCAGACCAATTACTATTCATCATTGATGGTTTGGATGAACTGATATTCCCTTGTGATGAGCACAGATGTGATCTCTGTAAAGAATGGCAGGGGCAGTGGCCAGTGCATATCCTCCTGAGCAGTTTACTGAGGAAAGCCATGCTTCCTGAAGCCTCTTTATTAATCACTACAAGACTCACTGCTCTGGGGAAATTTAATTCCCTTTTGGAGACTCCACGCCATGTAGAGATCCTGGGATTCTCTGAGGAAGAGAGAAAGGAATATTTCTGTAGATTTTTCAGAGATGAGGATTTAGCCCAGAAGGCTTTTAGTTTGATAGAAGATAATGAAATCTTGTTCACCATGTGCTTTGTCCCACTGGTGAGTTGGATTGTCTGTACTTGTCTAAAACAACAGATGGAGAGAGGACAAGATCTGTCACAAGTTTCCCAAACTGCCACTGCCCTATACATATGCTATCTTTCCAACTTATTCACCCCTGGTGAAAGAATATGTTCAAATCAGACTTTGAGACATCTGTGTCAGTTGGCAGCTGAGGGAATCTGGGGAGGGAAAATCCTATTTGATGAAGAGGATCTCAAGAGGCATGGACTAGAGGTAGCTGAAGTCTCTGCCTTCCTGGACATGTATATTTTTCAGAAAGACAATGGCTGTGAAAACTGCTTCAGCTTCATTCACTTGAGTTTCCAAGAGTTTTTTGCTGCTGTGTTTTATGCACTGTGGGGAGAGAAGGTGGGAAGCAAGAGTCCTGTTGCTGCCCATGCAAGGGTCAAAGGTGTTTTAGAAAAGTGCCAAGAAACTGGCTCTAGCTCTCTGACACTAACTGTGCATTTTTTGTTTGGCTTCTTGAGAGCAGAGACAGCAAGGAAGCTTGAGGAAATATTCAGTTGCCAAATGCCACAGGAAATAAAATTGGAATTACTGCAGTGGGTATGTTCAGAAATTGAACAGTGCCAAAAGTCTTCCCTTCCTGGGCGACTTCTAGAATTAATGTCCTTTTTATATGAGACTCAAGATGAAGGTTTTTTGACAATGGCAATGCATCACTTTCAGGAGATTACTTTAAATATTCGTAACAAGATACAATTCCTAATTTTAGCTTTTTGCCTTAAACATGGCCATGGGGTGTGCAGAATTCGCCTGACTATAAAGTAAGTAAATAAAATTTCTCCCCCACCCCTTTCTCTTTCTTTCCTCCCCTCTTCTCTCCTCTCTCCTTCCTTCATCTCTCTTCTTCTCCTCTCTTCTCATCATCATCATCATCATCATCGTCATCGTCATCATCATTATCATCATTCTGGTTCCTGCATTCCTCTAAAAGAGTTGATCAGTTGCAAGAAATGGATGCAGTGCTCTCCTTTCATCTGCTTAAATGATTCTCTTATTTCATTTATTTCAATGATCCCTCCAGTGATGTAAATCACACCCTATATGTGCCTTCCCTTATTGTGTAACATGTCCTCCTTTCCATGAGCCACAAGGGGGACTGCTGACATTCTGGGTATCTTCCTCAATGACATTGTCATGACATTGAAAGGATGCCAGAGGAGTGCTCAGCTTGTCTTCTATTATCTCTGGCCATTTCCGTGTGGCCAATCCATTGTCTTCTTAGATCATTCATTTCCCTGATGATGCATTTTTTTTCCTTTCCTTGAATTTTCTCACTGCTTATATGTTGCAGCCTATTCACATTCATAATGACCCTTCTCAGTGATAATCATCTTGTATCTTATAGCATATAATAACCCTGGTATAATATTAATGTTAAAAATATGAGTCTTTGTTTATGAGTAAAGTTTGGGGTCATTAAAGAGCCTTTCAAATTCCTGAAGATAATTTAATTTATTCTCTTCTTGTTTGAATCTAGGCCCAATACCTCAAATTGTACTGTTAGAGATAAGTGTACATACATGCAAAACACACATATATGCATGTAGAGGCAATCTCATGTGTGTAGAGACAACCTATATTGCTTGCCCATTGGTGTACACATACATATAAATCTCTTTTCCAACCTTTCCTATCAACCAAGAAAAAAGAAATACTCTTATAATAAATAGGCATAGTCAAGAAAACATGTAACAAGCATTTATTAAGCAATCACAATGTGTCAGGCCCTGTGCTAAGAATGAAGGATACAAATTGAAGTTAAAAAAAAAAAGTCTGCCCCTTCAAGGCACTTTCTAATGGGAGAAGACAATATATAGAAGGGAGATAAAAAGAAAAGAGAGGTAATATGGGAGGAGGTACCTTATTAGGGGCCATCTTGGTGAAATCCAAAGAGTCAGTATCTGAGCTGGGAGAGAAATGAAGGGCGGTAGGTGGGCGTTCTATATGTGAAAGTATATGTCTCACTCTACTCCTTGAGTTCATCACCTGTCCACTTGTCATTCATCTGCTTAGCTCCCATTTACCTGTCAGTCTTTTTTTTTTCCCCCTAAGGCAGCATAATGTTTCAGTGACTCTTCTCAAGATTACAAACAATTCAATTAGATTAATGAAAGTATAGTAAAATTGAGAAATCATTAACCTCTTTTATCATACCATGAGGAATTCAAAACATGTTAGAACTCTTGTCCCCTACCTGAATCCAACCTTTCAAGAAAACGTTTTCATATTTTTCAGTCACTCAAGGTGAAAGAGAGAGGCAACTGGAAAGTTGCTCATCTTCACATACTACTGGTACACTTGTGGGGTGGGGTGGGGTGAGGATGAGTCAATGACACCACTTAATTCCTAAACACATTTATAGGATCATAGAACTAGAATGCCACAAAGTCCAAACCCTCATTTTACAAATATGGTTGAGCAGCTTACCCATGATCACAGGTAAAGTGTCATATAGGATTTTAACCCAGCTCCTCTGACTCCCAAAGTGGGATACTTCACACCATTCTGTACTCCAGCTTCTCATCTCCTTTCCCTTTCACTATTTAGAGTAGTGTGTACTCATTGCTATACTCCATGTACTACAAATTGCTTTTATTTTTTGCTGACTCACACCTTCCTGTTATACAATGTTCTGGCCCCCTACCTCTGCTTGTCCACTCCCTACTCTAGACTTGATCACTTCCGTTTGCTCATTAGCTGGAACACAAGGGAGTTCCCCAGATGCCTGCAGCTCAATAACAGATTGAGATACTCCCTGTTCCTTCTATTTCTCTATGTCTTTGTGTGTCCATCTCTAAAACTCCAAGGGAAGTGACATGAATATATATGTCAAATTCCCCCTGGGAAGTTGTTTTCTGGACTTGGATATTCTATCCCCAAAACCTTCTGGGAAATTTAGTCCAGAAAGAAAATACTTACCTAATCTGACAGGACCCAGTTCCAACTCCCAAAACCCATTCTTGGAGATGTGGTTCCTTAGATCTATATTTACCTATCTCTGTGCTTTTTATATCCACCAACAAAATCTAACCTTTCTAAAGTCAGAGGTTATTTCATTGTGTTGATTTTCATTGTCTGTCACAGGATCCCTCATACTGTAGAGGGTTAATAAATGTTTTTTTGAATAAAATTGAATTTTAAAAGTGGACACAGAAATGAGTAGATTATTTTACTTTTCTCTCCTTGCTCACAATTCTTTCTCCAGTCACTACCCTCTTCCCTTAAATACCTTTCTTCTTTAAACTCTTCCTCCTATACCCATCCAAATCCTACACACAGACACAGACACACATATGTGCACATGCACACACACAGACACAAACACACACACACACACACACATACACACACACATACTTACTGACCATTTCCCCTTACCATTAATTGGGTCAAGGAAAAATGTATTTGCGTCTAATTTTCTGAGAGGAAACTAAGTGTTATGTGGAAGAGGGAAGTGCTAAGAGAAGAGTGAGAGGCTAAGGTTATCTATAGGAAAGGGGAGGTGAAAGATACAGGTAGTTCTGGGAGTAGGGCAAGGCTTTCTGTGAGAATGCCTTAATTCTGTCACTGTTAGTGTTTTGTGTTTTCCCAGATCACCTTCCCCATCTTTTCCATAGGGATCTGGGCATTAAAACGCCAGGAAAAGTCTTTAATATGGTTATTTGGGTAAGGAATAAATCATACTAGGCTCTAAAATGTTTATCTATGCAGCATTTAATGGGAATAAAACTTTAAAGATGAAAAGTCCCTGAAAGATAGCATGTGGGGGGGGGTGTGGGGGCAGTTATACCACTTTGTACTGGTGCTATTGGGAAGCTGTATGAGCTAGTTGTGTGTATAGGAGCTACAAAATTTCCTTAGCTTCAGTAAAATATCTCCATTCTCTCTCCTACAGGCTAAGGAATTCCCATCTTTCATCTTTTACCTGGAGAGAACTATTTTCTGTTGTCAGCAGGAATCAGACTCTGAGAGAGCTGGATCTCAGTAGCAGTCACCTTGATGATTCATCCATGAAGATACTTTGTTCAGAACTGAGACATCCGGACTGCACACTGCAGAAACTCAGGTCAGTTTTAGTTAGTTGCCAGTTTGGAGTAATTTCTTTTGGGGACTGGAGAAGATGAAGTGAAGGGTTAAGATTCAGGTGCTGAAAAATTAAAAAGAAGAGGAAACTAGAATAGAATTAAAGGAGAGAGGGAAAGGAGGGGTATTTAGAGAATTGAGTACAAAAGGAATAATATAATATTAAATGTTAATTATTAATATTAAGGGATCCTAGAGATTATCCACATCTACCCTATCACTTTAAAGATATGGAAACTGATGCTTAGTAGCATGAAACTGTAGAAAGAATATTGAGACTCTTCCAGTGTTAGAGCCAAGACAGCACAGTAGAGGAGGTACTTAGCTAACCTCTCCCAACAGTCCCCTCCAAACAACATTACTATAATGCCTTACATAGAATCCTGGATTTGTAGAGGTATCAAAAGGCAAGAGTGAGACATTCTTCCCACCCAACACAGCATAGGAGATAGGATGGAAAGATCTATGACAGAGTGGAGGCTGACCCAAAGCTCACATGAATGCATTATGAATGATGAAACTAAGTATTGTGATGGAAGCAGCATCAGCTTCAGGAACTCTCAATCAAGAGATGTTAAAGGGAGTAGGAGACCCATCAGAAATAGATTACAAGATCCTCATCCTAGCACTGGACACAGTACTGGATGCTGTTTGTCAACTCCATTGCCTATACCCAATTCTGGGTATAGGTTCAAGGGTGGAGAGGAATACTTTTGGTAACAAAAAGATCAGGGATACTGTGGAACAATCAGTTTGATCCCAAAAGAACAGGGACCCTCAGAAGCAGCATTGTTTGGAATCCCAAGGGATCAGGAGTCCATGCTGGGTAAGAACCAAGAGCAGAACCAGGAGAACAGTGACCATACCTTTCCTCAGATCAAACAACCTTGGAAACATTGAAAATTTCCAAAATATCAGAACTAGCTCTGAAACCAACAGTGTGAAAAAGCCTGCCTCCACACCAAAAAGAGAGTTCAAATTTAATATAAGGTTCAAAGTTAAGAAATAGGCTGGGAAAATGAGCAAAAAATAACAGAAAAAAAACCTGATCATAAAAAGCTACTATGGTGATAGAGAATATCCAGATCCAAACTCAGAAGTAATGAAGTCAAAAGAGTTAGTTACAAGTTAAGCCTCAGAGAAAAAACAAAAACATGAATTGGAACAAGCCCAAGCAGAATACCTGGAAGAATTTTAAAAAAAAAAAAAGGTTTTCCAAAATTAAATGAGTGGTAGAGGCAAAAAAAAAATAGGTAAAGAAATGAGAGTGAAAGAAGAAAATTATGAAAAGACAATTAGTGATTTGTTTTTTTTTAAAGTACAAACATGCTGAAAAAGGAATACCTTAAAAAAACAGAATTCACAAAATTAAAAAAAAATACTAGACCTCACTGATGAAAATGACAACTTAAAAAGCATAACTGGACAAATGGAAAAAAAGTGGTAGAAAAATACATTGAAGAAAATAATTCCTTATAAATTTGAATTGGGCAAACAGAAGCTAATGGCTTAATGAGATATTGAGAAATAATAAAATAAAATCAAAGGAATGGAAAAAAATGTTAGCTGTCTCTTCAAAACAATTTCTTTGGCCAGTTGACCTGGAAAATAGATTGAGGAGAGATAATTTATGAGTTGTTGGACTACCTAGAAGCCATGATAAAAGAAAGACCTTAGGTGTCACATTTCAAAAAAATTATCAAGGAAAATTGCCTTGATATCCTAGAACCAAATAGTAAAAGGGAAATTGAAAGAATTTTCTGATCACCACCTGGAAGAGATCTCCAAGTGAAAACTCTCAAGAATATTATAGTCAAATTCCAGAGCTTTCAGGTCAAAGAGAAAATATTTGAAGCAAATAGAAAGAAATCATGGATCCCTAATAGGGTTCATGCATGATTTAGCAATGTCCACATTAAAAGAATGAAGGACTTGGAATATGATACTCTGTTAGGCAAAAAATCTAGAATTGCAATCAATAACCTACCCAGAAAAACTGAGTATAATGTTTTAAGGTAAAAAAAAAAAAAAGAATATTTAATGAAATTGAGGACTTTCAAGCATTGCTGTTGAAAAGACCAGAACTGAACAGAAAATTTGATTTTCAAATACAAGGCTCAAGAGATGCATAAATAGGTAAACCTAGAAGAGAAATCATAAGGGACTCAGTAAGATTAAACTGTTTACATTCCTACATGGGAAGACAATACATCTAATTTCTAAGAACATATCATTATTAGGCCAGTTAGAGGGATTCTACATAGAGGGCACAGGAATAAGTTGATTATATTGGGATGATATAAAAAAGAATGGATGGGTGAGAAAGAGAGATGTCCTAGGAGAAGGAGGAAAGAAGAAGAAGAATGGAGAAAATTATCTCATAAAAGAAGCATTCAAGGAAGAGTTTTACACTAAAGTATGAAGCAGTGGGGAGGAAGACAGGCAATACTTGAACTTCACTCTCATGAGAATTGGTTCAAAGAGGTAAATATACACACACACACACACACACTCAATTTGGTATAGAAATATATCTCAACCAACAAGGAAGTAAGACAGGAAAGGAATAATAGAAGGTGGGAGATTGAGAAAAGGGGAGGGCAATGATCAGAAGCAAAGCAAACTTTACAAGAGGGACAGGGTAAAAAGAGAGAAAGAAAGATAACAAAGTAAAATAGAATGGAGGAAAGTAAGTGATCATAACTTTGAATGGGAATGGGATGAACTCACCCACAAAATGAAGCAGATAACAGAATGGATTAGAAACCAGAATCCAATAATATGCTGTTTATAAGAAATACACTTGAAATACACAGACACACACACACACACACAGAGTTAAAAAGGGATTGCAAGGGGCGGAGCCAAGATGGCAGTGTAGCAGCAGCAACATATCGCAGCTCTCACATAACCACCCCAAAACACCCATAAAATAGGACACTAAACCAATCCTAGAACTCCAAAACGCACACAAGGATACTTCCCACTAAAGTCAGCTCGGCT
>CM053588.1:79896395-79930496 GCA_028646515.1 Pseudochirops corinnae | reverse complement strand
AGGTTCTGCGTAATTTCACATGTTCAGCCTGTATTGGATTGCTTGTCCTTCCAGTGGGGATGGGTGGTGAGGGAGAAGGAGAAAGAATCTGGAATCTGGAGTTCCATAATCAGATGTTATGAATGTGTATCTATCTATCTATCTATCTATATATGCAATTATTATTATTATTATTGAGTACATCTAACTGGAACTTGAGATACACAGGCATTGCGGTTGGGAGATTCATCCTGCCCTACCGAAAAGTGACATAGGAGAGAATAGACTGGGGGAGGGGGGACACACTGGGATGGCTCTTTTGGGGAGGTGGGTGGGGGAAAGAGGGGGAGAAAAAAAAAAGGGATTGCAACAAAACCTATTACACTTTACCTGAAGTTTAAAAAAAGGCAGGGGTAGCAATCATGATCTCATATGAAGTGAAAGCAAAATATGACTTAATTAAGAGAGATATTCAGGGAAATTATATCTTTTTAAAGGCACTACAGAAAACAAAGTTATATTACTAAAAAATATGCACCAAATGGCATTCAAATTCTTAAAGGAAAAGTTAAATGAATTCTAGAAAAAAAATGGAGTAAAACTATACTGGTGAGGGACCTCAACATTCCCCCCTCTCAGAGCTACATAAATCCAACCATGAAATAAATAAGAAAGAAGTTAAGGAAATGAAAACTCTTAGAAACATTAGGTATGATAGACCTCTGAAGAAAACCAAATGGGAATAGGAAAGAGTATACCTTTTTCTCAGCTGTATATGACACTTACAAGATGTATCAGTGTATAAACACAACCAAATGCAGAAAAGCAGAAATATTAAATGCACTGTTTTCTGACCATAATGAAATTAAAATTATATTCAATAAAGGGCTGTGGAAGCATAAATTAAAATTTATTAGAAACTAAATAATCTAATTTTTAAAAAATGAATGATTTAAAGAAGAAATCATAGAACAACCAATAATTTCATAAAAGAGAATAAAATGAGATAATATAGCAAAATTTGTTGAATGTAGAAAAATAGAACTTGAGGAAACTTTTATATCTCAAAAAGCACACAACAATAAAAGACACAAAAGTCAAATCAATGAATTGGGCTTCTACCTTTCTTGCCTATCCCTGGGGATTAGAAAATCCCACTAAGCCCTTGGTCCTATGACTCAAACATGAAAGGAATCTCCACCATAATAGCCCTGACAAGTAATCCTTCTACATCTGCTTGCAAAACTTTAAGGAGAGGAAATTTACAACCTCTCAAATCAGCTTATTCTACTTTTGTATAGCTCTAATAGAAATATTATTAAATATCTTTGATTAAAGCTAATATCTAAGATGTTTAGAGAACTATCACAAAGGAATAAGACCATGAACAATTTCCTACTCCATAGCCAGTTTTTAAAAGAGAGATTATAAACAACATAGCAAAGATTGCTCCAATTAAATGTAAATCAAAACAATTCTCAGGTTTCCTCTCACTTAAAAAATCTTTAAAAATAACAAAAGATGGAAATAGTCAATATTAGAGGGATTGTGGAAAGATAGATATATTAATGCATTATTGGTGGAATTGCAAATTGATCTAACCATTCTGGGGAGAAGTTTGAAATTACGCTAAGAAAGTGACTAAAAAAAGTCCATGACTTTTGACCTAGAGACCCCCTTGTTAGACATATTACTGGATTATAGGGTCACATATCACAAAGAGATTAATAAAAAAGACAATCCTCATATGTGCCAAAATATTCATATCTGCGTTTTTTTTGGAGTATCAGGGTAACAAAAATGAAATAAATGACATTGATTGGGAAAAGGCTATGGAAGCTATAATACACATCTATGACAATATTTCACTGTGTTGAAAAAAGTGTGAAATATGATGAATCCAGAGAAATATAAAAAGACATTTGACATTTGAATTGATTCATATTTCTGTAATCAGAAGCAGTAAATTATATACATACACATATATGTATATATGTACAAACACATATATATGACTTTAACAATGTTCAGATATGACTGAAACAACTGAATGACAACAAAGGAAAGAACAACAAAATAATTTAAAGAAAGCTGTGAAATTATAGTGGCCAAATTCGGTATACCAGCAATGAGATAATCATGCTGGCCACAGCAGCTGTGAATATGCTGGTATAGTCATTAATCACAAAATGTAACAGGCTTTCCACATGGAGGACAGAACCAAAGCATTTATTCAAATACCAGAAAACTGAGTCCCAAAACCAGAAATTCAGATTCATTACAGTAAATATGAAGTTGGCGCACATAAACAATGCACCAAACACCCACATTCCCAAGCCTTCAAAACAAAACAGGCTCCCTCAAGCAAGGATCCTCCTTTTTCACTCACTCCCTCAAGTAAGGATTCTCCTCTCCTCACTGACAGTAACTCCTCAGCCTCCATGTTGCTTGCTCCCAACAGTTCTGGCTCCTAGTAGTTCTTGTTCCCAGCAGTCCTGGATGGCTTTCAGAAGTTCTCAGCAGCTCTGGATGGCTCTCAGAAGTTCTCCAGCTCCTAGAAGTCCTCAGAAGTTCTCAGGATTCTTGCAGTTCTATCTCTCTCAGCAATTCTCAATTCAGTTCTCTCAAGTTCTGGCTCTCTAGCTTGGGTTTTTCCTCATATGTGGTATTAGCTCCTCCCTGTTCTGCCCCTTCCTGTTACATTAGCAAGTTCCTGCCATTGTGGGATTCACCAGTTCCCAATCTTAATACATGATACAATCATGAACTTGAAACAAGGTGCTAAGTACCTGTTTGCTTGCCAATACAAGGGGAATGGAAGATCTTCATATCCCCATTACCATTATATTTGGTTCAAAAGAAACAATATGAGAATAAACCTTCTCTTCTTTTTAGAGGGGTAAGTTGGGGAATATCTCTGGGTGTAAAACTCTATATATTATTTTGGACTTTGTTGATGTGTTGGTTAGTTTTTGCTGACTTTCCCCACCTTCTTTGTTATAAGGGATTGTTCCCTTGGAATTGGCAGATGGAAGAATATATTGTGAAAAACAAGTGATATAAAAAAAAATATCATGAAATTTTAAAATAGAAATTCTTGCTTCTAGCCTTCATAAATTCCATCAGTAGGTCTATAGAAATGTTTAATGATTTATTCTTTCATAGGAACAAAACAGATGATGAGCCTCTGTGTGAGTCCAAGAATTTAGTGGAGCAATCTTCTCCCTGCATAAGCTGGGAAGAAATGGATGCAAGGGAGTAATGTATCTTTGGTGTGTCTCTTACAGGTTGGATGATTGCCATCTTACAGCTGCTTGCTGTCAGGATCTCTCTTATGCTCTTGAGGGCAACCATCACCTGAAAAACCTGAATTTGAGTGTTAATTCTCTTGGGGATAATGGGATGAAGCTGCTGTGTAAAGCCTTAGGAAACCAAGAATGTAGCTTACAGGAACTAAGGTGAGTCTCTGAAAGATTTTCTTTGTGTACAGTCCCTTGTGCATTGGAGGATGTTTGTCTCTCTAGGAGCAATTCTGGTTTTTCAACTCAACATAATCAGAGGGTCAGAACATGATGGGGAATGTCTCTGTGTTTAACAAAGCTTGCCCTGACCCTCACCCCATAGGTCCATGGAACCTATGGCAATGAACTAGGACCTATGAG
The DNA here is from genome assembly GCA_028646515.1 of Pseudochirops corinnae. Taxonomy (NCBI): domain Eukaryota; kingdom Metazoa; phylum Chordata; class Mammalia; order Diprotodontia; family Pseudocheiridae; genus Pseudochirops; species Pseudochirops corinnae. Next base: position 79,926,855 of record CM053588.1, on the reverse strand, counting down.
AATTCATACCATTATAAATATGGGATTTAGAATGGCAAAGTACCAATGGAAACTGAAGCCTAGAGACATTAAGCACCTTTCCCAAGGCCACACCTTGTAAGTAACAGAGTTCATGTCCTCTGACTCTGTACTTAGTTCATTTCCTACTACATCATGATTTCCTACCCTTGTCTTTGTGCAGAGTTTATCAGGAGTTTATGCAGGAATTATTCTGTGATATAAGGGAATTAATGGAATAAAGATGAGTTCTCTCCCTTGGGCCTGTAGAGTAAGTTTATAGTTAGAATAGAATTCTGTTATTACAGATCTCCTCATAGGATATTCCTGTACACAAACTGTCCTAATTTCTAGCCCCATTCTCAACACACATACTTTGTGTATGAACCTCTCTTCCTTTGGACAAATAAAAAAAAAAAGATGGGATCTGGAGACTAATGAGGACTTTTTCTCTTTGGGTGCACATATCCCTTGAAGAATGTTCTGGTGCCATCTCACAGACACTTGTTGTAAGGATCTGTCATCAACTCTCATTCAGAACCAGAACCTTCTGCATCTGGACCTGGCAGCCAATGCCCTGAAGGATGATGGAGTGAAGTTCTTGTGTGAAGCCTTGAAGCACCCATTCTGTCAGCTTCAGATTTTGGTGTAAGTCATTTATTTAATTACTCAAGTATTTATTATGTGTCAGGCAGTGCATTTGATTCTGAGGATATAAGTAGAAAGAATAGCATGATGCCTTTTGGCCATGACCTTACAATAAAAATCCTCTCATTCCCTTTAAAAGAGGTCATATTTGGGAGGGGGGGAAGTGTGGCTTAGAGAACTTGAAACAGAATCATTAACAGAGGAAGGCATTTAGAAGCAGAGTCTTTTCTGCTTGTATCACCAGGCAGAAGCTCCTGATCTCAGTGTATGTGGTATGTTGGAATTAGATAGAACTCTGGGACAGAAGTCATTAAGACCTGAGTTAAAATTTAACCTCAGATATACACTAATTGTGTGACTCTCAGTAAGTCAGTTAACCACTGTAATGGTAATGGAATTTGGAGATCCCCTTGTGTTGGCTTGGTTTTTGGGTTGAGTGTTAAAACCCAGAGCTTTTGAATTCCACTTGTGGGATGGACTTGTTGACGTGAAGAGAGAGGACTGAACTGGGAGGAGCCATGAATTTGGAGAGAAGCTCAAGCCGAGAGGAGGCCAGAAAGACTTTTAGAAAGCAGTATCCAGTATTGTGGAGCCAGAGGTGCCAAGAGAAAGATTGCTGAAGGCCAGTTGGAGCTGCCCAGGACTTTTGAGAACTGAGGAGGCATGGTTATGATATCAGTATTTTATTTGTCTCTTTTGATGTTGTTTTGCCAGCTTCACCTGCTGGTGAAGGACAGTGTTGCTGTTGTAGAGGTCCTGGAACCCTGCTGTTGGTTCAGAAGCCCTGAAGTAGGATTTTCTTGTTGTATGTTTACAGAAATCCTGGAAGAGGGCCTTGCTGATGTTTTCAGGGGTTCTGGGACTGTTCTATAGAGAATACAAACACAAGTTAACAAGCAGAATTTACAAGCAGACAAAGAAACAGATCAGTAGACAGCTTCCAACTGTCTGACCATTGCATCCATACCTAGTCAGTTACCAGAGAGGGAAGTATCAACATCCGGGTTTTCAAAGCTGGGGGAGCTCAGCGGCTTCCCAGAGTTTCATCTGGCCAAATCACACAACTCTTTCCAAAGTGAGCCCCAAAGCAAAAACTCACATGAGGGTATATATAGCCTTCTCTTGGATCAGAGAATGTCACAGCCCTCTTGACCCACTGCCCAATCACAAAGTGATAAGGCATGGGCATTCTTGAAGAACAAGCCTCCCACCACAGACTCCATGTGACCACATTCAGCCCATTACGGGGCAGAGTATACTTTCAAATCACGGAAGTTTCTCAGAGCCACTTAAGCCTATCAAAGGGCCTAGGGGCAGGGAAGATCTTCAGATTCCCATAACATTAGGCCGCAAGATCTTTCATGCCCATTACATAGGCAATTTACATCAGAATTAGCATTAACATCTCTTAAGTACAACATAATTCCCACAAAATAGAGACATTACATTTGCAAGATACAAAATACTGCTCCAGCTTCTGCTTCCAAGTCCTGAGGGGTGACTGGGTAACAAAACCAACAGAGTGTGGTCCTTGGGGGATCCATAGCACTTCACACTACCCACCATAGACACAACAACATCCTCCCCCTGGGTCCCAAACTGTGGGACACAGCAGGAAAATACACTCAGTGCTCCTGCCTTGCTGCCCAGTCCTTCTCTGGTCTTGTAGCTGAATTCTGAACTCCTGGGCTCCTTCTCCTGCAGGAGGCAGCCACTCCTGGCTTCTGTCCCAGTCCCCATGCAGGCAGCTCAACATTCCTGCTCTTACCTCAGTGAAGTCAATATGCAGGCAGTTCTGCACTCCTGTTCCATGGCTCCACAAAGTCACAGCTACCACAACTGGGAAACAAACAATTGTCCTAGGCCCCATACTTTCCTACTGATGGGACGATGAAATATTTGGGCCAAAAAAGTGGGGGAAAGAGAGAGAGACACACACACAGAGAAATACAAACATGAATAACTATAAAACATGCAGTTTAGTTCCTATCCTGAAAGGAAATATTAAGCAATATAAAATCATGGAATGATTATAGTTGCTTGAGAAGCTAACACGCAAGCCTCATTGGGACACTTGGATGGCTATTCATTAGTATAGCATGACCAGTGCCAAGTGGGTTCTTTTCTTCCTGGTGCCTCCTTTCTGAGGGAGACTCCCTTTTTAGTAGGCTTGTTGCTCTGACAACTGTTGTCTGCATTGACTGCTTTCATGGTCAATATCCCCATTGCTTAGTGCCTTTGAAACTGTGCCACCTCCAACACAAATGGTGCCATTTTTATCTAATGAGGCAGAGTTAATCATTATGGCTTCAGTTTCTCATTTTTTTTTTCTTTACACACACGGTATGTGAGGTCCTAAAGCAGTAGGGTCCATATGTGGTGTCTCACTACTGTTAATGATAAAAATAGATCTCTCTCTCAAGGTGGGGATGGGCTTGAGGTTAGAACTATTGTCACAAAAATACTAAGGTTTATTTTCAAAAGAATTCAACTCTTTTTTTATTAGATCAGATAATAAAGAGGTTTTTATTAATGTAAAACAATGCCAATGATCTCACTATTTTTTTTTTTTGTTTTGGAAAATATAGTTATTTTTCATTAAAAAATTATTATTTTCACTGGCTATCCCCTATACTCAAAATTCCCTCCTTCTTTATCTCTAACTACTGGCTTCCTGTAAGTCTTAGCTAATATTCAACCTTTTTCAGGAAGCTTTCTGAATGTAGTACATTCTCTCTGTTGATTATTTCCAATTTACCTTATAGATAGCTCATTTGTATTTAATTGTTTTTATTTTGTCTTTCTTATATGTCTTTGAGTTCCTTGAGAGTCATACTGGTTTTGTCTTTCTTTGTTTCCTAAGTGTTTAACACAGTGCCTGGCACATGGTAGGAATTTAATATTTTTTAACTGGCATAATGGATTTGCTATTCTTATTTTCAAGTAAATTAATAAATACATATTAAAAATTTATCAATTTTAATTTCTAACATGGTGAATTTCAATAATTCTTAACCTACTTAAGAGTATAAAAGTGTCCCAAGACCAAAAAGTTTGAGAACTGCTCTCTAAAATGTTGCCATGTCTTTAATTTTATACATTTCCACCCCCCCCCCCAGAATTAACAGGGTATTTAAATGAGTTGCATTAGAACTATCATAATTGCACATAATAGATTCTTTCATTTTATCCTTTCTTCTGATCTGATGCTGATCTTAGCTTTTGTTCTAAGCAATGGATAGCAGATGATGAATTGACTCTCACATTGTTGCATGTTTGAATCTATGTGTTAAGATCTAGCCAGTTTATTTTTGTGTGATATTGCTTAATGCTTTCCACATCTAGGGCCTTCTAATTATTTTCTTGAAGAAAGAATATATAGGTAGGAGACTTTTTAAATGAATCTATACATTCTCGTGATCTCTCTTAATTCTGAAAAGCATTTTACAATACAAAGGTTTTTACCATACTTCTTTGTATCCTAAATTGCATTGATGGCACAATATATCTAGATATACATTTGTGAGAAGGATGCTTGCTCTACAAAAATACAATACTTCTTGTCGATGCCAGGAAAGCTCTTATTTTATTTTACATTCCTTGTGAATGGTTAACTCCTTGAAGGAACACACTTGTTAAGGCTAATACAAGGATATTTATTTCCTATTCCCAATTCAAATCTCCCCTTGTGTTCTCCATTGGCTAGATCCAGCTTCCTGAACAGCCTATTTCATGTTCTCGTCCTTGACATATTCTCCCTTCCTTGTCATGCATTGCATGTGCATTTAAATACCCTAGAGGTGTGTTGGATAATATTAAACAGCTTGTTAAGCATGCCTACAAGCTTCTGACCTTTTACTTTGATTAAGTTCTGCTAGGTCACAGATTCGATTAGAATCAGTCACCTCTGACTTATATCATGTTATCACTCCTGTGGAAACACAACTTCTCCTTTTATTTCTTACACATTGACTTAGACAGTTCTGCTATAATACATTTTGAAAGCATAAATTTGTTCCAACATAATTTATATATTAGGGAACAATTTGAGTATAACTCAAATTAACTTTTATGTGATTTCATCAATGAGAAATAGAAAATTGAAACTGAACTAACTACAAAATGAAAACATACACACACACACACACACACACACACACACAGGCCTCAAAACTTTACTAGCTATCTTAGTTAACCAAACATTTTATCATTTAAAGTTAGATAATGTCACTTCACAATAATTCATGAGTAGCAGTCCCTCCTGTACCCATTTCTCACGCAGGTCTTTTTTTCTAGGTAAAGCAACAAATTTATTGTATATCTTTTGATGCATTGGGAGCTGTGGGTAAGAGAAGGCTTGTCTGCACTAACCCAATACAACCTCTCTCTTCCCCTCTGCCCCCTTCCCAGCATTGGTATTCACCTTCCTCCCTCCCCATGGTGGCTGTCAACTTTACCAATATAGGGTCCCATGGTAATAAAGATTCAGGCTGAACAGCAGCCTGAGGCCACTAACATCACTAATATTTATTATAGTATTTATTTACTTCTTAGATACTTAACATGTAGAAAACTATGCTCCTATTTTTATTAGATTCCTATTTTTGTGTGTGTATGTTACTGAAGAAGTTCTTGAGTGTTGTATCCCTAGCCCCACTTCCCCCTGATAAGTCCTGAAGTGTTGTGGGTTTTTTTTTTTAGTATTATGAGAGAAATAGCTCCTCTTTAAATTCATGTGGTAGGTAATGGCTACCAAATATCTATTTACCAGGATGCAGAAACTATATATGTTAAAATATATTCAAACCTAGACTTTATTATTATGCTCATGCATAAGTTCAGGGATCAGAGAAAACCTAAGCCATTACAAGGATTCTGACAAGACTCTTTATAGGCAAAATTACATCAGTGACAGAAATAATTCATTTATATATTACAATCTTGTACATTCCTTTTAGGCATTAAACATTAGAGAAAAGATTGAATTCATAATCTCATATTTCATTCAATGTCACACAAATTGAAAAAGCTTAGTTAAAAAGAGTCATTTTGTATATCCCCCAAGTAAAACAAATTCCATCAGATAAACTTTATAAGTAAACTATGTCAAATTATAGATAAAACTATATTTGGAAGACTTACAATAGATTGGTTGAAGAGGATGATTTACATACATGTCAACAAAGAGACAGGAATAGCTGAGATTCTTTCTCTGATTTCTTACATAATAATGTTTAGGGCTCTTAAGTAAATTTTCATATCCCATGGGACAGATTTTGATCAGGTGAGATTAATATTAACTAAAAGATACAAGATGAATAAAATAAAATAAAAATTCTCATAACATGATGATTTTTATCTAAGAAGTGATAGGATTTGGAGCATATTTTCAAATTATCTGTAGAATTTCTTTCCTTCCTCATCCTTTTAAACAGATGTTGGTGATAGTGATTATTTTCATGGTGGGCTGTTTCTTTAGGCTTATCAAGAACACTATAAGGATAATCAAGAATCCATGAAATGCTGTTTCTTGTTGCTTTGGGGTCTATGATGAAAACACAGTCAACAAAGGCTTCATTTATCACCCTCGTGAGCCATCTTTCCATTTAATTGCACCTTCTTTTGTTTTCTAGCTTCATGAAAAATAGCAACAGGCATGATACCCCATACTTGGAGTCTGTGCTGCTGGGGAGGCTGATGCTAGTGGATTGCTTGAGTTCAGGAGTTCTGAGCTGCAGTAGGGCTAAAACCTATTGGGTATCCACATTAAGTTTGACACCTATATGGTGAGCCTCTGGGAGTGGAGAGCCACCAGGCTGCTTCAGGAAGGGTAAACCAACTTCAGTCAGAAAAATACAGCAGGTTAAATCTTCCTTACCAATCAGTATTGTAATCAAATCTGTGAATGGTGGCTATGCTTCTGGGATAGACTTAGTCTCGAAACAAATAAACAAATTTAAGAAAAAAAAATAGAGGATTATTTCCCATCATAGTATTGAAGGGTCATAGATTTAGAACTGAAAGGAATCTCAAAAATCATTCAGTCAAATACCCTCATTTTTACAGATAAGAAAAGTATGTAACAGTGACTTAACTTTTGGAAAATAATTACACATTTAATGTTTAAAAGTTAAATTAACATTTGTAAAGAATACTGTGTGATTCATGATACAATTTCTTCTCTCTTTTGCCATTCTGACATGATTCCTTTGGAAATAGAAGGGAACTCTATAGGACTAAGAGTCATTTAATATTTTTATCTGTTTCATGCATAACCATGATAAAATCATTCGTCACATAGTGGCCAACATTTTGCTTTCGCTTTGTCTGTATCTCAACATGAGATGGTAAACATTAAACATTAAAGGGGGGACTCTAAGGTTGAGGTGAACAGAAATACACCATCAGTTTGATGCTACACACAATGGCTCTAAGAGAAAATTCCTTTCCAATACATACAGAAAAGTAATGAATCATAGATGTAGATAAAATCATGAAACGCTTTTGTCTGTCTCTTACAGGTTGTGGAAATGTCATCTCACCTCTGTTTCATGTGAATATCTCTCCTTTGTTCTCATCAGCAACCAAAGTCTGACCCTTTTGGATTTGAGTGGTAATAACATTGGTGACAATGGCATAAAGCTTCTATGTGAGGCCTTGGGAAACCAGTATTGTAGTATAAATTCACTGATGTAAGTGATCATGAATTTCTTTCATTTACTTTGTCTATTCATTCAATAATGCTACTATATCTAATAAATAAACTGTAAAATGCTCCATGAAATCAAAGATAAACAATATATAATCCCTTTCCTCAAAGAATTTACAATGGACTAAGACTAACCAGGATAGGACTATTGAAAATAGTAGAAAATGTATTGTATTCTAATGCAGATTCATGGAAAATTATATCTACTAGGAGAACAAATTAGAGAGAGATTGCTAAAAACTAGTTCAAATAGATTGACAGACAAATTCACTTTGAAAGTGCCAAAGGATGGGCAGGATGTCAATAGGATGAAGAAGGGAACATTACCAGAAAATGAAGCAGAGTAAACGAGAGAGAGAGAGAGGTTGAAGAGCTTGTCTAGAAAATGTCCTGGGTCTGTGCAGGAACAATTTCACAATTGCTTAGCTGAGCTGGAGGTGGAGCTCAGCTTACCAGGAAGAGCATATTTCATGCAGAAGAATATGATAAGCTTGGAAAGGTAGGTTGGGGCTACATTATTGAAGGACAGAGTAAGCAGTCTAAACTTAGAAGATAATAGGGAGCCACAGAAACTTTGTGTGAGGTGGGGGGAGGAAGGGAGCAAATGTTCTGAACTACTGTATGTTGGATAGAGTTAATTTTTTTTAACTTATTAAAATAGAGTGGGGAAGGAAAGACAGATTAGCATAAATGGGAGGGGGTGGCTGCCTAGAAGATGGGTGTAGATGGTTCAAGGGTCAAGCCCTTGCATCCATCTGGGGGACAATAATAGGGAAAAGGAAGGCCTTTCTTATATTTTAACTTTTGTATTATCACCAGTACCTTAGTGTATATGTGTGTATGCTACAGGAGAAGGTATGAAAGGCAGTAGATGATTTGGAAAGATTCAATGAGATAAAGAAACACCTTTATTATGCTGATGTTGCAGAAAGCTATAAAGAGTCAAGGGAGGGAAACTGAGAGGTCAATGCTGTAAGCTAATTCTATTGTTCAGCTGTTTCAGTTAGATATGACTCTTCGTGAACCTATTTGAAATTTTCTTGGCAGGGATACTGGAGTGGTTTTCCATTTCCTTCTCCAGCCCATTTTACAGATGAGGAAACTGAAGTAAGCAGGATTAAATGACTTGCCCAGGGTTATACAGCTAGTAAGTGTCTGAGGCTGGATTTAAACTTGGGTCTTCTCTAGAAAGACCAGAGTTTAAATGGAGACTGAAGCAATCTACATGCTATTGTTTTTTTTCATGTTTGGTTTTCTTTCTTTTTTTCCTATGGTTCACTCCATTGGTAAAAACCCTTCTATACAACCAGACTAATGTCCAGTGTGAAAGGATTTGCAGATCCTGTACTTGATTGCATGCCACCATGGGGGGTGGGGAGGGAGGGAGGGGAGAAAAATTGAAACTCAAGGGATTGTGGAACTGAATCTTGTAAACTAAAAGTAAATAAACAAGTCAATGAAAAAACATAAAAAATAAACTTGGGTCTTCCTGACTCCAGGCCACTGTGCTCCATTGTACCTCACCACCTAGGTGCCCCTATAACTCATGGCTACAGGTGTGGATTATAGTCATTTTATTAGAATTGTGAAGTACTTTGGGGGAGGAGTGCTTTGTGTTCTGACAACACAATATCAAAAGCCAGTATTAGGAAATCAAAATACACTCAGGTACTAGCTATTAGTGTAAGATTTAGGTTTAGAAAAATTCAAAGCCTCGGGACACAGACTTTGGAGGCTGAGGTAAGCCAACAGCAAAGTAAGAGGAACAATGGGGGGGAATCTTGTGGAACAATCCAGGGGGAAAAGCCTGGGCAAATGATTATGATCCTAATCCAGAGGCTTGGGAATAGTCACTAACCTAGAAGTCTACAGAGGCCAACTAAGCAAAGCAAAAAGCTAAACATTCTAGGCAGCCTGCTAGGAACCAGCAATGAAAGCATCTTCACCTGTAAACAACCTTAGGTCTCATCCAGGAAGCATCTTACACAACCATTGCTGATAGACTGTAGAAGCCTGTCCAAGGACAGGAACCAATCCCAGGACACTATTAGCCCCAAACTCAGAGGTAAGAACTTTGTGAAGACCATTAGCTGTCAATTATGAGGGCAGATCCTGACAGAAATGGCATGAATGAATGAAAAGTTATTTATGAAACTTGTCTGGAGACTAAGGTTGTCAAGGAAGACCAAAATACAAACAAACAAAAAATCTGAGTTTATATTTTGCCTTAAACACTATCTATGTGACCATGGGCAAGTCACTTGACTTCACCTTGCCTCAGTTTCCTTATCTGTAAAATAGAGATGATGATGATGATGATGATGATAACAACACCTACTTCACAAAATTGTGACAATCAAATGAGATGAAATATGTATGAGTGCTTTGTAAACCTTAAAGAACTTTATAAATGCTGGCTGTCATTGTTATTGTTATTATTAATTAGAGGGAAGATTCTTAGCTGAATGAGGGGGTGTAGAAGTAAGAAAAACAGAGCAAAGAAATGAGTCTAATGTTGTTAATGATCCCAAACCACACTGTATATGATACTTCTTAGAGAGAGAAAAGGAAAAAAAATGAAGATAAAATAATTTCTTTGTGTGTCTCTCTCTTCTGCAGGTTGAGAAGTTGTGGTCTCACTGCTGCTTGCTGTCAGGATCTCTCCACTGCTCTCAAGAGAAATAGAAGTATGACCCATTTGAATCTGGCAGATAATGCCCTAGGTAATCATGGAGTAACTCTCCTCTGTGAGGCCTTGGGATACCCAGACTGTCACCTACAAGAACTGAAGTAAGTTCTCCCATAAATCCCATCTGTCAAATCCCTTAGACATTTGGAGGAGGCTAAAATCACAGCATGAATTGAGGAAAGAAGGTGAGTGTGTGAGGAAGAAGCAAGACTTAGAGTCCCACAGATTTTCCTGAAGGACAATGGATAATAGATCCATTTTATCACTGAAGCTTTGTCTCACCACAATGAGTTCTCATATGTGCCATCTTCTTTCTTCTGGGAGAGGGTTAGAGGTAACAGTTAAGTTCACATGCTCATTCTTTCATTCCAGGCCAGCATAGTAACTGCAGGGCTTCAAGATTTCTCTTTTCAGAATGTTTCTATACAGTCATTACACTTGTGTCCTTTGGAGTTGAGATCAAGAAAGAAAAATCTGTTTTTTGCTTCTGAATAATACGGAAAGCCATGGGCTCCATGGTCAACCAGTTAAGAGAATTTGAAACATATTGAATGACCTGATAAAAGAACCTCTTTAACTAGGTTCTAGAAGGGAGGTCTTTGGAGGAGTGCCTGAGGCATTTGCTTTTGTGTTCAATATTTTTGTAGTTGATTCTTTTCTCTTCAGTGATTTTAAAATAGTTATATGGCTTCCAGTATCCCTTCCAATTCTAAATATATGATTTAATGAACAGGAATTCCTAATTCTTGGCAAGATAAAATAGAATCACAGATTTCATTAATGCATATTGATAAAATTTTTTTTAAAGTAAAACATTAGCAAGCTTAATATATTTATATAAAATATATATGCATATATACATAAATATGTATACATGTGTATATGCATACACACATATGTGTATTCACACACAAAACACTTATGCACACATAAATAATCACAAGAGTCATACTTTATTAACAGATGAGATTTACACCAGGAATTCAAGGCTGGTTCAATATTAGAAAAAAAAACCTTCAGAATAATTAACCACATCAGTTAATGAATCAACAGAAATCATATGATTATCTAAATAGATGCAGAAAAAGTCTTTGAGAAAACACAATACCCATTCCTTTTGAAAACACTGGAGAGCAAGAGGATTCTGGGAAGATGTTGGAGTAGGTCAGAAAATTCCATGCTCTCAAGATTTTCCCAGGATGAGGTTTGGTCCCTGTGAAGAGTAAACATGTCTAGGTTATGTTCTATTTTTAACAACAAACAGCAAGTCCTGGGGTTAGTTGGTTTGAGAGGCTGCATCGGCCCCAGCTATAGGAATTTTTATACCTGAATAGTGAGGGGTATTGGATGTTTTAGTCTGGGAAGATTGAGGGAGCCTCTGCTGATAAGGAACACCAGAACCAACTGTGCTGTAAAAGAGCAGCAGGGACAGGAAGTAACCAGCACACTCTTGATGAGTGCAGCAACAATGGGGCAGAAATTCCCTAGCTGTGAGCACTTACAGGAGGTTGGAAGTTTGACTTTGGTTGCAGGCTAAAGGGGAGAATTAAGATCTGTGGCAAGAGGCACCATCCTCCATACCCCAGGGCAAGAGGTGACTACAAAAATTAAGCTATTACCACCAAAAAATGCACAGGTCAAGGAGAAAGAATCCAACCATAGAAAGCTATTATGGTAAGGCAAATGAGCAGGGTTCATCTTCAGAGGAGGAAAGTGAAGTAAAGAAATACCCAAAGAGTAACATCAAGTGGTCACTTGCCCCAAAAAAGAAGTCTTAGAAGACCTTAAAAGACTTTAAAAATCAAATGACAGAGACTGAGGAAAATGAAGAATTGATACAGAAGACTTAGATGGGGGAGGAGGGTTGGTAGATCTGGTAACCTACTGTCATTGGGAATTGGTTTAAGAGGGAACAATACATATATATTTAGAAGAGTATATAAGTATTCTAAATTCAGAAGAAATAAAATGGTACGGCATAGGAAGGGAGGGAGGAGAGAAGAACAAGGGAGGGATCTTTAGAGGGAAGAATGAAGCAATAGGTAAAAGATAGATAGATAGATAGATAGATAGATAGATAGATAGATAGATAGATATGTGTGTATATCTGTCTGTCTGTGTCTGTGTGTTTCTGTGCGTCAGTATGTATGTATATATCTATAGCTGTAGAGAAAAAATATCTAAACTTAAATGTAGCCTTCTGGGAGATTGGGGGAAGGAAAAAAGAGCAAAATAACAAGAAAAAGGTGCACAGCAGAGAACAAAAGAAAACTCATAAGGAAGCACAGAAAAGATGAAAAAATTCTCAGCAAGACATGTATTATTTATCATGCAGGTTTTCTTGAAATGAAAAATTATTGTTACATATTTTGAATCCTCTCTTATGTTCTGTTGTGCACACGGCATGCTTTTTTCCCCCCGTTTCTTTGTATTTAAGTTCTAATATTTAAGTTTATGATATGTTTTTATTTCTTTTCTCTATTTTGTATTTGTGTTCCGGACATTGAGTCTAAAGTAAAATTAAACAACAAACAAACAAGAAAACAAAAACAAAACACACACTAGAGAGCATTGGGATAAATGAAAGTTTCCTTAAAATGATAAGTAATATCTGTCTAAAACTATAAGCAAACAATATTTGTAACAACAATATTTGATGATGATCAACTGTAAATGCCAGCTATTCTCAAAAATACAATGATACAATACAATTCCAAAGAACTCATGATGAAAAATGCTATCCACATCCAGAAAAAGAACTGATAGAGTCTGAATGTGGATCAAAGCATACTATTTTTTCACTTTATTGTTTTCCTGATTTTTTTTTTGGGGGGGGAAGATCTTTTTCTTTCCACAACAATAACATAGAAATATGTTTCATATGATTGCAAATATAAGACCTTTATCAAATTGCTTATCATCTCAGGGAGGGGAGAGGAGAAGGAGGAAGGGAGAGAATTTAGAACTCAAAACTTAAAAAGATACAATAGAAGCTCACTTATCAGAGTCCAAGATCCTAAAAGCACAGTTTAAGTTCCAGTAATAGGAAGAAAAAGATGGTTATCAGGCTTTATAATTTGATAATAGCAAAAAAGTGGAAGAGATTGGGTGATGTCTTGTTTTCTCAGCTTTATGCCTTTATAGAAATGAGGGAAATAATAGGGTTTTTAATTTCATAATGGATATAAGGCTATGCGGATGGGCTCCTTTCCAAAGTGAGAGCAAATAAAAGTATGTTTTATCCCTTACCAGATTTCATGTATTTCTTTCACAGGTTGCAAGGTTGCTGTTTTTCTGAAGCTTGTTGTTGGGATCTCTCCTTGGCTCTGAAGAGCAACCAAAATTTAACTCATCTGAACCTGGGGGGTAACACCTTGGGTGATGATGGAGTAAAACTTTTGTGTGAGGCCTTCAGGGATCCAAGCTGCAGATTGCAGGAGTTAAAGTAAATTACCACCAATTTCTTAAAAAAAATCCTCCTCCTTGAATTTAGAGAAGAGTGGAACCCTAAAAAGCAGCATAATATGAGAGAGCAATACTAGAATGTTTGTGGAAAAGAAAGGGGATGATATATTAACCCATTCACATTCATTAGGATATGATCTAAACTGTGATGGGGATGCTAGCAGAGTCAGTAGTAACATGATTAGCAGCCATTTTCCTTGCCTCAGGCCTTGACAGTTGCTCTAGTTCAGGTTGTTTTTTTTCTTCCTTAATCAATGATCATCTCTCCCCTCCACCCCAATCTTATAGGTTTAATGATTCTCTACCAGATCCTTGCTATTCCATTTCTGATTATTTAGCTTAAAGTATTTATTCAACATGAGAAAAGACATAAGGGTCCTATGAGGAGAAATATAGTGCTATAGACTAGGTTATGGTAAGAGGAGAGGGTAAAGGGTGGGTCCACAAGACTTACACTATATTCAGGGGTTGTGGAAGTGAATTCTTTCTCATATTTCCTCATTTTCTTTGTCGCTGGTAGGCTATGGAGATCCTGCTTCACTGTAGAAGGCTTTCTCCATCTTTTTGGTGTACTCGAGAGCAACCACAACTTGACCCATTTGAATATTGCTGGAAACACAATGGGAAATGACGAAGTGAGTCTATTGTGTGAGGCTTTGAAACATCCAAATTGCAACTTGCAGAAGCTGATGTAAGTCTTAGTCTGTTCATTGAGGAAGGGGTTGGGAGGGATAGGAACAGAAAAAGCTGTTCCAAGACTGCCAAATAGTAGGAAGGCTACAAAGTATCAGTGGTAGATTCATATTCTTGTCTTTTATGAGTGGAATCTTGGATAGCAGATTTTCCATTGTTTTGGAAGAAATACCTCCTTTGTGAGTTCATGCTATAGGTGACTACTGCCAAAAACAAAATCCAATACTCATCTTAAACTATAGAAATCATGGTAATAATTGGACTTTTACTAAATAAAATAAACAGTAATGAGTTTACAAGCAAACATTTTATTTAATGAATAATAAAGACCTTTGCAGTAAGTTTAGAGGTAAAGCAAGGATGCACATTGTAATGATTACTATTCATGATAGTGCTAGAATGCTGGCACCCAGTCCAAGCCTTGCCTGGTTATCGTTTGGGTCCTGATGGCTCAGAGTGAGTGCAAACATCAATTGTTTCTGTTTTGGCCAGAAACACTGAGGGTCTTCCCTTCCCAGACTGATTTTTTAAAAATTTTTTGGACTAGATAAAGGAGATCATTCTTTACCGCATTCCTTCCCTAGTCTTAATTACTGAATGGGTATTGCCTCAGTCATACTGAGACCTGGGAAAGACTTTAATTTAAGAAAGCAAAGGTCTCCCACTGCATCTAGGGTCATCTCAAGTCATCCTGATCTATATCTTGCCACTGCACCCAGAGAACTCTGGGTCAGAGACTAAGGCTGGTGACTTGGTACAGCTCTCCCTCACTTATATCCATTTCCCTTGAAAATCATGGCATCACCTTTCTGATGTCATGGTCCTCTTCAAGAATGAAAGAATAACCAACAAAAACCAAAAAAAAAAATAAGAATTGCTAGCTCTGGCAATCAATGTGATGAATCAATCTAAATGAAGAGCAGCAGAGTCACATAAGGATAGAAGTTGACAAAATTTTATTACTTCTCAGAAGGAGACAAGGATAAAAATGTTAATAGGTAACAATCTAGGTGCATGGCTTCAGTCATAACTGGCCCTCAGCTGAGGGCAACACAAAGAAGGACAGCTTCTGAATGTGGAGTCATGCGATGGTTTTTACACTCTGGTTGAAGGACATAGAACCCATTAGAACTCAAAAGTAAATAAATTTTCAATAAAGAGCTAGCTGGTAACAAGAGGATAATGGTCTTTACCTACTCTTTGACTTTACTTCAGCTGCATACAACAATGGTCATGCTCTTGATTATGCCATCACCTATAAATGCACCACTTCTATGGTTATGAACTCTTCAGTTCCTTTATCTGATCACAGTTTGTTTTCAATCGGCCTCTGCCATAGCCTTTCAACCCCATTCCCTCTAATACCTTGAACTTTCACCCCCCCCCCCCAGGCTATAACCCTTACCTTGGCTACATTTTTTTCTTTTCTGCCTCTTGACTCTCTGATGAATCAGTTCAATTCTTCATTGTTTTCATCTCTTGAATCTTTTGCTGCCACATATGTTAGTTATTCTAGTCTTGCCAACCATAAACCTTAGCTTATTCCTACTAGCCAGCCTTTGTTCCTATTCATGTGCTACTGAATGAAGATGGATAAATCATGAAACTTTGCTCATTAGATTACACTACAAATTAATGTTACATAATCTTCACTTGGCCTTCCTTGCAGCAAAGCATTACTTTTGTACCTCTTTAACTGATTCAATATCCTACTCATCTCAGCCTTCTCAAACCTTTTAATCCTCAGGCCTCTTATAGCTTTCTCTTTCTCTTCACTCTTAGTCTAGAAAATTGCCTCATATTTCATTGAAAAAAATAATGGGACTAAGTGCAGAAAGCTTCCTTTTACCCACCTGATCCATCCATCCCCACTAGCTATTATCTCATTTCTCCTTCCATTTTAAATTTTGTTTTATTTTCAATTCATGGAACAAAACAAACATTTCCAAGACAGTACAATAAAAAATGATGATTGTATATGAAGTTTAAAATCTACCATGTATAGCTTGCTATCCTCTCCCAAATATTCTAAAAGATTATAGGTTTTGGAACATTATATTTCTTTTTTTTTTAAGTTAATTTATTTATTTTCAGTTTTCAACATTTACTTTGATAACTTTTACCTCCCATCTCCCCTCCCCAAGACTGTATACTCTCTGATGTAGACTCTACATATACATTCTTTTTAAACATATTTTCACATTAGTCATGTTGTATAGAATAATTTGAATGAATGGGAGGAACCATGAGAAAGAAAAAAATGCAAAACAAAATCGTCTGCTACACTCTAAATTCAGACTCCATAGTTCTTTTCTGGATGTCTATGGCATTTTCCATCATGAGTCCTTTGGAATTCCTTTAGGTCCTTGCATTGCAAAGAGGAACTAAGTCTGTCAAAGTCAGTC
This sequence comes from Pseudochirops corinnae, assembly GCA_028646515.1. Lineage (NCBI taxonomy): Eukaryota > Metazoa > Chordata > Mammalia > Diprotodontia > Pseudocheiridae > Pseudochirops > Pseudochirops corinnae. Next base: position 79,910,249 of record CM053588.1, on the reverse strand, counting down.
ATCACACACTGTGGCTATTACTGTGTAAAATGTTCTCCTGGTTCTGCTCACTTCATTCAACATCAGTTCATATAAGTCTTTCTAGGTTTTTTATGAAGTTCAACTGTCCATCATTACTTATAGCACAATAGTATTCCATTACATTCTTATACCACAACTTGTTCATCCATTCCCCAATTGATGGACATTCCCCTCAATTTCTAGTTCTTGACCACCATAAAAAAAGCTGCAATAAATATTTTTATATGTGTTGGTTCTTTTTCCATTTTAATGATCTCTTTGTGATACAGCCCTAGAAGTGGTTATTGCTGGGTCAAAGTGTATCTGAATTTTTATAGTCCTTTGGGCATAGTTCCAAATTGTTTTAGAGAATGGTTGAATCAGCTCACAACTCCACCAACAATGACTTACTGTGGAATATTATATTTCAAAGAGTGAGAGTTGGGGTTGCTTCCAGCAAAATTGAATATAATTGTGAATGGGGGGGGGGGAAATGTCATTTGAAGAATTAAGAGACTTTCAACTATTTATGACAAAAATACCAGAACTCAATAGAAAATTCAACATAAAAGATTCAGAAGAATTATAGGGGAAATGTTATAGTCTCCTCCAATTTTTGTTAGATTCCTTGAGAAGACTGTCTCATAGATAATGTCTCCACTTCCTTTTCTCTGATTTCTTAACTCGCTACAGTTTGGTTTCTGATTTTGTTATTCTACTTAATCTGCTTTCTCCAAAGTCAGTAATGATTTTTTTTCACTGCAAAAGTGTGGACATCTAGGTAATTTAATAACTCAGTCTTTGACAAAGTGGAAAACATCAATTACCTAGCAAATTCTTGTGGAGCACACTTTCCTGGACTCTTTTCTTCTCCCCCTATTCTATTTCTTGTCTATCTTTTATAGTATGATCTTCAATATTAAGGTCATGTATTGTGTAATATGTTATAACTTGGTCAAAGTCTCGTTTCTGTCAGACTGTTTTCCAGGTTTCCCAGTAGCTTTTATCAAATAAAGAGTTTTATTTCCCCCTTGGTAATTGCACTTTTTCAGACAATAGATTATTGAACTAATATTGTTCCTGAATTTTCCTCATCTAGTCTGTTCCATTGATCCATCTTTCTAATCTTTAACTAATATAAGCTGGTTTTGATGATTTCTGCTTTACAATATACTTTGAGGCATGGAAATGCTGTTCTTCCTTTGTCCTAACTTTTCACCATTTCCCTTGATAATCTAGATCTTTTGTTTTTTTTAAATAAATTTTGTTATTTTACCCAGTTCTGCAAATTATCCTCTGGGAAATTTTATTCTTATATCATTGAAAGTATAAATTAATTTTGCTATTATTTTAATATTGTGGTTCCATGTTCTACTCAAATTCCAAAAATTCTGCCTCCTTTTTCCCCTTTGTGTTACAATATTTATTCATACATATCTGAACTAATTTATGAGATCTACATGGCATATTTCCTTCTATTGTTACTGTTTTTTTCTATTGATTTATCTTTTTTATGATCAAGGTATTTGAATTTTCTTTCTCCTAAAATCTTTGGAAATTTTAGTCTTCTTTTCTCTCTTATTATTCCCTTTCTGACTCCCTCTCCTTTGACTATGGTTTCCTTGGAGGCTGAATATTAAAGTGTCTCAGCCTCTTCCAATGATGGGCAATTTATGGTTCACCACCTTAGGATTCTGCCCCAACTGAATTTTGAGTGTTCAGAACAGGTACCAGCCAGATGCTGTTCTCTATTCCTTAGCCTTGATGGAGTGCTGCATAGCATGCCTCATCTTACACCCCACACATCCACACTCATAGTATCTTGTTCTGCTCTCTTTGTAATTTAATTTTTGATCCACCACCAACAGTTCAGAGCTTTGTAGAACAGGTGCTACAGGATTGTCTTTCCCAGCCTTAACAGTTCAGAACTTTGTAGTACTGGTGGTACAATGTTGTGTAATGCCTCCCTCCACAGGCTTTTGTTTCTGTAGAACTATCTAAACAGATTCCCATAGTCTGGAACTGAAGCTTCCATGGCACTGAAAAGATGAAAGGGGGTGGGACTGGAGTCTACTGTTTCACTTAGTGATTTTATCAATTGCTGGAGATTCAATTATCATCTCTAAACCAACGACTCTCAAGGCTACTTATCTCAAGTCTTCTCCTTATTTGATAAAAGCTACTGGGAAACCTGGAAAACAGTTTGAGAGAAATGAGACTGACCAAGTTATAACATATTACATAATACATGACCTTAATATTGAAGATCATACTATAAAAGATAGACAAGAAATAGAATAGGGGGAGAAGAAAAGAAAGTCCAGGAAAGTATACCCCACAATAATTTGCTAGGTAATTGATGTATTCCACTTTGTCAAAGACGGGAGAATTAAATTACCTAGATGTCCACTCTCAAGTCTACCATGTAACATTTCAAAGTACATATCCTTTATACATGTTAAACTTAATTTATCTAAAACTGAATATATTTCCCACCAAAAATTGTCCCCTCTTCTTAGCTGTCCAATTACTGAAGGGGCAGAGGCAAGATGGCAGGATAATTGCAGCAACCCAGCAGAACAAGCTCAACATTTCTTTTCAAATGACTTTAAAGTTATGCCTTAAATTGAATTCTGGAGGGACAGAGTTAAGAAAAGATCATGGTGTGACATTTCCAATCTAAGACAACATGGAAAGTTGGCAGGAGAGGTCTGTGATACCAGAATGGTAGTCAACCTTGAGCAGCTGCAGTGTCAGAACTGGTAGTTGACTTTGGACACAGCTGTGACAACAGCAGTAGCAGCTTTAGGAGCTCTCAGTCCAGAGATGATAAGGAAATCAGAAAAATGGTCTGAAAATATTATAAGGGTTCCTTTGATGGCACTAGGTGCAGAATCTGGTGCTATTTTGCAACTCTATTACCCATACACAATCCAGGTCCACAGTTATAGGATGGAAAGGAGTGCTGGAACTTGTGGCCACAGAAGACCAGGGAACTTTGTCATAGTTCCATGGCCAAAAGAAACTCTAGGACTTGTGGGTATTGGGGAGCAGATGTTCTTCCTGAATAAATACCAGGGTCTAGAGCAGGAGAGCAGTAACCACATTTTTCCCTAGATCACACAATCCTAGAAACACAAAAGACTTGTAGATCCCCAGAAATAGCTCTGTAAACAGAAGTACAACAAAGTCAGAATCTTGGGACAGTGCCTCTCTACCCCCAGTAACCCCATCAGAGGAGAAGAGCCCAACTTTAATATAAAGTTTAAAGTTTAAAAAGGCTGGAAAAATTAGTGAAAAACTAAAAAAAAATGACTTGACCACAAAAACCTACTATAGTGATAAAGAAGACCAAACACAAACTCAGAAGACATCAAGCTGCATGTGAAAAAAAAAGCTACATACAAAGAATGAATGAAAAAGTCAAATTGGACAGAAGCTCAACAAATGGTAAAAGAAGTGCAAAAATTGACAAACAAGAAGAACTCCATAAAAGGCAGAACTGACCAAGTTCACTGAAGAAGATAATTCCTTAAAGATTAGAATTGTGCAAGTGGAATCTAATGACAATATGAAACATCAAGAAAAAAAAAGCAAATCAACAGAATTTTAAAAAACCAGAAGAAATATATAAATGAAGAACAATTGAGCTGAAAAAATAGATCCAGGAAAGATAATTTAAGAATAATTGGACTTCTTGAAACCCATGATAAAAAAAGGCCTAGATATCCCTTTTCAAGAAATAATTAAGGAAAAATTTCCTGATATTTTATAAACAGAAGATACAATAAAAATGGAAAGAATCCACTTATCACCTCCTGGAAGAGAGCATAAAATGAAAACTCCCAAGAATATTATAACCAAATCTCAGAGATCCCAGGTTAAGGAAAAATATTGTAGGTATCCAGAAAGTAACAATTTAAATATCATGGAGACACAGTCAGAATAATGTGATATATAGCAGCTTCCACATTAAAGGATCAGAGGGCTTAAAATGTGACGTTCTGTAGGGCAAAACGACTATATGAAAACCAAGAACCTAGCAAAACTGAGTATAATCTTTCAGGAGATAAAAAGGATATTCAATGAAATAGAGAACTTTCAAGTATTCCTAATGAAAAAAATAAAGCTGAATAGAAAATTTGACTTTCAAATTCAAGACTCAAGAGAAAAAGAAAAAGGTAAACATAAATGAGAAATCATGAGGGATTCAATAAGGTTAAACTTTACATTCCTACATGGGAAGAGATTTGTAGCTCCTAAGAGCTTTCTCATCATTAAGGTAGTTAGAAGAAGGATACATAGACTGAGCACATAGATGTGAGTGAATGTGATGAGATTATATGTAAAAAAATAAATAAATAAAATTAAGGAGTGAGAAAGAAGTGCACTGGGAGAAGGGGAAAGAGAGCAGTAGAATGAAATAAATTATATCACATTAAAGAGACATGATAGAGCTTTTACAGTGGAGGGGATAGTGAGAGAGATAGGAGTAATGGTTGGACTTACTCTCATTAGAATTGACTCAAAGAGAAAACAATATATACAACCATTTGTTTATAGAAATCTATATTACCCTACAGGAAAGCAGGAGGAATGGAGATAAGAAAGGGAGGGACTTAAAAGGAGTGAGGGTAATTTGGGGAAATCAGTAGTCAGGAGCAAAACACTTTTGAGGAGGAGCAGAGTGAAAGAAGTTGGGGATTATGATAAACAGGGTAATTGGATGAAGAGATACATGATATTTGTAACTGTGAAAAAAAATTACAAAAAGTTTCTCTGATAAGGATCTCACCTCTCAAACATGTAGAAAATTGAGTAAATTTATGAAAATTAGAGCTATTCTCCAATTGATAAATGGTCAAAGCTTACCAAGAGACAATTTTCAGATGAAGTAATTAAAGTTACATATAGTCACATAAAAATTCCCCAAATCACTATAATTATTGAAATGCAATTTAAAATAGCTCTAATGTACCGTTCTACACTTATCAGATTGGCTAATATGACAGAAAAAGAAAAAAAGACAAATATTGGAGGGGATGTCATAAAACTGACATTGAGGCATTGTTGGTGACTGATTCAATCATTTTGGAGAGTAGTTTGGAACTATTCTCAAAGGGCTATGAAAACAAGTATACACTTTGTCTCAACAACACCACTACTAGGTATGTATCTCAAAGACATTAAAAAGGAAAAGTGCCTCTATATACAAAAATATTCATAGAAGCTCTTTTAGAGATGACAAAGAATTGGGAATTGAGAAGATGCCCATCAACTGAGGAATGCCTGAATAAGTTGTGGTATATGATTGTTATAGAGCACTATTATATTATAAGTAATGATCAATAGGATGTTCACAACAATGTGAAAAGACTTACATGAACTGACACAAAGTGAAATAAGCAGAACCAAGAGAAGACTGTATGCAGTAACAATGATATTGTACAAAGATCAATTGTGAATGACTTAACTGTTTTCAGCAATACAATGATCCAAGACAGTTCCAAAGAATTTATGATGAAAAATTCTATACATCTTCAGAAAAATCACTGATGGAGTTTGAATGCAGGTCAAAGCATACACTTTTAAAACTTTATTTTTTTGTCTTTGTTTTCTTTTACAAAATGAGTAATATGGAAATACATGTTTTAAATAACTGCGCATGTATAATCCATATCAAATTGTTTGTCATCTCAGGGATGGTGGAGGGGAGGGAAGCAGAGATTTTGGAACTGAAAATTAAAAAAAAAAATTAAAAATGGTTTTTCACATGCAATTGTGGGGAAAATATTAAATGTATTTAAAAAATGAAAACCTCCAAAATAAATTGTCAAGTAAAATTGCCACATTATCTTAGAACCATGGGGTAAAATCAGAATTGAGAGAATTCACTGTTCACCTCCTAAAAGATATCCCTACATGAAAATCACAAGAATATTATTGTCAAATTCCAGAGCTCCAAGGCTAAGGAGGAAAAAGAGAATATAAGCAGTAAAAAAGAAACAAATTAATATCATGGAGCCACAGCCAAATTCCCTCAGGATTTGGCAGCTTCTACATTAAAATAATTGAATGCTTGAAACATAATATTCTAGAAGGCAAAGGAAATAGTATTACAGCCAAAAATAACCTACCTGGCAAAACTACATAATCCTTCTGGGGGGAAATGGACATTTAATGAAATAGAGGACTTTCAAGCATTCTCAGTGAAAAGACCAGAGCTAAATGGAAAATCTGACATTGAAACACAAGACTAAAGAGAAACATATAAAGATAAAAATGGAAGAGTAATGATTAAGGACTCAATAAGTTTAAACTGTTTTTTGAAAGATGATATGTGTAACTTCTAAGAACTTTATCCTTATTAGGGATACTTAGAAGGGTACTTAGAAGGAGTCTACACAGAGAACATGGGTGCAAGTTGTTTATGTAGGGGTGACCTCAAAAAAATGAAGGGGTGAGAAAGAGGAAATTACTGGGAGGAGGAAAAATGAAGGATGGTAAAATTATTTCATATAAAAGAGATATGCAATGAAGAACTTTTACATTGTAGGAGAAAATGGAGGGGATGGTGGGTAATGTTTGAACCTCACACTCATCAGAATTGATTCAAAGAGGGAAGCATATATGTACACACTCAGTTGGGTTTAGAAGTATATCTTACCTGACAAGGAAATAGGAGGGGGAAAAAGAGAAGAGGAAGGACTGATAAAGGGTAGATCAAGGGAGACAACGATCAGAAGCAAAACACAAGTAAAAAGAGAGAGAAGGATTAACAGGAGAAAACAGCATGGAGAGAAATATGTTAGTGATCATAGCTATGAATGTCAATGGAATGAACTCACCCATTATACAAAAGTAGATAGTAGTATGGGTTAGAAATTAGAATCCAACTATATGTTGTTTCCAAGAGACATACCTGAAACAGAAAGACATACACAGAGTTAAAATAAGTGTCTGGAGAAGACTCTATTATGCTTCAGTTGAAGATTAAAAGATGAGTGGCAATCCATCTCAGACAAAACAAAAGCTAAATTAGATCTAGTAAAATTAAATAATCAGAGAAGCTACATTTTACTAAAAGGTATCATAGACAATATGTTAATACAAAAAATTACAGCTAATCTCTCTGATAAAGGCCTCATTTATCAATATATAGAGAACTGAGTCAAATTTATAAAAAAAAAAAATGAGCCATTCCCAATTGACAAATGGTCAATCAGTATGAACAGACAGTTTTGGGAAGAAATCCAAACCACCTGCAGTCATATAAAAATGTTATAAATCATTATTGATTAGAGAAATGCAAATTAACATAACTCTCAGGTACCACCTCATACCTGTCAGACAGAAAGGAAAGGAAAGGACATGACAGAAAGGAAAAATGATAAATGTGGGAGGGAATGTGAAGAAAAACAAAAAAACAGGTACGTTAATGAATGCTGGAATTGTGTACTAATCCAATCATTCTGGAAACAATTTTGACCTAAGTTCAATGCACTTTGACCAAACAATACCATCATTAGATCTGTATCCCAAAAAAATCAAAAGGAAAAGGGAAAAGACCTATACGTACAAAGAGTATTTGTAGCAGCTCTTTTTGTGGTGGCAAAAAATTAAAAATTAAGGGGATGTCTATCAACTGGGGAATGGATGAACAGGTTTTGCTACACAATTGTGATGGAATATTTTTATGTTATAAGAAATGATGAGAGGGATGGTTTCAGGAAGACCTATATAAACCAATGCAAAGTGAAGTGAGAGGAACTAGATCATTGTACACAGTAGCAGATACATTGTAAAAATGCTCATCTATGAAAGAGTTAACTACTCCAAGGTAATTCTGAAGGACTTATGATGAAAAGAGAACTGATGAAATCTGAGTGAAAATTAAATTATAATTTTCTCACTTTTTTCTTGCTTTTATTTAGCAACATGGCTAATGTGAAAATTTGTTTTGCATGATTTCACATATATAATTGATATATTGTTTGCCTTCTTAGTGGGAATAGGAAGGACTGGAAGGAGAGAGAGAATTTGGAGCACAAAGTTTAAAGAACATCTGAAAAGATTTTTTAAAAAAGTGTTCTCACTCTTATTAAAAACAAACAGACAAACAAAACAACAACAACAACAAAAACCAACCTCCAAACTTTCCAATTGCTGCTGTGGTCAACTTCATCTTCCCAGTTAACCATATTCATAATCTAGGTGTCATTCTTGACTCCTCATTTTATTTCACCCCTCATATTTAATCTATTGCTAAGTTTTGATTTTACCTTTGTAAAAATCTCTCATGTATGCCCTATTCTATTTTCTAGTGTTTCCCATACCCTAGTATAGACCATCATCACATCAGAATGGATTGTTGCAATAGAATGTAGGATGTTTTCCCTGTGTCATATCTCTACAATTCCAGTCCATGCTCATCTCAGCTGTTAAAAAGTGATCTTAAAGGGCAGGTCTGACCATGTCATTCCCCTCTCAGTATACTCCAGTATCTCTCTATCACCTCCGGGATCAAAAATACCATTACTACTTTACTATTCAAAGATTCTGACAACCTGGCTTCCCTTTTATGCCTTATTACATGTTATTCAATCTATACTGTGCAATCCAATGACACTAGCCTTCTTACTTTTCCTCACATAAGACACTCCATCTCCTGTCCACATTTTTTTTCTGGCTGTTTCCCCAAGAATATTACTTTTTTCCTAGGTTCTCTTATTTCCTCAGGTTCCACTAAAATTTCATCTTTTCATAAGAAGTGCTATCTTATACCTCTTAATTATAATCTTCTCTCTCCTGATTATCTCTAATTTATCTTGTCTATTTGAACACAGTTGTCTGCTCCATTAGATTATGAGCTCTTTGAGAACAGGGCTTATACATATATATATACATATGTGACCCTGGGCAAGTCAACCCAGGTTGTCTCACCCTTATCCCCCCCCAAAAATAACTTGAGGCTAAAAATGCTTTGGAGTGTATCTGCCAGGATTTACCCATGGACTTTATGAATCTAACCATGCAGAAATGTATACCTAAATAATTGGATGAAGATTGATTGCTCATGTTTAGGAGAAACTAGGTATTGCAGCGAATAGAGCACCAGCCCTGGACTCAGGAAGACCTGAGTTCAAATCTTGGCTCAGACACTTAAAACTTAATAGCCATGGAACCTTGGGCAAATCACTTAACCCCAAAACCCCAATTGCCCTGCCCTCCCCCCTCTAAAAAGCAAAAAATAAAAAATAAAAAATTACTCGTGTGTAGAGTGAACTAATATGACAAAATGGCAATATTAACACACATTGCTGTATCATTCCAACTCCCAATAGGGTATCTTACAGTCCTAGAAAAATATATTAAAATACATGTGGATCAATGAAAGTTTAAGAATATGAAGGATTTATTTTTTTTAGGTAAGAAAGAAGGTAGTTTATCATTAGCAGTTCAAACTGTACTACAAAGCTGTAGTCATTAAAGCAGTTTTGTGCTTGTAAGAGAATAAATGGGAAAGAAGATATGAGAGGAAGAGGGGAAGGAAGATGGGGGATAAAGATCAGTGGAAGAGATTAGATGTGCAAGAAATAGAAAAAAAAATTAGTACAGTGTTTGATAAAGTCAAAGATCCAATTTATGGGGGAAGTACTAATTATATGACAAAAACTGCTGAAAATGGGACAGCAATATGGCAGAAATTGTGTTTGGATCAATTCCTCACCTTATACATAGATATAAGATTCAAATGGATACATGATCTAGATATAAAGGGTACATTGTACACAAATTAGAGGAACTAATTTTCAGTTCTATGGATAAAGGAAGACTTCATAATGAAACAACTGATGGGATCAAAGAAAGTAAAAGGGACAACACAGCAATTTTGTAGGATCAGTCATGCCTCTCTAATGAAAACATGAGACATTAATGAAAAACAGATTAGTGAACAGAAAAAAAAGGGAAAGAAAGTGTTGAGAAGGATGTCATCAAGTGTTTTAAGGGGTATAATGTGGAAAAAAGGACCAGGCTTTCTTTACTTGGCTCCAAAAGATAGTCCTAGTAGCAGTAGATGAATTTATAGAGATAAATTATTTTAAAATCAAAACAACACAGCATTACCTAACAATATAAGCTGTTTCAAAGCTGCCTCTGGAGGTAGAAAGTTGCCCATTATCACAATCACAGACTATATGACACTATCTGGGATGTTGTATGAGGGATTTAGGTTCAGGTACAGGTACTCATAATACATGCCATCTGAGGTTCTGTCCAACTCTGAAAGTAGATGATTCTCTGATCCCATACTCTGTCTAAGTGTCATTCTTGTTCATCTTTTGTTTTCAAAGAGGACGAATGACAACCCAGGGTGAGGACTTGTGTATGAATTAGACTTACGTGAGGCAGAATTGCTCAAAGTCATCAGCCTCACTCTCTCTTCTAGAGTCATTGAAATCCAGTGGGAGGACAAAAGTCAGGATGGTTGGTGATGGCCAGGGAGGTAGAGTTATCTGTGCAACAATCATCTGAGTAAAAAGTACATGGACAAAAAGCAGAACTTTAAATGTTCTGATTAATATCTCAAGACTCCTAACCTCAATCTTTGGTTTCTTCCTTCTCTTGTATGAATTCCTGGGTTTTGGTAGGAAAAAAAAAAAGTTTTAACTTTTTCTTCATGCCAGGGCATGAGAATTTTGTAGGGATCAGAAAAAAGGGTAATCCTCTGTGATGACAAACCTTTGTAACATTTACATTTTCACAGACTCAGCAGATGGCAATTAAGTGAAGAAGCCCAAAGAATGCTGGATGACATAAGCGAGAGCCATCCTCATCTCATAATTGAATCTTCCAACTGATTCAATTCAATAAGTGTTCACCTCCTGAAAGAACTCGCAAAACAAAAACTTTAAGGAATAATATAGTCCAAATCCAGAACTCTTAGATCAAAGAGAAAATGCTACCAGGAGACAGAAAGAAATCATTCAAATATCATGTGTCCACAGTAAGGATCATGCAAGATATAGCAGCTTCCATGTTAAAGGAGTAGAAGACTTGGAATATGATATTCTAGAAGGCACAGGAGCTAAGATTATAGCCAATATCAACCTACAAAGAAAAACTGAATGTATTCTTACAGGGGAAAATAGAAATTTAATAAAAACATAAGTTTTCTAGTATTCCTGATGAAAAGACCAGATCTGAATTTAAAAAAAAAAATGACATTCAAACGCAAGACTCAAGAAAAGCCTAAAACGGTAAATATGGAAGAAAAATCATAAGGAATTTAATAATGTTAAACTGTTTACATTCCTATATGGGAAGATGATACATGGAACTCCTAAGAATTTTATCATTATTAAGGCAGTAAAAAGAAGCCTACGTAGACAGAGGTATTGATGTGTTTATTATGCTGGAATGATCCAAAGCAGGGAAAACAAATGGAAAGATGAGAAAAGAGGATGCACAGGGAGAAGGGGTAAGAAAGAGAAAGAATGGAGAAAATTATCTCATGTAAAAAAGGCACACAAAGAAGAATTTTACAACAAAGAGTAAAATGGGGGGAGGAGGCAGCATTTGAATCTTGCTAAGGGCTTAAGTGGTTCCAGAATAGAACCAAAGACACAGACAAACACAGAGTTAGGTATACAACTTCACCATACCAAGCAGGGAAATAGGAGGGGAAGGGCCTAAGAGAAAAGGGGGGAGGGTTGTAAGAAGGAAGGTAGATTAAGGGAGACAGAGATAACACAAACAAACAAGAAACTAACGGATTTTTAAAGAGAGGACAATGTGAGGGAAAAAGGATAAAGAGAAAAGAATAGGATAGAGGAAAACACACATTTTGCAATCACAACTGTGAATGTAAATAGGATGAATTCACACATAAAATGGAATAGCAAAATTCATTAGAAACCAGATTCTAACAATGTGGAGACACATTTCAAAGAGAAAGATACAATAAAGAGCTAAAATAAGAGGCTACATACCATACAAATCAAAACTACCTAAAAAGTATTTTATAGAGTTAGAAAAAATAACAAAATTCATCTGGAAGAACAAAAGGTTCTGAATATCAAGGGAATTAATGAAAAAGAAATGCTAGGGAAGGTGGCCTAGCCATAATAGATTTAAATTGTATTAGAAAGCAGCAATTATTAAAACTATTTGGTACTGGCTAAGAAATAGAGTCATAGATCAGTGGAATAGGTTAGGTACACAGGACACAGTAGTCAATGACTATAGTAATCTACTGTTTGATAAGCCACAAAACTCCAACTTCTGGGATAAGAGCTCACTATTTGACAAAAACTGCTGGGAAAATTGGGAGTAGGCAGAAACTGGGCATATACCAACTTCTGACACTGTATACCAAAATAAAGTACAAGTCGGCACATGATTTTGATATAAAGCCTGGTGCTATAAGCAAATTAGGAGATCAAGGAATACTTTATCTGTCAGATTTATGGAGAATGGAGGAATTTATGACTAAAGAAGTATTAGAGAACATTGTGAAATGGAAAATGGATAACTTTGATTGCATTAAATTAAAAGGGTTTTTGCACAAACAAGGCAATGCAACCAAGATTAGGAGGGAAGCAGAAAACTGGGAAATAATTTTTACAACCAGTGTCCCTGATAAAGGCCTTCTTTCTAAAATATATAGAGAACTGAGTCTAATTTATAAGAATACAAGTGTTTTCCCATTTGATAAATGGTCAAAGGATATGAACAGGCAGTCTTCAGAGAAAGAAATTGAAGCTATCTATAATCATAGCAAAAAAAATTCTCTAAATTGCTATTGATTAGAAAAATGTAAATCCAAACAATTCTGAGGTACCAAATCACACCTATCAGATTGGCTAACATGATAAGACAGAAAAAAAACTATAAATACTGGAGAGGTTGTGGGAAAATTGGAACAGTAATGTATTGTTGGTGGAGTTGTGAACTGATCCAAAATTTTGGAGAAAAATTTGGAACTATTCCCAAAGGGCTATAAAAATTCAAAATGCACTTCTAGGGATGTATCCCAAAAATATCATAACAATAGGAAAAGGACCCACATGTACAAAAATATTTATAGCAACTCTTTTTGTGGTTGCCAAGAACTGGAAATTGAAGGGATGCCCATCAGTTGGGGAATGGCTGAACAAGTTGTGGTATAGGAATGTAATGGAATACTCCTGTGCTATGAGAAATGATGAGCAGACATTTTTGAGAAAAACCTGGATAGACTTACCTGAACTGATGCTGAGTGAAGTGAGCAGAAGCAGGAAAACATTATATACAGTAATAACTACATTGTGTGATGATTGACTTTGATAGACCAGCTCTTTTCATCAATGCAAGGACCTAAAAGACCTCCAAAAGTCTCATGATGAAAATTTCTATCCATATCCAGGGAAAGAAATATAAAGTCTGAATGTAGATCAAAACATACTATTTGCTCTCTTTTTTGTTGTTTTTTTTTCTTTCTCCTGATTGCTCCAATTTATTCTATTTTTTTTTCTATACAACATGACTAGTATGAAAATATGTTCAATAAGAATGCATATGTAGAGAGCCTATGTCAGACTGCATGCCATCTTGGGAAGGGGGGAGTAGAAGGAGGTACAGAAATTTTAAAATTTGTGGAAGTGGATGTTGAAAACTAGAAGTAAGTAAATTTAAAAAATAAAATAAGGGACTGGAGCAAAATCTATTATGCTTCAATTGAATTAAAAAAGGTAGGTGTGCAATAAGGATCTTAGATAAAGCAAAAACATAGACCTTGATATATTTTATAGTAATTGATCATATTAATAATAAAAACAAAGAAAAATCATGTCATTTCAATCAATGCAGAAA
>CM053588.1:79855992-79895895 GCA_028646515.1 Pseudochirops corinnae | reverse complement strand
TCTCTCACTGACTTGGGACTCACTTTGTGCACACTTCCCACCACCATGGCTGTGCTCTGGTTTGACTATCGCCGCATAGCCTTTGATGCCTGCTTGGTCCAGATGTTTTTCCTCCATTCCTTCTCTGTTGTGGAGTCTTCAGTGCTTCTGGCCATGTCTTTTGACCGTTTTGTGGCCATCTCCAATCCCCTACACTATGCATCTGTCCTTACCAACAGTGTCATTGGCAGGATTGGACTGGCTATTGTGACCCGTGCAACTGTTTCTCTCTTTCCTGTACCTTTCCTGCTGAAGAGGCTGAACTTTTGCCCTGAGAAAGTCCAGCTTTCTCATTCATTCTGCTTCCATGCTGACATGATGAAGAGGGCCTGTGCTGACATCACTATCAACATCTTATATGGGCTTTATGTTGTTCTGTCCACAGGATTTGTGGATTCCTTACTAATTGCTCTTTCCTATGGGCTTATCTTGTACGCAGTGATGGGGTTAGCATCTCCTCAAGAACGAATGCGAGCTCTCAACACCTGTGTCTCCCATATTCTAGCTGTTCTGGTTTTCTATATCCCTGGTGTTGGAGTGTCCATTATCCACCGTTTTGGTAGGCATGCACCCCCCATTGTGCATACCCTTGTTGCGTATGTCTACTTAGTAGTGCCCCCTGTACTCAACCCCATCATCTACAGTGTCAAGTCCAAGCACATTCGGGAGGCAATGCTTAGGTTGCTAAGGAGAAAGGGCTAAAATTGATTTGTGTAGGGAATAGTCACAACATTCCAGGAACCTACTGGAGGGAGGTGGGTATCAACTGTCAGCACCATATACAGAGTAACTCTTTTGGAAAGCCTTTAAGAACCTTGAATAGAGGAGAAGGGAAGGAGGGGCCACAAATTTGAGAGGTGAGCCATAATGTCCATCTTCAAGGAGCTCCAATGGGTCGGATGAGATGATCTTTTAGTCCCTTTTAATTTTAAAACTATGAGTCTAATCCTAGTGTGAGAGGAGTCAAATACACAATTTATTTGGTGCATAAAGACTCCAGCATTGAGAAATGTATTCCCATTATCATGGAAGAGGGATAAATTATGTGCAATGGGTAAAACTATAGACTCAAAGCAGAAGACTTAGCCCTAATTCTTGAATATGACACTTTTTAAAGAAATGTGCCTTTAGGTAGACCACCTAACCTCCCTTAGCCTCAGGTTCCCTCCTCAGTACTCCCTCATCCCTCTTCATCAGTTTTCCTGTGGTTTCTATTTTTCTCACAAGTCTGTTATCAGAGTTGAATGAAGTCATGTGCATGGTGTACTTTAGATCAATATAGAGTTTATAAATATGTGCTAACAAAATCAATCTAATTAACTAAGGCTGCCATCAATTAAGGAAGATTTTCTCAATCCAATTACTTTGCTAAATCTGACTCCTCCTTTCTTACTTAGGATGCTCTACATCTTAGTTCATCCTGATTCTCATCAAAATCCCTTCTCTCTGAGTTATGCATGATGAGAATCTTTCAATGTTCAGTCATGCCTGATTCTGATATGAGACTTCTGAAATCTGTATGTGTTATGTATTTGTATTTACATCAGTGTACCTAGCTTGAATTGGTGTCCCAAAGGACACCTAACATTGTTTTATATTCAAAGCAGTGCCTCATGCATTTAGGTACTTAATACTTTATAACAAATGATGGGTTAATGTCGATGATGGAGGAAGTGGATATAGCAATGGCAATTTAAGCAGTCTGGTACTTGAAAAAAAAAAAACAACAGTAGACATGGAATTAGAGGATTAGCCCTCAGGTCTTTGACCACCCCTTGTAGGCCAGTCTTGAGCAACTTATTTAATTTCCATAAATATTCAATTTCAGTTATGTTCTGTGTCAAATGGAGATATGCCAGTTGCAAAAGATTGTTGGTAAGATCAAATGGGCATGAAAGTAAAAGGATTTTTTAAATTTCCAAATGCTATGTTATTGTGAAATACAATTCAGTGGTAGAAATAAGATTCATGATTTTGATTCATTTATTTATTTTTCCTTGATTTTGATTGTTACCATACCCGAAATATAGGCAACATTGCCACTCATTGTTTAGATAACACTTACTGTAAGTCATTTTATTATATATTGTTAATTACATTTTTATTATGTAGAAAATCTTCCAATGATTTCAATGTTGACAAAATAAACCAGAATTATTTATTTGAATTCTATTTATAAAGGCTTATATTTTCCTGCTCTTACATACTCACCAGTTCAAAGCACCAAAGAGATAGTTTTCAAATGTATATCCCTTTACAAATTTTATGTAACTAATTATTTTTTTCAATATTTCAATGAATTCAATGTCATACAATTGTGAGTAGTCTCTTCTAGATCAGGTTATCATCTCAATATCCCAAACACATCATTCATCAGACTGGAAGTGTTATAATTAAATCTTTGAACATTTTGGGCATACCAATAAAACAATTGGACTATGCAACTATTATCCCTCACTTTTAAAACATGGCTGACTAGGGGTGGCTAGGTGGCACAGTGAATAGAGCACCAGCCATGAAGTCAGGAGGATATGAGTTCAAATGCGACCTCAGACACTTAACACAAAAACTAGCTGTATGACCTTGGGCAAGTCACTTAACCTCAATTGCCCTACCTTCCTCCCTCCAAAAAGCAAAATAAACAAAAATATGGATGACTGCTTCTGTTCAAATATTTCCCATCAAGTTTTGTGGTTATTGTTTGTTTGTTTGTTTTGGAGGAGTAAGGCAAGGCAATTGGGGTTAAGTGACACCCAAGGTCACACAGTTAGTAAGTGTGTCATGGGTCTGAGGCCAGATTTGAACTCAGGTCCTCCTGACTCCAGGGCTGGTGCTCTATTCACTGTGCCACCTAGTTGCCCCCTGTCAAGTTTTTAATGGCAATTTGGGGGGCACAAGTAGACATAGAGAATTTTTGAGAAAATATAACATTCATTTTTGCTTTAAAATTCCTATGAAGCCTAGGCATAAAAGATTTCTTAGATACTATTTTTAAAAATATCTTTCAAAACCCAAAGCTAACATTATACACAATGGAAAACATTAAAAACTTCACCTATAAATATGGGAGCAAAGCAAGAATGTTATCTTTTCTATGGTGCTTTTTAAATCATAGTTTCAAAAGTTATAGAGAGAGCAATAAGAGAAGAGAAACAAATTAAAGGCAGAAACAAAGGCAAAGTGGAGATAAAACTGCCCCTATTACTGATGGCATACATAATGATTTACCTTGGAAATTCTCTATGATATGCAAAGAAAATTTTTGAGAGAACAAATAGCTTCAGTAAAGTATGATACAAAAAACTGTAAAAATTAATTGGATTACCATATAGCAATAAAGAAGCCATACACTGCTCATATGCACTTTCCTCTTATTAAACCACAGGTTTCAATAGGCAGACGTAATGAAGGCAGGGTGGCTAGGTGACACACTGGATACCATGCTGGGGCTGAAGTCAGAAAGACTCAGATTCTTGAGTTTAAATCTGCCCTCAGACACTTACCAGCTGTGGGAGCCTGGGCAAGTCACTTAATCCTGCTTGCCTCAGTTTCCTCATCTGTAAAATGAGCTGGAGAAGAAAATGACAAGCCACTCCAGTATTTTTGATGAGAAAACCCCAAACGTGATTGTGAAGAGTCAGACATAAGTGAAACAACTGAACAACAACAACAATAATGAAGGCATTCTATATTTATAGTCCCATACTTCACAATCCCTAGCAATGCTTTCTGAGTTCCTTTTCATGGTCAATTTTACTCCAACTGGAATCACCAGGTTTATAGTAGTGGTTTATTGGTTTATATATTTTTGGATGCTTTGAAAAACATAATCTCAAAATTTCTACTATGGTCTTAGAGTTGTTATAGACAATAGATATAGTTTAGTCTCACTTATATCTAAAGAAGAATCTTTCTTATAACGTTCCCACCAAGTAGTCATCTAGCTTTGGTGAGCTTCAATGAAGGAACCCACTTCCTCTCTACCTTGTTCCACTTCTGTATAGCTCTAATGGTTAGGAACCTTTTATTTACTTGGAGTGTAATTATTTTTCTCTGAAACTTTCTGGTATTCCTCATAATTTTTCTTTCTAGGGTCAAGCAATACAAGTCTAAGCCTTCTTCTTCTTGAAAGTCATTCAATTACTTGAAATTCACTCGTTTCCTCTAAGTCATCTCAAAACCAGATTTCCCTTGTGTGTACATTCTAGATAGCTCCTCTGAAAAAAGATAGCGTACGTCTATTTTGTCTGTCACTTTGCACATGTTATCAGGGAGTCACCAACTCCTTCCACACAAAGCCCCTCTATACCTGTGACTATTTCTGGACTTTTTGCTGGTAATATCAATAGAGTCACATCATCAGCCCTTGGAGTAAAAGAAACTACTTCCTGTTTAGAAGTTCTAGTTCTACCCTATATTTTAAAAAGTCTCATAATTATATAGCTCCAGATGTTCAATTATTCTCTTTTTACTTCTCTGTGTTGTAAGATTCTTCTCAAACTCTTCAGATATATTTTCTTCTTCCTTTTCTCTTTGTAATTCTTTTCTTTCTTGGTAGGACTTGAAAGGTATCATGACATAGTATATAACTTCCTAGATTTAATATAAGGACTCCTTAATTAAATCTTGCTCCAGACATTTGCTACCAGTGCAATCATGCACAAATCATCAAAATTCTCCAAACCTCAGTTTCCTCCTCCATCAAATGGGGATAATGATACCTGAGACCTTCATGGTCCTATTGTGCATGAAAATGGTTTAAACACCTTAAAGTGCTATGTAAATGTGATTTGTTATTCTTTCCAGGGTAATATCATTCTGAAACCATGGAAGCTAGAGAAGTAGGCCTTTAACTTTCTCTTCCAACATAGAGAGGCATCTACATTTTGTTACTACATAGCTATTATAGCTAGTAGAAACACAATCAAGATACTCTTTACATTTCACTGAAGAATTCCCCTTACTCTTCATTATTACTTCTGTAACCTCTTAGCATGAAGGCTGAGGGCCAGTGCAGTTTTTCCCAGCAGGAAGAAGATACTGAAGGATCATGGGATGCTACCCACAATGAAGGAATTCTGAGAACCTTTTAATTTTGAGGAAAGGAGAAGGGCCCTGGGATATAGATTCATACCAGCAGTGAACTAATTACAGCTGAAAAGAATTACTCTCCCTAATTGAATACAATCATATACAGTTGGAAGAACTTTATCAGAATCAGTGTTCCACATAAGCAGTGGTTCTCATCCTTCGTAATGCCATGACACTTTAATACTCAGATGTTGGCATATCTGCAAGTGGGTGGACCTGCCTGGAGACAGATAGAGGAGTGGTGTCTCAGGTCCTAAGACCATAGGAAATATCTGTTTTCCAATGGTCTTAGGAGATCCCATTCGACCCCCAAAGGGGTCGCGACCCACAGGTTGAGAACCACTGCACTTAAGAGAGCTCTTCCAGGACAGAATTTGCATATTTTCCTGACTTTGCCTGACTTGCTGCTTCTGGGGACTGGTGAATTTATCTACTTTTTTACTTCTCCCTCCTCTCCTGTCTCATGGCTACCTGACACCCTCAGAGTCTTCTTTTTTCTTCTTACCTTGGTTTATTTGGTGTATGTACTTTTTTAGTGTTTTTCTTTTTATTTATTTGCCAGATAAAGTTTGGGAGATTCTAGGAGTCTTGTTTAAAACCGAGTTGTGAATTAGCAAGACTTCTGATAAAGGGATGAGTTCCAGCCTTGGCTTGTTTTGCCAGCATATATGGAGTCAGAGTGAGTTATTTAGATAGTACAGGCCCAACATGAAAAGAAAAATGCTTTTTTAGCAGTCTTAGAAAATGGTTTATGTTTTAATGGTTTAACTTTAAGCAAAGTATAATAATAGTTATGTTATAAACAACTGTATCCTGTTTTAAGTCTTTTGTCAATAAGTACTGGTGAGAACTTTTTGTATTAAACATATCTTTCTATGTAATGGAATTTAGTAGCTGTCCCATGCCTGGTTTAAATTATGCTTCAATAATCTTTCTATCCCACCATTTGGTGGGATCCTAGGCAAGTATGAAAACCTAACATTTAAGTATTTTTCCCAAGGGTCCTGGGAATATGATCCAATTAGACAAAGAATATAAGAAATGGAGCCTGATTTCTCTTCTTGATGAATAGGGTCCCTTAAGACTAGAGTGTGTGTATAGGTTCAAAGGCCCAAAGCAGATATGCCCTTTGGTGGAGAGGGAAAAGGTGCAATGCCCCCAACCTCTTTGGGTCCCAAAGTTGTTTTTTTTTTTTAAATATGATCATATAGGTGGAGGGAATAAGCATTTATTAAACCCCTATGATGTGCCAGATATTGTGCTAAGCACTTTACAAATACTATATCATTTGAGACTCACAACCACCTTATGAGGTAGGAGCATTATTACCCCTATTTTATAATTGAAGAAACTGAGGCAAAGGGTAAGTGACTTGTCCAAGATCACAAAGCTGGTAAATGTCTGAGGTTGGATTTAAACTCAGGACTTCATGACTCCGGTTCAGTGCTCTATTCTCCCAGTCTCACAAATTTGCCACGTAAGAGTAATCCTGGATGCCTCACTATCTCTCATTGACTGTGTCTAATCTGCTGCCAAGGCCCATGGATTTCATCTTTTTGGCATCTCTCAAATTTGTCCCCTTCTCTCCTCTGACACTGCCACACTCTAGTGAGAGCCTTCATCACCTCACAACTAAATTATTGCAATAACCTGCTAGTGAATCTGCCTGTCTCAGTCTGGTGCAAATCCCTGCAGCATGGAAGGCATTCAATAAATGTTTGTTTGTTGATCGATTATCTACAATGCCACCTAGCTGTATCATCAGCTGGAGATAATGCCATAGCTACTTTTCTGGCACTTCTCAGTCAAAAAGCTTTTTTTTATGGCATATATGATAGTTTTCAAAGATAAAAAATAAGGAACTATATGGAACATTCACAAGATTTGTTCAAACAAAAGATTAAACCTATGGATATTAGTTATTTGGAAGGATACTGGTCTATGTCTTGAAGTTTGTGTGGGGGGCAAAAAAATTCTTACTAGAGAGGAAACATCTTTTCACCAAGTCTCCATGGAAAAGAACAAATAGGACAATGTAAGGCAATAAACAAATAAATGAAAGTCCAGAAAGCTCACTACCACCACCCCTGCCCAAGGATGTTATTGATGATATGGCTGAGGCAAAGGTAGTTGCTTTTCTAACAGAGTTATTAAAATAATGTGAATAATACCAAGGGAACTTAATGTACTCTAGGAATGGAGACAATCCTTTTCTTATTTCCTTTATGGATATTGTCTCAGTAAAGACTCAAAGGTGTAGGGATCGGTCAATAATCCAGCATTTCTTAAATACCTCTTGACTTATGAGGGACTCTGCTAGATGTACAGAGATTGAATTCCATCATTCTCTTAGTAGATCTCATGATAAACTGCCTGTTTGCCCTGAATGTGTCATGTCCCTGGGGTCTCTTGAACAAGGATTTTCCTATTTGTATCAGGCTTCCTGGCTTTCCGCATGCAAGTATGCTCAACTTTCTTTTTATATGAAGACAAAAATGAGATAATGATCATCTCCAAAGTGCTTATTTTCTATGGAAGGGAATAATATATACAGGATAGAAACATATGAATATAATTACATATACGAAATCAAACATCCAGCATTTATTAGGTGTTGCACATCTGACATGATCATAAGTTGTGAAATACAAAAAAGAAATAAACAGTTCCTGCCCTCAAGGAAATTACAGGCTAATGAGGAAAATGACATTTATATATGTAGGTACATATAAATACACACAAAGTAGATAGAAGGCAACATTGGAGGGGAAAATTCCAGAAGCTAGTGGTATTAGGAAAGCATTCTTAGAGAAGTTGAGCTGAGTTTTGATGGAAGCCATGGATTGACTCTAAGAGGCTGAGATAGGAAGGGAGAAAAATCCAGGAATGAGAAAAAGTCATCCCAAGGGCATGGAAAGGAGAAAGCATTTGGGATGAGGAAGAGCAGGTAGGGCCAGTATGACTGCAGTAGATTACAAGGAAGGGATTAATGTATAAGAACACTTGAAAGACAGAAAGGATATAGAGCTTTAAATGCCAAACAGCAGTTTGATTAGATCCTAGAGGTAATAGGGAGCCCATGGAATGTATTGAGCATGAGAGGAAATGGCATGATCAAGATGGGCATGTTAGAGAAATCACTATGTCAGCTACGGAGAGGATAGATTAGAACACAGGGAAACCTGAGTCAGGGAAGTAAATCATCAGGGCTGTTGCAATAATCCAGGAGAGAGGTGATGAGAGCTAGAACTACAGTGGTTGTTGTGTGAGTGGAGACAAGGGCATGTATGCAAGATACTGCAGAGATAGAAATGATCAAGATGTATGCAAAATAAATTCAATGTAATTAAGGTTGGGGTGAGACACTATCAGCTAGTGAGCATTTAGAAAAGAATTCACATAGGATGTAGCGTTTGAGCAGATCTTTGGAGGAAACTAGGGATTCTGTAAGGTAGAGATAAAGGAGTGCATGATACCGACAGGGAACTGCCAATGAAAAGGCATGGAGATAGGACAAATGATATCCAGTATGAAGTCCAGCAAGGATACTCATTTGGCTACACTGAAGAGAGTGAAGGGGAATGCTTATTATCTTCCCAGTTGGACTGTGAGCTCATAAGACAGAGCAGATTCTGGCTTTTGCCTTTCTTTGTAGCCACAGTGCCTATGACATACCCTAATAAATGCTTAATGACTGACTGAAACTAAAAAATCAGGAAAGGTAGGTTGGAGTCAGGTTCTTTATGTCTTTAAATGCAAATTAGAAGAGTTTATACTTGATTCTAGAGGTAAGAAAAAGCCAGTAGAATTGATTGAGCAGGAGAATAATATGGTCTTACCTGCACTTTAGGAAAAGCAGTTAAGTGGAGGATGGGTTAGAGAAGAGAGATCCTTGAGCCAGGGGGATCACTTAGAAGGCTATCACAAGTAGTCTAGGGGAAGGAATAGATGGCAGATGTTATGGAGGTAAATGTCAACAAATCTTGAGCCACTAATTGGGCATACGGAGTTAAGGAGAGTGAGGAAAAGAATGAGGTCTATGTTAGGAGTTAAAACAGCAGCATTAAAACCTCATGTGGTAGAGGGAATGAGAAATTGTCTAGGAATCAAGAGACTCAGGTTCGGCTCTTAGTTTATATGCTGACTTTCTCTGAGACTTGTTTGATATTGTAGTTTGGTTGTTTCAGTCATGTCCTGCTCTTTGTAACCCCATTTCAGGTTTTCTTGGCAAGGATACTGGAGAGGTTTGCCATTTCCTTCTTACACTCATTTTACAAATAAGGAAACTGAGGCAATAGGATTAAGTTACTTGGACAGGGTCATATAGTTAATAAGTGTCTGAAGCTGAATTTGAACTCAGGTCTTCCTATCTCCAGGCCTAGTACTCTCTCCATTTCACCACCTAGCTGCCCTTCCTCTGTGATCTAAGGCAAGGAAATCAACCTTGAAGGACATTAGTTCATTCCTTAACCATAAAAATGGACATAACAACCTTCATCTTCATTGATTTGTGAGACTCATATGAGACTCTAATGGGAAAAATGGACAAGAAAACTCTTCGAAATGAATACAACATCCTAAAAAAGGAAAACTTTATCAGTTATTATTTTCAACTGGGTCTCTTGGGGCTTGTTTTATATAATGATTCCCTAGGCAGCAAATTAGTTCAATAGAACTTAGTGGCCCTCAGAGAGGGCCTAAAAGAGAGATACTACAAATACCCCCATGACCTTCAGTCAGTCAGTATGAGTGAAGTGTCCATGCCATTTTATTTTCCTGGTGACCACGCTCTCTACACTTAGCTTTAGACTCTAGGTAAGGCCCATGGGGACTGTGGGAGGTGGCAAGAGTGATTGACCTTAACATACCATTGCAATGTAAGTTATTCTAGTTAGAATTGTCATTAATTACATAAGAGATAAGGACTATAAGTGACCTTAGGACATAGGTAGGACCATATAGCCTACAATTTTGCAGGGAAAAATTTTGCTAACAATAACAAATAATGTTCAAGAATGAAATGTTAACATTATAAATATAGCTGTTCCAGAGAAGATCAAAGAGAGAACGGCTTTAAAAAGATTGAGGTAAGTGTACACGAACATAATTAATAAAGTTAGCTTGTTAAAAGATAAGTATAGGAGGTGAAAACAAGAAAAGAAAAGGAGAATGAATACAGTAGGGTGATCTGTCCTGTGACAAATAGGGTCAGGGATAGTTTGACCCCACAATAAACTGAAGATAGCAATGAAACTTAAGCACAACAAAGCAAGGGGTATCAAAGTAGGGATGAGACTACTGCTTGGCATAGAGGGGATGAAAATAATGACCAAAGGCAGAACTTTTCAAAATTGTTGAGCTTCTGTTTTAAGAAAAATATTTGTGGACTGGGAAGAATAAACCAGAAATGTTTGATGAATGATTGAAAACCAAGATAAATGAGGTGATGATTAACTATAGATGATCAAACTTTAATGGGCTCCAGGCTCAATTCTAGAATTTATTATTTAGAAGGTTTATGAACATTTGGAAATCAAATTTGTGATCAGGAAAATCTATGGTGATTTCATTAAGAATTAGTCATTTCAGATTAATCTATTTTTTAAGTCAGGATTAATAGATTAAAAAAATAACACACCACCCACTTGGATTTCAGGAAAGCATTTGACAAGTTTCCATCCTATCCTTTATAGGATAAGATGGGGAACATGTGGGCAAGATGGTACTCTTGTTTGATGTGCTTGAGAATGAAAAAGATGATCTGATATCAAGAGTAGCTATGTGCATGGCTTGATATCAACTTTGAAGGGAATTTTTAATGGAATTTGCAATGTGTGTGTTCTTGACCCTATGCTATTCAACATTTTTATCAGTGACTTGAATGATAGCATACAAATATATGTTCAGATATGTGTATATAACATTTATGTACATCTGTATATGTATACTCACACGTGTGGCATATAGTCACACCTATAAAACTTGCAAAAGAGTTGGAAGAGATATTTAATGTGTCAGTTGACAATATCAAGATCCCAAAAAGATTTCAGCAAGCTAAATTATGGTGCCAGAGCTAACAAGTTGAAACTTTACAAGAATATATGGAACATCCTTCATATGGGTTGCAAAAATCAACTCTATGATTAGAAGATGTGAGAGGAGGGGTGGCTAGGTAGTGCAATGAACAGAGCACTAGCCCTGGAATCAGGAGGATCTGAGTTCAAATCCAGCCTCAGATATAACACTTATTAGCCATATAACCTTAGGCAAGTCACATAACCCCAATTGCCCTGCCTTCCCCCCTCCAAAAAGCAAAAAAAAAAAAAATGTGAGGAGTGATTCATTGGTAAACAACTATTTGGGGGGAAAATATCTTGGGATTTTAATGGATGGCAACATCAGGATCAGGTAGCTAGTTGGCACAAGATAGAGGGCCTGGCCTAGGGTCTGAAAGACTCATCTTCCTGAGTTCAAATCTGGCCTCAAGCACTTATCTGTGTAACCTTAGACAAATCACTTAACTCTGCCTCAGTTTATTCATCTGTAAAATTAGCTAGAGAAGGAAATGGAAAAATACTCCAGTATCTTAGCCAAGAGAACCCCAACTGGGGTCATGAAGAGTTGGACATGACTGAAAAATGATTGTCAATTGGCTTAAACTTCAGGATCACTTTACAGTTTGAAATGTCAGTGAAGTAATCTAACAGCAATACAGGTATTTTAATTTAATTAAGGCATAATTTTCAGAATAAGGTAACTGACAGCCCTTCTATGTTCTGCACAGTCAGATCATTTCTAGAGTATTAGGTTCAATCCTGAGTGTGTCATTTTAGGAAAGACATTGGAAAGAGAAAGAGTAGCTAGAGCCAAGGTTCTTAACCTGGGGTCCATGGACCTTGAAGGTGTCTGTGGATAGATTTCAGTGGATCTATAAACTTGGAACTTTAAAAGTTTTGACACATATTTTTAAAAAGTTGGTTTCCATGTGTAACCCTGTGTATTTTGTTTTATGCATTAAAAAAATTAATTTGAGGAGTCCATAGGCTTCCCCACATTGCCAAAAGGGCCCATCACACACACACACACACACACACACGCACACATTAAAAATTCCCACTTCTGGTCGAGATATTGACCAGAGTGGGAATGGATTAGAGACTGACATATAGGCTTAGTTGAAGAATCTAGTGGTGTTTGGACTAGAGAAGAGAAGACAATGGCGGCATGATAGCTTTCCTCAATCATTTGATGTATTGTTGTCTGTGGGAAAGGGCGCAACCTGTGGGATATGTCCAATTCGTAACAATGAAAATGCATCCTGCATATCAGATATTTACATTACGATTCATAACAGTAGCAAAATTACAGTTATGAAGTAGCAACAAAAATAATTTTGTGGTTGGGGGTCACCACAACATGAGGAACTGTATTAAAGGGTCACGGCATTAGGAAGGTTGAGAACCGCTGGACTAGACTTTCTCTGTCTCCAGATGTAAGCAATAGAAGTAGTTGGGAGTTGTTGTTCAATCATTTTTCAGTCACGTCCAACTCATCATGACTTCATTTGGGGTTTTCTTAGCAAATATATTGATTGGACATTTCCTTCTCTAGTTCATTTTACAGATAAAGAACTGAGCCAAATAATTATTGCCCAGGGTCATACAGCTAGTAAGTATTTGAGGCTGGATTTGAACTCAGGTCTTCCTGACTCCAGTCCTGGCGCTCTATCCACTGCACCATATGACTTAAAGGAACATGGCCTAAAAGTTAGTTCTTTTCAAAGGAGAAATAGGTTGCCCTGGGAGGTAATGTATTTTGTTCTACTGCAGCTCTTCAAAGTGGAGGTTCTATAGCTAATAATGGGATGCTGTCTTTTCATGCAGAGACTGGATTAGATTATTTTTTAGAATTCTTCCAACTCCCAGATTCTGAGTCAGAGAATGTCAGATCTGGAAGGGAGCTTGCAATGGCAAAGGAATATCAGCCCTTAAAGCAAAGGTTATTAACTTGGGGATGTGATTTTAAAAAAATGATATTTGCACTTTAATATAGTTTCTCTGTAATCCTCTATATTTAATCTTCTGCATCTAACACAATTATTCTAAGAAAGGACCTGTGGGATTCAAAAGACTACTAAAGGTGTGCATAAAAAAATAAGAATCCCTTTAAGGAAAAAAACTTAAAAATAAAAGTAGAACCAAAGAATGTCAAGGCTTTAAGAAACCAACAATAAAAACATAGAATATCAGAGCTGTGGGGATAACAGAAGATTTGGTAAGAAATTTAAGACAAGAAAATCTTATCAGTAGTAAGGAGTGCAACTTTGTACTTCATGAAGGGCCTCCCTACATGAGAGAATCCCATCTACCTACTCTCTGCTTGAACACTTTAAAACTCTTGTCACTAGTGAACTGATAATTGGCTTCAAAGTGGAAAGCTATTGGATAACTGACTAGAAGGCTGAAAACAGGAGTGAAATTTGAGAAGGGCAAAGTTGCTGTCACAGCAACATTCTTCAGTGCTTGGGTAGTGGCAATATAGGTAAATTGTTTACTCTTTCTATCATGGTTCCCTTCGTCACTGAGTAAACTGATTTACAACCAAAGAATGATAGAGAAAGAAGAAGGAGAAGAAAGAAAAAGAAGACTTGAAACCAAAAGAGGACTAGAGAAGAAAAAGTAGAGAGAATAAGAGAGAATAATAGAGAATAATAAGAGAATAATAGAGGAGAATAAACATAAAATTGAAGAAAGAGAAAAGCAGGGAGATGTTTCTTCCAGTTCTTCTATTCCTACAGACTGCTTCCAAACCCAAGTTTCTTGTCATGCCTCACCCACCATTCTTGATGAATGGTTATGGGTTTCAAGTGAGACTGAGAAGGTCAATTGGCAATGAAGGGGAACAATTCTCCAGCTGAGAGGAAGGGCCAAAACTAGCTTTGCAGTCATTAACCTTGGGTTCCTATTGACGTTATTAGATAATTTGTCATTGACAAAAAGGAATGAGAAAAAAAGTGGAAGCTGAGACATGTCAGATAATTTTTTTACAATACTTTACTATGCTAACACACATAGGTTAGGAAAAAGTAGTCTAGCATGCTGAAAATACATTCCAAAGAATGGACATCTGCATAGGACCTGCATAAAATAAGGACCCTAAAAAACCAGAAGTTCTAAAGATGCTCTCCTAGCTATCATGTTATCTCAAGTACTCTACCCTGATCCCCCAGGACAGGCAGTGGCAATTAAAAAGATAAAGAAATCCCACATATATGTTACTAATAAAGAAGTCTAGGAAACTGTTATTACTATTGGCAAAGATGGAGGAGCTAGATGGAAATCCAAGTAGTTAGGAAGCTACTCAAAAGAAAATTATTTATACATGCCCTTGGGAAGAAGTCAATGTGGTGGAAGCTCAAATAAATTAGATTTGTCCTTCATCTATTACATTTTCTCCTCCATTACACTGAATCTCCAGGGAGTCCTCAAATCCTCTTGTTTAAAGGAGCTACAGAGATCATCCCACCTACCTGTCTGCTTCTATAAATAGACAAGACATTTATTACATTCAGGGCACTGTACTTAACACTGTGGATATAAACATAAGCAAGCCAAACAGTACCTACCCGCAAGGAGCCTTACATTGTAATGAGGGAAAACAGCATTTATATGGGGTACTAGAAATGAGAGGTTAGGGTGAGGGATGTGGCAATGTGGCAGGTGAGGAGAAAGAGACAGTGTTTGCAGGTAGTCAAGGCAAAATGGAGGTGAAGCACTTGACTGAACTCCTTCCTAAAATGGTGATCCTGAATAGGAACTATCAGTGAGAGGTGGGTCCAGGTATGAAAGTTTCCTAGGATGACAATGCAGTAGGCAAGGAGAGACTGTATCTCACATACTAGTCTAGACACATGGCAGTGGAGGTGGAGCTTCTCTCTCTCCTGTTCTGAAAAATCTTTAGGGAAATTCCATCCAATGCTCTTTCCTTCTCCTGCTTAATTCCAGAGTTTGAAAAATTAAGTGATTATTTAAAAAAAAAGAAAAAGTAAGTGCTAACATTGTGCAAATCCTTGTAGTTGTCACTGAAAATACAAAGATCAATAAAATATGACCCCTGACTTCATAGGGTCTATAATCTAGTACTTTTTGCAGCACACATGTAAATAATGATAATACAAACTGAACACAATAGGACCTTGAAAGGAGTACAGGCCAAGGGATATTGGATGTTCAAGAAGAAAGGAAAACATCATTTCAGGAAGTGTTCATGGAGGACACAGCATTGGGTTAAATCTGAAAAAAATGGCATAGGATTGTAACATGTTACTGTAAGTAAAAGTCATTGTCATCAGCAAATCCCTCGTTTACTACGAACAGTATTCTCTATCTGAATGTTTCCTTAAAACATCTATCGTTTTTATGTGCTTCCTCAGGAAGACCTTCCCAAGAATGTTCCCTCTTAGAATTGTCTTCCTTAGAACGTTCATTTTATTTTTTTTTAAATATGTAACGTTGTTACTTGGAATACTCCTTTCTTATAATGTGCTTGCTCCCTCTTAGAATGGTCTTTGTTAGAAGGTTCTGTTTTAATATTGATATTTTGACTGTTCTCTCTCTTAGAATTTTCTTCAGTAGAATGTTCTTCAACATAAACTTCATTGGCTCCTTTCCCAGGTCTCATTCTTCTCATCTAAAATTTCCTCCTGTACCCACCTCTTGCCCCTTGTGTTCCCAGGAGAAGGAAAGAAAGCTTAGGACCAGACTACATTGAGGAAGGGAACCTGTATGTAGACAGAGAAATGAGAACTTGGGTATTCAAATGATACACAAACTTCAAAATGCCTTTTCAAGAATAAATCATTAGTCTACCCCATCCCTAACTCAATATATCACTTTTCCAGTGTCCCCTGAAATCTCCCAACCCTGTCAGAATGAAAGCACTTCCACTCAGTTCGACTATGGAAATATCATACTGAGTCTCAGAGAGCAGAAAATGAGATTTGAGGAAGTAAGAGACCCTTAGGATAAGTGGATCCTTAGGATAACTTCCTGTAGTTGGGTGTTTCGACATCAGGAGTCTAACTAATCCTTCCACAGTCAATGACTCATCATATCTCTATTAATACTCACAAAATCATTTTAGTTTTATTTAAATTTACTTAACAATACAATGTATTTTCCTTTTTTAAAAAAAAATAAACCTTTTTCTTTAAAGTTTTGAGTTCTAAATTCTCTTTCTCCCTCACTACCTCCCTCTCCTCCCCGAGACAGTAAGCAGACATGGGTTACACATGTGCAATTATGTATAACATTTCCACATTAGTCATTTTGTACAAGAAGATTTGAATAAAAAAATTGAAAGAAAGACATTTTAAAATACCATGCTTCAGTCTGTATCCAATTAATATCAGTTCTTTCTCTCGAGGCAAATAGTATTCCTTTGGGATTGTCTTGGATCGTTGTATTTCTGAGAATAGCCAAGTCATTCACAGCTCTTCATCAAACAATATTGCTGTTGCTGTGTATGACATTCTGTTCACTATGCATCAGTTCATATAAGTCATTCCAGATTTTTTTAAATCATCCTGCTTGTCATTTCTTATAGCACAATAATATTCCATTAGAATCATATACCGCAGCTTGTTTAGCCATTCCTCATTTGTTGTTCATGCCTTTAATTTCTAATTCTTAGCTACCACAAAAAAGATCTGTTATAACTATTTTTGTGAAAATAAGTCCTTTTTCCCTTTTTGCAGATATCTTTGTGATATAGGCCTAGCAATGGTATTGCTGGCTCATAGGGTACACACTGTATTATAGACCTTTGGACATAGTTCAATATTGCTATCCAGAGAGGTTGAATCAATTCACAATTCCACTAACAGTCCATCAATGACCCAGTTTTCCACATCTTCTCTATCATCCAAAATTTCCTTTTTTGGCATATTAGCCACTCTAACAGGTGTGAGATGGTACCTCAGAATTGTTTTAATTTGCATTTTTCTGATCAATAGTGATTTAGAGCATATTTTTATATGACTATAGCTAGCTTTAATTTCTTTGTCTGAAAACTACATGTTCCTGTCATTTGACAATTTATCAACTGAGAAATGATTTGTGTTTTTACAAATTTGACTCAGTTTCCTATTTATTTTAGAAATAAGGCCTTTATCAGAGATACGTGTTACAAAATTTGTTCTTGTTTTACTGTTTTCCTTATAATTTTAGTTGTTTTGATTTTATGCAAAAGCTTTTTAATTTTACATAATCAAAATTATCTATTTTGCATTTTATAATGCTGTCTATATCTTCTTTGGTACTAAAGTCTTCCCTTATCTATAAATGTGACAGAAAAATTATTCTATGCTTTCTTAATTTGCTTATGATGTGTGATTTTTTTTTTTATATTTTTCACCCATACTGGGCCTTATCCATATTTTATTTACTCTTCAGCGACCATGTTGGGATATGACAAAAATTGATTTAATCTATAATGCTGTTAGACTAAAGGGGAAACACTTTGGACAGGTTACAAGTCTATAGAAGTATGAAGCATAATGGAAAGAGCCACAGGGATCAAGTTGGGGAACCTGTATTTCATCCTCAGCTCTGGTACCTGTGTGACCATGAAAAAGTCACATGCTTCCTCCTCCCCGCCCCAGGCTTTAGTCCCTTGTCTCTAAAACAAGTGAGTTAGGCTACATAGTCTCTTGCCTCTCTTGGCCTACTTGCATCCCCTGCCCTCCATCCCCTTGGCTATGGTATACAGTCTCATCAGCTCCGTCGTGGGCTGCTTGACGTCCTTGGTTGCCCCTCAACTCCAAGAGTTTTCCCCAGTCCAAAGGGGCCACATCACTAGGGCACACTTTCCAAAGTGAATCAGGACTCAGGTTCTCATTGGAGATTGAAGGTCCCTATTCTCTCCAAATTCATGTTTCTTTTTGCTCCCAGCCATCTAGAAATTTGGGAACAGGTATGCATAGGTGTGGAGCACGATGGACAATGTGAACTTCTTCAGAAAGAAGTCTATTATTCACTTTCCTGTGTGAGCGAATGAAGAAGTGATAAAATCCCTGGATTATTGTCTCACATCCCGAAGTCCAGTTGCAGGGGAATAATTGTAGCAGTCCTGCTCAGAAAGTCAAATCAATTGTTTATTGAGTCCTCTTTTCCCCTGCGGATTCAGCCTGGCGGGACAGGGACTCTTGTTTAATAGGATTTGTGGTACAAAGAAGGAGTTTAGAAATATCTAGAAATGATTTTGACAAATAGTCTAATGACCAATACTGATCCATGCATTAGACTTCAAGGACTAAGGTAATGGGCATCTTATAGAGATCAGAAAATGATTCTAAAGGAAATCAGTCACCTTGATTGGGGGAGGGGAATGGCAGGGATGATGCTCATTAGAGGGAAGAGGAACTAGGCAGAATCAAGAAACAATTTTAAAGGCTTTCAAATCTGTTGGTGTTCGGCCTAGCTGAGACTTAATCAGTCAGTGAATATGCATGTATTAAACACCTACTATAGTCCAGGAACTGTGCTAAATGCTGGAAAAAACAAAAGGCAAAAAGAAGCCCCATGCACTCAAAGAGCTCACATCCTAAGGGAGGAGCAAACATACAAACAACTATGCACAAACAAGAGCCAATCAGAGATAATCTCATAGAGGAGATGAGGGGAGACTCCAAAAGGCTTCCTGAAGAAGCTGTGACTTGAGCTGAGGCTGAGATCTGAAAGAAGCCAAGGAAGCTAGAAGGTGGAATTGAGGAGGGAGACAGTTCTAGGCATGGGAGCCAAAGAGAGATGCTCAGAGTTAGAAGATGAGGTGCCATTTACAAGGCACCAAGGCAAGGAGGTCAGTCTCACTGGATCAGAGTGCCTGGGGATGAGAAAGGTATAAGAAGACTGTAAAACTAGGAAGAGGCTGGTCTGTAGAGGACTTTCAAAGCCAAGCAGGGTTTTATATTTATCTGATCTTGGAGAAAATAGTGAGCCACTGGGGTTAATAGAATAAGGGGGTGACATGATCAGATGTGAGTGTTAGGATTCCCAATATTGAAGCCCTACTATGCTTGCTGTGTCCTTTTCGTGAGGGAAGAAACTGGCCTCCTGAGCCCTTCCTCCAGGGATATCAAAGAAAATGGACCAATCCTGGGCCAATCTATACCCAGAATATCAGGCCTCAAAACAACATTCTTGTATTCACTGAAACAGTTCTTTAGAGACCAACTACTTCAGGAAACCTTTCTAGTTCCATGGGAGGGATATTTTTCCTCTATTTTAAACCGTTGGCTTCAATGATCTAGATACACACCAAATGCCCTCCCTCTAATTAGTTTGGTTTACAGTGAGATTGTATACCATAGACAATCAGACAGTTTTTCATGACTTATTTATTTGTTGTTCACTGTTGAAGGTCAGGACCTTGTTGGAACTGGAAAGGAATTTGTTAACTCCCGACATTCCCACAACACCAGCTGGTATTGTTATGAGCAAGGAGACTGTAGTGTAGAGCGGGGGCAATTTGTTCTCAGGTGGATTATCTGGGACCCAGCTATCATCATCATCATCATCAACAACAACAAGCACTCATTAAGTGCCTACTGTATACCAGGCACTCTGCTAAGCCCTGGTGATATAAAAGCAAAAGTACAGTCCCTAAGCTTAAAGCACTCACATTCTAGCAAGGGAGACAATAGTAACCAACTTTGTATACAGAAGGTTAATACAGGACAGTTTGGAGGTAATCAGACAGGAAAGGCTCTAGTGATGGTGGAAACCAGGAAAAAAATGCCTTTTGAATATGTCTCAAGACCTATTATTGCCCAGAACTCCTGGGTTTCCAGAGAATGTATATATTCCTTATCTGGTGCAATGCCTCATTTATTACACAAAGGCTTAAATAAGCAAGCTATTTAAAAAATATATACACATATATACACACATAGGTGTATACATATACATTTGTATATATTCAAATACTCCTTGATATAACTAGTTTTGAAAGTAGTTAAAAATAATTTTAAGAAGATGAAAAGGCACTGAGAAAGTGGTTAAAAACCATCCAAATTGAAGTTCTCTGGATGTCCAACTAAGTTGTATATTTTTTTCTTTTGAAAATTATCAATTAATAAGTTTTTATCTTTTTCTCTCCCACTTCCTTCTCACTTAAAAAAG
The DNA here is from genome assembly GCA_028646515.1 of Pseudochirops corinnae. Lineage (NCBI taxonomy): Eukaryota > Metazoa > Chordata > Mammalia > Diprotodontia > Pseudocheiridae > Pseudochirops > Pseudochirops corinnae. The sequence goes on along the minus strand of CM053588.1, from coordinate 79,875,586 downwards.
GTGAAGAAAAGTAAAAGCCATGCTACAAGTTATGGTCCTTCCATCATCCATTGCGTTATTTCCTTTGCCAGTTTTAAATTCATGGCTTTCACCCACCATTGTCTGTTTTTTTATTGTCCACTTATATTACAGTCTCTATGTAAAGATTTATGTTTCTGTATCAGTCTGGGAAGCATGAGATTAGGGTCTCGGTGTGTCAAACTAAGCACCTTGGAAGCAGAGTCTGTATGTCTGTGTCAGATTGGAGAAAAGGGTCCTGAGAGGAGGCATTTGTTAGACTAGGCTCCATGAGGGCAGGATCTACATGAAGGTCAATTTGATGCAAGTTAATTGAAATCAATAAACTTTTTTTAAACTTCTATGTTGAGAACAATATGATATGTTCAAAGGGAGAAAAAAATAGGTAACATAGTCCTTGCCCCTATCAAGTTTCTAGTCTAGGAGGAGGAGAAGCTATGAATAGAGAGTATACATAATAACACACAAGGACACCAGAGTTTGCAAAAAGAAGTACTATGTGAAAAGGAAAATTTGTCCCTTACAGGGGGTATCAGAGAAGGCTTGTTGGTAGAGGTGCCATTTCAGTTGGGCATCAAGGAGGTATACAGATACCTGCCGATACAGGCATAGGAGAAGTGAAGATGGAATTCAATGTAATAAGTATTGCTTCAGTGCCCACACTATGCCAGGGCTGTGTCCTGGTGATATAAAGACAAGAAAAAAGAAGGAGGGGGAGGAGGAGGAAAAAGAAAGAGGAGAAGAAAGAGGAGGAGGAGGAGGAGGGCAAAGCTCCTTCCAAGAATGGGAAATGGTATTAATAGAGAAAAAAAGGAGTAAAGGCATGGGATGATAAAGTCCAAGTCTGCTGAGGTACACAAAAAATCCAGTTTGGTTGCAGTATAGAGTTCACAGATCAGAGTAGTAAGAGATAAGACTAGAAAGCTGAGATAGCACTAAATTGTGGAACACCTTGAATACTAGGTAAGTGAATTTAGCCTATGTTAGGTAGTTGATAGGGAACCATTCCAAACTTTTTAACAAATTAGTGAGTAGGAATCATTTGAGGGCAGGACTAGGCCTATGTGTTTATGTCAGATTTAAGGCTTCAGGTTAGGGTCTATGTGTGCTTTTGTCGGATTGAGAGTCCCTTGGTTGTATAGTATCTAATTCAATTCAATAAACATTAATTACTTACTATGTGCAAGTTTACATGGGCCGATGACATTGGTTTTAAAAAGAAATGGTAATTATATGTTAATATAATTGATTTTCTTTGAATCTTATTTTTTTTTATTTTAAAAATTTAAAACATTATTCTGAGAAGGGATTCATATGTTTCAGCAGACTGCCAAAGGGGGCCAGGATGGAAAATAGATTTTGAACCCCTAGTGGAAGGCAGTTTCAAGTCCAGTTACTTGCACATAGAGTAGCCTAAGGATAGCTACTAGGTAGCTTGACCAAGAAACAATAGGAATAGTGAGAGAATATATAAAAATAAAATAAAATCACAATGTCACAAAATTTTAGAGTTGGAAAGACCTCAAAGCCATGTAATATTTTTAAATGCTTGAAAGGAGTATACTTGTTCCAAGTAAAGTGCTCCCATATCTAATAATTCATTGAGCCCCTAGGCATTGAATCTACTCAATTCTCCCATTAGCTTGATGCCTTTGCCTTCCAAGAACCTTAGGGTTGCTCAACCTTAACCACATAGTCTCATCACTTTAGCTCCTTCTCAGAAATAATCCTATTGGACCTGACTTTGGTCTGACTTTGTTTCAGCTATTCTTTATTAAGAAGTATAATTTACTTATTTATTTTTGGAGGAGGGAGGCAAGGCAATGGCGGTTAAGTCGGGTTAATGGGGGTTAAATGCCCAAGGTCACACAGCTAAGAAGTGTCAAGTGTCTGAGGCTGGATTTAAGCTCAGGTCCTCCTGACTCCAGGGCCAGTGCTGTATTCACTGCACTACCTAGCTGCCTCAAGAAGTACAATTTAAATGTCAACCTTCTTTAGTCCCTGGATCAAGATCCCCAGTCCTCCTTTTTTTCCTCTGGATTCTGGCATGTGTTTCTTTCAATCATGTTAACTCACTTACTTCTCCTAAAGCAGGAGAACCCTCATGATTCAAGCATCATTTTCTTTTCTTTCTTTTTTTCCTCCTTTCACTCCTGACAACACACACACACACACACACACACACACACACACATTTTTTTATATTTTGGAGTGGGGAAGGCAGGGCAATTTGAGTTACACAGTTAGTAAGTGTTAAGTGTCTGAAGCCGGATTTGAGCTCAGGTTCTCCTGACTCCAGGGCCGGTGCTCTACTTACTGCACGACCTAGCCTCCCAATGACAACATATTTTTTTTTTAATGTCTGGATGTGCTGGTGTTGTTCAGTCATTTTGGTTGTGTGTGACCCCATTTGTGGTATTCTTAGAAAAGATACTACAATTGTTTGCCATTTCCTTCTTCAACTCATTTTGTTGATGAGGAAATGAGGCAAACAGGGCTAAGCAACTTGCCCAGGGTAATAGAGCTAAACCACTGTACAACAAAAATAGATCAATAAACTACGCTAAATCAAATTAACAAGGGTCAGAAGGATTAAATGATTTGTTCATGGTCATAAAACTAAAAAATATTAGAGTCAGAATTTCAATCCCTATATGAAAATAATGGAATATGATTGTGCTATAAGAAATGATTAACAGGTTTTTCTGGCTCCTTGATCGCCATGGTGCCCGTGAAGAAATCTGTGATGAAGGGTGGCAAAAAAAAGAAGCAAGTCGTCAAATTTACCCTGGATTGTACCCATCCTGTGGAAGATGGGATTATGGATGCAGCTAATTTTGAGCAGTTTTTACAAGAACGAATCAAAGTGAATGGAAAGGCTGGCAACCTCGGGGGCAGAGTTGTGACCATTGAGAGAAGCAAGAGCAAGATCACTGTGATGTCAGAGATGCCCTTTTCTAAAAGGTATTTGAAGTACCTGACAAAGAAATACTTAAAGAAGAACAATCTTCGCGATTGGCTTCGGTTGGTGGCCAATAGCAAGGAGAGTTACGAATTACGGTACTTCCAGATCAACCAGGAGGAAGAGGAGGAAGAGGAGGAGGATTAAACCCTCTTGGGTCTGGAAAAGTTTGGTGTATGATCTTGAATAAAACTTGAACCAAAAAAAAAAAAAAGAAATGATTAACAGGTAGACTTCAGAGAAACCTGGAAAGACTTCCATGAACTGATACTGACAGAGGGGAGCAGAGCCAGAAGAACATTGTATACAGTTACAGTCGCAGTGTACTGATTTCAATAGACTTAGCCCTTCTCAGCAATGCAAGGACCTAAAGCAATTCCAAAGACCACATGATGGAAAATGCCAGTCACATCTAGAGAAGGAACTATGGAGTAGGAATGTAGAGCAAAGCATGCTATTTTCTTTTTTGCTTGGTTTTATTTTATTTTTTTTCTTTCTCATGGCTTTTCCCATTTGTAATAACTCTTCTATACAACATAACTAATGTGAAAATGTGTTTAATAGGAATGTATGTGTGGAACCCATATCTGATTACAAGCTGTCTTGGGAGGGAGGTAGGAGGAAGGGAGAGAAAATTTAAAACTTATGGAAGTGATTGTTTAAAACTAAAAATAAATAATTTAATAAAAAAGATTCAGCCTTGTTCTTCCTTAGTCCAAGTCCGGCACTTTGTCCTTATTCCTAGCCACTTCTCAAACAGAGGACACAAACACAATCCCAACTCTAGAAACCTAGAAAACAGGATGAATAAAGTTGATGTTAATGAATAGTTAAGTCCAGTGAAGGAACAGATAAAGAGAAGCAGTGTGGGGTGAGTTCAGTTTTATTTCAATTTGTAGAATTTGTAGCAGTTAATGAAATACTGTTAGGCAATGTGAGATACAAATCAGGGCCTCAAAAGAGATCAGGATTAGAGATACAGATTTAGTAGCCACCTTCATGGAAGTAGTAATTAAAATCAAATGAGGTTTACCAAAGGAAATAGTGCAGCAAGAAAAGAGAAGTAGATTGAGGACAGATACCTCCCCCTCCAAATATAACTGGCATGATTCAGCACAATTCCCCATCCTTCAAAAGTTGCCGGTGCAAGGCATCATAGTGGGACAGTGAGAACCCTAGAATTACCCACCTCCAGGGGATTGAGATTGCCTGTCCACTGTGGAGATTCCCAAGGATGAGCTTCAGATTCTTTATTATCAAAGAGATTTGGAGCTGAAAGGAACTGATTATTCAGTCAAACCTCCTTATTATGCAGATGAGAAAACTTGGGCCCAGAAAAGGGAAGGGAAGTGGTCAAGGGAAGTGGCCAGACTCAGAGAAATTAGTGTGGTCTCTTAGAGGTGAGGAAATAGGGAGGTGAGATGTTGACAGGAATTTGTAAACTTTGGCCTGGTTGTTAAACAATTGAGCATCCTAATTGTATAGCATGCATCTTACTCTTTCTGTTTCTCATCACCCTCTCAGACTAGGAACTCCTAAATGGAATAAACTATATTTTCCTGCTCAAATTGGAAATTATGGTAAGATGAGACCATATATTTCTAGATCAGGAGCTCCCTGTGCTGAATCAGCTTCTTCCACATTAGATGGAGGGTCACCCAAAGGAAGAAACCATATCTATTCCTTCATATTAGTGACTCCCCAACACTAAATGGATCCCCAACCTCAACCCAAAGGCAGAGATCATATCTGGCATCTAAGACCAGGTACTTCCCTGATAAAAGGTTGTGTCTCTTGCCTCATAGAGAGGATTCTTGAAGGACAGAAGTCACGTGTTTCCCTTCATATCAGGCATGCCCATTCTCGAGCATAAGATTGTCTGAGCATTTGTGAAGTATTGTTTTAAGGTATGGCTGCCACATTTTAAGAAGGATATTGCTTAAGCTGGAGAACATTTGGACAAAGTTAATCAGAATAGTGAAGGGATTTAAATTCATGTCATATGAGTATTGTTAAAGGAAATGGAGCATTTGGCCTGGAAAATAAAAGACATAATAGGTGTCTTCACCTATTTGAAAGACTGGGCAGCTACATGGCACAGTGAATAAAGCACCAGCCCTGAAGTCAGGAGGAGCTGAGCTCAATCTGACCTCAGATATTTAACACTAGTTGTACAACTATTATGGGAATCTGAAGATCTGCTGTGCTCCTAGGCCCTTTTATAGGCTTAAGTGACTCTGAGAACCTTCCCTGATTTGAAAGTATACTCTGCCTCCTAATAAGCTGAATGTGGTCACATGGAGCCTGAGGCTGAAAGCTTGTTCTTTAGGAATGCCCACAACTTATTACTTTGTGATTGGGCAGTGGGTGAAAAGGGTTGTGACATTCTCTGATCCAGGAGAAGGTTATACCCTGATGTGAGTTTTTGCTTTGGGGCTCACTTTGGAAAGAGTTGTGTAATTTGGCCAGACAAGACTCTGTGCAGCCATTGAGCCCCCTAGCTTTGAACACCCAGACGTTGGTGCTTCCTTCTCTGGTAACTAGCTAGGTATGGATATAATGGTCAGATGACTGGAAACCTGTCTGCTGATCTGTTTCTTTGTCTGCTTGTAACTTCTGTTTGTATTCTGTTAGTATTCTCTGGAGTTCAGGGTGTTGACTTTTCCCCTGAACTAAGAAAATGGTATATGAAGGACTGATTAAAGTAAGATTGTTAACCCATTTTGAGTTGCTTTCCTTTAGAAAAGCAGATCTAAGAAGCTGTGCTAGTAGGCATCCTGGGGATGCTAGGGTGCTTGCTGATAGAGCAACCCCTGACTGCCTCACAAAAACGAGAATAAAAAAAATAATAAATAAAAGACTGCCATGTGAAAGACTTGTTAACTTGTTTTGCTTGACTCCAGAGGGCAAAAATAGGGACAACAGATAAAACTTGGAGAAGGAAGATTTGGATTTGACAGGAGGAAAAGCTGTCTAGCTACTGGAAATATCTCAAAGGCTTAAGATGAAAGGAGATAATCTTTGTATTAGTGTAGTGTCTGACACAGAGTAGGCACTCATATGAATGTTTATTCCTTTTCTCTTCCCAAAGTGTAATGGTCTGCCTCTGCTGGTAATGAATTCCTTTTCACTGGCAGAAAGAGAAGAGACATTTAAGCAAAGTTGGCTAGTCACTCTTCAGGCAAGATGTAGTGAGGATTATTTTGCAGGTAAGCTCTTACGGCCTCCAATGTCCCTCCAGCTCTTAATATTCTGCTATTCTGTGACTGGAGTCCAAAAATACTGATGACTATCTGATAAAAGAGATGCTGAGCTAGGGCACTAAATTCACTGGGCAATCAAGAACATATCTCCTATCCCTCTAACCAGAAGGGTTCCTTTGCATCAGGCACTGAAGACAGAAGGATTGTCCTGGGCACTGAGATGTCATAGAAATAGGGAGGAGGAAATCATAAGGAGGTTCTCTGTTTAGGAAGACTTCCTGAAGGAGAAGGCCTCTTGGGAACTGTTTCAGCTGAACCAACTTGCCCAGAAAACTTTGGCTTGTGCTGTGCCAGACCCATGAGGTCATGAGAGCCACACAGGCACTTGTTTCTGTGAGAGAATTTTTTTTCCCCCAGTGAAACGATGTCTCTAGGGAACAAGGGTCATAAAAATCTAGGCTTGATTCCTAGCTCTGTTTACTTTGGCTTGGCCAACCCAGAGCACCAGGCTAGGACTCATTTCCCACTGTGACTCAGAGAAACTGCTGGGGTAGAAAGAATCACAGGTTGTTCAGGTCAATTCCTGCCTTCCAGGCAGGACTGCTAGCTCAGAATTAGAGCAGGAAGAAGGGGTGTGGAGTGGGGTGAGGAAGTCTCTATACATGGAGAGTCCATACTGGGATTTCTTAATTGCACAAAAAAAATATTTTCACATAATATATATTCTCAGCAAGCCAGTATCAGAGAGGAAATGGCTTGATGTAGTAGAAAGGATGGGCTTAGAATCAGGAAATCAGGAAAAATGTAGATTAAAAATCCCAATTCTTCCATTTACTAGCTTCATAGCCTAGGACAGGTCACAGAATCTCTCTGAGTCTCAATTACTTTATCCATAAAATGGAGATAGTAATATAGATTTGTGTGGAAAACATTCTAGAAACTTGTACTCCATTAATAAAGTTCCAATCAAATTACTTCCCCCCACACCCATGCCCTCTCTTTTCTTTGGGACTCCTGTTTTTGAAAACAACCTTTTGTTGTTGCTTCATTCTGTCTGCCTCCAATCTCCTATGAGGCACTTTAGGAAAGGATTGTTTGTCTCTGTGGAAAGACATACCCAGGCAGGACATTTGGAAAATAACCAACCTTTGAAAGTAAATCCTACAACACCCTTTGTTGTGGTTGTTCAGAAATATCCAACTCTTTCTGCCTCTATTTTTTCTCATCTAAACATATGTCTATAAATATATAAAAATGTTTCTGTAAAATCTATAAAAATATAAATATATTTCTAGAAAAAAATATGAATTAAATATTTCTAAATATCTCCAAGGATATATTTGCTTATTAGAATAAATTAGAATAACTTGTGTAACTTCAAGGGCCATTTTTCCTCCACCGAATACAAATGGGTTGATGTTGCTTATTAAAGAATTGCTTATTATAGAATATATATATACACATATTTGTACATAGCTATATTAATAACTGAGATCTCCCCTCCCATGTTTGGATCTTATTTGTGTATTAGAAGCTAATTTCCCATGCCAAAGCCACAACAGCAACCCATAGATTCTAAGCTGGTATTCTCAGCTTGGTGAAGCAATGGATAGAGACTTAGATCTGGAATCAGGAAACTTAGGTTCAAATCTATCCTCAGTCACTTATTAGGTAGGTAGTAGTGGGTAAATTATTTAACCTCTGTTTGCCTCAGTTTCCTCATCTATAAAATGGGGATAGTAAACAGCACCTACTTTTGCCATGTAGATAAAATGAGATATTTGCAAATCACTTTGCATAGTGTTTAGCACATAATAAGCACTTAGTAAAAGTTTATTCTTTTCCCTTCTCCCCACCATCCCAAAGGGGGAAAAAAAAAACCAATGCTATACACAATCCATCAGAAATCCTTTGAGCTTCACTGGAGAAAATGACTCAAAATTGGCAGCCTAGCACTAGTGAGCTAAGTTAGAATCAGAACTTCCTGGGAAAAAATTCAAGACACTATTAATTGGCTACTATTACTGTAATTGCATACCCTTTGACCCAGTAATACCACTTCTGGGGTTGTATCCCAAAGAGATCATAGAAGTGGGAGGAAGACCCATATGTACAAAAATATGTATTGCGGCTCTCTTTGTGGTGGCAAAGAACTGGAAATTAAGGGGATGCCCATCAGTCAAGGAATGGTTAAACAAGATATGGTATATGAATATAATGGAATACTATTGTGCTATAAGAAATGAGGAGCAGATGGACTTCATATTTACCTGGAGAGGCTTATACAAACTGATGCTGAGTGAGAAGAGAAGAACCAGGAAAAATTTGTACACAGTCACAGACACATCGTATGTGTGACAACCAGCTTTGATAAACTGGACTCTTCTCAGCAACATACAGTTACAAGACAACTCTACAAGTCTCAGGATGAAAGGAGATATCTACATTCGGAGAAAGATCTAGAAAGAATAGAGTTAAATGGAGACTGAAGCAATCTACATGCTATCGGTTTTTTTTTCATTTTTGGTTTTCTTTCTTTGTTCCCATTGTTCACACCATTGGTTACAACCCTTCTATACAACGAGACTATTGTACAATGTGAAAGTATTTGCAGACCTTATACTTGATTGCACGTTGCAATGGTGGGGAGGGGGGAAGGGAGGGGAGAAAATCTGAAACTCAAGGGGTTGTGGAACTAAATTTTGTAAACTAAAAGTAAATAACAAGTCAATGAAAAAATAAATTAAAAAAAAGAAATTTAAATTGTTTTTCTCTTTGTTTTCTTTTCTTCTAAAACAAATGAAAAAGGATTTCCTCCAGACTCCCAAGTTATACCTTCATTGATGAGTATCTAGCTATTGGACAGGTAGGTGGCATAATGCATATAGTGCCAAACCTGGTTTCAAGAAAACCTGAGTTCAAATCTAGTCTAACACTAGCTGTAATACCCTAGGCAAATGATTCAACTACCCTTTGCCTCAGTTTCCTCAACTGTAGAATGGAGATAATAATAATATTTCTGAGGTTGTTATGAGGATCAAATGAGATATCTGTAAAATACTTAGCACAGTAGCTGGCACGTAGTAGGCACCATATAAATGTTAATGATTATTATTGCCAGGGCCCAAGTACCCTTGTGGCATCTCATCACCCGTATTAGCTCATGTCAAGAAAGTATTTATGGAGTGTGCATGGAGGGATATTACAATGCTATGACTTTCATCCCCCCAAAATAAAAAAGATGGAGGAATTTAAATGTGTGGGAGAAATTGATCAAGTATTTCTCACCTTAAAGTACCAAAAAGTCATACAGAGATCTCTTTAATATTGAATATAACACGATTTTTGGAACCTGTTCTTTGATTTTGATTACTTTTTGCTCTTCTTTTTCTCTCTCTCTTTTTAAAAAACTTCTTTGTTGTGAGAGATGTCTCCCCAGGAGAAAGAATAAGAAACAGGAGGAAATGCTGACAATGTTAAAATAAAAGACATACATAAAAATATCTTAAGAAAAAAATTCTTAAAACTCATAAAATAAACCCACATTCAACTTGTTTCAGTAAATGACCCTAATTCAGATGTGAGAGGTAGAGGAAAGTTTTTCTTGTTCATTGAATGTCTAGCTCCTTTGCTGAATACTCCCTCTTCCCCTCAACCCCATAGACACCAGTAGAGTTTTCATCTTGTGAAATAGGTTTTATAATCTTTGGGCTACTCAGAGATACCAAAGTCTGGATCTGTAAGCAAAGGCAACAAATATCATCTTGCTCCTCACCAATCACTTTCCTAGAATCTTTGAAAATGAGGGAGCATCCCTAGTTCAGAGTAGGAACTTTTTCTGCACAAGAGAGTAATTTTAGAAACCATCTTGGAAGCTATTCATAGAACCACCTCAATTTCCATGCATATTGGAAAGATAGCAGCACATTCTCTTTTTCTAGTCTCTCAGAGGTTCTGGTGGCAGTATATAATATCTTTTATTAAATATCCTTTGGACCCATAAATGATATTTTTGGATTTTCTCCTTTTATCTTCCCACATCCTGACACTGAGTTACCAGAAGAACAGCAATAGTAAGACTGAATTTGCAAATAGAGTCCTTCCAATGGAGCATATACAAAGTTTCCATTCTTCATTCTAGATAACTACATTAGAGCTTTAGGGCCTGTTTCTGGTCGTTTGTGTCTCTAGTTTAATATTGGCTGTGGAGTTAGAAGATCTGATGACTCAGTGGATATAGGAAAGGGAATAATTGACCTCTCGACTTTCTCTTCCTTTCCAACTGCCAATCATTTCAAGTTTCTCATGTTGTTTCCTGAGTTGGCATCAAGGAAGAAATTACTTGCCCTTATCCCCATGGTAGCCTTTATTTGACAATGAGCATCTAGTGTATGTAGCACATGCCTTGCCTACCAATTCTACTCTGAACCTCCTCTGTACTCTGTGTGTGTGTGTGTGTGTGTGTGTTCTCTTTCCTGATCTTCTTGAGTGGATTTCTATACTTAAAATAGCCAGGCTTGGAAGAAGCCTTGTAAGCTCCAAAATATCTAGAGGGCCTGGGTACCACTAGATCAGAGCTAAATATCCATAAAAAAGGAATACCTAGTAACTCTCTAGTGCCTTGAAAAGGATGTCTACTGACAAAAGGATTAGCTGAACCTTGCTGTTTTATGATCAGATAGGTACTAGGAGTTATTTAATTTTCCATACTCATATTCAGAGCAAAAGTAATTGGTAAAATGCCTAATTAGCAGTCCAGTAAATTGGTTTATGTTTAGATGAGATTTAGGCATCATCATTAGTAGATTATAATAGCTGGCATAAGCTAAATTACTGAGTCAGGTTCTTAAAATTGTCATGGTGATGCTTTTTATGTTTAGCGTTTCTTTCATGTGTAGGATTAAATACCTATACCATTCATGCATATTGTATACTAAATATGTTTCTTCTCCTGCCTTTGGGGACATTCTAGAGAATAACCTTAAATAAAGCTTTAAATATTTTTTTTTTCCCTAGGACTTAATGATGTAGGTTTAATGAGCCTACACCTCCTATCATTAGAAAACAGACGCCTTAGGCATAAGCCCTACCCGAACCACATGCCTGGGTAAAGAACAGGGAGTAGATTCAGTACCCTAACACTTGTGAAGCCAGTGATGAGTTTTTCAGTGTTAGACATTCATTTGGAGAGGCCTTTGCTGACAAATATGGGAGTGTAAATGAATAGGAGAAATTGAACAAACTCCTTCCCTTTAAAACACATAAAACTGACATAGTTATCCTCCATTCAAAATAATGTAGGAAGTGGCTCAAATTCAGATGTAAGAATTATAGCAAATGACATGCTTCCTCTCCAAATTTACATGTCTTCCCACCTGTCAAATCATTAAAAATTAAGCTCTCCTTCCCATATTCATTCGAATTTTCTTGACATGGGTTATTCTTGGCCTATTTGGGGCTCCCTAGTTATAGTGTGAATAATTTGGAGAATGGCCTTACTCAGGCCTCAGCCCCACCAATTTGGGGCTTGTTATTCTTGTTTTTATGGAGATTGAGACACCTGTGATTTGAAAAAAAAATGTGTCAAAGCTCCTGAGTAAAAATGCCCACTTTAATAATCTTGCTAATCTCAATGTCTGGGAACATTGTTTTACTTCTATCATATGCCGCCAAATTGAGAAGAAGGAGAATCCCACTGAGAATATTGGTTAGACAATAGAAAAGTCTATTACATTGCAATATATCTCATAAGATGGATAATAGTGATGATAAAAGAGACTACCTTCATCTAAATGCTCACTTCTTTATTATTCTTTTTTAAAATGTTTCTATCTTTTGTTTGTACATCAGTTACATTTCCCAATACATTTGTCACTCTTCTCCCTCCTAGAGAGTCATCCCTTCTAATGTAGAATGTTAAAGAGGAAAAACAAAACAGGTCAGGAAAACTATCCAACAAGTGAGCCAAGTACAGCATTTTGTTTGGTGTTTCACACCCATAGTTCTCCACTTTTGTAAAAAAAGGCAGAAGGTATACTTTCGTATCTTATTTTAGACCTAAGCACAGTTACTATAATTTCAGGATTCAGTTCTTATTGGTTTGTTATTATTGTTATTTGCATTTATATTATGTTAATCATTGTGTGCTTTATTTTCCTGGTTCTGCTTGCTGCATTATGATCAGTTCATGTAAGTCTTCCCCTGATTCTTTGTACTGATCATGTCTATCATATCTTATAGCACAGTACTAGTCTATTATCTTAATGCACCACAACCACTGAGTTTCTGCCTTGTTTCTAGCTCTTTGACACTACTAAAAGAACATTTCAAAAATTGATATTATATTTTGGTGTATATGGAACCTCTCTTTTTTATCAATGACCACCTTGGTTTATATGCCTATTTATATGATTTCTGGGTCAAACGACATGGAAATTACTCTTAGCACAATTCCAAATTGCTTTCTAGAGTGGTTAGATCAATTCACAGCTTCACCAACAGGGTATTAGCTTTTTCTTCCTCAACTCATTCAACACTAAAATAATTTTCATCTCTCAAATTGCTAGGAATGAGGGGAACCATTGGAATTGTTTTGATTTGCATTTCTCATATCATTTGTTATTTGAAACAATATTTCATATGGTTGTTAGAAGTTTGCAATTCTTTTGATAACTGTTTCTTCATGTTCTTTGATTCTCTATCCATTTGGGGAATGGCTTTTGGTCTTGTACATTTGTACTAGTTTCCTATCTATCTCTATGCCTCTTTAACCTCATCCCCTCTTAAATATTATAATCTCCTCCCCCTCCTTTTGTCCTTACTTTTTTGTTTCCCACTTCTTTCTTTCCTTTCTCAGTTTTTTTTTTCTTCTCTCATTTTCCCCATCTTCTTTACTACCTTGGATCTGAGCAGTCCCCTAAATTCCCCAGGCAATCCTGTCCTACCATAGGCCCCACCTAAGAAGCCTATCACAAAAGGACTCAGTCAAAGTTCATTTCCTCTAAGGCCCTAGCCTACTCAGAGACTTGTAGCCCAGATTTCTGGATTCTCTAGGGGATTATAGTTTCCAGGTGAGTTTTCCTCTGCAGAGGTATAAGGGATAAGCAAAGGTGACCTCTCGCTGTGTAAGTGACTGGATAAGGAAGAATGAACAATAGCATCTAACCATTATGTGGAAGTTGAGGTTAGTGACCACGGGCTGGGACCTGCTATAAGGTAGAATTGTGTATCACTCTATTTTACAGATATATAAGTTAGATATTTACAAATAAGTAAGATAGAGTTATCTACCTCTATAAATTGAGTTTCAACAACAGTCCTCCACGGAAAATCATATGGGAGCTGATACTTTCATCCTTACCTATAGCTGTTTGTAAACAGAGGGTATATCGGAATTGAGGTTTACTTTGTTCTCCAGCCCCTAATTTTGGAGGAGTTGATAGAAAGTGAAATTGGCAGAAGATATGAAGAAATAAGGTGAAAAGGAGATAATACATAGCAAAATATAATAGAAAATGGGCTAGACATGGCCGCCTTCATAAAATTCAAGGACTGTGTATCATAAGGGATGATCCACAGTGTTATGTGTTTTCTCTTATACAGTCCCACATATACTTTTATGCACACACCCACACCCACTCACACATACACACACACAAGTATACACACACACACACACACACACACACACAGTGTGTGGCCAGTGGCACAGGGAAAACTAAAATGATTTCTCAGTTTCTCTTCCATGAGAAGCATTTTATGTCTATCTAAAAGCTTGAAGCCAGTTAATGCTTTTCAACTCTTACTTCAAAACCATGGAGTCATAGGATATCAGATTTTGAAGGGAGCTCACAGATTGTCTCTTCCAGCACTTTCATTTTGCAGGCAGGGAAACTGAGACCCTGTCTGTATGTAGCCAATTTATGATAAAGAAAAAAATAGAGTTAGGACTTTAACCAAGATTTCTTTACTCCTAATTTAATGAACTCTCCCTTGCATAATCACATCTCCTTAAGACAACAAATGTCACTACTGATCAATAAGTTTTGCTCATGACCACAGTCACGACCTCTTCAAACTGGAGAGGGCTCTTGACAGAAAATAGGATATATATATGTTTGGGGTGAGGAAAAGCGATAGTTAATGAATCAATCCCTCTGACAGTGTAAGAATTTTTAATCTAGAAAGTAGGTTAGGGTTCATGTAATCCAATATCATCACTTTATAGAAAAAGAAATGTAGGGCAAGGGATTATAGTAAATTACTTGCCCAAAATCTATTTGGAACTGAGGCTTCCCATCCCAGTGCATGGCTGCATGAGCAATAGCTCTTCAAATTTATAATTTTCTTTGTCACGCTGCTCCTGCTTAGGGGAAAAATTTGAAGTGAAACAGAACAGTCAGATAAATGGGAACAAACAAGGGGAACTAGATAATACATAGCTAAGTGTTACCAGAAGTAATCTAGAAACATATACACTCCTTCAATATATGGACTGTTTTTCAGAAATGTTGGCTCAGAATATGAGATCTTATTTGTAAAAATGGACATTCCTCACTGAATATGTGGGAAGTTATAGGCACTTAAGTAAGAGTTTTAGAATTCAGCCCTGGAGATATTTCTGATTGTCTCTTGTCATTCTGGAAGACCATCTCTTTGAATAGTTTTTCTTTATCTAGGAGCTTCATGCCCATTTTCCCAAGAAATCTTTTTTGCTAAATTGGCATAAATTTTTCTCCTATGAGTTAAAGCTTTCTTTTCTATTTAATACTCTCTCTTGCTTTATTCCTACACATTTTCTCCCACTCTTAGCACAAGACTCCTTTTTCCTCTTTATGGTACTTTCCCTTCCTGAACTGCCAGATGTGATTCCCTCTCTCCAGTTGTCCAGCTGATCATGACAAGTAGAAATGAGTAAGATGAAATATGTCTATGATGGTAGAAGCAGAAGAAGAAGAAAAAAAGATATAGTCTTTAAAAATATCTATTCCTTGCCTTCCTTGGATCAAGGATAATGGTGTCCTACCAATTATTTACTCCATTATCTTCCATCTTCCTTCTCTTTCACCCAGTTAAATTCTACCTTCTCATCTCCTCTTCACTTGACTTCATATGTACCTCTGACTCACTGTGACTATGAAGCTAGAGGATGTGTACAAATAGGAAGAGGAGGAAATAAGGGGGAGACTTATAGCAATACTAATGACTATACTATACAAAGAGATAAATTCCGTATGACACTCTCATATCTGCTTTCTCATTGAATTTTAACAATTATCTAGGTAGGTAATTATTATTAGCAGGCCATTTTAAAGAAGAAAAAGCAAAGAATCAAAGGTATTATGTGAATTTTCCAAGGTTACATTCAGGTGGGGAAGATGATTTTGCTCAAATACAAGATTGGACTATGTAGCAATTCAGTATAACTATACACACTTAGAAGTTCGAATTACCTTTGATTAATATAATTATAATAAAATGATAATAATTCTTTAATATGAATCACCCAGGGACCACCTTATAGTCTTGCTCCTTTCAGCTTATTTCTTTCTACACAATATAGTGAAAAGATAGAGAAAGTGGAGGGGGAATAAACTGCTCATTTAAAATACCTGCTCTTTGTAAGGTAAAGTAAACTCTAGTTTGAGCTGGAGAGTGAATTGAAATTTAGGCTAAGGTAAAACTTTAAGTCATACAAAGATTCAGGTCCCAAGATCCACTTTGAGTAAGGAGAATTAAGACTTGACTGCGCTTGAAGACATTTTTCAACCTAGTCTTGGAGACTAGTGGGGTACAGGAATAGGGAAAAGTAAGACAGTAGGACCTTCCCCAACCTGGGAACTGATTTTCCTCATACATAAACAGAGTCCTGGGTTGGTAACTATGGGAAAAGCATAGCTGAACATTTGAGGAGCCACTGGAATGAAGGTAAGATAGATCATAATAATTAGACTTGTGAATAAATGTAAACATAAATAAACAATTCCAAATATGCAGGTAAATGCAGACAGGATATAGGGAAATTGGAAATGGCCAAGACTTCCTTGTGAAAATGAGTTGTGAATCAGGTTCTTCATTTATTTATTTGGAGGATGGAGTCATTGATTGATGGATAGGGGAGAAGAGGGAAATAAAAGTTTAAGGAAGTTCATAGCCAAAGGTAGAGAAACCAAAAATAGACAAGGAGTCAGGATGTAAGCACCTTGAATTCAAGACTGTGTCATTTTCCATTTTTGTATCCCCTCAGAGCTAGCAGAATGCTCTGTTTTTAGTAGATGCTTAGTACATATTAAATAAAATGAGGAAGCTAGAGAAGCGGGATAGAACTATTACATTATAGAGGGTCTAAATCCCAAGATAAAACTTTGGCATTTATTTGTTTTATTGTCAGTCCGATCCCTTTGAGTTTTTTGTGAACATAGAGGTGGTCCAGAACATTACACTGGCAGCATATTCATGATGGATTGGAAGACAAAACTTGTCATGTATTCCAACCAAAAGGTAGTGATCCTGAACTAGAGTATGTTGTGGGGAGAGAAGAGAACAAATGTGAGAAACCTTGCAGAGAGGAATCCAAAGGTAGATAAAGGCACATATTTCTCTTTAAAAAATTATTGGTATGTTTTATCCTTACATTAAAGTTGCATTCTCCTCTGTATCTCTCCCACTCCTTTCTCATTCCCTCTTAGAGTCATGCCTTATGACAATTTTTTTCTTAAAGAGAAAGGAATACAAATTTCCAGCAAAACCAATGAACACATCAGAAAAAAAAAATTGAACATAAGTAATGTTCTACATCTATGCATACCCATATCTGCAAAAGAACAGGGAAGGTATCTCTTTTTTGGAGCCAAACTTACTCTGTATCATTCTGGTAGTATTTCATTTCATTGCTTTATGGTTTTCATTCTTTCCAATTATATTGTTATTGTTATTGTATATCTTGCTTTCATATTAAGTCCATTATTAAAACGACTCCATCCATTTTTGATCCTTGTCAGGACATGAGATATCCTATCATTAGGGAGAGTCAAGTCAAGGAAAGGAGAAAAAGAAGGTCTATACCTGTCTTCTAAAAGGAAGTGTGAAATATTCAGTATTATAGTAGAATTGGAATTGGGAAGACTTACATTTGAATCTCACCTCAGAGATTTACTATCTATGTGACCTAGTAGAATTAACTTAATTTCTGAATTGACTTATCTGTAAAATAGTCATAATAATGGTGCCTTTTTATTGAGAATGTCTGCAGAACCAAATAAGATAATGCCTATAAAACACTCTGCAAACCTTAAACGTTATGCAAACATGAGTAATTATTAATAAAATGAAGCCTCATAGCCTCAAAAGTCTTTTTACCATAGTACACAAACCATGGGTTGAAGCCCACTAGAAGCAATTACCCTCTGACTCCCACCCCCACCACCCCAACTCCAGTCAGTCCCAAAGTTCTGTCTCCCTAGTGCCCAACCAAAAACTCTAGGTCTGGCAAGGTCTCTAAGCGAGCTTGTTCTAAACCATGGTTTCCTTCTCTGATGTGGCCTTCTAAAGCCTGAAGTTGACTAAACCCTATAAGCTTCCCTTGGGAAGCCATCAGACTTCTTCAATTCTCAAATTTCACTAATTCCATCTTGAAACTTTTTTTGTTTGTTAGTTTGTAATTCTGGCTTAGGCCACCTATAAATGGAATGAATTCCAAATAATAACTCCAAGATGCATGATGAGGACAGATATTAAGAGGTCCCTAAATATTGCCTTACAGCTCCAAGGGAATCCAAGTTCCAATACCTAGAGTCTGAGGAACATATCTAGGGTCCCTTCTATGTCCCCATGGAAGGAAAAAAAGTAGACTTTTATTTTATCTCCTCTCTAGGTCTGTCTGGACAGAGTGAGGAAGTGTGATCTTTTAAGGGTCGGCTCTTGACCTCTAAGGATGTCCCTTCCCCATTCCCATGAGAACAGCTCCTTCTTCCAGCCATCAGCTTTCCTACTGATTGGAATTCCAGGTCTGGAAGCCATGCATGGATGGGTCTCCATCCCTTTCTCCTCCATTTACACTGTGGCTATCACAGGCAACTGCCTGATCCTGCTAGCTGTGAGTAGGACTCCCAGTCTGCAACAGCCCATGTATTACTTCCTTTCCATGTTGGCTCTCACTGATCTGGGTCTTACTATGTGCACACTTCCCACAACCTTATCTGTACTCTGGTTTGACTATCGTCTCATAGCCTTTGATGCCTGCTTGGTCCAGATGTTTTTCCTCCATTCCTTTTCTGTTGTGGAGTCTTCAGTTCTTCTGGCCATGTCATTTGACCGCTTTGTGGCCATCTCTAATCCCCTACGTTATGCCTCTGTCCTTACCAACAGTGTCATTGGCAGGATTGGAATGGCTATTGTGGCTCGTGCCACTGTCTCACTCTTTCCTGTCCCCTTCTTGCTCAAGAGGCTGAACTTCTGTCCTAGAAAAATTCTTCTGTCCCATTCATTTTGTTTTCATGCAGATGTTATGAAGAGAGCCTGTGCTGACATCACTGTCAATATCCTATATGGACTCTATGTAGTACTGTCTACAGTGGGTATTGATTCCTTGCTGATTGTTCTCTCCTATGGACTCATCTTACATACAGTGATGGGTTTGGCCTCTCCTCGAGAAAGGATTCGGGCCCTCAACACCTGTGTTTCCCACATTCTGGCTGTTTTGGTCTTCTATATCCCAGTAATTGGAGTATCCATGATCCACCGCTTTGGGAGGCATGCACCTCCCATTGTACATGCCCTTGTTGCTTATGTCTATTTGATTGTGCCCCCTGTTCTCAATCCTATCATCTACAGTGTCAAGTCTAAGCACGTACGGGAGGCACTGCTCAAAATACTAAGGAGAAAAGATCGGGGATGAGTTGGCCATTGGATAGTTACAGGAACCTAGAGATTCTTTGGTAGTGGTGGTGGTGGTGGTGGTGGTGGTGGTGGTGGTGGTGGTGGTAGAGTGAATACAATGGGCAGGCACCACGGACAGAAAATGACTATTTTTCCATCTTCTGCTGGAGGGAAAACACAAAGGGGGAGACTCCAAATCTGGTGGTAGAGAAATAGTTCCAAGCTGTATGAGGTTCAACTGGATGGTCCCCTTCTAGTTCTTCATTTATGATTCTGTAAACCCAGTTTAATGGATGAGACAGGACATAAGCCCAGTTAATGGTTCAAGGGAGTCATTATCCTCCAACACAAAGTAATTTGAAAGCCCAAAAGTACAAAAGAGAGAGGGAGCATAATGAAAAGTGCCTTAGTCTTGAAGGCTGAAGATAAAGGCTCAAGTGTCCAAACTGATATTTATTAACTATGTACCCATTAGTAGGATACTAGACTTCCTTTGGCCAAAATTCCCTCATTGAAAAAATATGGTTAATAACGT
>CM053588.1:79840263-79855492 GCA_028646515.1 Pseudochirops corinnae | reverse complement strand
CATGATATGAGGCTTTGCTTTGGGGCTCACTTATGGGAAGATTTGTGTGATTTGGCCAGATGAGACTCTGGGTAGCCATTGAGCCCCCCAACTTGGAAATCCCAAATGTTAGTGCTTCTCTCTTTGGTAACTAAGTATGTATGTAATGGTCAGACATCTAGAAGCCCTGCCTGTTGGTCTGTTGAATTGTGTTATTTTTTCTGTCTATATTTTTTGTCTGCTTGTAATTTCCGTTTGTATTTTCTGAAATTCCAGGTGCTGACTTTCCCCCTTAACTATGTAACTAATATATGTTTGATTAAAGTATGATTTCTAAGCCCTTTTGAGTTGCTTTCCTTTAGAAAAGCAGATCAAAGAACCTGTGCTAGCAGCCCTCCTGGGACTGCTAGAGTGCTTGCTGTTACACATAGTCTTCAGCTTGTCAATGTCCTTAAAATGTGGCAACTAGAAATGAACACATTGTTTTAGATGGGTCTAATTAGGGTAGAATACAGTGCAACTAGTACCTTCTTCACTCTGGACATTATGTCTCTCTTAATGTTGTCTAAGATGACAGTGTATTTTGACTGATTGATTTTATTAATGACTCATCCTGCACTTATGGTCTACCAAATCCCCAGGATTTTTTTTATATGAACTTTCTGGCCACCAGCTCCAAACTATGCCACCCAACACCTCCACCTTGTTCCTACCAGAACTTTGGACATGACCATAGCCATTGGAACAGCCCTGGATACTGAGGGTTAATCAATAACATTTATTAAACATCTATGATGTGCCAGGCACTGTGCTAAGTGATGGAAATACAACTATGAAAAAGAAAGGCCCTTCTTTCCCTTAAGCTGATTAAAATCTGATGGGGAGCAAGGGAGGCAAGACACAAAAGGAAACTAAAAAGTAAAGGGAAAGGACAGGTCATAGAGGGCAAGCATTACAGAGAAGTCCAGAGGCGTGCAGCTAGGTTGGAAATAAAGACATGGTTAACTTAGATCCTTCCTTAAATGGAGTTTCTGGGAGGAATTAACTACCCTCCAGTCATAAGAAGGGACACCAATGGCAATGGGTACTGATGAGGTATGAGTTTTAGGGCTGCAGAGATATTTCAGTATAAAGAGGTTCCTGGAACACGTAGAAGCCCAGAATAGTGTGTCTGGGTGTGGAATGAATAAGAAAATTGATCTTTTCTTTATATTGTCAAGAGCAACGTTTCTACTTTATTTCCTTGTTCTCTTTTAAATTCCCGTTTATATGTTACCTTCACTATCTCTCCTTCTTGCTCATATTTGTATTCCCAAGAATGGTAATACAGGAAAGGATACAGTACTCATTATAATGCTTGAAAAATAGTAAGCACTTGATATTTTGTTTCCTTCCTTATTCTTTCTCCTCTCTCTCTCTCTATCTCTCACTCTCTCTCTCTCTTTCTCTCTCTCTCTCTG
This sequence comes from Pseudochirops corinnae, assembly GCA_028646515.1. Classification (NCBI taxonomy): domain Eukaryota; kingdom Metazoa; phylum Chordata; class Mammalia; order Diprotodontia; family Pseudocheiridae; genus Pseudochirops; species Pseudochirops corinnae. Next base: position 79,854,053 of record CM053588.1, on the reverse strand, counting down.
TCTCTGTCTCTGTCTCTTTCTCCCTCCCTCTCTTTCTCTCTCCTCTGTCTCTCTGTCTCTCACTTTCTCTCTGTCTGTCTTTCTCTCTTCTCTCCATCTCTGTCTCTCTCTCATCTCTGTGTGTCTCTGTCTCTGTATATGTATATATAATACACAAACACATATACACTCATATATACATATATATCCTTTCTGTCTCCATCTCTGCCTGTCTCTCTCTCTCTTTCTTTTTCCCACCCTGCAAATTCACAGCATTCCTAGATTTCTAATACTGAAAAAACTCTCCAACCATATGACCCCTTAATATGATTGGCTGGTTCCTCCCCAAACCAATATTTTAAGGAAGACACTCAGGTCAGCTGTATCTTCCTTCCTTTCTAGGTTCCATTCTGACTCTCCAGACTTTCTCTAGTATTACGCCCCTCCCATAATCTGGTACCTTTTTCATCCCCCAGTGTCTTCAACTTCCTTTTATACGTTGTCTTCCCTCATTAGAATGTAGGCCCATGAGGGCAAGGACTATCCTTCCTTCCTTCCTTCCTTCTTTCCTTCCTTCCTTCCTTCCTTCCTTCCTTTTTTTCCACTTTAATGCTTTATTTCTCTCTTTTTTTCTTGTATTTGTGTTCCTTAGCAGAATGTTTGACTCTTAAGGGCTTATTCAATATTTGTTGACTTGACTTGATTCTGCCTTTTGCTGCTTGGTAAAAGAAGTCTTCATCACCATCCCTGGATGTCATGGTTCTAGCACTATTTCCTTCTTATTTTTCTCTCCTTATACCAATAGATCATAAAAGTCCAAGATATCTTTCCTATAGAGCTTTTCTTTACCAAGGAAAAGAGCACTATATAGGAATATAAAAAAAATGGAGTTGTAGGTAATTGCAAGTACATAAAAATAAAAGTATCCACTACTTACTGCATAATCTATCTCTAAACTAAGACTTTCAGTAAAATTATATTTAATTAAATTTAATAAGATAGGGAGCTCGGTGATGCAGTGAATAGAGCACCAGCCCTGGAGTCAGGAGGACTTGAGTTCAAATCTGGCTTCAAATACTTAACTCTTACTAGCTGTGTGACTTTGGGCAAATCCCTTAACCCCAAATGCACTGCCTTCCCCCCTCCAAAAATAAAAAAAAATTAATATGAGACTTCATCTAATTCTAGACCATACTAAAAAAATTGTCAATATGAATTATAAAATTGACTAAGCAGTTAGATTTGGGGATCACTAACAATAATTCTCCCACCCTTCATTTCTATGGAGCTTCTTGGTGATAGAGGTAGCTATGTGGCAAAAATGAATAGGGTGCCAAGCCTAGAATCAATAAGATTTGAGTTCAAATCTGTCCTTAGACACTTAGTAGGTGTGTGACCCCAGCAAGTCACTTAAGTCTTGTTTGCCTCCGTTTTCTTAACTACAGAATCAAGATGATAATAAAACCTACCTCCAAGGGTGGTCATGAGGATCAAATAAGATAATATTTGTCAAGTACTTAGCACAGTGCCTCATACATAGTGGATGCTTAATAAATGTGCTTTCCTTTCCTTTCCATTGATTCAAAGGACTTTGTAGGGCAGGCTAGTAAGTATATAGCCATTGAACACTGCATTTCAGGAAGAGCAAGGCTTTAAAATCACATGTTCTTAATGACTATCTTGCTTAGTAATGTCCCCTTCCCCTTCATTTAAATCAATGAGTATTTAGTCACTGCTGATTATTTGCAAGGCAGTGGGGATATTTAAAAAATGCAGAATAATCCCTATCCTCAAATTTCACTTGGGGCAAACAGAGAAACTGACCTGATAAGGAAGCATAAGATCATTCAAAGAAAGGATGACAACCCCCAATGAAGGACTTCATGAACAGTTCTCCCTTGGTGGTGGTGCTGCACTTGAGTCTTGTAGGATGTTAAGGATTCAAGTAGAGATGAGCAGTGCATGAATTTTAGGTGTAAGGAATCCACTATGGAAAGATGGAGAGATGGGAGATTATTTAATGAGTTTAAGGAAGTAGGGCTGTTTGACTTGAATATAGAGGCCATGAAGGGAAGTGATATGAAATAATCCTACAAAAGAATACTTGTGACAGACTATTAGAGGCTTTAAATATCAAGTCTCCCTCCCCACTCCCCACTATAAGAAAGACTAGGAAACACATTTTTTTAAGGTATTGCAACTAGATAAAGGCAAATTTTATTAACCTCTTGAGAACAGTATCTGAAAAGTAAAGATATTTCACTTTGCATATAGAATGGTAGAAACAGCATATGATTGAAACCTAAGAGATGTGGGTTCTAGACTCTGCTCTGTCATTAAATCATTCCATGACCTTGACCAAGTCACTTATATTCTCTGACTTAAGGTTATGTATAAGCTAAATGAGAATAATATCTATCCTGCTAAACTCACAGAGTTGAGAAGAACAAATGGCATAAAAAATATAAAAATTCTCTGGAAAAGGTAAGTGTTTAGTTTGTGTTTTTCTTTCTTACCCACATTAAATGTAAACTTTACAAAGGCTTTACTCTTAACAGGCAATAGGAAGAACAACCAAATGTTGTTCCAATATGTCTGGCCAATTCTGAAGATTATACCTGCCTTAGAATGGAAGAATGATGAAAGGACCTAGGCCTACAAGTCTGAGGTGCCTGTGACTGAGTGAAAATGCTGCACAATTCGCTGGCGGATCTGCTTAGTCTTCACACCATAGACAATAGGGTTAAGCACAGGAGGCACTATCAGGTACACGTTGGCCATGATAATGTGTAAGTTTGAGCCAGTCCTCTTGCCAAAGCGGTGCACCATAGACAAGCCAATGAATGGAACAAAAAAGATAAAGACTGCACAGACATGGGAAACACAGGTGCTGAAGGCCTTTGACTGGGCCTCCCGTGTCAAGCCCAATACAGTCTTGAGAATGAATAAGTATGAGAGAGATATGAGCACTGAATCTAGACCAATGGCAGAGATTATAACAATGAGACCATAGATCACATTAATACGGATGTCAGCACATGCTAATTTCATGACATCCTGGTGGAGGCAGTAAGAATGGGAAAGGATGTTAGAACGGCAAAAGGGGAGGCGCTTGATGAAGATGGGCAATGGAGCCATGAGGACTGCCCCTCGAATCACAGCTGCCAAGCCAATCTTGGAAATACGAGGTGAGGTGAACACAGTAGCATGGCGCAAAGGGTGGCAAATAGCCACGTAGCGGTCAAAGGCCATGGCCAGGAGCACAGTGGATTCCATGCCAGAAAGGGAATGAATGGCAAACATCTGTACTAAGCAAGCATCAAACTGGATGTTGGTGTCACTGAACCAGAAGATAGCCAACATCTTGGGCATGGAGGAAGTAGAGATAAGGATATCAATTGTAGAGAGCATGCATAGGAAGAGATACATGGGCTCATGAAGACTCCGCTCTGTTTTTATGATGTAAATAATGGTGAGGTTGCCAAATACAGCAATGAAGTACAGAAAGCACAGGGGAAAGGCCAGCCAAAACTGAACTGCCTCTATACCTGGGAGACCAATTAGGATGAAGTAGGTGGCACTTGTTTCATTGCCACTGGGAAATAACATGATCAGTAGTAGAGCCAATCCAGGAAAATCTAGAATACAAAGTTCATAAATTAAAACTATTGTCAGAGATTTTGAAATCCCAAACTAATCTTAATCCTGATCTAATTGGAGAGCTGTCCCATTCCCTGACCCAAACTCTGAACTCAAGACAAATCAGGATCATAAACTTAATCCTGGGCTAATCTAGTCAAAATTGAATTCCTACCCTCATTTTGAGACTCATCCCTAAACTTTATCCTATCTCTGAAATCATTGCTATTTAGAACTCTAGCCCTAATTTTAATCGCAAGCTTGTTGAGCTCCATATTAAAATCAACAAGAAGGAAACAAAACATCAAACATAGTAAGTTATGTTATCGTTGCTGTTTCTGTTGTGTCCAATCCTTTGTGATCTTATTTGGGGTTTTTTTTGGCAGAGATATTGGAGAAGTTTGCCATTTCCTTCTCCAGCTTCTTTTACAAATAAGGAACTGAGAAAAACAGGGTTAAGTGACTTGTCCAGTGTCTGAGACAAGACTTGAAGATGAGTCTTCTGCCTTCAGGCCTTGCACTCTATTGCACAACATAGCTACAGTAAGAGTTATAATTGAATTTAAAAGATAGTTGTAATGTCACTGGGAGATTAGCTATAATACTGAGTTTTAACAAACTTCATCCCAATTTTATCATTTTCTTAACAAATCAAAATCAATGCAAATCAGAAAACTCTAGAACTAGTTGTATGGTCAACTACATGGTCATAGGCATGTGTTATATATATATTAGTGTTTGCCTCTATCTTGCAAAGTTCACCTGAACAAACCACATAACTTCTATGAGACTTGGAATGTGACAATATTTTTGTTACCTGATAGTGTTACTTTAAGGAAAATGTTTTAAAATTTTAAGATTTTATCATTGTGAATACTGACTTGGAAATGTGCAAATGAAGTTCATAATCTTTGACCTAGCGATTCTCCTACTAGACATATACCTAAAGGAGGCCATTGATAAACCTAAAGGCTCCATATATATATGTATATATACACACACAATGCAGCAGCACTTAAAAAAATAAAGGCGGCTAGTGACACAATGAATAGAGCACCGACCCCTGGAGTCAGGAGGACACTTACTAACCATGTGACCTTGGACAAGTCACTTAACCCCAATTGCCCTGTCTTTTTCTCCTCCAAAAAAAAAAAAAAGAACAAATTATATAAATTCCCTGGGTCTTATTTTCCTTGCCTATAAGGTGAAAGGGCTGAACTCAGAAGTTTCTGATGTCCTTTTGAGGTTTATGTTTACTATGTTTATATGTTTATAATTCCTATTATCCCTGAGAGGCATCATAATTGAGTGTACAGAGAACTGGACTTGAAATCAGAAAGCCCTCTGTTCAAGACCTTCCTTTGATGCACAAAGAATATATGAACCTGGGCAAATCCCTTGACCCTTGAGTAGCCCTAGGCAATTCTATAGAAGAGTTGTTGATGAGCATTGGTAGAGTTTTATCACCAATGTTTTTCCAAACCAATGAAATCATAGGTGTGGAAAACAAACAAACAAAAAAACCCTGTTCTGTTTGTTAGTTACAATCTCAATGTAGAAGACCCAGGCAGGAAGGAAACTCTTAGATCCAAATTCTAGAATCTCCTCTCTTTAGGTCACTTATTTATGTGCACGGATAGTAGTAGAATGAGAGAAAAGGGATTGTTATCCTCTAGCCACTCTGGGATGCATATTATGGTAGAAAATAATCAAAACTGACAAACATCCTGAAGCATTTCCTATGTGCCAACCCCTATACTAAGCACTAAGAATGCAAAAAGGAGCAAAATGATTCCTGCCCTAAAGGAGTACCTATTCTAATGGGAGAGACAATAATAAATAACTAGGTACATACAAGATACAGCATAGATTTTCTGAAAGGGAAAAGTATTATAAAGCTGAGCTATATCATAAAGAGCCCTAAACTTAGAGTTATAAGATATGAGTTCCAATTTTAGCTCTGTCCTCTAATATTCATGACTTTTGTGACATTGGTTAAGTTGCTTCACCTCTTTGGGCTTCAGTTTTCCTATTTAAAAATGTGTTGAACGAAATAACCTCCACAAGCTCTTATTACTCACAGTTCTATAATCTGATGAGAATTCAAGATGGGGCTGAGGCTTGGAATTGACTTCCAGAGTTGAACTCCATCCTGTCACAGAACAATTCCTCACAGAAGAATAAGTTGCCTGCTAGAACCCTACCCAGATGAGCTACAGAAAGGTGATAACTTGAAGGCATTTTCTCTGATGCTTAGTTAGTCTGAAGGGAACAGTAAATGAAGAGCATACTATTGAAAATGTAATAAAATTAAGATAAATAAGAAAAAAATGTTATTTAAAATCCTAGAAGTCCCTGCCAGCCCCTGGAAAGCAGATGTCTCCTGAAAATTTCTCTGAAAGATCTAAGCTGTTGTGTGGTTCATTTGGACTCACAACTGTTTCAAGGAGTTAGATTTGTCCATCAGTTCTTTTCCTGGAAGATGGAGTCACAGTAGTTTAAGTCCATTGATAGTGAGAAAGGAAATCTCAGAGTCACAGGATCTTTGTCCTCCTCCCCAAGGCCTTCTCACCTCTTCATTTCCTCTTCTATCTTCTGTGTGTGTGGCATCCCACAACCTTCTCCAGTGGTAGGTGGCTTCTCCTATAACCATGCTACACTGTGTGGTAGAGAGCATTTGTGGGATGTTCATTCCCACAATACAGGATTTTGTGTCTTTGATGTGTCTATAACTTAGTCAGAGTATCTTTATACCCATTATCTTATCTTATTGTCACAAAATTTGTGCATGTCACCTCCATTTTACCACTAAGGAAACTGAGTATCGTAGAGGTCAAGTGACTTGTCCTATGTGAAATAGTAAGTTAATTCCAAGAACTGGAACTAGAATATATGTGCTCTCTTTTGTCTTAACTTCTGAAATATAATGAATCAGGGCCAGAAGGACAGAAACATAATTAAAGAGAACAAAAAGTTCAACTGGTGTTGCAAGTGTGGCCTGTGAATTGGAAAGAACACTTCAGATGGAATACTGAGAATACTAGGGTTTAACCCTAGCTTTGCTACTAACTTGAGGAGTGACCTTGAATGAATTACCTATGCCTCTGGACTTTAGTTTCATCATTTGAAAAAAATGGGATTGGACTAAAATCAAAGATTACATATCTGGGGTCTGTATACTTTTAAAAATATGTCAATAACTATATTTCTATGTAATTAATTTGCTTTTAAATCCTATGTATTTTACTTTATGCATTGAAAATCTTACACTGAGGGGGTTCTGTAGGATTCACTTTATTATCAAAGGAGGTCTATGACACACACACAAAAATGGTTAAGAACCTCTACCAGTGGTTCTCAACCTTCCTAATGCCATGACCCTTTAATACAGTTCCTCATGTTGTGGTGACCCCCAAACATAAAATTATTTTTGTTGCTGGTCCATAACTGTAATTCTGTTTTCTGATGGTCTTAGGTGACCCCGTTGAAAGGGTCATTTGACCTCCAAAGGGGTCATGACCCACAGATTGAGAACCACTGCTAGACTGTGTTCTCTAAGGTGCCTCATAACTTTAAGATTCATTGAGTCTATGTACCAATGAATTATGAATCCAGATAGAATGTGGTAGGTCCCAAGCTCAGGGAAGGTAGATCTCCCTTTTACTTGTGTTTCTAGAGAAAGAGATAGGAGATCAACACATCTCCTCGTTTGTGCCTATAAGCTGAACTCAGTGAAACTGAGAGCTTCTCTTGATTCAGCTTCATAAAATGACTGATTAAATTACCCATGGTGACCAAATGACAAGGTGCTATAGGGACTTAGATTATCTATGCTAGAAAATATGGAAAAGAATGTTCTCGGAGGTGATCTTAGAAATCTCAGAATCTTTCTTCTTGTGCCTAGATAAGGAAGTCAGATCTCAAGAAAACTCTTCTGACAAGAAAGGAATTTCAGAAGTCCTCAGATCCAGCCTCAAGAAAAGATGGAGCATTTGTAGCAAACCAGAGAATACAGTAGTCACAATGTCTTATTCTTCAATTCAATATCATTTCTCTCCCAGAATCTTCTTTCTTTAGGATGAAAAATGACTTTGATTTTCATTAAGCCAATCCTTGAAGGGCATGTGAAAGTTTCTTAGAAGGTAAATGAACCCAAATAGGCACAAAAGAAAGAACAAGATAAGAGCAATGGAAAGAAAAGAGGAACGTCAAATTATTTGAACCAGAGATATAAACTCCTAAAACTCAAGATTCTGGAGACCTGGGGTCTCACCTTGATTTCTCAATATGAACGTTGACCTTAATCTTTCTCATCTTCTCTCTGGGTCTCAGTTTCCCTTGCTTCCCAAAGGGATGTTGAGTTGCCGTCTATAGGGTTCAAAAAATCATAGATTCGGACTTCAGATGCCCAAATCAGTCATTTCACAGACGTTCAGAATGTAAGATCCCAGGAAGTCTTGCTTATTTATAGTCTCATGCTCCTCAAGCATGCATTCTCAAATATCCTTGTATGCCTAGTGCTTAGAACATAGTAAGCATTTTAATAAATTATCTTTCAGTCTAAATATGAATCTAGAAACTGAAGCACAAAGAGGTTAATTCACTCACATATGGTTGCTAGTAAGCAAATAAGTGTCTAAGTCAGAATTTAAACCCAGTTCTTCCTAAGTTCAAACCCATGTACAATCCACTATGCCATATTTCTCTAGGTTCCTGATAGTCCCTCCCTGAGATAGGGCCAACAGGTAAAGAACACCACATGTACTGCTTCGAAAAATACCTTCTGCCCTTCCCCTGCCCAACTCTCATACAGAACTAAGTTTATTCATTTCTTTCCTTACTCAGTGCCTAGTGGGTCTGATTGTCATTAGGTAGACAAGTGGAAATTGATGTTAAATAAGGAAAATTCTCATGACTCAATCTATCAATTGGCAGTGAGAAAAGGGATAATGGCACAGTTCAGGATGAGGGACAGAATACTAAGACTCAAGGAATTTAAGACCTAGAGGAAACTTTGGCTGAGCTGGCCCCAGAATCTCTGAGAGATGTCCCCTACTTTCATCAACCAGTTAGTTTCATACAGGGAAATTGTTTTCTCTAACCAAACATTTTTTTCTTAGCACTAAAATCAATGCATCTTAACTCCAGATGCTAAACAAACACTAACTCTTTCCATAGATTAAGTACCATCTCTAAATGAAGACCAAAGACTTGACCCCAAAGAGGCATTATGGCCCAGAGGAAATGATGTTGGGTTTCAAGTCAGAGGATATTGAATAGCTCATTTAATCTTCCTAGGTCTTAGCTCCTCATCTATAAAATGAGGATGCTATATAATTCTATTAATTTAGCCATAGATTTAGCTAGCATAGACTATATCTTAATTCAGGCTGTAGCTTAAGCCTCAACCTTGACCTAAAAATACTAAATTTAAAATAAAATAAATACTAAATACTATATATACAAAATACAAATAAAAATTCTAATTGACCATATCTTCTTCAAGGTTTTTCTTGGGAATATTAATGAACATAGGCCTAGAAAATAATTTTGAAAATTCCTTTCAATCTCTATATTTGACCAGCTTATCAGACTGTGTTTAACCCCTTTCCTCTTATCACTGATTTCTCTGCTAAACTTCTAAGCACCAAATGCTGACTTGCCCATTTTTCATTCTTCCTCTTGTGGGCGCCATTCTCCACAGTCCCACACATACATACCTTATTCCCTAATTGCCTCACAAGTCTCACAAGAAAGGCCTCCCTCCCCTGGACTTACCTAAACTGCAGAGAAATCAAGAGTAACCTTTTTCTTCTTATCTTCTGAAGGAGAGTTATGGGTTGGCTATTCTCTCAGCCTCTCAGATACTAGGGCATTTATCTTTGGTCTCTCATCATACCAATGAGTCTGTAATGTGTAGCTACAATTCTTTCTTCCCTCTTGGGAAGAGATTGGAGAAGGCAAAAATTAGGGGGGTATTCTCTGGGGATATATTTAGTACAGCAGAGAACCCCCAGCTCACATGAATAAATTGTTCTTTCCTTCTTGGTCCATTTGTTGAATATATTCTTGACCAAAAATTAGATAGAGCAAAAGATAGAAATTCCAGAGCCCAAAAGCCAGGACATAAGTGTGTGAACAAGAGAATAAGGAGATTCTCCTTCTCCAGATCCCTTTTGAACCAAGAGACACTCTTCTCCCACCACTAAAGGACTTAGCCAAAAGAAGCCCAACTTGGAAATAAAGGGATAGATGAGATAACCCTAGAATGGTCCATGAGCTGCTCTGACTACTGAAATTTATTCTCTTCCTTCTGACAGTCAACCTTACTCTGCTAGTTTCCTTAATAGAAGCAGGATGAGGATTTTCTCCACCTCCCTGGGATCCAGGTCTCAGCTCTTAAATCTCCCTTGGGCTCTGGAAAGTGGTGTCTGGCTAAGATGTCATGGAGGCCTCCCTTGTGACCATGGCTTTTTAGCAGACTCCCCCCTAAACTCCCAATGTTAAACTGCCAAACATCTATCTAAAGAAAAACACATCTTTCTTTCTTCCTTTAGCCCTCTTTGCAACTAACCTTCTAAAAATGTATGTTATTTTACGTGTCTCTTGGAAATAAAAAGTAGTTTCCTATTAGACTTACTTTCTTTTAAGACTGGGTACCTTGAAACTACAAATAGTTTTAAACTCTATAAGTAAATGTTCTTTTGCCTCTTTTAAGCCTTTTTGAAGGATTCAACAAGTGATATTATTGACATAGTTTTAAGAAATGATAGCCTAATTTACCTCAACCAATATTTAATTGGGCACCTACTGTGCCAGGATTATACATAAAGTTAGAGGCAGAGTCAGGTAACCTGAATCTTAGCCCAAGGTTCTGTCCACTGAACCAATAGTTCTCCAAGGTAGAATATGAGAAGAGATTCAGGCAATATTTATAATTTTGATCCAGGTGTAAATAATTCATTGTTCTATAGAAAGTTGAGCTATATTATCTATAGGTTTCCGTTCAATTCTATAAGTCTCTGCACCTCACTAGTGGCTCCTTAAAATCATGGTCCTTCTCATTACCTCTGATATGGGAGGATTAATAATAGTAGTAATTTAGTACAATGTCTGAAATACAATAGGTGTTAATACAATAAAATGGACAATTCTACCTAGATTAATTTATTTATTCAGTGCCATAACAAACTGCTAAAAAAAATTTTTAGAGCTAGAAAAAGTAATTAAAATTCAACTGTAAGAACAAAAGGTCCAGAATATTGAGGGAATTAATGAAAAGAAATGCTAGGTAAGACAGCCTAGCCATACCAGGTCTTAAGTTGTATTTTAAAGCAGCAATTATCAAAACCACTTGGTACTTGATAAGAAATAGAAAGGTAGGTCAGTGAAATAGGTTAGGGACACAAGACACAGTAGTCAACATTATAGCAATCTACTGGGGCCAAGAAGACCCCAGCTTCTGGGATAAGAGCTCACTATTTGACAAAAAAATACTAGGAAAACTGGAAAACAGTATGGCAGAAACTGGGCATAGATCAACGTCTGTCACTGTATACCAAAATAAAGTCCAAATGCATATGCGATCTAGGTATATAGGCTGATACTATAAACAAATTAGGGGAGCAAGGAATAGCATATCTGTCAGATTTATGGAGAATGGAGGAATTTATGACCAAACCAGAGATAGGAAACATTATAAAATGCAAAATGGATAATTTTGATTATATTTTAATATATATTGAATATGTTATATATGTGTATATGTATATATATATACATATATATATACATACATATATATACAGAGAGAGAAAGAGAGAGGGAGGAGGTATTTGTGCAAAGTCAATACAACCAAGACTAGCAGGGAAACAGAAAACTTGGAAAGAATTTTTGCAATTAGTACCTCTGCTAAATGCCTCATTTCTAAAATACATAGAGAACTGAGTCAAATTTACAAGAATACAAGTCATTCCTCAATTGATAAAGACAGAAGATATTAACAGGAAGTTTTCAGAAGAAGAAATTAAAACAATATATAGTCATGAAAAAATGCTTTAAATTACTATTGATTAGAGAGATGCAAATCAAAACAACTCTGAGGTAGCACACCACACCTATCAGACTGGCTAACATGGCAAAACAGAAAAGTGGTAAATGTTGGCGAGGATGTGGGAAAGTTGGAATACTAATTCGTTGTTGGTGGAGCTGTGAGCTGATCCAACCATTCTGAAGAACAATTTGCAATTATGCCCAAAGGGCTATAAAAATGTACATACACTATGAACCAGCAATATCACTTTTATATCCCAAAGAGATCATAAAAATGAGAAAAGGACCCACATATACAAAAATATTTATTGCAGCTCTTTTTGTGGCAGCCAAGAACTGGAAATTGAGGGGCTACCCTTCAATTGCGGAATGCCTAAACAAGTTGTGGTATATGAATATAATGGACTACTATTGTGCTATAAAGAAATGATGAATATGTAGACTTCAGAGAAACTTGGAAAGACTTACAAGAACTGATGCTGAGTGAGGGGAGCAGAACCAGGAGAACACTGTACACAGTAACAGTCACAGTGTGTGACAACTGATTTTCATAGACTTAGCCCTTCTCAGCAATTCAAGGACCTAAAACAATTCCAAAGAACACATGATGGAAAATGCCAGTCACATCCAGAGAAGGAACTATGGAGTTGGAATGCAGAACAAAGCAGATGATTTTCTCTTGTTTTGTTTTATTTTGTCTTTTTTTCTCTTTTTCATGGTTTTTACAATTCATTATAATTCTTCTATGCAACTTGACTAATGTGAAAATGTGTTTTTCTTTTCCATTCAATGCAAAGACCTTTAATGAAATAGCACAATAAAAAATGTGGTAATATATATTTTCCTTTTATAAACCTGGAGCATATTCTCCTATATCAACAACAAACCATGGGTGGAAGAGTACAAATATACCTTATGAAGGTGGAGGCATCTCCAAGCTTGAAACATCAGGAGACATCATGGTCCTATGGAAAACTACCAGATTTTGAGTCAAAGAACATGGGTTCAAATTCTACTTCTGACAAAAGCTGCTAGTTTGACCTTGGGTGAGTTAATTCATTTTTTGTGGCCCTCAGATTCTTGTTTTTTCTTTGTTGAAAAAATTAACTTTTGTTTGTTTTTAGTTTACATCACTCATTTCCACAAGATTTTTAGTTACATATTTTCTCCCCATCTTTTCCCTACCCATCACCCCAAAACAGAAATCCCACTGTATACTCCTTCCCCCAATCTGCTCTTTCCTATATCCTCCCTCATCATCCCTCTGACTTTCTGGTTGGGCAAGATGGATCTCCCTACCCCAGTGCCTGTATATCTTATTTCCCAGTTGCATGTTAATAATAATAATTATTATTATTATTATATATATGTATATATATTTTTTAAACATTTGATTTTAAAACTTTAAATTCTAGATTCTTTCCCTTCCTCCCTCATCACCCACCCCCACTGGAAAGACAAGCAATTCAATACAGGCCGTATATGTGTAGTTACACAAAACATCTCCACAATGGATATATTGTGAAAGACTGACTATATTTCCCAGCATCCTATCCCATACCCCAATTGTTCTATTCTCTATTTTGTTCCTGTCCCTTTACAAAAGTGTGTGATTCTAACAACCTTTCACCCCAACCTTCCCTCCCCTCAATCATCCCCCCTCTCATCCCCTTCCCCTCTACTATACAGTAGGGCAAGATACCCAATTTAGAGTGTATGTCATTCTCTCCCTAGGCCAAAATCAATGAGAGTAAGGTTGACCCATTCCCTTTTGCCTTCCTGGTTTTTTTCTCTCTGTTGTAACAGCTATCCCTTGACTCTTCTGTATGAGATAATTTATCCCACTCTGTCTCTCCCTATCTCCAGTCATTGTATTCCTCTCCCACCTCTCAGTTTCACCTTTTAAAATATCATCCCTTCCTATTCAATTGATCTTGTGTCCTCTGTCTATGTATACATGCACACATATATACACACACTCACATATGTATTCATATGCATATATACCCTCCCATACAGACATATGTATACATACATACATATATGCATATATACATATACATATATATATATATATATATATATATTTCCTTCAACTATCCTCATACTGAGAGAAGTTT
>CM053588.1:79795142-79839763 GCA_028646515.1 Pseudochirops corinnae | reverse complement strand
AACAGAGAAGGAATGGAGGAAAAACATCTGGACCAAGCAGGCATCAAAGGCTATGCGGCGATAGTCAAACCAGAGCACAGCCATGGTGGTGGGAAGTGTGCACAAAGTGAGTCCCAAGTCAGTGAGAGATAACATGGATAGGAAGTAATACATGGGCTGGTGAAGACTGGGAGTCTTCCTCACAGCTAGCAGGATCAAGCAGTTGCCTGTGAGAGCCAGAGTATACATGGAACAGAAAGGGATAGAGATCCATCCATGCACAGCTTCCAGACCTGGAATGCCAATCAGCAGGAACGCAGATGGTTGGAAGAAGGAGGTGTTCTCATGGGATTGGGAAAGCAACATCACGGAAAGACAGGCAGGGTCTCTCAAAAGATGCCACCTTCTCTTACAGTACCATGTAGATTTAGACAGAAAACAAGATCAACATCTACAGTTATTTTTATCAGTAAAGCAGAAAGAACTGTAGACATTTTCCTCATATCCAAGATGCTAAATCTTAGGTTTTAGGAAGTGTTCTTATCATCCTGGTGAACAGCCATCCTGTAATTATATTATCAAAGTTACTATGTGAAACTCATTTCCTTGACTGCTATCCTAGGGTACAAATTAAAATAAAAAAGATTCAAAATAGATTTTAATATTGTAGAGTGAGAGTTGTCTGCCAGATCTTCAAGGAGAGTTTTTAGGGTATAGAACCCATATCAATTCTGAGTGTGATGTATGTCAGTCATTCAGTTAACAAGCATTTATTAAATACTTACTATGTGCTGCATACCTCGGTAAGCAATGTGGACATAAAATGAACCTATGAATGCATGGTTGTGCAAAAGCAAAAGGAGTCCCTGCCCCTCACAGGAATACATTCTAATGGGGGAACAACTTTTAAAGCAGTATGTATATCGAGGATATTTACCATGTATGTGAAAGATAACTTTAGAAGGAAAGACTCCAACAGCTCAGGGATGAAAAGATCTGTAGGAGTTGGTATTTTAAATGAGTCCTTAAAAATCTGGAGATTCTAAGAGCCAGAACGAATGAAAGAAAGCATTAGTTTTCAGAGACAGACTACCAAAAAAAAGGAGACATAAAATTTATGAGAAAAAGTAAGTAGACTATTATAGCTATATTGTTGGTTGTATGCAGTGGAATAGTAATAATAATAATAATATTAATGTTAATAATAATATTTGCTAACATGTATATAATGCTTACTAAATGCCAACCACTGTGCTGAGCCCTTTACCATTACAATCTTGTTCAACCATCCTGGGAGGCATAAATACAGAGATATTGTATTTAAAGATACAGAGGGGACTGGTTATAAAGAGTTTTGAATGCCAAATGAACAACAACTTTAAACAAACTTTGTATTTAATTCTGGAGGTAGAAGCAGCTACTTGAGTTTATTGAGTAGGTAACTGACATGGTTGTCTCTCCTTGAGGTAGCTAATTGTCGAGTGCAAAATGTTGAATTTGGGGTCAAGAAAGCCTGAATCAAATACTGCATCAGACACTTAACTAGTTTTGTGATGCTTCTAAATCACTTACCTTCTCTGTGCTTACTAAACATTTATATAGTGAAAATAGTAATAGTGCACAACTCCCAGAATTATTGTGAACCATATAATATAATATATGTAAAGTACTTTGCATACCTTTGTAAATCTCTATCTAAATGATAGGTATTATGATTACAGTTATAATGCTTCAGGAAAATCCACTCAGCAGCTGACATAAAGATGCATTTTAATAGGAAAGACCACTTCGAAGATGATTGAAGTGTTTCAGGATCAGCCCACAGACTGAATGTTTGAAAGTCACCTATTTCAACTTCTGGGAGCCAGGTTGATGGAGTAAGCATAAGTCACTTTCACCTTCCCTTATAGACTTTGAAAAAAACCAGAGAATTTTGACCTAGTAAGAATTCTGAAATACTGGAGTTAGCAGAAAGATGGGGGTACAGTGGTCTTTTAGTTCAGGAGGCTAGGGGAATTAACAGAAAAAGTCCCTCTTGCTGTGGCCTAAAGGGACCAGTACAGGATGGAAGTACCCCAGAAAACCAGCAGAGAACACCATCTCAGTGGACCAGTTGGTTATCTTGAGACCTGGGGGGGAGGAGCAGGCAAGTGTCAACACTAGGCACACATCAGGCACCACCACCAGCTCCATCTCAGCACCAGGTAAACTACCAGAAAACTACAACATCTAGCTGCCAGCACCTGAGGCCCCAGCATGGAAAACCAGTGTCTAAGACCTTAAACCCCAGCACAAGAAGCCTTGGACAATGCCCTCTTGGCCCAGAAACATAAATAAAATTTGAATGTCAAAAAAAAGGCAAACAACATGAACAAGAAGTATAAAAGAAAAAACAATGACCACAGAGAAATAACTTGGTGACAGGAAAAATGAAAACACAAATCTAGAAGAGAATAACATGGTCAATATACCTACTTCTGAGACCTTAAAGGGGAATATGAATTGGTCTGAAGCCCAAAAAGCCTTCTTGGAAGATCTCAGGAAGGATTTTAAAAGTCAAATAAGAGAGGTAAAAAGAAAATTGAACAATTTCATAATTTATAATACTATATATAATATATAATTGTATAATACAATAATACAACTGAAAAAATGGAAAAAAGCTAACTGAAGAAAACAATTTATTAAAAATTAGAATTGGCAAGTAGAAGCTAATGACTCTATGAAACATCAAGAATCAGTCAAAATTGAAAGAATGAAAAAAAATAGAAGAAAATGGAAAATACCTCACTGGAAAAACAATTGACCTGGAAAATAGGTCAAAGAGAAATAATTTAAGAATTATTGGTCTACCTGAGAACCGTGATGAAAAAAAAAAAAAACCTGGACAGCATCTTTCAAGAAATCATAAAGGAAAACTGCCCTGAGGTCCTAGAACCAGAAAATAAAATAGTCATTGAAAGAATACATTGGTCACCTCCTGAAAGATATCTCAAATTGAAAATTCTGAAGAATATAGCCATCAAATTCCAGAATTATCAGATCAAGGAGAAAATACTGCCAGCAACCAGGAAGAAACAATTCAAATATCATGGAACAACAGTGAATGTTACGCAGGACCTTGGAGCTTCTACTTTAAAAGATTGGAGGGCTTGAAATACGATATTCTGTAAGGCAGAACAGTTTGGATTACAACCAAGGACTCAGCAAAATTGAGCATAATCTGTTAGGCAGGGAGATGGATTTTCAATGAAATAGGAAACTTCCAGACTTTCCTGAGGAAAAGACCAGAGCTCAATAGAAAATATCATTTTCAAATACAAGACCCAAGAGAGGCATTAAAAGGTTAAATAGGAAAGGGAAAAAATGTTATTCAATAATGACAAACTGTTTCTATCCCTATATGGGAAGAAGATAATTGCAACTCTTGAGAACTGTTGTCTTTATTACATCATATAGAAGAGAAATAGACAGAGGGAGTCAGTTTAATTTGATTTTGATATAATGATTAAAAAAATCTAATTGTTGAGAAAATATCATAATGAGAGGAGAGAAAAGGAGGTAGAAAAGGGGAAATTACATCATATGAAGAGGCACAAAGATATATTGCAGTAGAGGGAAAGAAGGGAGGGAGATGACCATTGTTTGAACTTTACTCTCATTGTATTTGACTCAAGGAGGGAATAACATTCTCAGGTACAGAAATCTAACTTGCCCTATAGGCAAGTAAAGTGGAACAAAAAGGGATAGAGGGACAGAAGTGAGAGAAGAAGAGTAAGGGAAAAGGGAAAGTAAAGGAAGGGATAATAAAAGAAAGAGCATGTTGAGCGAGGCGCTGGCCAAAAACAAAACTGTAGTGGAAAGGGAAAGGGAGAAAGGAGAAAGAAAAGTGAAAATGGGGTGGGAGAGAATAGAATGAAGAGAAAGACACAGTAATCATAATTGTGAATGTGAATGAGTTGAACTTTCCCATAAAATTGAAGCAGATAGCAAGATGCATTAAAAATCATAATCCTACAATATGTTGCTTACAATAAACACATTTGAAACAGAGGGATACACACAGAGTAAAGGTCAAAGGCCAGAGTAGAATATATCGTGTTTTAGCTGAAGTAAAAAGAAAAAAGACAAGGGTAGCAATCCCTAACTCAGACAAAGCAAAAGCAAAACTAGATCTAATTAAAGGAGATAAAGAAGGAAACTATATCTTGCTAAAAAGCACCATAGACAATGAAGGAATATCATTACTAAACATATATATACATCCAAATTCTTGGACGAGAAGTTAAAGGAGTTACAGGAAGAAATAGACAACAAAACTATTCTAGTGGGGGACCTCAACCTCCCCCTCTCAACTAGATTAATCTAACAACAAAATAAGCAAGAATGAGGTGAAGGAGGTGAAAATTTTTTTAGAAAAGTTAGATATGGTAGACCTCTGGGGAAAATCTTAAAAGTCTTAATTCTGATTAAGATTTAGCCTTGGAATCCAAATTTTTGTTTGAATAAAAATATTTCTTTAGCCCCACAGTTTGAAATATTTCTCCACCCCAAACTTTTCCAGAATGTACATAACTGGTAGGTGCTATAGATGGTAATGTGTTTTAGCAATTAATAAAATGATGGAAAAATAGATGGACAATTTGCCCCAGCTCCTCTCCTCTTTCTTTCATTCTCCCTCTTTCTTGAATTAAAACACAGGTTGAATGCAGTAGAGATGGGAGAGTGAGGAAATAATTATATTCAGGAAATTTATCTCTCCAAGGAGATTGCAATGTCCAAGATTGAGAAGTTATAGTGAATTGAGCCATATAGAATATTTTTGCATGTGCCAAATACTTTATCTAATACCAGTTCCCCTTCCCTATTTCTGCATGAGAAATAGTAATAGTTGTAATAATAAACAAATATGTATGATGTATAAAAAGTTTTTAAAAGTTTGCATAAATATTTTACATATTTATCAACTTGTTTGCCTTTGTCCTCATCACAACCCGGTGAAATTCATGCTATCATTATCTTCATTTTACAGAGTAGAAAATTAAGGCTAAGATGTCAAATGAGTTTCCTAGAGTCACACAGTGAATGTCTATACCGGGTTTCATATTGTATCCACTATGCCATCTAACTGTTTCATTTATTGTAACCACTTTGGTGTTTACCCTTCTCATCTGTAAAATAAGTATCATAATAATGGCTGTCCTATCTAGATTATTTTAAGGTTATGACGAGAAATTAGTCATGAAAGTGCCTCGCTAAATTTGTTCATCTTCCAGCTATGGTATGGCAATTATTGTTATGAATAGCATTCACAGATTCTTCCCCAGCTACTCTCTCTTTGCTGCTCATATAACTCAAGTTGGCCTCAACACATACTACCCCTTTAGTCACAGAAAGGCAGAAAAGGAGAACAAGAGAGGAAGAGTGGGGATGAAGACTGCAATGTCCACCCTTTGGCTTCACATTTCTTCAAAAGGAGGAAAGAAAAGATTTCAATAGTGTAGGGGAACACACATTACACTATGTAACAGAACTACAGAAAGTAGTTGATTTAAAAGACTATTTACATACCTACATGCACATACTACATGTATATGTTTGAATGGATGTGTGTATATACATATTATACAATATATTAACTAACTTGTATACATTATATTTTCATGTGCACATACAGTCACACACATATGTATGCATTTGTGCATGTATGTATACATGTGTGTATACCTATATGTGCATGTATATTCTTTCTTCTTTCTCTTTGGGTGAAAGAAGAGAATTTTCCTTCATAATTCTCACCAAAAATTCCACAGACCAATAGGGCAAAGGAAAGACCATCAAGGAAGGAAGAAATGGAAAGAGAACAAAGGAGAAAAAGACTGAGGAAGGTATCAGATGCCCAGAGATGTGGGAAATGGGAAATGATGGAGCCAGAAGGCAAATAAGGAAGGAAAAAGCTTTGACTTTTACTCTATGAACATTTTACTAGGAACTTAAGGAATTTCTATTCTACTGGGTAAATAAAACACATTCACCAACAAGTAAATGCAGACTATATGAACAATAAATACAAACAGATGTGGAGCAAGGAGGCATTAACAACTTGTATCATCAGGGAAGGAAGATATCTGATTTTGAAGAAGGGCACTTTAGTACAGTTACTGGTGGTACACAACACAGCACCATGGATTCTAAATGGCAGAGGTTAGGGTGGAGAATATTCTAGAAATGGAGAATAACCAAAGCAAAGATGAGGAAGTAGAAGATTGAATTTATTGTTTGGAGAACAGCATGTAGGATAGTTTGGCTGGAGTACAGAGTGGGAGAGGTGATCACCTAGCCAATAAGCAATTATTAATATCTATTATGTGCCAGGCACTATACCAACCATGGCGCAAAGAAAGAAAGGCAAGAAGAAGTATCTTCTCATGATGATCTCACAGTCTAATAGAAAAGACAGCCTGCAAACAACTATGCATAAACAAGTTACATACTGGATAAATTGAAGATAATCAACAGAGGAAGGTACTAGTAAAAAGAGGAATTGGAAAAGACTTCCTGTAGAAGGTAAGATTTTAGCAGAGACTTAAAATAAGACAGGCAAACCAAGAGGCAGAGATGAAGATCAAGAGCATGCCAGACATGGGGGACAGCCAGAGAAAATTCCAAAACTATGAATTGTGAGAAGTACTTTGTAATATGCCTGAAAAGATTATAACCACGAATCAGATTATAAATGACTTAAAATAACAAACAAAAAGAAGTTTTTATTTTGCCATGGATGCAAATGGGAGCCATTGAAACTTGGCAGTGGTACGGTAGACTCTTCATTAGGAGGGTCATTTTTTATGATAAATGTTATGTTCATTTTTAGTTTACAACATTCACTTCCACAAGATTTTGAGTTACAAATTTTCACCCCATCTTTCCCCTAACTGCCACTCCAAAACAGCAGTCCCACCGAATGTCCCCTCCCACAATCTGCTCTCTTCTATATCCTCCCCCATCAACCCTCCAACTTTCTGGTAGGGCAAGATAGATCTCCATACTCCAGTGCCTGTATATCTTATTTCCCAGTTGCATGTAAAATAATATAATTTTTTTAAACATTTGATTTTAAAACTTTGAATTCCACCTTCTTTCCCTTCTCTCTTCATCACCCACCCTTACTAGGAAGATAAGCAATTCAATATAGGTTGTATATGTATAGTTACACAAAACATTTCCATAGTGGATGTATTGTGAAAGACTGACTATATTTCCCTTTATCCTATCCTGCCCCCCATTTGTTCTATTTTCTACTTTGACCCTGTCCCTTTTCAAAAGTGTGTGCTTCTAACTACCCTTCCCCCCAATCTGCCCTCCCTTCTATCATCCCCCTTCTTAACCCATTCCCCTCTACTTTCCTGTAGGATAAGATGCCCAATTTCGTGTGTATATTATTTCCTCCTTAAGCCAAATTCACTTTTGCCTTCTTGTTCTTCCCCTCCATTGTAACAGTTTTCCCTTGCCTCTTTTATATGAGATAATTTACCCTATTCTGTCTCTCCCTATCTCCTGTCATTATATTCCTCTCTCCCCTCTTAATTTTATTTTTTAAGTATCATCCCTTCCTATTCAATTGATCTTGTGCCCTCTGTCGATGTATACCTGTACACATATATATGTGTTCATATGCACATACACCAGGAGGGTCAATTTGAAATCTATTTGAAAAACTGATTTGATAGAAGAAGGTCTAAATACAAGGAGAGATGTTAGGAAGCTATTGCAACTGTCCATGAAAGAATGAAAAGGGCCTGAATTGGTATAGGTGTGATTTAAGTGGAGATGAAATGACAGATTCAGGAGATATAGGGGAGGTTAAAAAGACAGGATTTGATAACTGATTAGAAATGTAGGATGAGACAGAGGGATGTATTGAGGATGATTCCTGGATGCCTGGAATAATAGCTCTGTCCTTTCCAGGAATTGGGGAGTTAAGAGGTTTAATGGGGTTAAAAGGAAAGATAATGAGCTCTGTTTGGGGCATTTTGACTTTGAGATGCCTGCCTTATAGTGAGATAGAAATGTTCAGATGGCAAATATGTAGTTTAGGAGAATTCAGGAGAGAGAAGAGTGGATGTATAGATTCTGGACTTCGGTGCACAGAAAAAACTAGTTGCATCCATGAAGCTTTATGAAAAAAAAAAAAAAAAGCTCAAGACTTAGAAGGAGAAGTTGTCCAAGCAATTGAGCATCTTTTTCCTATCCTAAATAAAACCAGAACTCAAGGAGCGCTTACAGACTGATATGGAAACCAATCAGAACTTTCCCCAATGAATCAAAGTGTGACTTAACAATTTATTTACATTAACTCTATGTCCATCCATAAAGTGAATAAATTAGATTATACCCTTGAGGTATGTTCTATTTCTAATAAACTCTAGCAATTCTAGCAATCATTCATTTTGGGACATATGGCACCTTGAAACAGAGGATTCATTGACTATACTCTCCTCCACCAAAACACACTTATACATATGGATCCTTACCAAGTACTGCCTTTTTTCCTGAAGAGTCTGTGATGTGGAAGCTTTCTTAATAACTCACAAGGGTTTAGAAGCAACGATTTGGATATTCATGAGATGGTGAAGTGCTGTGGAAAGTGTCCTGGTCTTCTAATTTGTAAACCCTTCTGGCTCAACCATTTATTGACCTTATAACTTGGGGAACCTAATTCTCTCTGATCCTTCTGTGAAATGACAACAAGATGATCACTAGACCCTTGTTGAGCTCTAATGTTCTATGATTCCAAGATAAGGACCAAGAAGACCAAGATGGCCCATATAGATCTTAACTAATTACAAATTGTTTAGTTTGTCTTGAAGGAATCCTGTGAAGAACACTTGTTCCCTCAACCTCCCTGCTACCTCAGCCACCTACTCACTACTTGTAGTCTCAACTGACTGTCTTCATAAGACCCACAGCCTGCCCATCAGAATGGTTATCCCAGAATATGAGACCATGTTTCTGGTAAGAGCAGTTTATGGGTCTTATAAAGGCAGTCGATCAAAGCCCATTTTTAATTAAATTTAACTGTATTATCTAGACAAAGGGTTCTTAAGCTGGGATATACTGAGCCCCTAGGATTCTGGCTGGACATAGATGTCAGAAGGTCTATGAATATGGATAGGAAAAATACATTTTCATTTCAATCCAATTGATTTTCTTTTTTCTTTTCTCTTCTTATGTTTTTCTTTCTTTCTTTCTTTCTTTCTTTTTTTTTTTTTTTTTTTGCTTTTTGGAGGGGGGAAGGCAGGGCGATTGGGGTTAAATAACTTGCACAAGCTCACAAGGCCAGTAAATGTTAAGTGTCCAAGGCCAGATTTGAATTCAGGTCCTCCTGACTCCAGCAGGGCCAGTACTCTATTCACTGAGCTACCTAGTTGCCCCAAATTGGTTTCCTTTGTAATCATATGTATTTCATTTTATGCCTTTAAAAGCAATGAAGTTTTCCACAGGTTTCTCCAGACTACTAAAGGAGTACATAAGATAAAAAATAAAAATAAAAAGAGCTTAGGGGCCCCTGATAAATACCCTAGTGTTTATCTAGTTGCTATTTTCTATCCATTGTCTTTTTCACAACTGCCTTCATCAAATCCAAGTCCAAGGGAATGGGGAAAATATTTTACACAGATTCATTTTTTATTAGCAGTACTTGTTACAGAGGGTACTAAAAAAGGTATTAAAGAAGCTACAAGCCCGAGGCAGATCCAATGAAATTAAGATATTTTCCATGGAGGTCAATTATCTAACTATTATTCTGGAAAAATGAAAACCTAGCTCATGAGATCTGTGCAGCATGTCACCAACCTCAGCTTTTATGTGACAGTCGAATGCTTCTGTTCACTCTCATCCAGCCATGAGTTCAGTCAATAGGTCTCCTCTAAATATCCCTTATACCTCTGTATGGGAAAGCCTAGTTGGAAACTTCAAAACTCTGGAGATTATAGGGTTCTGGGATGGGAGTCTCTGAGGGTGGCAAAGCCTCATAGGATTTGCTGTCTGCTCAATAAAAGTTATTTATAGATAATTTATCAGGTGAATTCATGTAGCAAGGGGATTGCGGTGGGCTCTGGAGTGGGGAGAATGTTAAAGGGTTCTTCCATTTTTATTGGAATTATTGTGTACTTTGCACATAACAAGGACTTAACATTTTTTAAAAATTTGTTCATTTATCTCCGCACTTGTATGATCACCTAGTAAAAGCCATATAGATTCCAGGGGGGGAAATAGAATTTTCAAGCAATCAGTCTTTTCTGACCCCCTTGGAGACCCGTGCTTGTTCTTTGCCATGTGGTGGGGTGAGAGGTAATATAGAGGGCATATGACACCTGTCCTGGATATCTATTCTTTCATATTCACAAAATATATTACTCACAGAGTCCCTAGCTTGATAGGTATTTTTTATTAATTATGGGTTCTTTGGGAACTTTTAGGGGATATGGCTGAGAGATATTATTGGTAGTAATCTGTGCCTTGTGCTCTAATAGATCTTTCTTAAAAAGGGAGAAGTGTTCATAGCGTAAATATCACAAAGTGGGAGCTTCTCTATGTCCTAGGTTCAGACTTGTTTTGGAGTGTCTCATTGATGGGGTGCTGATTTTAAATCTACCAAATGGACTATAAAAAAGAGGAGAAAAGATCTTTGGGAAGAATCATGAGACGAGTATGCCAGTCTTGGCTAGATATCCTAATATATCATCTGTAAGTGGGTAAAAATTTTGCAATTCTTAAGTGAAACTTGGCAGATGCCTTGAGAACACTAGGCCTTGAACATATTAATACTCAATTGAACTAAATTCAATTCATCAAGTAAATACCTACTATGTAGGAAGCATGATGCTAGGTGCTTCGGTTTATAAAGGCACAAATGCAAATCTCTACCTGGAAGTAGTTTATATTTATTATACTACATGTAAGCTCATAGATATAGAGCTGGTAGAGGCCTTAAAGGTTATCTGCCTCAGTCATCTCATTTACAGATGAGGAAATTGAGCATTAGAAAGGAAAAGTGACTTTTCCGAAGTAACAGTGTAGTGAGTGAGGGAGCTGTGGTTTGAACCCCAGACCTATTACTCCAAGTTCAATGCTCTTCCTGCCACATCACTGAGTCCCTTACGATTGTTTAGAAACAGTATTTTCATACCAGATGGTGGTTCCACTAGTCAGGTAAATATTAGTTCTATGATTTTTTGGGATTTGCACTTAAATTTTGAAAGTATTTTCATCTTGTAAATACAGTTGTTGTCCTTTTTTCTTGAAAAGTATGAAAATGACATCACTGTGCTAGAGTCAAGGTACATTATGTCTACCTGAATATGGCTTATCAGACCAATGTGAGCTCAGAAGACTTTACCACAGGTCAGGCACAAATAGGTCATATGAACATTTGAAGTGGACATGTCTCTGATTTTTAATATCTCATGTTTCTTTTGAGCTACTGTAATTCTGCTTGGCTCATAGAGCACAGAGCCTTGCCAAACTTCACTACAACTCAGTTGTGAAGAAGGTGGTCTTGGTAAAGAAGGTACATTCTGGTGGAATAACTACCCACTGGTGGTGAAGTTTGGGTAGGTGGAGTATATAGGAAGTTAATATTATGTGGTGGGACTTAGGAACAAGGACTGATTAAACGTCTGAAACCATATAGTGGTCTGTCAACAGAACAGGGACACTAATGCAACTGTCATTCCTAGATAAGCTTCAAAAGTTAGTGAGGTCATGTTGGTCACTTAATTACTCAGAATAATAATGAAAACCAATACTTAGGAAATTTATATTGTTACAAAGCACATCACATATAACATCTCATTTGAAGCTAATGATAGTCTCAAAAAATAAATAAGAAATGTGAAAAACTGGAGAATCTTGTGAATGTAGTATGAATGTGTGTGTGTGTTATTAGCCCTACTGTTTAGATTCAGAAACTGAGACCAAGTTAAGCCCTATGTAACATCACACAGCTAGGAAGCAGCATGTCAGAAACATGAACTTATGCAATTTCTTGAGCCTCTGAGAATTTTCTGTCTTCAAGTGCATATTTATTCCTACTGCATTGTGCTGTCTTTCTTCTTCATGCTAATGGGAACACATTATTCCATACTAGAGTCAGTATTCTCTGAGACATTTATTAGCAGCCTATTGTAACATCAGACTAGTATAACAGGATAGGAGCTAGTTAGCCATCTTCTACGTGGTGTTTTAAGGATTACAGTGTTCTCTCCATCTATTTTATTATTTGATCCTATAAGTTAGGTATTATCACTACCGTTATTCAGAGTGAAGAACCTGAGCCTGGAAGAACCCAAGAGATTTATTCAGGTTTTCCTAGCTCCAAGTCCAGGGCATTAGTCACTGCTGGAAGGGACTTCATAAGTAATCTAATTCAAGCCACTGGATTTCATGAGAAGGGGCACTATCTCACCTCTCAAATTTGGCATCTCTCCCCTTCAATTTCTAAGAACTAAAGGTTCTACCCAAAAAAAGTTACTCTGTTCATCATTCTGACTGTGTTCATGGTTCCCACCCCATCACAACCATAATTAGCTCCCTGGGATGTTAGAACTATTCCCTACACAAATCAATTTTAGCCCTTTCTCCTTAGCAACTTAAGCATTGCCTCCCGAATATGCTTGGACTTGACACTGTAGATGATGGGGTTGAGCACAGGAGGCACTACTAAGTAGACATAGGCAACAAGGGTATGCACAATGGGAGGTGCATGCCTACCAAAGCGGTGGATAATGGACACTCCAATGACTGGGATATAGAAGACCAGAACAGCTAGAATGTGGGAGACACAAGTGTTCAGGGCCCGGGTCCGTTCTTTAGGAGAAGCCAAACCCATAACAGTGTGCAATATGAGTCCATAGGAGAGAGCAATTAGGAAGAAATCCACAAATCCTGTGGACACAACCACATAAATCCCATATAGGATATTGATAGTAATGTCAGCACAGGCCCTCTTCATCATGTCAGCATGGAAGCAGAATGAGTGGGAAAGTTGGATTTTGTCAGGGCAGAAGTTCAGTCTCTTCAGCAGGAAAGGCACAGGGAAGAGAGCAATAGTGGCACGGGTCACAATAGCCAGTCCAATCCTGCCAATGACACTGTTGGTAAGGACAGATGCATAGCGCAGGGGATTGGAGATGGCCACAAAACGGTCAAAGGACATGGCCAGAAGCACTGAAGATTCCATAACAGAGAAGGAATGGAGGAAAAACATCTGGACCAAGCAGGCATCAAAGGCTATGCGGCGATAGTCAAACCAGAGCACAGCCATGGTGGTGGGAAATGTGCACAAAGTGAGTCCCAAGTCAGTGAGAGACAACATGGATAGGAAGTAATACATGGGCTGGTGCAGACTGGGAGTCTTACTCACAGCTAGCAGGATCAAGCAGTTGCCTGTGAGAGCCAGAGTATACATGGAACAGAAGGGGATAGAGATCCATCCATGCACAGCTTCCAGACCTGGAATGCCAATCAGCAGGAAAGCAGATGGTTGGAAGAAGGAGGTGTTCTCATGGGATTGGGAAAGCAACATCACTGAAAGATAGGCAGGGTCTCTCAAAACACGAAACCACCTCAGATTTTACATATAGATACAGACAGAAGACAAGATCAATGTCTAGAATTTTTTTTATCAAGAATGCAGAAGAGATTATAGACATTTTTTCTCAAGTTTCACATATTAAAACTTGGTTTTCCATTGTGTTAGAAGGAAGCAGTCTAAGAACCATCAGGGCCCATTTTATGTCATCTATTTTGTAGCTGTTCTGTAGAATTCTCTTCCTCGACAGATTTCCTAGAATATGATTTTTTTTAAGATTCAAAAATTAAGTTTAATAAATTTGAAATAAGAGATTATTAACCTTTTCTTTGGAATCCTTTGGCAGTCTTGTGAAGATTATGGACCTTTTTTCAGCATAATGTTTTTAAATAATTGAAGAAAATATTAAATTTTAGCTAGAATTTAATGAAAATAATAATGTATTTTTCCCTTCCAAGGTGATAGACCCCATTAAATCTATTAACATATCTCTATAAATTCTAAGTTCAGAACCTTTGCTCTATAGTAAAAGATGCCTGACCAATCCCCAAGGGAATCTGGACAGAATTGAGACACATATGTAGCCTATGAGAATTATGTCCGAGAAGATAAACATATATTACCCCAAGGCAGTTCAGAATCATTATCAGAAGCGATCTTTGTCAGAACTTGAGGTTGTAAGAATGAGTCCAGAGCCAGGAAGTGGGCCGCTGACTATCCTCAGCCCCTGTTTTGAATATCACTGAGAAAGGGTTTCTGAAATTCTGTATTTTGATATTTTAGTCTAGGCTAAGAAGATTTTAATCTGAGCAAATGATGCTCAATTTTCAAACTGTTGTAGGGATTTGTAGAGAGTCTTTACAAGAACTATAAGAGTTTTGATAGACCAACCAGTATCTCTCTAGTAGAGTGCCTCAAATAGAGTTGACAACTAATAATTGAATGGAATTAACTCTTCTTTTCCACATCCCCTTTCTTTCTTCCATTTTTATTATTGCTTTCCTGAATTGTGATACCAGGGGACATTAACCAATCAAGTAATTGAATCATAGGTTTTTATCTACCTGTCAATTCCAACCATATAATGTATTTTTTTTTCATCCATCCTTTCCTCTTTTCTCCCATGGCCACCACCCCCTACTGGACTCTTAAACCTTTAATCATTCTGTTTGTCTATATACTACCATAGTAACATCCCCACATAGTGTGATGATATCAACCCTTACATTTATAAAGAGATATACAAATCTCTTTTAAGTGCAAGGCGCAGTCCCATACTGTTGTTTTACATAGCATTTTTTCTTCCCTCAATATTTAAAAAAAAATCATAAATCAATTGCCACATACAATGCTCTTTTCTCAAAAGTGGCTTCCAAAGTAAAAATTAAATTAAAATAAAAACAGTGAAACATTCCCTGAGGTTGTACTAGAAATCCTCCAATCCTATTTTTGGTTTTCAACTTGGTTCATTGATCACTCAGTTTCTCCCACTTATGCTAACTTCCTCCCTCCCCTCCATCAATCCTTGTCCTTGTCCTTAAAAAAGGTAAAATAAATAAAAATTAAAGCACCACTAAAGTATTCAAGGAAACCTTCTCTGATTAATATCACACATATCCATTATTCTATATATGATAGCATTCATCTACAAACTCTGAATTGCACTACTTAGGTGTATGTGTATTTATTTACTTGCTGTCTTTCTTTTTTAAAAATGTATTTCATTCAATTTTACTTTATTTTCAGTGTCATCTTTCCTCCTACCCCTTCCCCCATTGAGAAGACAAGGGGGGGAAAAAAACCTCATTACAAATATGTGTCTTTCCCGAGTGGGTGACCTATCTTACCTATCAGATCAGTGACTCCTCAATCAGATGTGTTCCTGCCTTTCTCATAGTTTCTAACCCATATATTTTCTCTGAGTAAAGGATATGCAGTCTCCGGTTGGGGAAAGTCCTGCTCACTTGTTTCAATATATCCTTTTTTTCTCCCTCAGTCACCAAGACTAAAGTCAGAAATGGCTTCAAGTTCAGTCAAATCTCAATTCTGATTCAGAGTAGGAACTGGAATTTGAAAGCAAATTTTACCTTAACTCAAAGTTTCATCACCTTCCCCAACTCCAACTTTCATAGCATGGCTATAATATTAGTTGTATTAGATGGTAACTGGGGAGTAGATAGGGCATTTCCCCTGCTCCTCCCTCTACTCTTTCCTCTCTTGAAGAGAGGGGGTCATAAATGAAGAAGGAAATGGGCTAAATATAGCAGAATGAAGAGTCAGAGGTGGAGGGTGTTGAGGAAAATGAGGAACATACACAATCTATATCCATAAAATATTAAAGAAAAACCTAACTCCAAAGTTTGTAAGATTGTAACATATAAGTTGACAGAATATTTTGTGGTTGTTGTTCAGTCATTTTAGACTCTCTGTGACCCCCTTTGGGGTTTCCTTGGCAGAGATACTGAAGTGCTTTTCCATTTCCTTCTCCAGCTCCTGTGTATTTATTTATTTGTTCATGCGTTCATTTGTTTGCTTGTTTATTTATTGCAGATCAAGAACTAAGGCAGAATTGAGTGACTTGCCCAGGGTCACAAGGCTAGTAAATGTCTGAGGTCGAATTTGAACTCATGACAAGGAGTCTTCCTGACTCCAGGCCAATAATTCTCTCCACTGTGCCACCAAGCTGGCTATAGATATTTTGTAATGTGCCAAATACTGTGTCTGAAGACAAATTTTCCTCCACCTCTATCCCCATATCCATTTCTATATGATTTTGGACAGGTCATATATGTGGTGCCTTTTATCCCCTCTCAACCTTCTCACCTGTTAAATGGGGATAATTATTTCTATATAAGGAGATAGATAGATAGATAGATAGATATAATTATCCCCATTTTAGAGATAAAGAAGCTGAGGAAACTGAAGAAGGATGAAATATATGTTTGTAGATAGATAGTTATAGACATACCTCAATTATTCTGGGATCCAGTGAGAAAACAATGTGAAAGTGCTCTGCAAAGACAAACTCAACTATGATATCATCATCGTCGTTGTTGTTTTTATTGTGACACCCTCCTCCCCTGTTCTTTTTCTTCTGTTTGAATATCACCAAGCAGCTACAAACTTTTGTTGGAAGTAGAAAAGATGTGATTATAATAGAAAAATGTGAGGCAGAGAGTGAAGGGAAGTGGGAAGAGAGACTGTAGCTTCTTGTACCATTACCTTCTACCCTGCAAGAAGGAGAGTATGTGATTCTAGAGTGGAGGTTGCAATGGTTGGTGAGAAACCATCACCCAATATTTTGTGTCTTCAAGAAATAGTCAACTTGAAGGATTTTCACGTTTTCTCTGTTCTGTTCCTTCAGACCACACAAGATTCTTGTCTTTGCATGGTTCTCCCAGTTCTCTCGGGTAGAGGCGATCCCATCTAGGAGGGAAAGAGAGCAAGGGGAACGAAGAGAGGAAGGCTTGGAGAAGTGAGAGGATTCAGATGCACAGAATTATCAGAAATGAGAAGTAAGCAAAGATGGGAAGAGACTTGGTCTTTTCCTCCAACAACTACCATTTCTTAAATGCTTACTACATGCCAAACTCCATGCTAGGTGTTGTTGTTGATACAAAGACAAAGATAAGGAGTTTACATTCTCATAAGAGGAGAAAACGTGAATTTGATTGAGTGAATATTGGATATATGACAAATACATACCAAGTGATGTGAGAGTGGGAGACAATAACTGGGAGTATTGGGAAAGACCTACTGGAAGAGATAGCAGTTGAGTAGAACTTTAAAGGGTTAATGGAAATAGAAATGAGGAGAGCATATTCTAGGCATAGGAGATAGTCTTTGAAATAATAATAAGTCAGGAGGTAGAATTTCCTATATGGAGAATGACCTATATGTCAGCTTAACTAGAGCACAGAAAAGGTGAAGGGAAGTTTTACATAATCAGTCTGGAAAATTAAGCTGGAAATAGATTCTGGAAGGATTAAAGTGCAAAAATGGAACGTGGGTTTTATTCTAGATAAAACTGGGAAAGATGAAGCTTCTTGAGGAGGGGAGTGACATGCTTAAATGAACTTTAGTTACATCAATTTTGCAACTACATTTAATAGAATAGGATGATTTAATAGAATGGGAAGAGACATGATTGAGGCAACTAAATCAGGAGGTTAGTGTCTAGTCCAATAGTTTAGATGAGAGTGAGGGGAGCAGGAAGTAAGCTTGTTTTGGTATGAACAGAGAGTAGGGGGCAAATACGAGAGTTATTAGAGAGGTAGAGTTAACAGAATTGAATATCTTATTGGACACAGGGTGAGGTGGAGAGAGAGAGGGAAAGAGTTGAGAAGAGCTCTAGGTTTGGAAATTGGATGCCTGGAATAATGGTGTTGCCCTTGATGGGAATTGAAGTGTGAGGATATTGGAGTATTGGAGGATAATTACTTTTGTTTTGAAAATTTTTAGTTTGAGATGCCTCTGGTGCATTGCAAGTGGTTGGGATGTACAGCAGATAGATGGTAATGCAGATTTGGACCTTTGATACATGAAACGTGTGTCGAGATTATAAGTAAAACCATAGGAGCCTTGAGAAAAAAAGGAGTGTTAATTAGGAAGGGAGATTCTTACTAGAGTTGCACATGAGAGTCATAGAACAACAACAAAAAAAGCATATGTACAGATTGAGAGAGGAAACTATAAAAACTATTCATGTGGCTAAACTTAAAAGCCACTGCTTGCACCACTAATTCATTGAATGACTTTGAATGAATTTGCACTATACCTCTCTGGTCCTCAATTTCATCTGTTAAAAGAGAAAACAAAATAAAACAAAAATGGACTAGATTATCTCTAAAGAATTATTCAGTTCCAACATATTATATAATTATATGTCTTTCTTATTGGGAAAGAGTAGGCACCTGGAAGAAGAGTGTTTGACACAGTTATTACTGTCTTTCCCCACGAAATACACACATACAAAGATTTTTATCAAGTTGACTTCTGCCTGAAGAGATCGTGATTGTGGACAATTGAGTGACAATTCTTATTGCTCAGTTGTGGAATTCCAGGTTTTAAGGAGACAGTGTGGTGCAAGGGAAAGCACACTGAATTTAGAGTTGGGAAATCTGGTTCTGATGGGCTATCACAAGTATTCTTAAGCTGGTGTGCACAAACTTTTTTTTTAGTTTGATAATTATATTTCAACATAATTAATTTACTTTATAATCTTATGTATTTTATGTTACGCATTTAAAAACATTATTCTCAGGAGTCCATAGGTTTCGCCAGATCGTGAAAGGGGTTTGTGATACCCACAAATAAAGTGTTAAGAACCTTTGTCTATAGCATTATGATTTTAAGATAAGGTCTGAGAAGGTCCATATATCTCGATAATATCAAGATGCAAGTTGGTATGCAAGAAACCCTAGTGGGCCATTTTATTTACTCCTTTCTCTTCATACTTCAGTCAACTGTTTATCTCTATGTCTTTGGATAAAGGATATCTCTTTGACTAGAAACATGGTCTATATACTAGGATATCCATCCTGATGGGCAGTCCCTAGATTTTAAGAAGGCGATCATTTTTCTAGTCTACTCAATATTATACTTACCTGCAGATTATCTAGATACCCTGGTTTAACCTATTCCCATGCTCTGCTCATTACTTTCCTATAAATCTCTTCAAAGAGCAAAGGTGGGGGGATGAGGGAAACTTCAAATCTGACATAGATTTTATTTATAAATAGCTCTGGGTAGGGATGGAAAGTACGAGATAGATCTTTTGAAATTAGAGGATTTTCCATGCATGCCAATTATCCAACCCCACCAATCTGGAAAATAAAGGACTAGAGATATTTGTGCAGAAAGCCACTCACCTTAACTTTTACATAATGATGCAATGCTTCTGATCAGCCTCGCCTCATGCAATCTCCTTTTCAGCTAAACTCCTTTTCAGCTAATCTCTGCTCATCCCTTACACCTCTATATAAGAAAACCTAATTGAAGCTTCCAGGCCCCTTGAGATTAGAGGATTCTTGGGCTGGGAGTCTTTGAGAATAGCCTCAGAGAAGATGTTCTCTTCCTAACAGATAGCCAGGGGGATCCATGGGTGGAATGGGAATGAAGAGAGCCCTGAAGGGAGTATTTGGAGGTGAAGGTTCCACTTTTAGAGGGTGTTGTGTATGGAACTAAGGCCTGAGTGTGTGGACATTCCCAAAGAGGTTTACTTTATAACTAAGGAGCCCAAAGAGAAGAAAGGCATTAAATCACAAAAGGAAAGCTTTAAAGGGGGGAGATTTCAAGTATCACTGATTAGGAGGCAGAGAAATTTGGGGGAGCAGAGGACCTTTCTTGTACCTCTCATATCTTACCACCTATATGCCACCTGCTCCTAGTCCAGTGGATTCTAGGGCAAAAAAATTATTTCTGAAATGACCAATTAATAAATTCACTAAGCAAATAGTTTGTCCTGTGCTTCCCCATTCCCTTCCCCCACAGCCTGTTCCAACTTACTTCCAGGATATGAGGAAGTTAAGAAATAGAAGATACATATCAACTATCCTCAGGGCCTTCAGTCAAACACTGGCACACAGCCATTATCTTCAGGCCTCTTTGTTTGAGTTATACTTTGGATGGAATGAAATTTTTCCAGAAACTTTCAGGATGGATATGTGAAAGATATTCTTTGTATAAATCTATATCTTTTATTCCAGTGAAGCCCTAATAAGAAAGAAGTTTCATTAAAGTAGTCATTCATTGGTAGTCATGAATCTTCTTTTTCCTTAATTCAAGACAGCATGGCCATAATGTATTAATTTGGTAGGCCTGCTTTTGATAATATGGATCCCCAATGAGCAGGGAGATAAAAAGTTATTACAAGCTTGAGAAGGATAACTTAAGGATAACAACTTAAATGAAGTAGATATGGTCTTACTAATTGTAATAAGAGTAAAAGTCTATGTGAAACATTTCCCTGAACTCTTACAACCAGCAAGAATAAGGGTTCCAGTTAATAATATTATTATGAATGTTACTTGATTGGAGAAGTCTGATAGGGAACTAGGTTTAGGTCATAGAAATCATTCCAACTAAAAATAGTTCTTTGCTTGAATAGCATGCAGACCTGTTGGCCATCCCTCTCCCTATCAAAGGTTTACTCTATATTTGATAGTTCATGTTAGTCTCAGGCTATGGTTCTCAACCTTGTTTGTGTCATAGACTCCTTTGAGAGTCTGGTGAATGATACGAATCCTTTCTCAGAATAATATTTCTGAATGTCTGAAATAAAATACACAAGATTACAAAGGAAAATAATTATTTTCAAATACAGTTCTCAAATGATTGGAAGAAGGAAAAAAAAAAAAGAAATTTACAGTTTCTATGAAATCCACTCATGGATTTTCTTGGGAATTCATGGACCCCAAGCTAAATCCCCTGATTTAGGGAGATAAGTACTAGGGGAATCAAATGGGTAGATTCTCCACCTCTTTCTTCTTCTCCCAGTTGTGCTATAAAGTAACAGCATCTGACATCTGTTTAATGGGGTAAAACCCTCTACCCCAATACCATTTTACCACCATTATTAATCACACCAGAGAAGGATTTAGACAGCCTCCAACTTTTCTCTTTTTGAACACACGGACAGAGGTGAGTGCAAAGAAATACAGTCAAGAACAAACAATAACAATGACAATACCACCGAAATGAAAGCAGTGGCCACTTTTGGCCAGCAGATGAGGGAGGCAAATGTCCAGATCTCTCCCTCTATTTCTTTTTCCCAGAACTGGAAAAAAAATGGAAAGTTTGGAAGTAAAAGATGGAGGGCAGCTTTTTCACCAATGTGTCCACCTTGCTAGGCAATGCTTTGCTTCTCAGCTTTCCATCATCATTGTCCTGCAGCCAAGACAAACCAATGCATCTTTGGCACTCAAGAAATGTACATTCTACTGGTGGTAGTTTAGAATTTGAAGATTTAGTGCCAAGTTGGAATCTCACAGGAGAGATAACTTTTAAACTGTAATTTCTCATGCCCTGGGAATTATTTTGTGAAAGTCTCCTGCTCTAATAAGCCCTTTAAGATCTCACAAAAGCTCAGCTGTGGAGAAGGGGGAGCTTATAAGAGGTGCAGAGGTTGGAGGTACAGGCAATCAATGGTGGTATACGTTAGAGTTTTGTTAGGTCTCAGGATGTAATAGAGTTTTGAAATTTGAACTTGTCAGAATTTGGAACCATTAAAGTGATAGAACAAAACGAGAGGGACATTAAATCTGTTGACACTCCTGGGTAACCTTTAGAGGTTTTCAGGGTCATGGAGAATTTTCCATTAACAATCCTGATATAGAAAGAGCAAAGTCACAGGCAGACAATTTATCTTCCTTTTCAAGACTGTTTCCACAATTCCTCATGTTTTCATACTTTTCTGCAGTTTTCAGTGTATTCACATATATTATTTGTTGGTTAAAGATGTTTTTAAAATATGCAGATGTAATTGATTTCTATTTAATAATTAAAGAAAGTGGAAATCTAAGAGGTTGAGTGATTATATATAATTTTATAAATGGTAGTCAATACCCATAAGTCAGTACATCTGATTTACAATCTGTTATTCTTTCTACTATACTCCAGTCATTTTTGTTTTTAAACTCATCTACCTTTCCAGACTGACTGGGCATACTGAACTCTAGCTACTCCACTCATTCCACTTTTCATTATCACCTTGAATAGCATGTAGGCCTGTTGGTTTGATAACTTTGGTTTGATGACTTTGGGTCACACTTTAGTATTGAAGTTGATTGATTTTTTTTCCTCATTTGTTAACATTGGATCTAGCTCACATATCCCCCATCACACTGAAGAATCTCCAAAGACTAGACCAATGCCTGTTTCATCAGACTGGGAACTCCCCAAGGTTGGGGACTCCATCTGCACTATCTGAACAGGGTATCTTTGGGAGCAGGTAATTGGGGGAGATTTGTGTCCAGTCTCAGTGGGATGAGGAGATGATGCCCATGTGGCGACTCCAGGTTGGTAGAAGCAGAGCCTAAGCAGAGTCTTCCAGATGCACTGACACTTGATACTATAGATGACAGGGTTGAGAGCAGGTGGCACAAGGAGGTAAGTGTAGGCCACCAAGGCCAGAGGCAATGGACCATGACTCCCAAAACGATGCATGACTGAAAGTCCAATCATGGGCACAAAAAACACTAGGACTGCAGCCACATGGCTCACGCAGGTTCCTGCTGCCCTCATTCTCTCTCCCCATGACCCAAGACCAAGAATCACCCTTGCTATAGGGATGTAGGAGAGAATAATGAGGACTGAGTCAATACCAGCTGTAGACAAGATAACAAAGAGACCATAGTGAACATTGACCTCAGTTTCATTATGTGCCAGTTTCATGATATCTGGGTGGAAGCAGAAAGAGTGTGTAAGCCTCCGTTGATCATTGTAAGTCAGCCTGAGCAACAAGAATGGCAATGGAAGCAACGTGAGAGCTGAGCGAACCAGCACAGCCACTCCCACCTTTGCAACCACTCGGTGAGTTAAGAGAGAAGAATATCTCAGTGGACAGGCAATAGCAGCCCATCGGTCTACTGCCATGGCTAGAAGCACTGATGACTCTGCCACCGAGGCAACATGAATGAAAAACATCTGGGTCAAGCAGACATCAAAGGCCACCTGACTGATACCAAACCACAGCAATCCTAATGTAGTAGGTAGTGTGGCACCTGATAATGCCAGGTCAGTGACAGCAAGCATGGAGAGGAAACAATGCATAGGTTCACGGAGTGATGGATTCCGGGCCACTGCCACCAGGATGGCCCCATTGCCTAGAGCAGCTGCAAGGTAGAGAAAGAAGAAGGGAATAGAGAGCCACTTGTGGATATCTTCTCTCCAGGGTATCCCAAGCAGGAAAAAGGCTGGTGGTTGAGACATTGTGTGGTTGGATGACATAACCTAGTGAATGATGATGGTGGTACTCCATGCAGAGTAGGGGAGAGAGCTCCAAAGTTTAACCCAATTCTGTGTGTTTATGTGTGTGTTTGTATAAAAGGGGGTATCTATTTAGTACCCAGCTATGAAGGACCGTAGGGTAAATTTTACATGTAGTTATGAGTTCAGTACCAAGTTGAGGACTATTCAAATGTGAAATTGGATCATGTCAATCTGTCTAGTACTGAACTAGAGGACACCTGATAGCCTCTTACAGCAGGGCTGAGCCAGGGAGGATGGTTCTACTGATATCAAAGTAGAGTTTGAAAGTGTGACCAATGAGGAAATTCCTGGGTGTCAAAGTAGTCAAGATGTTTTCTTCATATACTCTGATGGCCTTGCTGTACTGGAGGATGACACCTAGGGAAAAAGAGAGACAGTATTAGCTCAATTTGGTTGCTTATTTAATAGAATCCTAGGATTAGGTCATCGCAGAGAGACCTAAGACACTATCTGTTGGTCAGTCAAAAAACATTTATTAAGTATGTACTATGTGCCAGACTCTCTGCTAAGTGATAGGTATACAAAGGAGTTAAAAGATAATCCCTGCTCTTAAGGAAATCAGTCTAATTCAATCAATAATTATATAGGATTTTTCTTCCATAATTAACAATTTTTCATTCCATTTCTAACTGGAGAATTCCAGTGATGTGAAAACTGTTGCTTCCTACAATAGCCCATTCCAGCTAAGTCTAACAAAGTAAACTAATTTATATTTACCCAACTCATTCATGTCTCTTGGGCTTAAAGAAAATCCTATGGATCTAATCTCTGAGATTTTCATTCCCCATGCTTTTGGGCTGAAATTACTTAGAGACAAACCCTAAACCTTTCGGGGTCAACCAATTCCCATGTACCTCAGGTTGTATTCTTGTTTCTCAAATTACTACATCCTCTTACATTGTTGTGTCCAAGCAATATCCTTATTCAAAAATTTTCCCTCCTCTCCTAATGGCTTCCCCATCCCATGTTAGAGCAGATTTTCAATGCATTCTAAGGTGACCACTTGCTAAATAAACCATGCAGATATCCTAACAAGAAGAGGCTAGATCTCAGAATCACAACATCCTTTGTTGCTCTAAATCTCTGACACTATGATTCTCTACCATAAAATACATAATTAAAAAAAATTCAGGGCTCATACAGTCAATCTTGTGCCAAAACAAAAATCCTTTCTACAATATTGTCCAAAAGTGGCATTCTAGATTTTTCTGAAGATCTCTAGTGAGAAGGAAACCAACATCTCTTGAGGCAGCCAGTTCCACTTGTGATTAGTTCTTATTTTTAGAGCTATATCTAACTCTCTTCACCTTCAAACTATTATTATTAGCTTTACCTTCAAGGACCAGGACATACACGCTCAATTCCTCTTTCATATGATGCCCTCCTGGATCACTTGAAGAAGACAGCTGTGAGATTCTTTCTTAAGTCTTCTTTCCTTCAAGTTAAACATTTTAAGTCCCCTCAACTGATCTTTGCATTCCATGACCTGGAGGGAGCCAGTCATTTCCATCACCATCATTTTGGATGGGTACCAGCTTGGCAATGTCCTTTCTAATATGTAGACCCAAAATTGAATGTAGCATTCCTTATCTGGGCTATTTAGGTCAGAGGATTGTGAGACTTCCATCTCTCATTTTCATGATATTATGTCTGTTAAAGCCAAGTTTGCAGTACTTATTTTGACTTGCCATGTGACTCTTTTGATTTATGAGTTTCAGTTGTCCAGTCAGTCATGTAACATTTATTAAGTGCCTATTATATGCCAGACATTGTGGTACATGCTGGGGATACAAATAAAGGCAAAAGACACTCACTGACCTCAAGGAACTTATAGTCCACTGAAATTTCAAGATATTTTTCACATATTGTTATCCAGCCACTTCTGCTCCTTCTTTTACTTAGAAATTATGACAGAATTAGAAAAAATATTTTAAGCATAAGAGAGGTCAAAAGATATCCTGAGAGACTAAGCTAGTGAGTCATCTTTAGTTAGGAGATTCAAGAAAAGAGCCATGAAGGAGTATAGTCTTGAATTGCATGTTGAAGTTCAGGAAGGTTGCTAGTGGGCGGAGATGTTTGACTTACTCTTCTGACAGCCTTCATCAGAAGCAGAGGGAGAATATTTGATGGAACTCTGGATATAGAACTAAAAAATGGAAATATTCACTTGGTGTCTGGTGAAAACTGAAAATAAATGTTAACAATTGTTTTTTACATGCAACCAGGAAATAAGATATATAGGCAATGGGGTATAGAAATCCACCTTGCCCTACAAGAAAGTAAGGGAGGGGAGGATATAAGAGAGAACAGATTGGCATAAGGGGTATTCAGTATGCTTGCTATCTTGGGGTGGGATTAGGGGAGAGACAGGGAGAAAATTTGTAACTCGACCTTGTGGAAATAAATGTTGAAAACTAAAAAATAAATAAATTAGTTTTAAAAAGGATTGTGCCTTACCCTTGCATCAACTATTTTGTACTGTTAGAGATGCCAGATGGCTTCTGGCTTCAGTGAGCCTGTTTTTGGAGCAGGGTGAGTGGACACACTAGCCAGTCATGGCAACAAAACTGTCTCCCTTACCCATTAAGGCAGTTAAGTGGTTCAGCAAATTGTGTGCTGGACATGAAATCAAGAAAACCATAATTCAAGTCCTACTTCAGATACTTACTAGTTATGTGACCTTAGAAAAGTTGTTTAACATATGGTTTCCTCAGATTCCTCATCTGAAAAGTAGAGATAGCATGTATTTACCTCCCACGGTTAGAGTTGTTATGAGGACAAAATGAGATATTTGTGAGGTGTTTGGCAAACCTTAATGCATTATATAAATAAAAATTAATATTATTATTTATTTCT
Organism: Pseudochirops corinnae; assembly: GCA_028646515.1. NCBI lineage: Eukaryota > Metazoa > Chordata > Mammalia > Diprotodontia > Pseudocheiridae > Pseudochirops > Pseudochirops corinnae. Next base: position 79,813,344 of record CM053588.1, on the reverse strand, counting down.
CCTTTTTCTTGACCTTGAGGATGGTCCCTCCCTGAAGTAGTATATCTCAATCCTAATTCTTTTCACCACTCTGTCAGATCTTTGAGGCTCTTAGCACAGTGCTTCAGAAGAGCACAATACTAGTATTTCTCAGATATGGGACTTTAACTTTGATCTTCACAACTCTGTATTCAGCACTCTTTATAATATGCCACATTGTCTCTCTATAGTTCCCTATATTTTTCTTCATTTCTTTTTATGGTTCTACCTCACTCTCCTGGATGACAAATAATGGTTTAACCAGTAAGGCTGAGTAGCATGTTAAGAATAAGCAATTGGGAGAGGAATATATTGGGAGAAGGAGAAAGGGAGAGATAGAATGGGGTAAATTATCTCACAGAAAAGAAGCAAGAGAAAACTGTTACAATGGAAGGGAAGAGGAGGAAGGTGAAAGGGAATAAGTCAACCATAATCTCATTGGATTTGGCTCAAGGAGAGAATAACATACACACTCAGCTGGATATCTTATCCTACAGGAAAGTAGGGGTGAAGGGGATAAGAGGGGGGATGATAGAAGGGAGGAAAAATTGGGGGAGAGAGTAGTTAGAAGCAAACACTTTTGAAAAGGGACAGGATCAAAGGAGAAAATAGAATAAATGGGGGGGGGTCAGATAGGATGGAGGGAAATATAGGGAAATACAGTATAACTACTATGGAAATGTTTTGCGTAATTATACATGTACAATCTATATTCAATTGTTTGTTCTCCCAATGGGGGTGAGTGAGGAGGGAAGAAGGGAAAGAATCTGTAACTTAAAGTTTTAAAAATAAATGTTAAAAATTGTTTTTTACATGCAACCGGGAAGTAAGATGTACAGGCAATGGGGTATAGAAATTCACCTTGCCCTACAAGAAAGTAAGGGGAGAGGATATAAGAGAGAACAGATTGGAGGAAAGGATATTCAGTTTGCTTGCTATCTTGGGGTGGGGGTTGGGGAGAGATGGGGAGAGCATTTATAACTCAATCTTGTGGAAATAAATGTTGAAAACTAAAAAAATTATTTTTAAAAAGAATAAGGAATTAGGAAGAGTAAGCCCCATCTAAGAGCTCTGATACTGAGACAGTTGAGAAAATATCAAGGAAGCTGTCCTGAAGGTCAGTTTTAAGTCTGTTCTCCTTTCCTGTGTGGTAGTGTCCCTTTACCATCTGTAAATGAGTTACTCAGACAGGTGAAGTGCCTTATGTCAAAGGAGGCAGGAAGATGAAAAGACTATTGAAAGACTTTTTTTGTTTGTTTTCCAGTTAAGAAAGGGGTCACAAAGGAAAAGTTATTTAGGTGCAATTTTGTGAAGGGGTTTAGGTTGACACTCCCATCTCTAGACTGAAGTGATATAGTAGACAGAGTACAGGACCTAAAATCAAGGAAGATCTGAGTTCAAATCTAGATTTAGACACTTACTAGCTTTGTGACCCTTAGTGTGTCATTTAATCTATTTCAGCTTCAGCTTCCTCATGTAGAAAATGGGGATAATAATAGCCTCTTCCTCTTAGATTTTTTTTTTTTGGAGATAAAATGAGATTATATTTGATAAATGCTTTGCAAACCTTAAAATGCTATACAAATGCTAGCCATTGTAATTCTAGATTGCTTTTAAGAGTCATATGACACAAGTGAGTATGTACTTGCAGTTTCTTTTCCAGGTAATACATGATGTGAGAAAGCAGCTGTAGCAGCTCACACTGGCTCCTGACTTTGTCTTTCTGAGCTGACAGAGTTGTATGCTATCACTTTATCATTAACTAGCAAGAGTCTCATTAAAAATGAAGGATATTCTCAAGGTATTTCTGAAGAATTTCAGTGTCTACTGGGAGATATGGGAGACACTGGCACAGGACCACCCAGCCTGGTATGGCCGTATCAAAGGAGGTGCTGTACTCAATGAGCAAAGCAGAATAGTAGAAACACAAAGGAAATATGAACTCTACAAATCCAGAGGTACTTCAAGTTTAAATGTTCTAACAGACCACTTGTGCCCAATCTGTGATAATGCCTTCAAACTTGTATTAGTCTGATCAGTCACAGCCAGACACACTGTACCTAGACTCCAACATTATGACGTTATTGGTCTTGGAAAAGGAAGGATGAACAGCAGTAACACCATCACCAGCAAGAGCATGTAAATAATAATTTTGCCCACCAGGGGACACCAGCTCCCAGACGTGGTCCAGACAAGGAAGAACTTGTATACAAAAGATTATTTTTCTGCCCATGCACAGGTGTGGAAAAAGCATAAGTAGCCAGCTTCAAAGTGTGCAGTAGGCACATGACTCATGTTTTGAATGAATCTAAGATTTCATACAAAATTATTAGTCAGAATTATTTTTTTAAAAATAGGCAGTCTTTCCTGACTCTACTTTTTGCTGTTGTTCTAGTGCCTTTGTTTTGTGGCTTATTTCCAATTTATCCTTTATATAGCTTGCATCTACATGGTTTTTTGTATGTTGTTTCCTGATTGGTTCATAAGATCCTTGAGGACAGGGACATTCTTTGGGCTTTCTTTGTGTCTCTAGCACTTAGCAAAGCACCTGGCCCATAGTGAATGCTAAATAAATATTTAATGACTGACTACAAGTTTATAGGTCTAAAATCCTATCCTTTATTTTCTGGGGAATTTCCTAGCTTAATTGCTGCCCCTTTATAGTGATATTACTCAGGCAATCAAATCTTCTGTTGCCACATCATTTATCAGGTATAATAAAATTGCAAAGAGATATTGACATGCTCTCTTTGTGAGACACAATTGTCTCCTCAGTCCCCTTCCCTCAACCACTAGTTGTGTAAAGAAAATAAAAATGGTAATGTTGCTCCAGGGCCAAGTTCTCTGTTCTAGATCAGAACTGAAAGCAATGAGGCAGGGTAGATTCCCAGGGGGTCAGTAAATTTTCCATCCTTCTTAACAGATACTAAGCTTTTCAGAATCTGCTCTGGTACTCAGTCTAGTCTGGGTTCTGCTCATTAGCCCTGACTGACTTCTGATCCAATCCAGCTGTCTTGTTGCCCCTCTTGGTGCTGTCAGCACATTTCCTTCTTTGTTCTATAGCATGTGAGTAGGAACAAAGAAGACTGAAGGTGGGAGTAATCCAGAGTAGTTTGACAAGGAGTGATATGACATAGGACAAGACAACAAGTTATTTAACAATAGAAGAGAATGGAGATTTGGACTGGTTCATTAAAGATATTAGATTGGGATGGAAGGAAAGTATAGTCAAAGCAAGGACGATGACTTAGGAAAATATGAAGGAGTGGAAACTGGAGGTTGAAGTGAAGATGAAGAATAGATGTCAAGGTAGTATGGTATAGGGAGAGTGGAATAAGATATTTTGATTGGATAAAGGATTTTGAGTCCTTAGATATGTAAGAACACCTGTAAGTGCTAACAAGATCAAATTTGTAATTATGCCTGTGTATAGATGAGGTGGAGTGGAAGAATTATACATGGAGTTAGAGAAATAGGCCATGGCAACTGAATATGTTGAAGAACAGGGAAGATAGATTATTTGAAGGCACACCAGCATGAGGTTAGCAATTAAGCTAGAAAAGGGAACTGTAAGACAAACAATTAATTCACTGAGTAGATAATAACCAACAGGATATGGATTAGGTGGTAAATTTGGATAACATAAACCTCAAAGGAGGAGAAGTTACTGAATGATCAAGGTAGAGAGAGAGTCTAGAATCAGTTAAGTAGTCTTGTGTTTCCCCTACTGAGACCAGTGGGTTGAGATTGAGGGAGAAGAGAATGTAGTATCAGAGAAACTGCAACACATACTGGAAAAGCCAGGGACTACATGTCATCCATGGGAATACATATTTCCATTTGTACCAGGAGATGAAAGGAGCAAGAGAGTAAGAAGTCAAAAATAAAAAGAAGTGTGTTAGTTATGAAGTAGGAGTAGGAGGGGTGTAAATGCTTAGAGTGGGATATGGAGGAGGTAGGGTCAATGGGGACAGAAATGAGGGAATACATGATAAATATTAGGGAAGGGAATTTGATTTTCAGCAGTGTGAATTTCCAAATCACTAGGATAGAAAGATTGAGAAGAAGTGAGAAAATGTTGATCATTGAAGAATGGGAGCAAGCAAGTTCATGAATGAAGACAGCTGAATAGATAACTAAAGCCCTCTCCCAGGCTCAGGCTTTCAATGTCTCAACATTTGGGAGGGAGTACTGCTGTATCCTGGGGGGGGGGGGGTCACCTAATAGAAAATACAAATGGAGCTTGTTAGTGTTGTTTCTTGGGGTGCCTCAAAAAATTCTGCAAGAGAAAGGAGGAGAGTACCCAGAACAGAACTCATGAATAGGGGATAGGATATGAATTAGAACCTTGCCAAGGAGATGAAAATGGAGTGATGGTTAGTAAAAGAAAAACCTTGAGAGGGTAGCTCATGAAAGTTCTAAAGGGTAATAGTATCTAGCAGGAGAAGATCCTGCTAGATAGATCAGGGTTGAATACTCAAGGATAAAGGATAATGACTAAGAAAATGCCCAAGTCCTTTATTACTAATCTAGCATGCAGTTACCCACCGAATTTGTTTCCATTTCCTTATATGGAAAGGAAGAAAATAGTAAATCTCAGGGTCAAATGAGAAGAATGGAAAACCATCTCCAAAAGTATATCCACAATTTTCATGCAACCTCTCGTCCTTCAAAGCGTGATTTTGCTTAATCCCAGGGAAAGGAAGATGGCAAATGTCCAGTGAGGGGAAGTAGGGAGATAACCACTGTCTGTTCACAATTCCCTCTTTAAATTATAATTTTTTTTACAATAATCTCATTGTACCGTCCCATTTTGTCAATGAGGAAAACGAACTTCAGAGAGGTTAAAAGACTTGCCTAAAGTCACATAGACATTAAATAGCCAGTTTGAGGTTTAAATTAAAGTCTGGTTCTCTATTTTTACTATACCAGGCTATGCACTATTAGAATGGTCTTGCTATGAAGATGTACCTTATGGAAATATTTTCTTTTGCAATTGAGAAGCCTTTAGACTCTCCGTATATGAGAATTCTCTTTTTTGTCTCCCCTTCTCCCTTGTAGCTAGGCTGGGTTAGCTACATCCCTGCTGAGTATGGGGACTGACCTTCTCAGCAGCCTCTCTGAGTCACAATGAGAACTGAGGCCTAACCTGGTGCTCTGAGATCACCCAGCCAATATAAACATGGCTAAGATTAAGGCCTGGACTTATACTGTCCTTGCTCCCTAGAGACACTGTTCCACTGGGGAAATTTTCCCTCACAGAAATAAGTACCTGTTTGGCTCTCATGACCCCACTGGTCCAGCACAACTGGGGCCAAAGTCCTCTAGGTTAGTTCAGTTACGAAAGCTTCCAAGAGGTCGCCTCCCCCAGGAAGTCTTTCAGGCACACAGAGAACAAATCTCTGTGATCCTCCCCCATCTTGTAAGATAGTGGGTTCACCATTACTAGTGGTCCTCAATTACATGTTGCATGACCACTCATTAAGGAGATTGTAGAAGGGGTTCTTAGGGTGTGATTGAATACTCTTTCTTCAGCTCCTTGCAACTCTGAGACTTTGTCACTATGCTTCCCCAAAGAGAACTCATTTCTCAAAGGACAGCATCATTTGGAAGGGCAAGTTTGTGGTATTAAAATATTAAAATATCTCCCTAAAGAGTCTGTAGTCTCTTCTCAGTTGATAAGCAAAGATATCAAAGGATATGAACAGGTAGTTTTTGGATGAAGAAATTTAAGCTATTTATAGTCATAAAAAAGCTCTGAATCATTATTGTTTAGAGAAATGAAAATTAAAATAATTTTGAGATATTGTCCTACCTATCAGATTGGCTAAAATGATAACAGGAGAAAATGACAAATGCTGGAGGGAATGTGGAAAATTGGGACACTAATACATTGTTGGTGAAACTGTGAACTGATCAAAACATTTTGAACAGGAATCTGAAATTATTCTCTAAGAGTTATAAAACTGCTCATATCCTTTGACCTAGCAGTACCACTAGTAGGTCTGTTTCCTAAGATGATCAGGAAAAAAAGGAAAAGAACTTATATGTTCCAAAATATTTATAACAGTTATCTTAGTTGTAGTAAAGAAATGGAATGCCCATCATTTGGAGAATGGCTAAAAAAGCTGTGGTATACAATCATAATGAAATGCTAACATGTTATATACTATGTTATGGAAATACTTGTTTTATTCCATAAGTTAAATATTAAATAAATAAATAAATATGATGAGTAGGTTGATTTTAGGAAAACATGGAAAGATTTGAATAAATAGTGCAGAATGAAGTGAGCAAAATCAAGGGAATGCTGAATACAGTCACAAAAATATTGTTCAAAGCCTGTGAACAACTAAAAGGATTGTACATGAAACTGGACCTCTTTGATGAACAACTTGCTTTTCTTTAAGAGAAGCTGAATAACCACTGAAAATTGATCTTCTTCCAGGGTAAACGTCTTATCATTGATTCTCACTTTCCTCCACAATGTAACAGCAAGCACCCTAGTATACCCAGGATGGCTGCTAGTACAGATTCTTTGAGCTGCTTTTCTAAGATGGTTTCTAAAAAAGGGTTAACAATCTTACTTTAGTCAAACATACATATCATTTACTTAGTTCCAGGGGAAAAGTTAGCACCCTTAACTTCAGAAAATACAAACAGAAATTACAAGCAGAAATAATAGCATTAAGACCAGCAGACAGGGCTTCTAACCATCTGACCAAATAATAATACATACATCACAGATCAATAGACAGATCCAACTCTATGATCATTACATACATACATAGTTACCAGAGAGAGAAACAGCAACATCTGAGGTTTCAAAGGCAGGGAGTTTCAATGGCTACTCAGAGTCTCATCTGGCCAAATCACATGACTCTTCCCATAAGTTTATATGTGTGTATATACACAAACACACACACATATATATACACAAATATATGTATATATTTGTATAGACACATATATACATATACTTGCATATTCACATATATGTTATAGATTAAATAATGTACATATGTTAAACCTGTGCTAGCAGCCATCCTGGGTATGCTATGGTGCTTACTGTTACACACAGTTACATGGTTAGCATGGAATCATGCTAATCAAGCATGCTACCCTCAGGAGGAAGATGTGGTGACAAGAGCAGAATTCTGTCACCCTCAGGATCCTTCATCTCAGGGCAGCTTCTTCTACCTACCCATACCCAACCTTACCATCCCAGGACTCACTTTTGATTCAACAGAACTCTAGTTTGGAATGAAAAGAACACATGAATAGATCATAGGCCTAACCTTATGGTTTCAAATTTGGTATAAATGCAGAGATCTGAGCTCTTGCCTCAGGACTCTCACCCTAGACATCTTTTCTTTCAAGCCTCTGACAACATGTTTCCCCACTCTCTAAACAGAAGCCCTCATTTCATACTTCATAAAAAAAAACAGCCTATATAGTGAGAATACCTTCCTTCTCTTCCCCTACTATTTCCTTCTTCATTCTTGTCTCAGATGAAAAGGTGGTCCATATCCTTACCAAGGACAAACACTCTTAATCTCATCCCATCCCACAAACTGATCCTACTCTTATCCCTCCCCTCAACCTTTAACTTCACCTTAAGATGAGTCTACTTGATGAAATGGACAGAGAATTGGACTTGGAATCAGGAAACTTAGGTTCAAATTCCCTCTCAGAAATTTTGTGTGCCTTAAGCTTTCTTCTTTGGTTTCTTCATTTGTAAAATGAGGAGGTTGGACTTGGTGACCTTTGAGGTCAAATTCAACTCTAAATCTGTGATCCTATTAGCCTATCTACTGTTAGTCAGACAATCAATTAATAAACATTTATGAAGCACCTACTCTGTGCTAGCCAATGTGGCAAGCAAGGCATAAAAAAAGAAAGAAGATATAGTCCCTGTCCTCAAGGAGCTCACAATCTGATGAGGGAGACAACAAGCAAACAAATATGTACCAAACAGCTCTTTACAGGAGAAACAAGAAATAATTAAAAGAGAGAATAGACTAGAATTAAAAGAGCTTCTTGTAAAAGGATACAACTTTAGGTGGAACTTGTGGTTTGTCCTTTGTTCAAGATGGAATGTAAAGGAAGCCAAAGAAACCAGTAGGTAGAGGTAAGGATAAAGGGCATTCCAAGCATGGGGAAAGCCTCCTCTTGGCTAAACTCATTGAAAAACCTATATATTTTGGGCAACTTTCCCATCTCCTTCTCTCTCTCTCTCTCTCTCTCTCTCTCTCTCTCTCTCTCTCTCTCTCTCTTTCTCTCTCTTTCTCTCTCTCCTTTCTCTCTCTCTCACCTTATAATCTGGTTTCTGATCTCAATATTTCATTGAAATAGCTCTCTTCAAAATTACCAATGATCTCTTAATTGCCAGATCTAATAGCCTTTTCTCAATCCTCAACCTTAACATATTTGCAATATTTAGGTTTTTGTGACTCTGCTATCCCCTGGTTCTACTCTTACCTGTTAAAATAATCTTTCTATTTTTGCTGAGATTTTTTTTTTTCATCCAGGTCATACATACTAACTTTGGGTGTCCCCCAAGACTGTTCTTTTCTTCCACCTCCATACTATTTCATTTAATAATCTCATCACTTCTCATAGATTCAGTTATCATCTCTATCCAAATGACTCTCTTATCTATGTATCTAACCCGAGTTTATCTACTTAGCTGCACTGGGTATCACCAACTACCTTTTTGATATGTACAATTAGATGTCCTATATGCAACTCAAACTCAGCTTATCCAAAACAACATATTTTCATCCCTCTCCAAAATTTTTCATTCCTCCAAATTTTTCTACTATTTTTAAGGACACCCCAATCCTCATAGTTATCTGGGCTCATCCTTAAATCATAATCATCCTTAAATCCTCACTCTCACTCAGCCTATATATACAGTCTGTGGCCAAGTCTTATCATTTCTAACTTCTCAGACTCTCTAAGTCTTCTGGTCCTTGCTCAAATAGACACTAATCCAATTCAGGTTCATCATCTCTTGCTTTAAATATTGCTCTCCATGTCATAAGTCTATTTCCACTCCCAGTCATCTTCTACAAAGCTGCCAAAATTATTTTCAGCATAGGTCTCACCTATGACCACCTACTCCATAAATTCCAATAATTCCCTGTCACCTGCATGATGTGATATAAGTATGGATCTATTTAATTTCTTAAACTCTTTACAACCTGACTCCTTCCTACCTTTCCAGTCTTATTATACATTATTACCCTCCATAGATTCTATTATCTACATACACTGAACAGTATAACTTTTCATCTCCAGTCTCTGTGTATTTAGACTGGCTATGCCCAGTTCCTGCAATATTCTTTCTCTTCACCTTTGCCTATTAGAATTCCTGGCTATCAGGACTCAACCCATACCCCATCTTTAGGAGGAAGCATTTCCTGGTCCCCACTTCAACTTCCATCCCTCCCACCCCTGCCCCCAAGAGCTGTTAGTGCCTTCCTAGATTTCCTTCTGTCTACTCGGTATCTATCTTGTGTATTCCTAGTGATTTACGTGTTTCCTCTTCCATTACAATGTGAAATCCTTGAGAGCAAAGACTCTTTTTCACTCCTGTGTATCCCCAGTGCTCAGTACAGCACCAGGAACCTGGAAAGCTTTAATAAATATTATTTGACTGACAGACTCTCAGTATTAAAGGTTTAACAAAGTTCGTACACTCTACAACTTCCATCTCTGTCATAGAATGTGCTCAGGATATGGAAAGAGAGAGTAGAAAGGTGGAGCAGCTTCCTTTCATATAAGGGAATATTTGCATATAAAATGCCCCCTAATTCTCACTTTAACAAAGAAGGAAGAGGAGGGGAAGTAATGCATCCAGGGAAATCCCACTAAGATATTTCAGCATATAAAAAGAATTAAAAAGAAATTATCCCTGTCACAATTTTGAAGTCTATATGGAAATCATCCTCCCTAATTTACTTTTAATCCACAAAATCATCTCTTTTTTGTGTTTCCAAAACAACAATATTGGGAACAGAAAGGATAGAACATCATTCTCTTTTTTGCTTCTTTCTGTGAATAGTTAAATTAAGAAAGAATAGAAAGAATCTTAAATTCGAAGAATTTTCATTACCTTCCCCACACACAAAAAAAATAACTTCCTTAAAGTGACCAAAAATTAGGTACTTCTCTCACCAGACTTCAGTGGTTTAGGTTACCTCTATTAGATAGATAAAGATTTCAAGATTATGAACTTATGACTGTGTTTGTTCCTTCTACATAAAAAGGAATGCATCAAACAGTGAGCTAAATTTACTGGCCTCTCCCTAGGAGACAGGAAGCTACTTTTTCTGTTCCAAAAGGTTAAATCCTGGAAGTTTTTCTTCTGCATACTTTACTAGTCAAGCTTATATAGTTTTTTGCTCTTATCCCAAGGTTTCAAATGACTGAGAGGCTTCTCTTTTCCCTCCCAAATCTGTCTCCACCTCACTTTGAAATTTTGGCACCTTCTCTGCACTATTCAATAATATTTAATAGTGTCAACAGCCTCTTGGAGTTCCTTACTCTTAGCTTCTGCTTGAAGCAAATTGTCAATCAGCTAACAGAATCAAATCAACAAGTATCTCTTAAGTACTTACTATGTGCCAGGTACTGATCTAAGTGTCAGTCCCTGCTCTCAGTGAGCTTGGAGCTCAATGGGGGAGACAACATGGAAACAATAATGGAACATATATTGTCCTCCCGGTGGCTCAATAAACAGGACACTTCACCTCTGAGCTCCAGGCATCTTTTCTGGATGCCCTTCATGCCTGGAACACTCTCCCTCCTCCAAACCAAGTACTGACTTTCGTAGCTTTCTTTAAGTCCAAACTGAAATCTGACCTTCTACAGGAAGCCTTCCCTAATCCTGCTTAATTCTAGTGCTTTTCCTCATTTCATTATTTTCTATTTATCCTATTTGTAGATTTTTTTTTTATATATTTGTTTTTATGTTTCTTCCTTCATTAGATTGTAAACCCCTTGGAGGCAGGGACTCTATATTACCTCTTTTTGTATCCCCAGTGTTTAGCATAGTGATTGACATATAGTAGACATTTAATAAACATATATTGAGATTATCTCAAAGGGAAGATACTAGGATTAATGATAATCAGGAAATGCAACTTGCAGGTGAGATTATTATTTAGACTTGGAAGGAAGCACAGAGTTGAAGGCGAAGAAGGAGATCATTCCAGGAATGGGGAACAGTCAATGAAAAAGTGTGGTAACGTAGTATCCTGAGTTCAGAGTGGCAACGAGGACAGTTTCACTGTATGACAGAGTAATGAAGGAGCATAAGGTGTAATAAGAATGGAAAGATAGATAAGGGCCAGGTTATGAAGAACTTTGAAAGAAAGAAAATATTATATTTGATCCTCTAAGTGATAAGGAATCACTGAATTTCATTGAACAAGAGTGTGATGTCAGACTTGTGCTTTCAGGATATCAGTTTGACAGTTTATTGGAGGATGAACTGGAGTAGAGAGGGACTTGGGGAAGGTAGACCAATCAAGGCTATGGCAATAGTTGAGATGTGAAGTGATAAGAGCCTGCACAAAGGTGATGATAGCTCCATAGAAGAGAAGAGGACATATATGAAAGAAATTATAAAGATAGAAATGATAGAAGGGTACCAAAGAATTGGATATGGAGAATGAAGGAGAATGAAGAATTGATGATGACATCTGGGTTGTGAGTATATATGACTGGGAGAATGATGGTAGCTTCAAAAGTAATAGAAAAATTCAGAAGAAGGGAGGAGTAAGGGGGGGGGGTGACTAAAGTTAAATTCAATTTTGCATGTCAAGTTCAAGATTTCTATGGGACATCAAATTTGAGATGTTTAATAGATAGAGATGTGAAAATGGAGTTTAGGAGGAGGTTACAGCTAGAAAAGAACATCTGAATGAATATGATAATTGAATCCACAGGAGCTGACAAGATCAGAAAGCAAAATAATAGAGAGGGAGAAGAGGGTCCAGAATGCAGACTTGGGGTACCTCTACAGCTATTGGATGCTAGTGCCTATGACCTAAATGAAATTGAGCTAAGAAGAATAAGGCAACTCAGTCAGGTAGAATAAAGAGAGAGTCATGTCACAAAAACTTAGAAGAGAATATCAAGCAGAATCAAGTGATGAATCATGTCTCAAGCTACCAACATCAAGAAGGATGAGAAGTGAGAAGAGACAATTAGATTTTGCAATATGAGAAAAAAAAAGTTTCAAATGAATGATGAAGATCCAAAGTCAGACTATAGGGAGTTAGGAAGAGAATGAGAGGAAGGAAGTGGAGGTACTGATTTTAGATGTCCTTAACAGTTTAGTAACAAAAGGGAGGAAAAATATAGAATGACAGTCAGTAGGGATGGATAGATCAAATAAGCGTTGTTTGAAGATGGGGAGAAATGTTTTATTATGCAATGGGGAAGCCACTGGTATATAAGGAGAGATTGAAGATTTGCAAAAAAGTGGAAATGATAGAGGAGGCTTTATTCTGAAAAATATGAAATAGAATTGGTTACTTATGCAAGTGGAGAAACTTGTCAAGGAAAAGACTAACCTCTTACTTGAAACAGGGATGAAGGAGCACACAGTGGAAATTATGTGAGCTCTGTATCTGAGTGATATGAGATAAGGAAGAGGTGAGAAGAGAGGGCCCTCAGTGAATGGCCCCTTTTTCAAAAAGTGAAATACGAGGTAGCTTTCTTGGGTGAGACGGTGAGGGAGGATAGGGGAGGTTTGAGGAGTGATAAAAAAGTTTGGAAAAGTTTCAATAATGTGTAAGATAGTGAGTTGATTAGGGAGTATAGAATTGTTAACTGTGATGAATTCCCAGTTGAGATTATTTAACATAAATCTGTAATGAACCCAACCAGTATATTTTCATAATTATATGCTGGTCTGTTCAGCAGTGCGTGAATACTAATAAAGACAACAGATGGTGGGTGTAATCAAAGGTTGAGGTTTTGCAGGGCAAATATAGGTAGAAGGATAGAGGGCAAAGGATTTGAGGGAAGAAAACAGTGCAGAGTTGAGATACATTCCCAATCCCCAAATATTCTCTCATTACTTTATTTTACAATCCAAACTCCTGAAGCTCCTCAGCTATTTGTAGGATTGTCCCTTCCTCTAACTGGAGTTGAAAAGCAGCTCTATTCAGCCAACCTCCCTCCCTCCCTTTTTCCTTCTTTTTCTTCCTTCCTTCCTTCCTTCCTTCCTTCCTTCCTTCCTTCCTTCCTTCCTTCCTTCCTTCCTTTTATTCTCTTTCTTTCTCCTTCAAAAATATTTGCAATAACCAACATCAAATGAAGATTGATTTTCAGGGGATATTCATCAGTTTTCATGAAATGGTTTTCCTAACCTTGATTCACAAGCAAGAGGAAATTGGGAAGTTCTTGCACAAGGGGGTAAATAAGGCAGTCTCATCCTAACTGCCAGGCATATACCAAATCTGAGATTTTGCAGGTTGTTGATTTCTCAGAGAATTATTCATTAATTGCATCCTTCTAGCACATACCACCCTAGACAAGCTCAGACAAGTTGAAGTTTCCACCCACTTTTAGAGATCGATGAGGAAAGATGTTTCTCAGCTTTCTTTGTCCTATTCTGATCCTAACAGTCAGTACATTCTTCTTGATATCCAACTTTGATTATTCTTGCTAAAACCATGTATGGGCACAAAGGCGCTCACATCTAGGGACTCTAGCATCCTTTTCAGATAATTGTCAACCATCCTTCTATCTACAATAGAGATAAGGAAGTTGAGATTCAAAGGCATGTTAGGTTGCACAAGTTAATGAGCTATCACCCAAGTGTTAGACCTCTATACACACTTCAAAATATCGGTCTCCAAACTGATGTTATTATCTCTTCCCTAAACCTATTCCTCTATCTGACTTCACTAGTTGTATTTGTGGCACCACCCAATCTCCCATGTTAGACACCTTGGAGTTATTCTTGACTTCCTCCCTTTTCATATCACATCAATTACCAAACCCATTCACATAATTACATATGATAGAAACTTAAAGGTCATTTCACTTAGAGGTCATTTAATCTAACTTGTACCTAACCAACAATCTCTTTTATAAGAAAGCCTTCAGTGGCTCACTGTTATCCTGCTTGGTCTTGTAATACTAAACCTTCCCCATATGATTTTGTATTCTGCCCCTTCACAAAAACCTATGTTCTGACTAAACTTTACTATAGTAAAAATAATAGTAATAATACTATACTAAAAATAAAAAATAAACTTTACTATAGTAAAAAAAAAAATGGTGCTTATATTTTCCTTTCTCCATGACTTTGCTTACATATTCACTTTCCCTGGAAAGTCTTTCTTATCCACCTTTGCACCTTTGCCCTTTAAACACTTACCTAATCTTAAAAATCTAAATGAAATGTCACTTCTTAAATGAAACTTTCTTTAATCTTTTCTGTCAATTCATCCTTCTCCCCCCTAAGTCACATGGAATTTTTTACTTCTGGAATGCAATTATCATGAAAAAAATACAATTTTGTATTATACTTATTTGCTTTTTGTATGTGTTCCTTTACTAGATGATATGTGTAATTCTTTGTCTGCTAAACTAAAAGTTCCCTTCAGGGAAGGGCAAAAATCTTAACTTTGTATTACCTACTGCCCTTACCATAAAGTTCTATATACAACAGCATGTAATAACTGATTGTTGAATTAACAAATTGTTAGCATGTTTTTTGTCTTACAACAGATGTTAATCTGCCAGTCTTAGTTACATCTACCCATCTCTCTGGTCATATTTCTACTAATAAATTGTCAGTGTCTCCCTAGCTTCAGATAATTCTGAACTTAGATCTAGCAGGATCTCAATCTAACATCTAGTCCAATCCCTTCTCTTTACAGTAGAGAAAACTGAGGTACAGAGAAGTTAATTATACCAAGGCCACACAGATAGTACATATTGGAGAAAAGATTTGAACTCAGATCATCTGAGTCCTGAGCCTTTCCACTGTACTAAGATGTCTATTTTCTACTGCATAAAGACCAAACTTACCCAAAGATGGAATATAAGTTAGCAGTATGGTATTGTTAGAGATATAACAATCTTCCAATAGACGGGGCCAGAAGATCTCCACCATAGGGCCTGAAATCATATTATTAGAAATTCACTTCTTTGGTAGAGTTATTGTCTTTTCCCTGATCTCCCAAGGCTGAGCAGCACATTCAGTTATTCCTTCTTCAGGAAAAATAGCAGAAAGTAGTCTGAGGATTACATTGAGGGTGGTGAATGAAGGGAATAATGAAATGAAGTAGGGAAGGAAGCAAATCCCAATTTCTTCACCCAATTCACCATTTTGCTGCTCTAGTTGTGGACCTGTAGAGTGAATAGGGATGAACTAACTTCTTTTCTACCATCTCATGCTTGTTCCTCTACCCTCACTCTCTGGAAATGGCCTGGAGCTTGCAGTTCTTTATAAAACAAGAAAACCTCCCTGTCCTCTTGGATATCATCAGTCCCTTCTCTTCCTTGTTTGCTCAATTCAAGCCTCCTCTGAGAAGATCAAGACCCTACATCACTCTAAAAGAGCCATAAGGTTCTTTAGGACTAAGGCCAACCAAGACTGATGTTGGATCTAGAGCTCATGCCATAGTAACCCCCTCTTCTTTTTTAGATTTCCCCTAGAAAGGACCTCCCTTATAATTATCTCTAGATTCATCTCCAGATCCCCCTTCTGGATCCCTCTTTACAGGTCCTCCCCTTCCATGTCTCCTGCATCAGTTGCCCTTAAAACTTTCCTCCTCATCCCACCCCACTCCATTCATGGGCATCCCCATTTCCATCTTTGTTCTATGGGTTGTTCCCAATGAATTTCTCTCCCAAATCAGCCGTCTACCCTAATCAGCCCATGCAGTTACTCACCCCTTCCTGGCGACAGCAGCCTGTTTCTAATGCTGAGATGTAGAGAAAGGCAGGGCACAGACCTCTCAGAAGGGAGTATTTATATTCCAGTCCTGGCTTAGGACCAAGTCCAACTGCAGTCAATCAGTCACTTGGGAATCCTGTACAGGACAGGAACCATCTGGTCTACATGTAAAAAAAAAAAAAATGATAGGCTGGGCCAAGAATCTGGTGATATTTGGGAAACTGGAACTCCAGGAATGGAGGAAGATTTGGGTGGTAAGGGAGATGACAAGGATAATCACTTTTAGCTGATGCTCTAGCCAGGGATGGGGGTGGGGCAGGGAAAAAGTTTCTGAAGATAAGTATCTGAGGTCTGAATAGAATCAGAAGCCACTGATTCTGGATGGCTTCTTTGACTAGGTCCAAAGAGAACAGTCTGCTGGGAAAAAAAAAAAAACAGGAAGGAATGAAATCAAGTGTACGGTTAGAGAGAGTGGCTTTGGTGAGAAGGGGTATCTCTTCATCAGACACTGGGATAAAAGACAAGAGAGTGGCAGTTGATATCAAAGAATTGTGAGATGACAAGAAGAGGGGCCTTATTTATAAAAGTCTCTATTTTCTCAATAAGGCATGAGGTAAGTTCTCCAGCTGTGAGGGTTGACTGAGGTTGGGGGGTGGAGGCTACTGGTCAGAAGTGAAGATTTGAAGCAGCTACTGAGGGGAGTGGGGTAGAGAATCAATCAGGTAGCCATGAAGAGATTGCTTTACTTTGATGAGAACACATCGGAGATTGCATAACATAGACTTTTAAGGGGGTACAGTCAGCATAGGGAAATGAGTACCTTCCAATTCATTTGAAAGTCTGCAAGGACAAAAAACAGTAGCAGAAGATGGGTATGGAGGAGGGGGTTGGTAAGTAATGAAAAGTGAAATGATAAAGCAGCAAGGGAACTGAGAGTAGAGGAGAGTTTAGAATTGAATTGATTACATAAATGGTGGAAGGTAAGAAACTGGAGAATACAATATGGGGCTAGACCAGCCAGCCACTGAAGTCCTTCCCACCTCTCTGTCCTTCTGGGTCTCCAGAGTGTGCAGCCACCCACTGAGGGATGTTAGTAGCACCACATGGCCCCTATAATTCCCTCACAGCCAACAAACCTCACACATGATTTTACTTCAAGTTTCAGCTCAGGTATCTCCTCCTCTAGAAGTTTTCCTTGACAATAATAATAATAATAATAATAATAAGTCCCTTCCTATTTTCCACTTGTCATATACCCTACTCCCAGGTACTCTATGATCTAGCGATACTGACTTTCTTGCTGTTCCTTTCACTTGACCCTCCATTTCCAGACTCCATGTCTCCCTGCAGCTAGGTGACCCAGTGTATAGAGTGCTGAGCCTGGAATTAGGAAAATCTGAATTTGAAATTGGCCTTTAATGTTACTGATTGTATGATCTTGAATGAGTCACTTAACCTGTCTGCCTCAATTTCCTCAAGTGTAAAATGAGATAATAATAGCACCTACTTTCCAAGGTTGTTGTGAAGATCAAATGAAATATTTGTAAAATACTTTGTACAATGCCTGGCACATCATAGGGGTTTAATAAATGCTTAGCCCCTTCCAGTCCCCCCCTTTTTTATGAAAATTCCCCATCTGATTCATCCTGAGCCTTTCTTTCAGCACCTAGTGACTACAAGATTGGTGGAGATGATATGACTCATATCTGGATATGACTCATCCCTGGAATCAAACAGACCTTAAGAAAATTATTTCTTTCTGTTATTATCCTTACCTGTGCCTCAACTTCCCTTGCTTTGTTCAACTAAAATCTCACCTTCTGCAATAGGCACTTTCAGTACCCCTCCCATCTTGGTTGTGCCTTCCTGCTGAGATTAATTTACATTTACCCTTTACATATCTTATATGTTGTCTCCCCAATTGGTCTGAGGTCCTAGAAGTCAGGCACTGTGTTTTTACCTTCTTGTGTATTCCCAGAACTTAGCAAAGTGGCTGACACATAGGAAGTGATTATTAAATATTCATTTACTGACCTCCCTAGCTGATCATCTTCTCCCTTTCTTAAAAATCCCTCTTCCTCAAGTACTCCTAGAACACTGTAACTTACCTCATCTTCGTTTTGATAACTTCCTTTTTGTCATTACTGTTAATGTAATACAATACATACTGCATCCCCCTAGGAGATTATGAGCTTATGGAGGGCCCAGACTTCTATTTTTGCCTTTGTATCATCAACTCTAGGATGCTACTTG
>CM053588.1:79771175-79794642 GCA_028646515.1 Pseudochirops corinnae | reverse complement strand
TGGCTGAAAGAGCATGGATGAAGAACATCTGGGTGAGACACATATCAAAGGTGATCTCCTGAGAGTTGAACCAGAATAGAGCAAGGATCTTGGGCATGGTGAAGGTGGAGAGGGCCAGGTCAATAGCTGCCAACATGCAAAGGAAGAGGTACATGGGGGCGTGTAGGCTATGTTCTGTTCTCACAATGAAAACCACTGTGCAGTTGCCCAGCACTGCTACAACATACGTGGATAGAAGAGGGAAGGCTATCCAGAACTGGGCAGCTTCCAGGCCTGGGAGGCCTATGAGAATGAAGGTGGTATGGGTGAAGTTGCAGTGGTTCATGGTTGGTAGTAAGAGACAGAACCTGAAGAAAGGGATCAGATCACAGCATCTGCAGGAGACAATGGGAAATAATGAGAGAGAGCAAACCTATCTGCCTCTTTCCAATTCTTCTGCATCACTTTCTTACAATCTGTTCTTTTCTTCCTCTATGATCTCAGAACACCAGGACTATATCATGGAAGTAGTGCAGGATGAACTGATTCTTACTGAGATATGGACCTAATGTATTAACCTCCCATAGTCATTTTTGTTTTAAATGGTAGTGATGAGGTTTCAGTACGGTTGCCACAGGTCATGTCTAAAGAATTACAAAGGCTCAGGCTGACTCCAAGACAGTTGGAAAGTTTTATTATAGTTCTGAGATTTCATCCTCTGGTGGGTGGCTAAGTCCCTCTGAGGAAATTAGCCCCTCAGTAAGGCAAGACACACAATTTTATAGAGAATATGATGCTGATTACTTAATCAAGATTTACGTACAATTATGGGAATATGATTGAAAGGAAGGTTTGTTGAGGGATTAGGTAATGGAGGAGGGGTCCCATCTATGGTCCGATGGTTAAACATTCTGGTCATTCTGACTTCCAACTGGCTAGCTATTGTGGTCCTGTCTTGGCCTACATGGATGATGCGATTGTGATTGCACACCTGTTCTCCTGGGAAAGTGTCTGGGGGGGGAGGTTTGGGGGAGTGCTGAGTTTCTATCACATTGGTGCACCTGCTGTTTCTGAGGAAACTAAGAGTTCAGGGGCACACTTGTTTTTCTAGTGAGCAGTGGGGCATAAATTAGGACATTGTGGGGAGGCTAGGTAGATACAGTGGGCCTGTAGTGAAGTTTAGATATTGGAGTTGAGGGCAGTTCTGTTAGGATTCCATCAGAAATTCAGGGGCAAAAATGCTTCACTCAAGGGAAGTAATCTCTAACAGATCAATTTCAGGAACTGGGGCATATGGATGAAGGAGAGAATTTGAGGCATGGACACTCTCTGACAATTTTGAAGCCTGGCTTCTGCTTATTATTCTGGTGTCTGGAGTGTACCTTGCCCTATACCTATCAGCAAAAGTACACCACTACCACTTGTGTTGTGTTGAGACACTGAGCAGAAAGGTGTACCTGTGAGAATTCCTAGAGAACAAGAGCTGTTAAAATGGCAGCTACACCTTATATGGAATCCTGGAGGGAAAATTCTACTCACATTCCAATCACTTTCCATTCTCGTGGTTTCCATCCAATTGAAAGACTAATTATGGAACTCATCCAAACTCCTGAGCCTCATAAATAACCCCTTATTCATTGCATGTACCTCATTCATTCATCTAAGAACTATTTCCATGCCTATCTTTCACTGTTCTTCTACATGTTCTATATTCTCCAAGCCAACTGACACTTTGTGTAGTGGAAAGGATATTTGGCTTATAATCAAAAAGATTTAGATCATAATCTTGGCTTTGTTCCTCACTCATTGTGTGACCCTAGTCACACAATTGTCTCTTTTGGAAAAGAAAGGCCTTTGGCTAGATGGTTTCTCATCTATCTTTCAGCCATAAATCTTGTAATTCTACTCAGGTTCCCCGAACTCATGCAATATTTTCGTACCTCTATGTTTTTTTCTTGTGCTAACTCTCTCTCTCTTTACCCACCCCCCTCCTGCTATCTCTGATTTATGAAATCTTAACTATCCTTCAAGCTCCAATTCAAATGCCACCTTCCTCACAATCCCCTTCCAAGTCAATCATATATTCTCTCTCTTCTCTTACTCTAAAAGACCTTTTTGTTTATAATTCTCTCATGTTGTTTACCACATTGGTCCATGGAGGCAGACCGGTAGTAGGGGAGGGAAAGTCAGGGCCTTGACTCAGAGGATGCCACCTTCTCTACTAGTTGTAGCCACAGAAAATTTAGCTAATATCATCACATGCCAAAACATCAAGGATATTGCTTTCCTGTTTCTCAAACAACTCATTTAAGAAAATAACTTTCTTGCTTCTTAGCCCTAACTTTTTCTGATCTTAATATTTTAAGACTTTTTTTATGGGAGACTCTGACCTAGCAGTATATTTACAAAAAATTCTCTTTACCTTCAAGTCTCATTGTCAATTTTTTTTGGAGTTAAGGCCTCTGAAAACTTATCAAAATTTAATTCACATTTACATATTAGTTCAGGCTCAAAGTTTACAACCCCATTTACCTTATGTACTAGGCTCAGAAGGAGGTCATCTGAGGTATAGAAGCCTTTCACCTGGGTTTCTGCTCCAGAAGCAAACAAACAAGAAAATGTTTTCCTTCCAATTCCCAATGCAGGCTGAGGGTCAATTTTTGAAACATTGGCAAAAGCTTTAGTGTCTTATTTGCCCACAATGACTCAAGGAAATGGAGGATGGAGAGGAACGTTGTCTCAGCACACTTGATGGATGTGAAAGTTTGACAGATGAAGATAAAAAGACTGAGGGCAAAAAATGAGAAGCACATTTTTAAATTTGTCACTAATTCCCTTCCCCATCATCCCACCCTTTCCACAACCCTTCCCTTGCCTTAGCCTGCTGGCATAGCTGCTCTCTCATCTGATGCCAGTTCTCATTATATTTCTGGGTCAAAAGAGATGATGCTTCCTGAATAATAAGAAATGATGCCTTTTCCCTTTCCTTTTTCTGGGACTGCTTGGCCCTAAACTGCTCCCTTCCTAGGCAGGTAATAGTCTCTTGATTTCTCCCTAGGTTTTCTTCTATGCCTTGTCCCAGTCCCAGAATTCCTAGCTATAGATCTATTTGCATCACCATCATTTAATATTGTGTGTGAACATGTAAGGAAATGTATTTCCAGTTCTTTACTCATGGAACTGTAGTGTTTCCAAGATACTATTTATGGTGCTATGATGTTAACTGTCTACTAAATCTGGAGTTTAATGTTCCAGTCATGCTGTCCTTCTGACCTAGAATGAGGGGGTCAAGCCTCTTAGGTCTGGAGAAAAGAGATTAAAACCTATGTGCTTATCATTTGGCATATATGGTTAGATGCCCTGCCAATCTTCCCACTGCCAGTGGTGGTGTTATTGAAGGGGATGCAATTTTGGAGACCAGGTTGAAAAGTGGGGAAGATTAGAGAATTAGGAGATATGAAAGAGAAAGATTAGACTCCCGAGATTTTAAATGAATGCTCTCCAGTTTGTATCTAGGCTCTGAACATCAAGAAATCAGTTGATGAGCATTTATTAATCACCTATCATATGCCAGGCACTTTTTTAGATGGTGAAGATACAAAGACACCATTGAAATAATCTGTTATCCCCCAGAGCTAACATTTTACACATTGAAATAAAAGGTAAACATATCATCATATAAAATACAATGCATTAGTCCAGTGGTTCTCAACCTTCCTAATGCCGCGACCCTTTAATACTCATATGTGGATATATCTGCATGTGGGTGGACCCACCTGGGACAGATAAAAGAGTGATTTTATATGTTTTCCGATGGTCTTAGGCGACCCCTGTGAAAGGGTCGTTTGACTCCCAAAGGGGTTGTGACCCACAGGTTGAGAGCTGCTGCATTACTCTATTTTTATTTCCTATTCGACACTGTCCTTTTGACATTGTTGTGTAGGTAACTGGCATAAGGTGGGGAGATAGACGGCCCCTTTAGCGGAGAAGGGTCAGATAGAATCTTTTGGTTTACAGAATCAAACCAGGCACTGTAGGGTTAGGTTTAGGGGAAACAAACACACAAACAAAAATGGTTATCTCAAAAAGTGGGCAGGCTGGGAAACCTAGAGAACAAGATGCCTCACTGGGATTGCATATCTGCAATATCTGCCTATCATCTTATAAGACTATATGCTTTTTGTGCATAGGAGTGATATCTAATTATTCTCTGTGTAGTAGTCAGTATCTGTCTAGCATAGGCACTTAGGAGATGTTCACTGAATTAATTTTAAATGAATCTATCCTCCTATTAAGAATTCTTTTCTTCTTGGCCCTGATTACCCCATCCTTTCTACTGTTATGCTTTGAGCATCTAGTACCTTGATCCCTCCTACAGTTGAATGGGGCAGGTAGATGGAGCAGTGAATAGTGCCAGACCTGAAGTCAGAAAAACTCATCTTCTTGAATTCAAATCTGTCTGAAAACATTTATTATCTCCATGACCCTGGGTGAGTCACTTAACCTTTCTGCCTCAGTTTTTCATCTGTAAAATAAACTGGAGAAAGAAAAGGAAAAAGACTCCAGTATCTCTATGAAGAAAATCCCAAATGGGGTCTCAAAGAGTCTGACATGACTGAAATAATTAAACAGTGGAGTTGAATGAGGCCTCAGTGACCCACTTCAGTCATTTCCATTTTATTTCTTCCAGTAGTGATGAAAAGACAAGTTCAAATGTCTGCTCTTCTTGTTGTCATCAGGAAAGTAAAAGACACTTAGGTTCTAGCTTTCACGAAAGAATGGTTCACGCCATGAATACAATAGCTTTGTATGTCTGATTTTTCCTTTTTGGCTCTATCCCTAAATGATTTAACCATAGGAGTGTTTTCCTTTGGCTTCCTCAAACTCTCCCTGTCTGTTGTTCTCTTTAGCTTTCTAGCTAGTGGTCTCTAAGGTGCTAGGGGACTAGTAGGTGAAGAATAGGGGCCTAGATGTGGCTCCTATTCCCTGAGGTTTAAATAAGAGAAAACAAGCCAGCAGCCTCAGGGATTAAGGTTTGGGTAGGAACACACATGCATTCCTGACGGGAAGCAGTCTACATCCTTATTTAGTAGGACAGGGGTTGCAATTAGGATCAATTCGCTCTTTTCAGCAGTGCTTCAGATGCCAGCTATCCTGGAAGCAGGAGCAGAAATGAAGTAACGTTTGAAGGTCTCTTTCAGTGCCAAGGTTCCACCATATATTTCCATCCCCTTGTCTCTGAACTGCTGCTCTTAGAGGTGCTACATGTATTTCTGTAGCTGCAGTGGGAGATCCTGTCATTTTGCCTCAAAGAAGAATGACTGGAGATGAAAAGAAGGATAAAGCAAAAAGACCTTGATTCTTCAGAGGGGAGAACTTGAGGATTTGGTGAAAAGGAGTTCAGAGATGATTGTGAATTCTCCAGAACCATAGAACCAGAGCCAGAAGGGCCCTTAGTGATCATACGGTTCAAATACCCTTCCCCCACCCCCACAGATGTCCCATCCCTAGCCAGGTGAAGGGCAGTGTGGTAGAGCGGATGGAATGATGGACCTGGAAAGACTTAGATTTTAAAGCCTGGGTGAGGCACTTATTGGCTGTGTAACCATGGGCAAATCTTTTAACCTCTCAGCCTCCTTCATCTGTAAAGTGAGTATAATATCACCTGACAGGGCTATTGTGAGCATGAAATAATGAATGTAAGACACTGTTGTAAACCTTAAAGTACTATGTAAATGCAAGCTATTATGAGTTTGCATTTACCCCAGCATATTCCTTTGAACTGATAATAATTATGTGAGCGATAACAACAATAATACTGTTCTCACAGTGTCTGGCATATAGGGAGTGCTTATATTTATAAATCAGTATTGATTAATTGGTTGATTCCAACAATAACCCTAACGCTGATGATGATGGAAACAACCTGTATGTATATAAATCTTTGCACTTTGCAAATATTACTTTATTTTGTCCTCACAACAAACCCGAGGTAGGTGCTATTTCTACCCCTGTTTTACAGATAAGGAAAGTGAGGTAGGTACAGGTTAAGTGACATGCTCAGGATCACACAGCTGATAAAAATTTGAGGCTTGATTGGACGTGAGGTGTTTCTGACTCGGCACCCCAGCGTTCTATCCACTTCGCCACCTACTGGCCTGTTATTATTACTACATTACTGCTGTCTTTTGGTCCTCACAATGGAAATACACATAGTAACCCTATTTTATAGAAGAAGGAACTGACATGGAAGCAATGAAAACTGAGTCTAGAATGAGAAGACCTAGGTTCAAATCCTGCCTTTGACACTTAACTTTGTGACACTGAACATTGTTATTCAACCTGTTCTCAGATTCCTTCATTGTCAAATGAGGGGGGTTGAACTCGATGACTGCTGAAGTCCCTTCTAGCCCTATATCTATGATGCTAAGAGCCAAAGGATTGGTCCCTCTTCTTTTTTTTTTTCTTTTTTGCTTTTTGGAGGGGGGAGGGCAGGGCAATTGGGGTTAAGTGACTTGCTCAAGGTCACACAGTTAGTAAGTGTTAAGTGTCTGAGGCCGGATTTGAACTCAGGTCCTCCTGACTCCAGGGCCAGTGCTCTATTCACTGCACCACCTACCCATCCCGGTCCCTCTTCTTCAGACTCTAACTGCAGTGGACTTTTCATTGTTTATAAAGTCTCTCTCCTTTTCCCTGACCCTTAGTCCAACATCCTTCCCCAGCTCTCATTCCCCAGTTTTGTGACTGTCCACATGGCGGTCAGAAGAAGTGATACAAGGACATGCTCAAAGTCTCTCTTAAGAACTGTGGAATTGATTGTGTGACGTGGGAGACACGGGCACAGGACCGCTCAGTATGATGTGCCCACATCAGAGAAGGTGCTGTGCTCTACGAGAAAGGCAGAATTGAAACAGCTCAAAGGAAATGAACTCAGGGAGAATCCACCCTAGATGTTCACCCAGACTCTTTGTGCCCGACCTGTGGTAGAGCATTCTGAGCTCGTATTGGTCTGATCAGTCACAGTCAGATATGTTGAAACTTCACTCTAGCATAGTGATGTCATTTTGATCCTCTATGAGAACACGGTTACTGTTCCCCAATCTGAACAAACCTGGTATCCTCAGCCCTGAGGAAGAGGGAGCTACTATACATCATAAGCAGTCTTCACTTATAGCATGGGAGGTTCTCTGCTGCTCAATCTCCTCCCAGGCTACTGCTGAGCCCTCTTGGAATCCCTTCCCCAGAGCAGAGCCTTTTATTCCTCAAGGACACATTGGGATTGCATTATAAATCCCAGGAAGGCAGGGAATAACAGTTTAAGAATCTGATTCTCTCTGAGGCACAAGTGATTGATACCCAGTTCAGTACAAAGAGTAGTTTGGATAGGAGGAGGGAAAGAGAGAAAGAACATGATGAAATAGACTATCTGTAGTTGGGATGAAGTCATTTCTGGGTTAGGAGGAGGGTAGGAGGCAGCCTTTTTTGCTATAAAATAACCCTGGATTTGGAGTCAAAAAACACTGAAGGCATAGGACCCTGTCTCTAGAGTAATTGGATTTTTGGTTCAAATGTTGTTATGCTTAGCTATTTGCCCTTAGCTGTTTGACCTTGGGTAAGGTAAACAACTTCCCTGGATCTCAGTTTCTTCATTTGCAATATTAAGATGACTGGACAAGATGGCTTCTGAGGTCCTTTGTAGTGTCTGAGCTCCGATCTTGCAATTCTGGGACAGACCTGTTTTCAAACCTTGGCTCTGCTAATTACTACCTGTCTGACTGGGTAAATCATTTAATCTCTCTTGGTCTCAGTTTCTTCACTTACAAAAAAAATTTTTTTGAACATTCTCTCCTTATTTTAACATTGTGATCCTATAGACACAGAGCGAGCTGAGGGCATTACCGTCCCTTCTTTTCCATAAGGAAAAGATGTAGCACCATTACAGAATCCATATGGACAGCTCCCTTAAGTCCCTTATAGCTCTCATACCATCACTCTGAGAGACTTAAGTCCACAAGGTAGTTCAGGAAGTCAGGTCTTTTCTCTTTATCTTTTCCCTAGAATAGGGGCTTATATTCTCTCCATTTCTCTTACTTTGGAGCAATTTTCTTTCCTGATTCTCAGCCCCCATTCTGCCACTGTCCCTCAGCATCTCACTATAGAGAATGACCCTCAAACCAAGGCACCCTGCCATCTACCTTCCTTCCTACTTTTTACATCCAAAGAAATCCCTCTCTGTGTTTCTATCAATCTCTTGTGCTATAGATCCCAGGTCAGCTACCAATCCAGGTTAACTACAGTTGCTTTATTCCTCCTCTCCCTGTTCCCTTGGACCATACCACACAGGTACACATGAGATACTTCTCTCTCTCAACCTCCCGCATGCATGTCTACTGTGATAAGTACAGTTCAGTTCTGGAGTCCCATTCCATTTTGGTTACTAAGAACTTCAATGTCCTATCTCTTCCTTCTGCTACCAACCAGGACTTGCTTACTCACCAAGACAGCAGCACATACCAGTCCTTCATGAGGAGAGACATCTGGTTCACCATGTCTGTCTCCAGCTTTCTTATGACACTGCCAAGAAATCCTCTTGGGGTTTGGAGAGAGGAGAGATATTGCTAAAAATACTGTGTGATGTGTGTATGTATTCCCAGATGACTTTCAAGGCAGAAAAATATATTTCTATGCTAGTCTGTTCTTTGTACTTAGTAAACTGTTGGTCTCTTTGAACCTATAGGATTAAATCTTCGCAGTGGCCCTTTAATATCTCAATTCACTCTACCTATCTAGTCTTGGATTCTTTCTTTCAACTAAACAGACAAACACCATGTCTTTATTGAACATCTACTCTTTTCACAACTTTGCTTGGCACTGTGGTAGATTAAAAAAAAAAAAAAGGCAAGTTCCTGCTGTCCTGAAGCTGAGAGTCTCACCAGAAACCCAGGCAGAAACACTTTAGAGGTCAAAGGAAGTTGATGAGAAATTAGAAAAAGGAAGAGTGACAAAGACAGGGAAATGAGTGGCAAAGACAGGGAAATCCTTGAGAGTTATGCTAAGAAAAATAACAAAAACCCTTAACATAGGTGGAACACTAATGTCTCATTGACCCAGTCTTGAAGCAAGAGAAAAATGGGACAAAAAGATTATCTCCATTTGGCACAGGTGAGAGAGGGGATGATGAGGTGAAATGAGGAGTATGGTTACTTGGTGATAAATGTGGAGTTAAAGCCAAGTCCCTGGTATCCAGTGCTCTCTTTTTTCATTCACCAGACCAGACCTAGTCAGCAGCATAAGACAGCAGATTTTCAGTTAAAAGGGCACTCAGAGGCTATCATCTAGTTCCACCAATGCCCAAATTAAAATATTTTCTACAGTATTTCTGACACTTTGACCAAACTGAATTTCTTACTTTTCCCCCTCCTATCCCCTTCCCCTAGAACATACACAAAACACAAATACAACATTCCCATATCTGATATGTGGATATGATTTTTCCTGTCTGATAAGTCTACCCTATCTGTTTCATCCCCCCAAATCCTACTCATCCTTTAAGTCTCAAATCAGTTCTTACCCCCTCTCTGCAGTCTTCCTTGACGATTCAATTCCCAAACTGTATATTATGCTGAATTCTCCTTTCCTCTCCACTCTCCAACATAAACTCATGCCCTATGCTCCTCGCCTTCTTTTCTTTTTGAAATGTTGATCCCTGGAAATACAGGAGAGAGAAAGACAGACATAAGAAATGGAGACAGAGACACACAGAGATTTATTGAGATGGGGACAGGCTCAGAGGCAGAGATAGAAAAATAAAGACAGATATAAATATAGAGGCAGAGATAGGTAGAAAGACCCAGAGAGAGCAAGAGGCAAAGAGACAGGGGCTGGAAAAAAATTTCTAATGTTCTGAGCACATGAGGGGAAAATTATCTGTCTTTTCTCACTGCAGGGGTGGGGGAAATCCAGGCAAACTGTTTCTATGAAAAAATAAGTTCTGAAATTGTGGAGAGGTAGACATGACAAGAGAGCCACAAGAAAAGTAGCTGATGATTAGGAACATCAGGGAAAGGGAAGAAACCAGAGACAGAACTGACCTGAAAATAAAGCCCTTGGAGGACAAAACTGAAGGCCAGCTATGAGATGTCATGAATCCTTAGCCTGAAATTAGCTAAGAGACCACAAGATGAGAAGTAATGGTGAATTCCACTAGTTTGGTAAACTGGGGCAAGTTGACTGTAGGACTGATTTTTCCCACACTATTTTCCATTTGTTTCTAATTTACACAACTAACTCTTTTTACTCCTTTCCTATAAGTGTAGTTCCATGTGGTTGAGACTCCAGTCTTCTCCTTGATTCATCCCCCCCAACACACACACACCCACACACACACACACCCACACACACACCCACACACACCCACACACACACACACACACACACACACACACACACACACACACACCCACACACACACCAAACACCACCAGCACCAGAAAATCTGGGAAGACAATGGGTAGTGGCAAAGGAGGTGACTGAAGGCATATGACTTCATATAGAGATGAGAAATCTATCTGATTTCCATTTTAATTTATATACAATAAACTATGAGATCACATTTAGGCGTCTGATTCCTGTGAAGGAAAGAAGGCATCAGCAGAGAAATAAGAATTAATATAGAATGACGGCTCATGAGCTGAATTCAGACTTGTTGATTTCAGATTTTCATATTTGAGCAATATTCTATTTCATCCCTTAGACAGATTTTTAACTTGACCAACAAGTGTTTCCTGAGCATCTATACTATACATCTGGAAGAAGGTGGGATTTTATTTTATGCTTTTGAGAAGTTTTTATTTTTTTCTCCCAAGTACATGGAAATACAATTTTAAACATTCGGATCACCAAGCTGATATAAGTTATATACTCAGTTCCATGTTAGTCAGGGCGTGAAAGAAGAAACAGGCCAAGAGAAAAGAATCATCCAAAAGTTAAAGAAAATGAAAATAATATGCTTTGATCAACATTCAGACTCCATCAGTTCTTTCTCGATCTGGATAGCATTTCCCATAATGAGTCTTTTGGAATTGTCTTGAATTATTGCCTTTCATAGTTGATCATGGCACAATGCTGCTGATTCTGAGTACAGTGTTTTCCTGCTTCTGCTCACTTCACTTTGCATCATGTAAGTTCACGTAAGCCTTTTCAGATTTTTTTTCTTTTCTGAAATTCCACCTGCTCCTGGTTTCTTAAAGTCCAAGAATATTTCGGTTTGTTTGTTTGTTTTTTATGCTCTCATGGGGATCCAGACCTAGTAGTGATATTGCTGGATCAAAGGGTATGTACAGTTGGATTGCCCTTTGGGCATAGTCCCAAAGTGCTCTCAAAAATGGTTGGTTCAGTCCTGAATTCCATCAACAATCTATTATTATCCCAATTTTCCCACATCATCTCTAACATTTATCATTTTCCTTTTCTGTCACATTAGCCAATCTCATAGGTGTGAAGTGGTACCTCAGAGATGTTTGAATTTGCATTTCTCTGATCAAGAATAATTTAGAGCATTTCTCTCCATAGCATAAATAGCTTTGATTTCTTCATCTGAAAACTATCTGTTCATATCTTTTGACCATTGATCAACCAGGAAGTGGCTTGTAATCTTCTTGATTTGATTCATTTCTTAATGTATTTGAGAAATGAGTTCTTTATCACAGATGCTTGCGTAAAGATAGATGCCCAGTGTTCTACTTTCCTTCTAAACTTGGTTTCGCTGATTTTGTTTGTTTAATTTAATTTAATATACTCAGCCTACCCATGAGCAATTATAAAGCATGGATCATTATAAGACTGAGATCAAAAAGTTGATTTCCATACAACTTCATGATATGGAAAGTATCTCTTAATTGTCTTCATAAAACAGTGTGGCAGAAACTAGGGATAGACCAACATCTCATACCAAGATAAGGTCAAAATGGGTACATGATTTGTACATAAAGGATGATACCATAAACAAATTAAGAGGGTGTGGAATAGTTTATCTGTCAGATTAATGGATTGGGGAATAATTGAGGACCAAAGAAGCATTACAAAATGTAAAAAAGAAATTTTGATTACATAAAATTTAAAAAGTTTTTTTTTTGCACAAACAAAATCAATGCAACAAAAAATTGTAAGGAAAGCAGAAAACCAAGGGAAATTTTTACAAGTATCTCTGAGAAAGGTCTTATTTCTCAAATATATAGAGAACTGAGTCAAATTTATTTAAAAAATACAAGTCATTCCCCAATTGATAAATGGTCAAAGGATATGAACAGGAAGTTTTCTGACAAAGAAATCAAAACTATCTATAGTTATATGAAAAAAAAAATGCTCTACATCACTTTTGATCAGAAAAAAATTCCAATTAAAATATATCTGAGGTTTTACCTGACATCTATCAGAGTAACTAATATGATGAAAAAGGAAAATGTTGGATGTTGGAAGTGATGTGAGAAAACTGGGACACTAAAGTACTATTGGTGAGTTGGGAACAAATCCAATCATTCTGGAGTGCAATTTGGAGCTATGACCAAAGGACTATAAAACTGTGCATTCCCTTTGATCCAGAAATACCATTGCTAAGTCTATATCCCAAAGACATCCAAAATAAAAGGGAAAAGGACCTATTTGTACAAAAATATGTATAGCCCATAACTGGGGAATGGCTAAATAAGATGTGGTAAATGATTGTAAGATAATATTATTGTACTATAAGAAATGACAAGCAGGATGATTTCAGAAAATCCTAGAAAGACTTGCATGAACTGATGCATAATGAAACGGACAGAACCAGGAAAATATTGTACTCAATATCAGCAATATTATTAGATGAAGAATTGTTTACTCATTTTCTAGTCTACTTCAGAAGGTGGGATTTTAGCTGGTATTTGAAAGGAGCCACCCAAGTCAGGAGGATCAGATGATCAGCCTTAGATGACAGAGTCCTCTCCTTAAGGAACAGCCAGTCCTCTGCATTGCAGAGGATGGGGCTTTGGTGGTGGTTGTGGGGTTGGGGGGACCCAAGAAGTGCTGTTGAGCAACACCTTGGAATGCTATCCTCCAGATTTTCCACGTGATCCTGTAGTTAGGTACTTCCTAAGCAGCCACTGGGAAGATGTTAGGAATCAGAGTTTCTTGCTTGCCCACTCTGGGCCAAGTACTGGAACAAATAGGGCCTCCCTCTTATTCTCACAACAGCCCTGGAGATACCTGTTACAAAGCCAATGTGATATTCACAGAATGCCCACAGTGGCTATAAATATGCTGCTGTAGTTGTGAATTACAAAATATAACATACTCTCCTCATGGAAAACAGAACCAAAACATGTATTCAAACACCAGAAAGTGGAATCCGAACACCAGAAAATCAAATCCATTATAGCAACCAAGAACTTGGTACACATAACCAATGCAGTGAGCACCTATATCCCTCCAGCAAACCTTCAAAACAAAACAGGCTCCCTTAGGCAAAAATGCCCCTCTCTCACTCACTTGGCTATTCTGCATCAGCTCTGCTTACTCCCAGCTCTATTCCCTGCTCCTTCCTGCTCCACTCTTCCCATTACACCCTTTCAGCAAGCTCCTCTACCCCCTCCATGTGATTATATTTGGCCTATTAAGAGCAGGGAACGTCTTCAAATTCACATTACCATTACACCTGTCTAGGTTTCTTCCCTATTTTTCAGGTGGAGATACTGAGTCTCAGGCACAGGTAGGACGGGTCTCCAGATGGATTGGGAATCACATCATCTTGACATCAGAGCCACCTCTCTGACTGAGTACTCCCTAATATTAAGCAAGGGAAATAGTTTCCTTTCTTCGGGGATGGTTGTTTTTGTTTTTGGCTTTCTTTTGTTTTAAATAAAGTTCCTCATTGAGAAAGTAGGGGTTTGTCCTCAGCAAGAGTCCTCTCAGGGCTATGGCACCAGTGTGTTCCTTGAAGGGGGAGGGTATGGCTGGGGCTCTGGACAGCAGTGGAAGTACCCTCAACGGTGGGGGCAGGGACTTGAGACAATAGCCTTGCTTAATTTTTTTTTTTAAGCAATAAATGCAGTTTAGTTTTTGATTCATACAGCTCCCTTGCTTACAGCCACTTTAATTCTTTTTTCCTTCATATCACCAAGTTAACTTCTGAGGCTTCGTTTCACCTCTTTCACATCCTGAACAACAGCTGTGAGTCTCTCATTCTCTGCTTGAACGCTGGCAGCACAGGCCTGCTCTGCTTCAGCTCCTTTATTTCAAGAATCGTCCCCAGGTGGAAGGCTTCCTTAGAAGGGGACTCATGCAAGGGCCTTTCTTCATTAATCTCCGATCTCAGCTATTTTGCCATGGATGGAAAATGACGGTCCAAATGCCTCTTTCCACTGCTCTAGCTCCAGCTCATCATAAGGCTGCTGCAAAGGGAGCTTCTCTTGCAGGACCACCAGGCACTATTCAGCAGCCTGGATCTTTTCATGGGTTGTCTCTGTGAGCTCCTTAGTCAACCCTTCTATCTCAGTCTTGGAATGATCCACGCTCTGCAATGCCTTCCCTGCAGCCATAGCTCTAGGGATGGATGGAAACAGGAGGGGTGAGTGGAGGCGGGAGGGAAGAAAAGATGCAGGGGTGGGGACGGGGCTGGGGAGAGGAATTACAGTGAGGGGAGAAGGAAAATAAGGGGGGGGGGGGAGTAGCAGTTAAAGGGATGACTGTGTCCCTAGAAGCTTTTCTGCCAGAAGCAACGGCAGCGGCTGAATATTTGAAGGGAAAATAAATATGGAGAATGAAAAGAAGAAAATTCGCGAAGAAGTTGCAGCTGCTGCACCATTCATGTGCCTCCGGAACTGGGACTTCGCGGGTCAGCAGCAGTGCACCAGGGTGCTGCTCTGGAATTCTGCTTATTCAAAAACTCTGGGCCGCCACCTCTCCAGGGCAGCGTCACTGCGGTCCCGCGAGTCTCTCTCTCTCTCTCTCTCTCTCTCTCTCTCTCTCTCTCTCTCTCTCTCTCTCTCTCTCTCTCTCTCTCTCTCTCTCTCTGTCTCTCTCTCTCTCTGTCTCTCTCTCTCTCTTTCTCCGTCTCTCTCTGTCTCTCTCTCTCTTTGTCTCTCTTTGTCTGTCTCTGTCCCTGTCTCTCTCTCCCCCTCTCTGTCTCTATCTCCCCCTCTCGGGAAAGAGAGGCAGTTGCACTTAAGTGACTTGAGCAACAGGGCTGGTGCTCTATTTACTGGACCACCTAGCTGCTCCCAATAGCACTGGAAGGGGCTTCATGATGCTTGTCTCCCCTCCTCATGCTCTTGGGCAGTCATTCCAGTCCAGTGGAGTAGTGGAAGAAGTATCAAGAAAATCCCTTTTCTTTTTTCTGGATAGGCAGTCAAGACCCTACAGTACTGGAGAGTCATGAAGGGAATTTGATGGGCCCCTTCCCATCAGTTAGACCCTGGATTTTATCAGAAAGTGTATGCTGCCTTTTCATTTTGAAAATACTTCACTCCCTTTCTTTTCCTTTCCCATTTTTTTCTTTTCCTTTCTTTCCATTACTTTTTCTCTTATTTTTTATTCCATCTTTCTTCTCTTAAATTTGCTTCTTTTCCAAAAGAGAACAATTTTTTTTTTTAGGCAGAGATAATTTTAATTTCTTGCTCTTGTTTTCTTTTTCTCAATGCCAAAAGTCTTATTTGATGGATATAGTGCCTAATGACTTGTTTGGAAGTTGATGTCAGGAAGACAAACTAATCAGGCCAAGGCTAGATTTGAGAATTTTCTGTCTGTCTCCAAAGTTTTGAATGTCAGTGAAAGGACAACCAATTGCTTTGTGTTGATAGGCCACAAGTGGTCAGTAGTAATTTCTGGCTATAGGATCTTGTCCTTACCCTTGAAGAATGGGGTCTGAAGCAGCCCATTGGACTTGAATGCCTTGTCTGAGTTGAAACACTTGTTGATTGGACCAGACTCTCAGAAGTGAGTTGGATAAGGTCCTCTTGAGATTTTTAGTACAGGTAAGTCATTATGTGATAGCATAGGTCACATATGAATGCATGTATTTCTATGAGAAAAGTGAGAAACTGTCCCAAAAGAGAAGAAAAAGGAATGATTCTGAGTGTCTATACTAAGGAGGTTCAGGAAAAATTAGAGAGATGGGAGATATCAGGGAGAATCTTTGTCTCAACAGCTCTCTGGGGGGGGGGGGGGACAGGAAAAAACCATGTGCTGCCAGTCCCAAGAAAACATTGGGTCCTTTCCTCCAATGTCCTTGTCAGCACAGGGTGATCTACAGTGACCCAAGAGAATCCGGATGCCAGTTTTTGCTGGGCCCTGAGATAGCATTCACCTTTTGGTTTCCATAAAGAAACCATTCTCAAATTAACCTGCCTTTCATTGGTTGTGGACCATGTATTCTCCAACTTGGGTCCTCTATAATTTACCTCCACTTAGTAGTGCTGCACTTGTTCTGAGCCTGACAGCAGCAAAGGAAGAAGAAGGAAGAGAAGGAGAGGAGCATGGGGAGGAGGAGGAAGGGGAGGAGATTGAGGGGGAGAAGGAGAGAGAATAACAAGAACAGAATTTGGGAGGTCCTAAGGAATAAAGAAAGAAGGAGTAACAAATAATTAGGATAAAAGAATACAAGTAGCATTCTTTGAAAGGCGTTATCAGGATATTTCCCTGCTCTTAATAACATAAGGCCATTCTTCATCTTTCATCTTCATCTTCATCTTCATCATTTTAGCTTTGTGCCTTATTTCTCTATTTCTATGGGGGTAAAAGAGAAGGCACTTTTACAGGGAATGGAGGGGTTCAATCAATGTGGATTACTTTTTACTGACTTGTTGGAAGATGCGATTTTAAAGGAGAACTTTGAGGAAGGAAGATTTTTATCTATTTGTCTTTTTTATGTCTCTTTTTCTGTTTAATAGGTCTTTAAAGACCTAAAAAGATTCTTAGAGATCATCTAATCCTATTCCTTTTTCTTATATATACTGGCTCTTTTTAGGAGAAAAAACCATACAGTGAATGAGTAAGCTGAGAAACTAAATTAGTTTTCTTGCTCCTGCCAGGAACATGATCCATTCATGTCTTCCTTGCATTATCAAGCAGATTTCTACTGGATCAGAATTCTACCAGATTGTGTCCTGGGATCGTCTTCCTTTTCACTTGCTATTCCTCATACTGAGAATGCTCTTTCTCCTCACCTGCACCTCAACTTCCCTTGTTTTGTTTAAATTCAACTCAAATCCCACACCTTCTGAAAAAGGTATTTTCAGTGCCCCTTCCCTCCTGCTTGTGTCTTCCTTCTGAGTTTACCTTACATTTTTCCTCCATATATTTGTCTCTCGCTAAAAAACATAGAGAAAGAAAGTAGTCCTGTGATTGGAGCAAGGGGGGAGAGAGGGAAGAGATGTGGCATCCACTAAGAACCCAAAAATTGTATTCTGAGACCACTGAGATAATCACACACCAACTAGCAGCCTTACCACATTCCTTTCACTTGCTGCAAAAAGTTACTATTCGACTTTGAACTCTGTGCTTTTTGGTAAGCCACTTAACCATTCTCAGTCCCAGTTTCCTCATCTTTAAAATGGGAACAACAATGACACCTATCTTTCAGGGTTGTTGTGAAGATAAAATTACATGATAGTTCTAAACTTTAAAGCATTATATAATAATTGCTAACATGTATATACTGCTTACTAGGTGCCAGGCACTGGGCTAAGAGATTTGCAATTAATATCTCATTTGATCCTCGTAGCAACCCTGGAAAGTAGGTATTATTATCATGCCCATTTTACTGAGGAGAAAACTGAGTCAAACAGCAGTTAAATGATCAGGGTCATATGACTCGTATATATTTGAGGGCATTTTTGAGATCAGGTATTAGTGATTCCAGATCCAGTGATCTATCACTGTGACACCTGGCTGCCCAAATAAATGCTAGCTATTATTATCCTTAAAGTATGTGTCCATATCATCCTGTTTTGGGGATGGAAAGGATTTTGATGCCCTCAATACATAGGGTCCTTAGAGGACATGCTTAGAATGTTTCCGTTTGAAAAGGATGTGTGGGAGAGGGTGGTATTAAAGAGAGATGGGCCCTTCTAGAGGAGTTAAGAATAGAGAGCATTCCTAGGATCCTGTACTCTTACTTTCTCATTTTCTCAATAAAAGTTAACAGTGACGCACCCCTAAATAATGAAGTTAGGAAGGAGACCACTTTTTGAGGAGTTAGGAATATCTCCTGGGTCGTCTTCAGGGTTGGGGTGGGGGGACTTTTATTAACGGCTCAGAAAGGTTTGAACCTCTGCTCAGGATATGGTGACAAGATTGGAGACAAAACTATTTGCATGTTTCCAGATCTTCTACTTACAACCTATGTGACATTGAACTATTCTTTTTCTTAATGAGGAAAATGACAGCAAATACCTAAGGTTCTTTTCGGCTACAAATCTTATGATCCTCTCAGCTCAGTGGGCTTAAGAATTGATTGCAGGGATATCTCTTCTCTCTTTGGCCATGCTTTCTTATGTGATGTCCCCTGACCCCTGACTCTGTCTCTCCTTTGCCCTGTATCTGTTCACTTCTCTTTTGGCTTGCCCATAGCCTTGAGAACTTTCCCTGACTATAATGGAAGAGCCTCTGAGACTTTGCCTCATAAACTAGATAATTCTGTTGGCCCCCAGGGAATGGGAATAAGGAATGTTTTTTGTTTTGTTTTTTTTTTCTTTTCCCTTGCTGTCCAACCAGTCTTGAACTTAATAGCAGGCACTGAGACTGAAGGGTGCTTCATGAAGGCCTATTCACAGAAATCTCCCATTTACCATGCTGCTGTATCTGAAATTCTACTATATTTCTTTATATGGTGATTATCTTTTCCCCGTTTTCAAGAAATTTCTTTTAAAATCCCCAAATCTCTGGGAGATAGGCTCCTCTTTTGCTTTGCTCATATCTTTGGATATGAGAATTCTCATTCTCTTTTCATAGGATCCCAGGGTGTTAGAGATAATCAACCCGATCATTTTTTGGGTACAAATGGAGAAACTGAGGCTTAGAATGAAGTGATTTTTTTTTTCCGTGTCACGTAAGTTAGTGACAGATTATCCAGTTATGTAAGTTAATTGAGAGAAAAGTTGAGAGAGGTCAGAAGGATGGAGGGACACAGAAAAGAAGTTGGTTGGGTAACAAAAATGACAAACATCCCCAGCTCCATAATTTTGAAAGAAGGTGGCACTGGAATGTTAAGATATTTGAGGAGTGAGAGGATTAAAGGAATGGTGACTTCATAAAATTCCTTTGGTCATAAACTGAGAACTTGGCAAAGAACTAATTATTAGAGCCAGAGGAATTTTGTTGGTCATCTAGTCCAGCCTCTCATTTTTCACGGGGCATTAGGTTTAGTGATTCAGTCCCTTAACTGTAGAACTCCATCTTTATGTCTAACATGATTCTTTGTTGATGTAATATACAAGAATTTTCTTGTTCCAGCTTCACATGGAGGTGGGGAACAGCCATCTAGTCACCAAACTCTATTAGATGTCCCAATTCAGTCTCCCTTAATTGTTATCAGGCTGAATGACCCCAGAGTCATCACTTCTCTACTCCAGGATCTTTGTCTAGGTCACTTCAACCCCATGAGGCTCTGCCCTGCACAGAAAGGGAATTCCCAGCCCCGTCATTGTTCTGCCACAGGTGTGACCAAGGCTGAATTGCATGAATAATCAGTCTGTGGAAGCTGATAATTAGGATTTTTTTTGTTTGTTTTGAGGGGGGGTATATAATAATGGTGATTGATGATATTGAAGGTAGTTCTTCAACACAGTGTTTTCCTTTTTAAATTTGTTTTTTATTTTAATCTTAAGGAACAAAACAACCACTTCCAAAATAAAGTCGAATAGAAAATGATTGCACATGAAACTGCAAATCTGTTATGTACAGTTTGTCTTTCCTTTTAAATATACAATAAAATTACCATGTAACTTTCTTTTTCCCTCCCCTCCACCCTAGAGATGGCTATCATTATATACAATTATGAGTATTTATATGTGTGTGTGTGTATACATATGTACATAACCATACCATACGTACTTCTACTTACCATTTCTTTCTCTGGATGTAGATAACATCTTCCTTCATAGGTCCTGTGTACTTAATTTGTTTTTATAATACTTAAAATGACTTAGTTGCTCAAAGCGGATCTTAAAACAATATTGTTATTACTATGTACGTTGCTCTCTTGTTTCTACTAATTTTGTTCTTCATTATATTGTGTAAGTCTTTCCATGTGTTTTTTTTCTAACATCATTGAACTTGTCATTTCATATAGTAGAGCAGTATTCCATCAAAATCATATACTACAATGTGTTTAGCCATTCTCTAATTGATGGGGATCCCTGAAATTTCCAGTTGTTTTTTTTTTTTACCATCACAAAGAGAGCTTCTATAAATATTTTATAACATATAGGATCTTCCCCTTTTCCCCTAATCATCTGGAGAAATATGTCTAATAGTGGTATTGCTTAGTCAAAGGGTATAGGCAATTTAATAACTCTTTGGGTATACTTCCAGTTTGTTCTCCAAAAAGGTTGGATCA
Source organism: Pseudochirops corinnae (assembly GCA_028646515.1). Lineage (NCBI taxonomy): Eukaryota > Metazoa > Chordata > Mammalia > Diprotodontia > Pseudocheiridae > Pseudochirops > Pseudochirops corinnae. Next base: position 79,774,073 of record CM053588.1, on the reverse strand, counting down.
CTTCACAGTTCCTGCAACAGTGGATTAGTGTCCCAATTTTTCCACATCCCCTCCAACATTTATCACTTTTGTCTTCTATCATTTTAGCCTATCTGATGGGTATAAAATGATATGTCAAAGTTGTTTTAATTTGCATTTCTCTAATCAATAATGATCAAGAGCACTTTTTCATTTGACTACAAATTGTGTTGGTTTCTTTGCTGGAAAACTGCCCATTCATATCCTTTGACCCTTTATCAATTGGATATGGATCAATTGGAGAATGATTTGTATTCTTTTAGATTTGCAAAAGTTCTTTTACAAATTTTTATATATTTACCCCACCCTCCAATTTTCTGCTTTCCTTCTGATCTTGGCTACATTTGTTTTATATGTAAAGAAAAACCTTTTTAACATAATATAATCAAAATTATTCATTTTACTACTTATAATGTTATTTATTTATTCATAAATTGTTCATAAATTTATTCATAAGTAAGACAATATGTTCCAGGTTGTTCAAATTTGCTTGAATTATATCCCTTTTTATCTAGGTCAGGTATCCATTTTGACCTAGTCTTGGTAAATGGTGTGAGATATTGGTGTATGCCCAATTTCTGCCAGACTGCTTTCCAGTTTTCTCAAAAAATTTTTACCAAATAATGAATTCTTATTCATAAAACTTTAGTCTTTACACTTATCAAATATCAAGTAACTGCATCATTTGCTGCTATAAATTATATGTCTACTTTATTCCACTTCTCTACCTTTCTATTTCTTAGCCAGTACCAGATAAATACCATTATAATATACTTTTAGATCAAGTACTGCTAAACAAAGTGCTTTTCTTACAATAGCCCTATAATCTGGTATTATCCAGTGTTATGTCCATTTTACAAATGAGGTAATTGAAGTCTAAACATATTAAATGACTTTATAGAATCACAGAACCTAAGAGTTGGAAGGAACCTCAGAGGTCATGTGGCTCAACCTATATCTGACCCGGAATCTCCTCTACAATTCCATCCAAAAAAGAGGAGGAAGATTTGCTCTGTTCTTGAAACCCACTAGTTATTGGGAACTTACTCTCTTACAAGTCAACCCCTTTCCAATATGGGACAGCTCTAATTGTAATGAAGATTTTTTTTTAATGTATATCATGCAGAATTCTGCATTTCTGCAACTTCCACCATTTGCCTTTAGTAAAGTTAAGCAGAATTTGATTTAATTAAACCAAAATTTATTGTGTCATGTATACAAATGCATAGCCATATATATATGTGTGTACAAGTATATATGTTATACATGTATTACACATATTGATATCCTATATTTGTATATATTAACATAAGATATAGATATTTATGTGTATACATATACATACATACACACGTACCTACACACACACACACACATATACACATGTATTACACACGAAAATCATTGGGGTAAAGTGCTTCCACAAGAAAAGAACTCAGAGATCATCTAGGCCAACCCACTCAAAGGAAACTGAGATGCAAAGAAGTTTAATAAGTTTCCCAGGTTCACCCAGACAACTAGTAACAAAGTCAAGATTTGAACCAAGCTTTTCTGACTCTAAATCTACTGTTCTTTCCTCTACCACTCATGCTAAAGTCACAGACAAAATGAGAGTCACAAAAGTAAAGGCATTCTTGCCCTTATGGTGTTTATCTTCTAGGGAGAAGTCTAACTTGTTTTCCATGAGATGTTCCATGAGAACATCTGGGTGAGACATATATCAAAGGTGATCTCCTGAGAGTCCCATTCAAATACTTAAAGATTAGTACCCACCCTAAAAAAAAAAAAAAAAAAAAAGGTTCTCCTTTAAACCAAGCATACATCATTTCTTAAATCAGTGGCCACAACTTTTGAAAGTATAAAATGAGGAAGAAGGAACTGTATTCCACTTCAGTGTCAACAGTTCTCCTACAGGTCATAGTATCATAATATAGATTTAGAGCTTGAAGGCCTCATAGAAGTCGTTATTTCCAGCCTAATCATTTTCCAAAGAATAGAACTCAGGCATCCAAAGGGTAAGTAACTTGTCCAAGGACACACAGTTAACAAGTGTCTAAAGTGGAATTTGAACCCACATCTTTCTGATGGCAAGGTTAAGTTTGCTATCAGTCCAAGGAAGTCATGGTGCCTTAAAATCATGGAATCAAAGAACTTTTGAAGCACCAACTTATATATTTATAGAGTTCTATGTATTCATTTTCTAGAGTAATAGCACACGTGACATATGATGTCATATGAATCTCATAACATTCCTGGGAAAGGGCATGCAAACAAGATTGTGCATACCTGTTGCAGAGATGAGAGATAATTTGCTCATGGCCACGTGATTTAGACAAGAAGATCAGAAGATACCTCAGAAGCCATCTAGTCCAACCCTCTCATTTTACATTTGAAAGAAGTGAAGGTCCAGGTTAGATAATTTATCACACAGGTTTTAATTTTAGATGCAGGATTTGAACCAATGTTCTGTGACACCAGAGTTAGTGTTCATTTCATTGTAATAGTCTAACAGTTCTGACGTACTTATGAACATGGAAATCCATTAAAAAGTCTATAATTTCCAGGGGGTTGAGAAGACGCCCCATGGGGACATAAGGCCTCAGTGTGGAAGGTGTCAGCTGCTCCCAGCAGCCTGAAGCTCCTTGTCACAGGTGATCTTGAACATGGCCAATACACGTGAACGGATCTGCTTGGTCTTGGCAGCATAGATGATGGGATTGATGACAGGTGGCACCATTAGGTAGATATCACCCATGAACACATGGACAATGGGGTTGAGGCTGTTCCCAAAGCGGTGCACCACAGATAGACCAATTAGTGGCACATAAAATGCTAGAACCACTCCAATATGTGAGACACATGTTCCAAAGGCCCTTGCCC
>CM053588.1:79741597-79770675 GCA_028646515.1 Pseudochirops corinnae | reverse complement strand
TGGCTGAAAGAGCATGGATGAAGAACATCTGGGTGAGACACATATCAAAGGTGATCTCCTGAGAGTTGAACCAGAATAGAGCAAGGATCTTGGGCATGGTGAAGGTGGAGAGGGCCAGGTCAATAGCTGCCAACATGCAAAGGAAGAGGTACATGGGGGCATGTAGGCTATGTTCTGTTCTCACAATGAAAACCACTGTGCAATTGCCCAGCACTGCTACAACATACATGGACAGAAGAGGGAAGGCTATCCAGAACTGGGCAGCTTCCAGGCCTGGGAGGCCTATGAGAATGAAGGTGGTGTGGGTGAAATTGCAGGGGTTCATGGTTGGTAGTGAGAGACACAGCCTGAAGAAAGGAGTCACATCATAGCACCTGCAGGAGACAATGGGAAGTAATTAGTGAGAGCAGACCCAGCTGCCTCTTTCCAGTGCTCCTGCTTCACTTTCTTATAATCTGTTCTTTCCTTCTCCTATCATTCTGGAACTTCCAGAGCCATGTCATAGAAAATAGTGTCAGATGAACTGATTGTTACTAATGTATTAAGCTCCCATAGTTCTTTTTGCTTTAAATGGTAGCTCAAGGAGAGAAATTCTTACCTCAAAGAAAAGAGTCAGATTCAGACACAAACACTTGGGTGAAGGAGAGAATTTGAGGCATGAAGAGATTCTGGAAATTTTTCAGACTGCCTTTTGCTTATTATGCTGGTGTTTGGAGTTTACCTTGCCCTCTACATATCAGCTAAAGCACACCACTGCCATTTGCCTTGCATTGAGAAACTGAATGGAAGCATACACCTGTGAGAACTCCCAGAGAACAAGGGCTTTTAAAATGGCAGCTACACCTTGTATAGAATCCTGCAGGGAAGACTCTGCTCACGTTTCAACCACTTATAAACTTCATAAACTGTTATAGTAGGCTCCTATGTGGTCTCTTTGGCTCTAATCTTTCATGGAGGCTGTGGCCAGATTCATTTTCCTGAAGTACAGTTTGATCATATAACTCTTCTATCCAAACATACACACAAAAATGGTTGTCTGAGGAAGTAGGCAGCTTCAGAAACCTAGAGAATATGTTTACTTGAGATTGTATCTTTGAAATTTCTCCGTATTATCATATAAAAGGGTAAGCTTTTTGTGAGTAGGAACAGTGCCTGATTTTTTTCTGTAAAACTATCAGTATCTAACAAGGCACTCAGGTGATATTTATTGAATTACTTTAAACTAATTTGTCCTCCTATTAAGATTTTGTTACCACTGACCCTGATTTCCTCATCCTTCTTGCAGTGATGGTTTCAGTGAGACCTCCTTGATGTTCTCCTATAGTTGAATGAGTTCTTAATGACCCACTTCAGGCCTTTCCATTTTGTTCCTTATTGTTGCAATCAAAGGAGAAGCTGAAATGTCTGCTCTTGCCTATTGTTACCAGGAAAGAAACTCCATTATTGTATTATCCTGTCATATGTTGTCCTGTCATATATTTCAAGGCATTCTTCCTTTTTTGGAGCCTTCCCCAAATGCTATAACAACAGAAATACTTTCTTCTGGCCTCCTCAAACTATCCCTGGCTCTTTTTACCTTCAGCTTTCTGGCTAATAGTCTCCAAGGTGCCAGGGACTTAGCAGATCAAGAGTGGTGACGCAGATGTGGCCTATATTCCCTGAGATATGAACAAGAGAAAAAAAAAAAAAACTAGCAGCCTCAGGAATTAAGGTTTGGATAGGAGGATACATGTATTCCTGAGGGGGAGCAGACCACACCCTTACTTAATAAGACAGGTGTTACAATTAGGATCTATTCTCATCTTTCAGCAATGCTGCAAGGGGTAGCTATCCTGGAAGCAGGAGCAGAAATGAAATAACCTTTGAAGGTCTCTTTGAATGCCAAGGTTCCACCATACCTTTCCATCCACTTGTCTTTGAACTGCTGCTCTTAGAGGTGCTACCTGTATTTCTGTAGCTGCAGTAGGAGATCCTGTCATTTTGCCTCAAAGAAGAACAAGTGGAGATGAAAAGAAAGATAAAGTAAAAAGGCCTTGATTCTTCATATGGAGGAACTTGAGGATTTGGAGAAGACGGGTTTTCCAAGAAGATTGTTAGTTTTCAGGGACTATCCATAGACCTAGTCAGTACCAGAAGGGCTCTTAGTGATCATTTCATTCAAACACTCCTTCCATCCCTACTTCCCAGCCAGGTGGGAAGCAGTATGGTAGAGCAAATAGAATAATGAACCTGCAAAGACAGGTTCAAATCCTTCATAGGGCACTTACTTGCTGTGCAATCATGGAGGAATTTTTTTTTTTTTGGAGGGCAATTGGGGTTAAGTGACTTGCCCAAAGTCACGCAGCTAGTAAGTGTGTCAAGTGTCTGAGGCCGGATTTGCGCTCAGGTCCTCCTGACTGCTGGACCAGTGCTCTATTCACTGCACCACCTAGCCACCCCAATGGAGGAATTTTTTAACCTCTCATCAATTTAATATCACCTACTTGACAGGGCTATTGTGAGCATCAAAGAAGATAATATATGTAACATACTTTTGTTGACCTTAAAATATTACGTAAACGTAAGCTATTATTAGTTTACATTTGCCACAGCATGCTAGAGTAGACAAATAATAATAATAATAATATTAGCAATGATGGCAATGACGTAATTATTATTTTTTAGTAGCACAGTGCCTGGCATATGACAGGATGAACTTAATAAAGGTTTACTGATTAGTTTATCCATAACAACAGCAACACTAACAATAAAAACAATGATGACCAAATAGCTTTCATTTATATAGAGCTTGGCACTCTACAAAGATTTTTCAATTTTATTCTCACAGCAAACCTAGGAGTTAGGTGCTATTATTATCATATTTTACAAATGAGGAAAGTCAGGCAGATAGAGAGGAACTGACTTGCTGGAGGTCACACAGCTGGTAAATATTTAAGACTATATTGGATTTCAGGTGTTTCTGATTCCCAATCCAGGTTTCTAGTCACTGCGCCACCTGCTGGAGTATTATTATTGTTGTTATTATTTTCAGTACTACTACCACTACTACCACTACTATCACTGCTGCTGCTGCTGCTGCTGCTGCTGCTGCTGCTGCTACTTAGTTTGCATTTATATAGGACTTTAAATGTTTGAAAATACTTTGGGAATATAAACTCTTTGAGTCCTCATGACCACCCTGAGATGCAAGCACTTGTAATAATCTTATTTTACAGAAGAAGGAACTGACTTGGAGGGAAAGAAAACTGAGTCTGGAATCAGTAGACCTGAGTTCAAACTCTGGCTTTGACACATAACTTTTTGACATTGCACATACTATTTTACCTGCCCAATTCTCAGATTCCTTCATTGTCAAATGAGGAGGCTTGAACTACATGACCTTTGAAGTCCCTTCCAGCTCTGTATCTATGATCCTAAGAGCCAAGGGATTGGCTCCTCATCTTCTGACTCTAACTTTAGTGGTCTTTTCGCAGTCTGTAAAGTCTCTCTCCTTTCCCCTGTCCCTTAGTCCAACATCCTTCTCCAGTTCTCGTTCCTCACTTTTGTTACTGTTCCCCAATCTGAGCAAACCTGCCATCCTCAGCTCTGAGGGGGAGGGAGGAGTATACATCATTGCAATCTTCACGTACAGCAAGGAAAGTTTTCTGCCTCTCACTCTCTTTCCAGGCTATCGCTGAACCCCCTAGAATCCCTTCCCCAGGGTGGAGCCTTTTATTTCTTATGGATACATGGGGATCACATTACAAATCCCAAGATATTGGCAGTAGCAAATTTTCTCTAGGGCACAAGTGATTGATACCAAGCTCAGTACCAAGAATAGTTTGGATAGGAGGAGGGAAACAGAGAAAGAACATGATGAAATGGAGTGTCTGTAGTTGGGATGAAGTCATGTGTGGGTGAAGAGAAGTGGAGAAGGCAGTCAGATGTGTTATAAAATAATCCTGAATTTGGAGTAAAAAAAAAAACAAAAACAAAAACACTGAATTCATGATACCCTGTCTCTGAAATGATTGGATTTTTGTTCAAATTGTCTCTCTGATGCTTAGTTGTTTGACCTTGGGTAAGGTATGCAACCTCTTTGGATCTCAATTTCTTCATCTGCAATATTAAGATGATTTGGCAAGACGGTTTCTGATGTCCTTTGTTGCATCAGAGCTCTGATCCTGCAATTCTGAGACCTGTTGTCAAACCTGGGCTCTGCTAATTATTATCTTTGGGTAAATCTTTTAAACTCTCCCTCAATTTCTTTACTTACAAAATTTGAAAGTTGGAAAGGTGACGATAATTAAAGTTCCCTCCTAGTTTAAACATTGTGATTCTCACAAGGCACAGAGTCAGCGAGGGCATCACCATCCCTTCTTTTCCATCAGACAAAGATGTAGCATGGCTGCAGAATACATATGGACAGGTCCCTTAAATCCCTTACAACTCTCACACCGTCACTCTAAGAGACTTAGGTCTACAAGGCAGTTTATGAATTTAGATCCCATCTCTTTCTCTTTTCCCCAGAATAAAGGCTTATGTCTTCTCTACTTCTCTTACTTTGGGGCAATTTTCTTTCATGATTCCCAGCTCTCATTCTCCCACTCTCACTTAGCTTCTCTCTATAGAGAATGACCCTCAAACGAAGATACCCTGCCATCTACCTTCCTCCCTACTTTTTACATCCAAAGCAATCCCTCCCTGGGTTTCTACTAGCCTCTTGTCTTATAGCTCCCACCTCAGCTATCAACCCATCCTCACTATATTGCTGTCTTATTCTTTCTCTCCCTTGTTCCTTTGGACTATGTAGCAGATAAGGCTAAGTCCAGGCAGTACATATGAAATACTGCTGTCACTCAACCTACCCCATGTATGCCTAATGTGATGAATTGATGCTTAATCCTGGCCACCTTTCAGTTACCCTTAGACCCCCATTCCAATAAGGCTGTCCTATTCTTGTCCTCTGCTACCAACCCGGATTTACTTACTCACCAAGATAGCAGCACAGACCAGCCACCCATGAGAAGATTAATTTGGCTGACCCTATTTGGCTCCAGCCTTCTTATAATACTGCCAAGAAACCCTCATGGGGTTTGGCGTAGGGAGGAATATTGCTAAAAATGTTGTGTGTGTTTATGTGCATGCATGGTGGTGGTAGTGGATTCCCTAGAGGACTTTGAAGACAGAAAAATATATTTCTATGATAGTTTGATCTTTTGCATTCATTAAACTGTCAGGCTCTTTTAATTTATAGGATTAAAGCCAAACTTTTCAAAGTGGCCACCTAATGCCTGAATCCATCCTACAAATTTCATCTTGGATTCCATACCTATTTTTTCATTCAACCAAACAAATAACCAACCAAACAACAAATCTTTATGAACATATACTACATTCACAACTTTGTTTGACGCTGTGACAGATTATTAAAAAAAACAAATGAATGAATGAATGAGTAAATAAATGAGTAAGTAAATAAATAAAGATTCCTGCTATCCTGATCTCAGAGTTTCATCTGGAACTAAGGTAGAAAAACTAGAAATTTTAAAGTCAGTTTGTGAAAAATTAGAATAAGGAAGATTGTTAAATCTCTTATCTTCCATACAGTTAAGGGAACAAGGGAGAGAAAGAATAAGACAGTTATAATTAGGATGGTTTGATAGCTGAGATGGGAGCTATAGGACAAGAGGCTAGTAGAAACACAGTGGGGGGGGGGCAGGATTGCTTTGGATTAAATGCTAAATCTCCCAAGGCAAATCCTTGGGAGTTATAGTATGGGAAAATAACAAAAATCCTTAATACAGGTAGAGTCCTTTCTCACCTAATCTCTCATTGGCTCAGTTTTGAAGCAAGAGAAAATGAGACAATAAGATGTTTATCTTTATTTGACAGGTGAGGGAGGGGCTAAAGTGGTGAAATGAGGAATACAGTTACTTGGTGACAAATTTGGAGTTCAAGCCAAGTCCCTGCTTCTTCTCTTTTTTCAGTCACCAGACCAGGCCTACTCAGTAGCCCAGGATAGCAGACTTTCAGTTAGAGAGATGGGAACTCAGAGACCATCTAGTCCAACTGAGGCCTGAATGGAAATCTTTTTTACAATATTTCTGACACTTCAGTGAATCTGAATTTCTTACTGTTTCCCCTTCTATCCCTTCCCCATGCAAAATACACACATACAAAAGACGTGTTCCCATTTCTGTGCTATGACTATGATGGTTCCTATCTGTTATGCCTACATTATCTGATTCATTCCCCACTAAAAAAAATTCTACTGATCGTTCAAGGCCTGACTAAGCCTCTACCTCCTCTCTGTAGCCTTACTTGACAGCTCTGCCCCACATTGATCTCTCTCCTTGATCCGCCACATCACATTCTATCTATATCCTTGCTATGGATTCCTGTTCTTAGTCAATCCATCCTTTTATGCTATATTAAGCTCAATTATTGTCCATTCCCCATTCTCCTTCCCACATAAACCTGTGCCCTTTGATCCTTGCCCTGTTTTATTTTGCCTCCATTAAGGGTAAGAATAGGGACAGAGACAGAGACAGATACAGAAACAGACAGAGAGACAGAGAGACAGAGAGACACAGACAGACCGACAAAGAAATAGGGAGAGAGTCAAAGGAATAGAGACATTTTAGTAGAAAGAGAGAGAGGAATAGAGAGATGGGGGCGGAGGAAAAAACTTTCTAATATTTTCAGCACACAAGGGGGGAATTATCCATCATCTCTCACTGCAGGTCCAAGTGAACTGTTACTAGAAACATGGAAGAAATTCTGAGATTGTATAAAGGAAGGTATGATCTGTATTCAGTGAAATTCACAGTTGGCTTTCAGTCTTCCTTCCATTGTTCATGTATTCAGATTTCCTTTTTGATAACAGAGACACAAAACAAGTAGATTATGATTAGGAATACAAGAAGAAGTAAAAAGATCAGAATCAAACTGGCCTGAATATAAAGCCCCTGGAGGGCAAAACTGAAGATCAAATGTGAGAGGCATGTATCCTGGGCCTGGGAAGATCTCAGAAACCAGGAGAAGATAACTTGATCCATAATTAATCCCTACAGCAGCGGTTCTCAACATGTGAGTTATGTTTAATTTAAATACATCCTGCATATCAGATATGTACATTATGATTCATAACAGTAGCAAAATTACAGTTATGAAGTAGTAACAAAAATAATTTTATGATTGGGGGTCACCACAACATGAGGAACTGTATTAAAGGGTTGCAGCATTAGGAAGGTTGAGAACCACTGCCCTACAGTTCGGTGAATTGGGATGGGGTGGAAATAGGACTGATTTCTCCTACAGTATTCTCCATTTGTTTCTAATTGGTGTTGCTAACTCCTTTACTTCCTTTCCCACAACCATGGTTTCATATGGTTGGGTCTCCAATCCTCTCCTTGTTCCTACCACACACATACAAACACACACACACACACACACACACACACACACACATACACACCATAAAATCTGGGAAGACAGTAATTACTGGCAAATGAGGTGTTTGAAAGCATGTTATTTCATGTAGAAATGATGTATCTCCTTTGCAATTCAATTTATATCCAATTAACTCTGTAATCACAGCATGCTATTTGTCTGAGAGCTGTGAATGAAAGAAGCCATTGGCAAAAAAAAAGATAAACCAGTATATAATGGGAGCGCATGAGCTGATTTTATGCTAGTTGGTTTCATATTTTGAGCAATATTTCATTTCATTCCCTAGATAGGTTTTGAATTTAACTAGTGGGAATTTGTTCAATCTGCTTAGGGCTGTTGCTGAAGCATGGTCTTTTAGTGGTATGAGCAGTTCTAGATATTGGGGGAAAGGGGGAGCGGGAGGGAGGAGAATGATCCCTGTGGCAGTTGAAATATTGCAGCCCTTAGGGAAGCACATGCACTAGAGAGAAACTGGCAAACCTGATTGTCCAAGAGAGTATCACCTGGTGGACAGTTTGAATATTGCCATCCATTGGTAGATAATTATGGAGACAGTCTTTTTTGGGTCAAGGATGGCCCCACTCTGACTACAGCATAGACCAATAGCCAGACATGGTCACAAGTATAACATCTGCTCTCCTTAACTAGACTATGAGTTCTTTGAGGGGAGATGTTGTTCAGTCGTTTTTCAGTCATGTCCAACTCTTCCTGACCCCATTTTTTTTTTGTTTTTGCTTTTTTTACAAAGATACTGGAGTGATTTGCCATTTATCCCCAGCTCATTTTACAGGTGAGAAAACTGAGGCAAACATGGTTAAATAAGTGACCCAGGGTCGTAAACCCAGTAAATTTCTAATCCCAGATTCTGAACTCATGAAGATTAGTCTTGCTGAATTCAGGCCTGGCACTCTATTCACTGCACGACCTAGCTACTCATACAATGTCATACATTTCTCCAATTAATTCTCAACTGTTTCCTGAGTACCTACTATGTGTCTATTGATGTGCAGTTACTAACCTCAAAAATAAAGGTTTATTAAAGGCACTTTTAACAATAGTGTATTGCTATAGGAGTGATTAAAAAAGAAAATTGAGTTCATGAAAATAGGTAATTAAATATGGCATATGAAAGAACCATGTAGAAAACCTGAGTTGATTTGAGTGGTACTTTGAAGTTACTAGAAGAATATGACAAATTCTATTGCATTGGGGGGGGGTGCAGCTTGGTGGCACAGTAGATAGAACAATGGGCTTAGACTCAGGCAAACCATGTTCATGAGTTCAAATCTGGCCTAGGATACTTACTAGCTGTGTGACACTGGACAAGTCACTTACTCCTGTTTGCCTCAGTTTCCTCATCTGTAAAATGAATTGGAGAAGGAAATAGGAAACTACTCCAGTCAGTATCTTTGCCAAGAAAACCCCAAATGAACTCTTCTTGAAGAGTCAGACATTTCAAAAATGACACAACCACATTGTATTGGATGAATTCTTGGAGGAAGAGCTATTATTATTTCTAAGAAAAACATGGGTATTAATTCATAGGATGACAAGTCACTGAGGGACTGAAATTTGCTTCTATCAAGTACTCACAAAGAGGACATCACATGCCCAAAAAAGTGCCCAAGTATATGCAACTACACTCTATTAGACTTACAGAGATTCAAAGAAAGTAATGTACTGCCTATGACCTAAAAAGAAAAAATAATCTAATGGGGTGATATATAACAATAGTGAGAATTTACATATCATTTTAAGTTTTACAAAGCTCTTTCCATGTATTATCTCATTTGATCCTTACAACAGCCCTGTGAAACAGGTGGTATTATTATACCAACTTTATAGATGAGGAAATTGAAGCCTAAAGAGATCAGGTGACTTGCTCAGGGTCACATAACATAGCCTTTTTGGAATAGGAGCAAGAGTACCAGAGCTGTTGTGCCCCCGATGACAATCACCATCTCTGCTTTGCCAATCCTTAAATTATGTTAGGATAGAGACATTTCTTAGTGGCTTACAGGGAATAATGAAATGGCCAAAGGCCATAGCTAAGAGCCCTAGGGACTCTGTTAAGGTGAAACCATGAATGAAGAACATTTGGTCAATGCCAAATGCCCTACCTCTGAGGTAGGATTTAAATTCAAGTCTTCCTGACTCCAAGTCCTGGTTCTAATCACTGTGGCACCTTGCTGCCCCTAATAAAAGGTGTATACAAAAACAACATATGAAAAAGATTGTGGGGTATATAAAGAGGAAGAGGAAGGGTTACTTTAACCCTCTTACTTTCCTGCTCAGTAACCTCCCATAGCTCCTAGGTGGCAACAAGATGGAGTTCACACATATTATCTTTTCACCAAAGGGTCTTGATGATCACCAATCATACTCAAACAATTGTGAAATGGCAACACGGTACAATTAGCGAAATTCTGGACTTAAAGTCACGGGAATGGTGCAAATGATACATCTATCACTACTTAATTCCACCATCTGTTTCACATGATAATACATGTTCTCCCTACCTTTCATGGTTATTATGTGCATTGTAAGACGCACATTGGGATGGCCATCCTAAAAGTATTACAGAAACATGGAAAAAGATGCTATTTCTCACTTTCCCCTTTATGAACACTATGCTTAAGTCAAAGAGATCTATTCTTTACCCTCAAACCCCCTTATGATTTCCATTATTTTCCTGCACCTGTGGTCGAATGCTTTTTCCATAACTCAGAATATTCATCTTCCCAACCCCAAATACTATCCATATTTTCAGATCCAGCTTAATTTGCATTTGCTCCTCACAGACTTCCCTGATAACTCTGACTCTAGATCATAGAGATCTCAGCTTCTTCATAACTCATGGTTATCTGGCCCTAATCTACTTTTCTGGTCTCATATCACATAGTTTTATTATATGTGTTCTTTGGTCCAACTAATCTACTTTACCCCATTCTCCAAAATTCACTAAACTTTCCTTCCTTTCAATTTTCGCTTTTAACAGTTCTTATCCTGGAGTTTTTTTTTTTTTCTGTTCCTCTGCATATTCAAGTTTAGGCCATCTTTCAAAGATCATCTTAAACGTCACCTTATTCTTGAAGTGTCAGCTTTTTCTGATGACTCCTGCTGAGTTATTATCTCCTGCATTTCATGGTAATCTATCTGGACTGGCATTTAAAGCATCTAAGTATTTGTAAGGGTGGGGTTTGAAGTAGAGTTGAAAACGCAAATGGAAAGAGGGTGAAAGTGTTTTCTCCAGCCTCAAAAAGATCTCGCAAATGGTACAAGCCAGGTGAATTGGTGTACTGCCTGAATCCTAGAGTAGAGAAAGTGCTGAATGGAACTGAATCACACAACACCTAGCGATGAGAAGGAAACTGTTTAGAGAGATGAGAAGGGGAAAGACAGGATTTCTTTATAGCTTGCCTCAGAGGTCCTTTTGTGTGTCAATCCTTCAGGATAATGGACCTGTTTAATACCCACAGGACTTCAGTTAGTTTCCCCAGAGGTAACCCAAAATAAGCTTGATAGAATATGCTATCCATGTGTCATATAGTCCAGGTCGTTCTTGTCTCTGGCTATCTAAATTTGAATGAGATAAGAGGGCTTTTTTCTTTGTTTTTGCTTTTTGTAGGGGGGAAGGTAGGGCAATTGGGATTAAGTGACTTGCCCAAGGTCACACAGCTAGTAAGTGTTAAGTGTCTGTGGTCGAATTTGAACTCAGGTCCTCCTGACTCCAGGGCAGGGGCTCTATTCACTGTGCCACCTAGCCACCTCAAGAAGAGATTTTCTTGAGAGACAGGATAACTACAGCTTCAGGTAACAGAAGCATCCTTGAGGTTCAGTAGTAGTGTAAGTTCTAAATGGTACAGAATTTATGCATGGCAGGATACAGAGGTAACAGAGCTACAGAAGCATTCTTGGAGAAAGAAGAGTTCTTAGTTTAAACTTGGCATTGGAGAAGCTGGAACTGAGGGATATTGAAGCACAGAGTAATAACTAGGAGGAACAATCTCTGAGTTTTCCTTTCATTGAGATTGTGAGTTAACTGGACAATGCAGGTCCTTGAGTTCTTTTTACCCATTTGACTTCCTAAAAGAATGTGCTGTCTTATTCTTTAACAATCCTGATTTTTTCCCCCTAAAGATTTTTAATATCTGGCTGCTACTTACAGTTCTGGAGAGACTCTATTACTACTTGGAAAATAAGCGACTCACAACTGTCTATAAACTGTCTACTAACTTGGGTATAAGTCTTTCCTACAGTCTGTCTGTGTATAAATCAGTTTGTTTTCTGTTCCATGCCTTGTAAGCTTGTTCATTGCAAGAGATATAAGTAAGCCAAATGTTGTGGGGTCCTCTTTTTTGCAAGGAAAAGGTGATTTGTTGCAGATAATAAATCCTAGCTTTGCCATGAATCCATCATTCTATTATATACTCAACTAGCATAACTTTATGCTCCCTGGAGTCTCTAAAGGCAGTCATTATTTTTAACTTTCTTTTCCTTTGGTCTCAGGGAGGCTATAGTTATGCAACCAGATGACAGCTGATGGAAACTAACCCAGTACAGCCCTCTCTATATTTCCAATAACCTTCCTAAATTCCCTTGGGAAGGAATATTTTGAGGATTGCTCTGCGGATTTGCTTGGTCTTCACACTATAGATGATGGGATTCATCACTGGAGGAATGAGTAGGTAGACATTGGCTATGAGTGTGTGTACATAAGGAGGGGCACGTTTCCCAAATCTGTGCACCAGGGACAAGCTGATCATGGGGATGTAGAAAATAGCTACAGCACTGATGTGGGAGATGCAGGTGCTAAAGGCCTTCTTGCGTTCTTCGGGAGATGCAATGCTGAGAATGGAGTGGATGATCAAGACATAGGAGAGTAGGATGAAGACTGAATCTATGCCAGCAGTGGAGATGACAATTGCCAATCCAAATACACTATTGACTTTAGTATTTGAACATGATAGCTTCATCACATCAGGGTGGAAACAATAGGAATGGTGGAGAACATGGCTATGACAGAATGACAGACGTTTTAGGAGCAGGAGCAAGGGCACCAAAGCTGCTGTGCCCCTGATGACAATCACCACCCCTACCTTAGCAATCCTTGAATTAGTTAAGATAGTGGTATATCTTAGTGGGTTACAGATTGCAATGAAGCGGTCAAAGGCCATAGCCAGTAGCACCGAGGACTCCATGAAGGTGAAGCCATGAATGAAGAACATTTGGCCAATGCAAGCATCAAAGCTGATCTCTCGGGCATTGAACCAGAAGAGGCCCAACATAGTGATCAAGGTGGATAAGCACAGGCCCAGGTCAGTGAAAGACAGCATGGAGAGAAAATAATACATTGGCTCATGGAGACTTGGCTCTGTGATAATGACAAAGAGGATCATACTGTTTCCAGAGAGTGCAATACCATAGAGGCAGCAGAAGGGGATAGAGAGCCACACATGAAAGCTTTCCAACCCAGGAATGCCCGTGAGGAAGAAAGATTGAGGGTAAAACATGGTGTTGTTGAAAGGTGCCATGCTGAGTGGAGGTGACAGAATTATCTTGGTCATGCCCTGAAATGGAAAAGGAAAATTAAAAAAAAAATTCTTTCACACATTGGTTGTGACAGAGTCATTTAGAATCACTGACTGGTCCTGTCCACTTCTCTTTTTTTGAGGCAATTGCAGTTACGTGACTTGCCCATGGTCACACAGCTAGTAAATGTCTAAGACCATTTGAACTGAGGGCATCCTGACTCCATGACCAGTGCTCTATCCAGCACACTACTTAGCTGCCCAGCTGTACATTTCTTTAAGACAAAGGTTGATTCTTTAGGGCAAAGTTCTCCATTACACATATGGCTTTCACTGTAAGGATGATCCTTTTCTTAGTTCTGAAATCTATTTGGATAAGCTTACACAGAAAGACCTGAGATGCTTATACTGAGGCTGTGCCTGTGATCATGACCTAAGGCTTAAAGTTGGTACAAGCTGATAAATAGATGTAAAGGGTTGAGGTACTTTTTCTATGTGCCAGTTATATTGAACTATTAAGGAAACTGGAATGTTTGGAAATCATGTTTCCACCCACCCAAAAAATCATTTTAAGTTGTGAGCAAATGAATACTAGATGAATATACAAACATGCTATGTGAATAATGTGCTAGGAAGACTAAATACCCATGACCAAAATTTAATTAGAAAGTAATAATTCTTAACCTAGCCTGTCAGGAGGAAATCACTATGACCTGATGAGGCCCAGTTAGAACACAAATGAGGTAAGAAAGATCTTTTTCCCCTGAGGGTTACCTTTCTGGGGAAAGCTAATATGTCCCACTGGCCAGTATCCTGGAAAAGCAGATGACTGGGACCAAAATCACCTAAAAAATTGTAGGCCAGGGGAATAAAATATTATAGTAGTAGCAGTTGTTATCATAATCATAGTAGAAATAGTATGACTTTTATAAAACATTTAAAAATGTATAATGTACTTTTTATATATTCAGGAAATCTCAGAAGTCTCAGTGCAGGTTTAAACCCTACACTAAAGGATACTTTGTATATATATAAACATTTTATATATTTTAAATGCTTTATTAGCATTTTGTTTTATTGTTTTATTTATGCTAAGAGCTTAAACTTGCACTAAGACTTTTGGTACATCCTGCATTAGTTCCCCTTGATCATCTCATAAATAATAAAGGCATTATTATTCCCATTTTGTAGCTGAGTAAATTGAGGATCTGGGACTCAGGGTCACTAGAATAGTATTATTTTTTTTTTTTGGCAAGTCTATGAGAGTTAAGTGACTTTCCCAGAATCACACAGCTGTTGAGGGTCAAGTGTCTGAGGTTGGATTTGAACTAAGGTCCTCCCAATTCCAGGGTCAGTGCTCTATCCACTGCACAACCTAGCTGTCCCTGGAATAGTAAATGTTTGAGACAGGATTTGGACCAAGGTTTTCCTGACCCCAGGTCAGGGAGTCAGGATCCCTTTTCCTTTAAGGTAAAATCTAAGTTTAGGAAGAAAACTGAGGATCTGCAGATATAAACAAGAAAGTATTTCTTGGTCATCTGGGGAACTAGAAAGAGGAATTAGAAAGGGCTGAGAATTATTTTGAGGTCATTTTGAAGTCTTCATGTGGATAACTTGGGATTATTCAGATACTCATAACATTTGAGTTCTCTTTCAGGTGGTGCCCCATCCCAGGGATTCTGTATCTCATTTTTGTTGGACCATAGCTGTTCATGCCCCCCTTGGGCATTGGGAGCTTAGACAAAACCGATATGAGAATCTTAGGGCTATGTCTCACTTAAGAAGCCAGCCCTATCTCCTCTTAATTTGGGACTTCCCCTATCCTTAGTAATCTAATATAGATATTATGTTAGCAACTGGGCCTCAGATGGGAAGCTATTTAGCCCTTTTGTAGGAGATAAAGGTATGGAAAATGACAGGTAGGGGACAGGGATAAAAGTTATAAAGATCATCCTAAAGGACTGGCTTATATCCCCTCATCTAACCAAACCTACATTGTACGTTGCCGGCAGATCACAAAAACTTTGTTCCTGGATATTGAGAATGACGAGCCACTCTAGCAAGTGGGGGTAAAAATAGAATGGTAGGCTGTCCTCTTCCTATGATTTCATGAGTAAATCCCATGATGCATGCCATCTCACTTCTCTGTCACCATTTCAGTGACCATATTTCTATTGACACTATAATAAAGTTAGATAGCCACGAGCCCATTTTATGTCTGAATGTTCAAATACCTTACCTTCTCTGGGAATTTCCAGCAGTAGCAACAGTTATATCTGCCTCTCCCTTGGATGATAAATAGCTTGCATATTTACACTTTGATGATAGTTCTAAGGTCTCTTCTAGTCATCTTGGACTTTGGGTTTTATTTGATTTTTTAAAATAAAATCTCATGCTATTAGAGCAGGAATAAACAAGGAGAGTCCATCACATCAGTCCCACTTGGTTCCAGTGAGCATGACTCTTTATTCATTCCAGAATTCATTCCTGACTCCATTCTTTAGACCTCTTTTCCTCTCCCTTTTCACCAGCTATCTTTTCACCTTGAGAAATCACTACCTCAATGTCCTGTTCTCCTGATTGGTGACTACCTGCTTTGAATTCAGGAGGCACCTTGGATGTACTCCCACTGATTCTTGATTCCACTAACTTGTCTTCTTTTCCTCCTCCTCAGCAACTGCCTTGACAACCCCTGCCCCTTATTTACAAGCCTTTTTTATGTATCTTATCCTTTTAGACTGTTAACACCTTGAGGATGGGTGCTGTCTTGATTGCTAGTATTTCTTTCCCCAGGATTTATTGCAGGGATACTACATAAGTGCTTTATCTATCATTCTTTTTATCCAGAAAAATAGCATCAATGAAGGGTCCAGGAGATCTGCTAGCCTTTAGACTAATTAGCAATGTGGTTCATAGAATGCCAAAGCATGGAGTAGAGGTATGCTGTAGAAGAGATTCTTATACTGGAATGACTGACTTAATTCTGTCTTACCTAAAGTATTTGGTATAAGTGGTTTCTGACATTCCTTACAGTTCTGAAATTCTGTAAATTAAATTCAACAAATATATAATAAACAATACAGGAGTTGGGGGGTGGTGTACAAAGATAGACAAAATAAATGCCCTACATTCAATGAGCTTAAACTTCAATGAGGGAGAAATGAAACATAAACTATAACTCAGACCTCCAAGGAAATTGAAATAATAGAAAATGAGCAGTCCAGGCAAAGGGAAATTTGAAGCCTCTTCTAATGACTTTTCCATGCAAATCTATCTCATATTTGTTTTTTTTAAGAAATATATTATGGTATGCTTCATTGTATCTGTCATAGAAGCTCACACTGAATCTTTCCGTTGTAGGCAATTGATCAATATTGGTAGATTGCTATTTTGGGGACAGTAATATAGTATCCTTTTAGTTGACAGTTATTCTAGTCCTTCCTAGCTGAGGATTCTTTTCTCCTGGATGACTAACAGTTGTTTTGTCTTATCTAAATGCTCTAATTCCTCAATTTCACTCCATGATTAGATTATATGTTTCCTGGTCATTCATGTTCTTTATAATGCTTTTATTCCAACTCTGATAATTTTTCTATACCCTACTTATGGCAATTATGAATTTTTCTAATTACTTCTGGGTCAACTCACCTGTAATTTTTATTCCAAGTCTGCCAACATTCTAGACGCTGGGCTGCATTACAATAGAGAATGTTATCAAGCTCCAATTCTTAATAGTCATGTGATCCTGAATGAGTTTCTTCTTCTGAATTTCTTTATTGGTACCTGAGTTTCTTTATTGGTAAAGTTTGGGTATAATGCCTAGGGTGCTTATCTCACAGGATTTGTTGTGAGGAAAGGCAGAAGTAGTAAAGAAATGGGAGCCACTAGGATTGTTATCTCTTCCTTTACAGTGATTGATTGTCAAGGGTCACATCTCCTTCTTGTGGCACTGTAAAAAGGAATTGGGTGTGTATAATCTGTGAGATTTCAGTTGTTTTTTTAATAGGAAGGAATGATCCTAATCCTAGGTCTCATATTATTGAATCTAAAGAAAACCCAGAACTGAAATAGAGGAACTATTACTTGTCAAAAGATTGTGGTAGTTACTTTAGGAAAGAGATAAGAGCTCCCTCTTAGGTTCATAGTGAAAATTTTCCAAAAGATTTGAAAAGAAAAAAAGGTTGCTTAATCTGACCTTTCTCTCATAGGCCCAATTAAGGACCTTTTTATAAAATGCACAAGAAATAGAAATGTTGCTTATATGGAAAATTCCGTTATTGGTGGGAACTAAAGATGGGTACTACACACATGATTTCATTGTTATATGAAACTCCAAGGTGAGGAAACTCTGTCTGGCAATTCAAGTGAAGATGTCCTCTGGAACTTATATTCTTGGAGCATTACTTAGAGCCCAAAAAGATTAAGTGACTTGTCCATGGTCCCAAAGCCAGTATGTGTTAGAGGCACGACTCGAACCCAAATCTTCCTAGTGGAAACTAATCTTGGTTAACACCCCAACAGGGCTATGAATTTGTGGGTGTGATGGAGCCAGGTTGAATCAACTCTCAAGAACTGATACTTATTTTTTCAATATCAGCATTTGCACCTTTGAAATCACCAAGCTACAAATCAGGGCTTCACTCTTTAGGTATGAAAAAGTGATGAAGAAAATATTAAAAATTCAGATTAAACTTAAAAGTATGTTGTTCATACTCCCCCCACCCCCACTCCCTGGAGAATCACTTAATCAACATTTTCCATTGAAAACTTATTATCATCCCAGTTTTCATAAAGATTTATGAATATGACTGATGTAAACTGTCCAATACATCTTTAAATTTGGCTTTTAGTTAATTGTAGAGGATCTGTTTAAGAAGTACAGTGAATAGAGGTCTAGATTTCAAATGAGAAGGAATTGGGATTCCATTCTGGCCATTTACTACCTGTCTAACTTTATTCAAGTTTAATGAAATTCAGTTTAATCAAGCAATAATTTGTTAGATGTCTGATATGGACCAGGCAGTGTTCTGGGTGCTGGAGATACAAATATGAAGAAAAAAGTTCCTAACCTTGAGCAATTTATAGAATGTTCTCCTGGGGAAAAACAACACATACACTGATAAACGGATAACATATTATTCTAGACTCACATTAGGGGGAATCAGGAAAGTCTTGTTGTAGGAAGTGGCACTTCAGCTGAGCCTTGCCTCAGTTTCCTCATTTGTAAAATAAGGAGGTGACCAAAAAGATCTTTACCAGTTCTATATCTGTGATCCTGTGATCATTGCAGGGCACTATGGAGCCCAGCCACGTTCTGGCAAACAGTGTGTTGAGGGGAAAAATATTGTACTGAAAGGACCTGAATTCTAGTCCAGAGTCTTTCATTAACTTGCTATGTGATCTTGGGAAACCCATTTACCCTTTCTGGACGTAACTTTCTTATTTGCAAAAAGAAATTGTTAAATCATTGACTTATTAATTAAAAAAAAAGTATTAAGTGCCTGAAATATGCACTAAGCTAGACATTAGGGATATAAAAAAAGTCTAAAATGTGCCTGACCTCCAGGGGCTCAGATTTTATTTGGGGAAAACAATATGTGCAATTGAAAGTAGATGCAAAGCAATTTATGCAGGAAACACCCTCTATCAACTAAAGAGAAGAAGCTGTTAGGATAAGTTTTCATCATTTAAATGATGTCTGACATCCCTTACAACTGGGGCATTTTATGATTCCCTGTCTCTGTTGCTTTTTACTTGCTGAATAGCAAGTATATTCCACTAATCTGCCATTAGCATGAGAAGGAAAGTCAGCAGCATCCTCTTCAGCAGTTTCTTAGTAATATGACAATATGAAAGTGAGAATTTCTAGTTTCCTATTGAAGTATTATTATTATTTACATAGTAGTGGTAGTAGCAGTAGTAGGAATTAATATTAAGATCTAGGAAGACATGAGGTAGTATAATCCCAATCCTCGACAAAGAGAGAAATAGAAATTTGGAAAGAAAATACAAAAAAAAGAGCAAAAACTCTTGCTGAAAACCTTATGTCATTAGGATAAAGATGAAATTTAAATAAGATTAAGGGTAACCTCACTTTAGTGCTCCCTGAAAGATGCCTAATTTCAGGAAATAGAAAATCCCTACTTTCCTATTGTCATCCGTGACAGAAAGAGGCTGTTGATGCTAAAGTAGTCCCTCTAAAGGGGATGAAGCAATTTCTACTTCATTCTCATTTTAATGTCATAGTCTAAAAGGCATCAGGGTCAGCAATTTTTCCTCTTTGAATGGTCTTGTACAATTTCCATTTCTCTGTAGGCTGAAGATGTGCAGTACTGTGCTCTTTTATCTCAAAGTGTCTTAATGGAAATAAACATAACTTATGTTTCTACAGTGTATTAAAGTATTCCAAAGAACTTTCCCCAAAACCCTCTGAGTTAGGAAGTGTAAGAATTATGATCTCTATTTTTAAAATGAGGTAACTAATAGAGAAGTTGTGTGTCCTAGGACGTACATGAGTAAGTGCTCTGTTGAGGATTCAAATCCAAGTTGCTCCTGTCCCAAACAGCCTTACAAGTTCTCATTGCCAGAAACAAGTACCTATTGAAAAGAGAAGTCTATGTCTCTTTTATGCAAATACATATTCTGATCCTACTATGTGCCACTCAGTAATGACTTTTTAGAGGCCTAAAGTGCAACATCCCTCAAAGAAAAGGGGGTAGAAATAGAAGGCACAGTACAATTTTCCATTCTTTAAATATTACCATTTTTCCCAAATCACTACCAAATAAAAATTATGTGATGTGATGACGACAATGATGACTAGAATTTACATAGCACCTGTTATGCACCAGACATTGTGCTAACAGCTTCACAAATAGTCTCAATTGTCTCTCGTATTTTTTTCAGAGGTAGGTGCTATTATTATCATCCCCATTTTGCAGTTGAGAAAACTAAAGTAAACTGAGATTAAATGACTTGACCAAGGTAATAAAGCTAATAAGTGTCTGAAGCTTGATTAGAACTCAGATCATCTTAACTCCAAGCTCAGTTCTCCAGGCTGTGGCCACTGTGCCACCTAGTTCTACTGATTAATTTGCATAATACACTTCTTGAACTCAGTAACCTTGCTGGAAGATTTAAACTCTTGGTCATTCACACCTTTTTGATAATTGCTTTGTTCAGATAATGCTTTGATTTAATAATAGCTTTATGTTCCAGCATGCTTGGCATTCCCTCCCTTATCCATCTACCTACCAAAACTTAGATCCAGGCAGAAATCTTTAGCTCCTCCCAATTAGAGCTCCTGTTTGAGGCACCATAATTATTTCTTTTTATAACATGATTTTATATATGCATATGTATGTATATATATATATATATATTATATATATATAAAGCCAGAGTTAATGTATGTAATTAAATATTTATCAAAAGCGACCATTGTGCTGTTCCAGAATTGTAAGAATTGTTATTATTTTAGTCTATTTTAACTTTCTTACTCAAATTCTGTGGGTACACAGGTTAATTCTCAAGCCAATACTAATTTTTGTGACTGATTCCCCCAGAGGCTGCTTCATTTTCACAGACAAATTTCTGCAGGTCATCTAGGATAGTCACAGAATGCTAGAATGGGATAAGAACTCTAACATTTAGACTAACCTTAACCTGATGTTAGTGTCTCTTTGTAATCTCCTTGATGATGATTGACCAAAAATCATAGGATCATGCATTGCACACTGTCATAGACTTTAGGGATCACCTCATTGTTTTTCCAACCAGTTGCTCTCCAAGATTGTGTGGTCCCCAGAAACTCATCATTTTGCAAGATGAAATCAACCTTAGAGTGTTATATATTTCCATGTTTGGAAACACTCTTTGTTGTGTTTTAAAGTTAATAACTTGTCCTGAAGATTTCATAGAGCTCTGATCTGGAAATTTTCCAATGGTCTTTGGCCAATTTTCTTGAAACTGTGAACTAATCTATGATATATTTAGGCTTTTTTTTTTTTAAGAAGTAAACTCTGGAAGGCAGCCTAAATGCGTCCTCTGGAGTTGGGAGTCTGTCTTACTCTGATGCATTATAAAGCAATGACTCTTAACCTGAAGTCTTCAGGCCTAATTTATTTAAGTGATAGCTATTTCAATAAAATTGACCTCCTTTTACAATCCTATGTATTTTATTTTACACACCTAAATACATTATTCAGTGAATAGGTTCCAACATATCACCACACTGATATCCATCACATACACACACACACACATACACACACACACACACACTGTACATACACACACATAAACACACACATTAAGAACACCCTTCCTTACTACCTGCTCCAAGTCAATAAATATTTGGTAACAAGAAACTCATTCTTACCTCTATATTATATTCAAAACCTGTAGAATAAAGCCATTGTATGCCACCCACTACCAAAAAACACCCCATATCATCTCTAATGCTGAAGTTCCTGTACTTTGAGATTCTATGTACTGACCTGGTGTCTGGAGATGTTGTAAGGATTCTGGAGTAAGTAGGAAGTATTTATAAAGACATATGCTCCAGCCCGACTGGACTAATTTTCTCAGGGGAAATCATGTTACTTAGGAAAATGGTTATTCATGTGAATGCTCTTAAAGTTTTTGACCCTTATGACTTATTTTACACAGCAAGTTCCCTTGAGACTTTGTGTAAATTCACTGTAGAGAAACAGAATGAATCTAATTCTACCTTTTCCTCCACCCTCAGGGAAATGAGTTTCCTGGCATAATCTGAATATGAACCTCTCTTTCTAATAAAGGAATATATTTGGAAAATAGTGGAAACGAGTGTCCCTTTTTGTCACTATCTCACCTTAGGATCTGTATCATTCTTAGGTCTATTTTAGGTCTAAGAAATGGGGATATTGGGAAAGATTTCACAAAAAAGGAAACAGTAGAAATAAACCTTGAAGAAAGTCAAATATTCTGAATGGCAATAATAATAATGATTACAATAGGATGACAACAACTATCACAGCAGAGTAGATCAAAGGCATGTGGACATGCGAGGAGTGTACGTCTCGCCCATAGACCAATTGGCTACTGACATTGTAACAAAGATGTTTTCATTTAGGCTGCAGAGAATCAGCTTGCATTCTAATATCTTTATTCAACTACAAAAATGGCTATTTTTATCCACTTGCACAATAGTCTATAGAACATTAAATAGTAATAACAGGATCATTACTTTTTCCAGGACTATTTCTCACTGAATCCCATTTAAAGGATGCAAAGAATGAAGTGATGATGATCAGAAAGAGGATGCTAATTAGGCAGAGAGACAGTATGTGGTAGCAAATAGAGATCTTGGCTCAGATTGTGGTGGGTCTAGGTTCAGGTCCTGCTTCTGACACATATTGGTCCTATGTTGCTGGGAAAGTCACCTAAACTTTTAGTGCCCTAGGTAACTACATGGTACTGGAAGTTGAAAATTAAAACAACAACATCAGATTTGCATCAGTAGAGTTATTTTCCTTATTAGAAATTTTAATTTCACAAATAAAATTATACGTCCAGGCCAAAAGAAAATTAGATAATGGTAAATGACATTGACATAAAAAGGAAATTGATTATAAATAGATAAAATTATATAATTACAATAATTGATTTTATATTATGATTTATTATTAACTATTTGACTCTGGGTTAATCAAAACCACTTTGCGACTCCTTTTAATTAATTACAAAATGGAAACAAATGCATTTGCATTATAGATTTGTTTTAAGGATCCAAAAAAAGTAATAAATGTGAAGCACTTTGCAAACCTTAAAAGAGTTTTTTCAGTGAGCTGCTTTATAATCACTATTATATTATTATCAGCAATATCCTGGAAACTAGGCCAGAAATGACATATCAAGTTAAAGAAACAGCAAGTAGTCTAGTTTAGCAGGAAAGTAGAGTTTGTGAAGAGGAATAAGATGCAATAAAGAAGCTAGATGCAGTTGAAGCAAGATTGTGGACAAATTGACATTTCAGTCTGAGTTTGTAAGAGGCAATGGAGAGCCACTGAAGATTTTTGAGGAACGGAGTAACATGGTCAGATCTGTGTTGTAGGAAGTTTGTTTTGTCAGTTGTGTGGAAAATGGATGGAAGAAAAGAGACTAGAAGCAGAAAGGCCAATTACGAAGCTATTTTTATAGCATAATAAAGAGGTGATAAGGACCTTAACTAGGGTAGTAGCTATGTGACCTGAAAATCTGATGTTATGAGATGTTATAAAGGTAGAAAAATAACTCTTTGACAGCAATAGAAAAGAAAGATTCAAGAAAGACTTTAGTGAACTTTGCTTAATAGAAAGATTGTGGTATCTCCAATATTAAAAAAAAGACTAAGAAATGGTAGTTTTAGGTTAACAGTATATTCTATTTTGGATATGCTGAGATTAAGATATCAGTAAAATATCTGGGTGATTTTTAGCAGGCAATTGGCTACTGACAATCTGGAGTTCAGATGAGATATCTGGATGAAATCTGTAGATTTTGGAGTTATCTGTGTAGAGATAATAATTGTACCCTCTGGAGCTGAAGAGCTCATGAATAAGGAGAGCATAAAGAAATTTTAAATAAAGATGATATAGGATGGAGTCTTGGGTAATAGCCATACATAGAGAGTATAATATAGGTGATGATCTAGCAAAGGATTCTAAGGATAGTTGAACAGGTAGTAGGAAAGTCAATGTCCTTAAAGCCAAGGATGCAGAGAATATCCAGGAAGAGAGGGTGATTGGCAGTGTTACAAGCTATAAAGAGATCAAGGAGAAAGTGAACTGAGAAAATACAATCGGATTTAGAGTTTAACAGGTTGTCAATAAACTTGGAGAGAGGATATTCAATCTTTTGGTGGCATCTGGAAGATAGAATGAAAAGGGCTGAGAAGCAAATACAAGATGAGATATCATGGGTGATGAGTATAAATTGTTTCTTAATAGTTTGGCTATGAAAGATGGAAGAAATACAGGAGGATGGTGGTGGGAAGGGAATGCAGGGTGAAGTAAAGATTACTTGAATATGGGGGGGGAGGGGGACTGGAGCATCAGATAAAGAGGTAGTAGATAGAGAAAAATAGAAAGTGATAAATAGAATAAGCTCCTGGAAGAGGTAGGAGGGAATTGGATCCAACTTACAAATGGAGGCATTGATTTGCACAAGGAAAAAGTTGTTCTACTTCATGAATGAGAATAAAGAGAGGAAAAAATGGGGAAGCTGATGTTGACAGTTTTTAAGGAGGAAAAAAGAACAAGGAAACAGACTGGACTACAAGAATATAATAGAAATTGTTAATTATATGTTGAAAACTCTGAAAGTAGAAAAGGTAGGTCTGAGCAGCGGTGATAAATTGAAAGAAAAGGGAGAAGCAGATAGATTGATGGTTGTGGTAATCATGAAGAATGCATTTTGGAGGAATGAGACAGAGATAAAGACAGAAGGATGGGAAATCATGATCAAAGAGAAAGTTCAGAATTCAGCATCATGGAGGTAGCACAGTTATGATTAGTAGTAAGGTGTATGACTGGTGTAGAGTGAAATGTAGAATATGGGAATTAAAAATCTTGATAGACTCAGGGGCAGGATACTTGAGTTGGCATCTGTGTAAAAATGTGTGTGTACACATGAAGATGAGGTTTAAGGCAGAGAGAAAGGCTTACCAATGTACTGATCTTGAGAAATATGTGTGAATGACCTTGACTGAGGCTGGTAGATGACTATTACAACTATATGGACAAAGTGTTATAAATGGATCATGTGAATCTCAGAGAAGGAAAATACTAAGTAATGGCAGCTGAGTCAAGGTCTGGAAGTGGCAAAAACAAAAAGAAATTTCGGTGTTTCCTCTTTCTCCTTGTCCAATATGTTAGACATGAGATAAATACTTTGTTTGGAGGAGGATGGCCAGGGAAGTAATGTATTCTAAATTGAAGCAGGTTTTTATAAGGACAAGAAAGAATGTCAGAGGAAGTGGTCTAAGATAAATGGATGTTGGGTAATGAAAACATGAATTTCAGAAGGCACATTGGGATAGAATGGCTGGGAATTATTGGGTCTGGAAAAGGGGAAGGACTGAGGTTTGCAGGATTAGAAGTGCCAAGAATTAGTAGTGGGAGAAGGATACTTTTACCTTGATAAATGATCACTACATTAAAAGGAGGAAGAGAGGAAAGTTGGCTAGCCATAAGTACAGTATACCAACAAACCCAAGGGGCTCATCTTCTGTTGTCATACCTTTTATCATTTTGATACTGTCCATGGGTTTTCCTTAGCAAAGATAGTGGAAAGGCTTGCTATTTCTTCTTCCAGTGGATCACCTTTCATGAGACATCTCCATTATGAACTGCCATCCTGAGTATCCTTGAATGGCATAGCTCATAGTTTTATTGAGCAACACAAGACCCTCTACAACAAAACAGTAACTCGGGAATGGTTCATAGCACAGGGAAGATATAAAGAGACAACAACATACGATTTTTACCCATAGCTTAAGTATCACTAAAAAGAATAGAAGGGAAGAAAGAGAATATTCATTTGTTAAGGAGCCTATATTCTAATTGATGGAAACAACTATTATAGGAGTATTTAGCTCCAAGGCAGTTTAAGCTTGATATTTTTAGGGTGCAAAACTGAGTGAGAAGAAAGGCCCAAGAGTTCTTAGAGTAAAAAATTAGGGCAAATATCAATGCCAGGGGGCCTGTACAGTAGACCAGGATATAATCAATAATGCATGAAATATATGATATGAATATATGTAATAGGTTTTCATAATATGTGTGTGCATATATATATGTATACATGTGTATGTGTCTGTGTTTCTTTGTGTATGTGTGTATCTCCAACAAGTTGAATATAAGCTATACCTTGAGCATAGGGGATGTTTTTCATTTAGTTTGTATATCCCTAGCTCCTACCATCACACTACCTTCTACATGGCTGAAGCTCTATAACAGAATGTTAAGAGACATACACATAAGTGTTGCAACAAATGGCTGATTAGTGATATATCAAATAGGTTAGAGGAGACTTCAGCATGTAATGGGACCTAGAAAGAGTTTTGAATAAGGTTATATGTACCTTGAGTGAGAAGAAAGGAAGAGGATCCATGTTCAAAGTAACAAAATGATCTGTGGATTTGTAAATGCTACATTGCCATATAAATGGTCACATTTCATTTCAATTGTGTAGGCTATTGGGCTATTGGGATTCCAGATCCCTTGGGTGATTTAACACACACTAATTATGAAGATAATGAACTATCCCCCTGGGTCAGCTTTCCCTGTAGGTAAGTGACCTCCACAAGGATAAGTCCTGACCCCTTATTAACACTTCCCACCCCAGGAATACAATTGGCCTAATCTTAGACTCTTTGGTGCCGGGATGATGACAAGACAGACTGTTATCTCTTCCACACTAAATAGTTTCTGTAAGTAAAATAGTTGCTGATATGGTGAGATGATAGTTGGAATATTGTGTATAGAGAGAGTGTTGAGCTTAAGATACACAGATTCGGATGAATTGTAAGGAAAATACATTTGACAGGGTGGACTACTGGAGAGTGAAAAGGACAACTAAGTAAAGTTTTGGAATCTTGTCTTCCCTGGAACTCTTAACAGACATCAGTCTTCCTCACCTGTATGTCACTATTCTGGTAGCCTGTCATATATTAGTATAGTTATATATGGAATGATCCTAATAAGTTTTTTATCCTAATGGTAATAGGTTTAGACCATGTACTTTTTCTTTGTATCTTTTTTTTGGAGGGGAGAATACAGGGCAATTGGAGTTAAGTGACTTGCCAAAGGTAGCCCAGCTAGTAACTGTCAAGTGTCTGAGGTCGAATTTGAACTTAAGTCCTCCTGACTCAGGACCTGTGCTCTATTCACTGCACCACCTAGCTGCCCTAATAGCACTGGAAGGGACTTCATGCTGCTTGTTTCCCCTCTTCATGCTCATGGACAATCATTGCTATACGTTGGGGTAGTGGTAGAAGTGTCAAGAAAATTCATTTTCTTTTTTCTGGGCAGGCAGCCAAGACCCTACAATACTAGATAGCCATGAAGGGACCTTCATGGCCTCCTTCCTGTCAGTTAGACCTTGGATTTTATCAGAAATTCTATGCTGCCTTTTCACCTTGAAAATACTTGCCTCCTTACTTTTCCTTTCCCATTCTTTTTTTTCTTTTTCTTTTTCCTTTCCTTTTCATTATTTTTCTCTTCTTGTTTTCATTCCATCTTTCTTTCTTTCTTTTCTTCTCTTTAATTTATTTCTTTTCCAAGGGACAACAACTTCTTTTTAGGCAGAGATACTTTTAATTTTTTGCCCTTGCTGTTTTCCTTTTTCTTCTCAATGCCAAAAGCCTTATTCAATGGATTTAATGTCTAAAATGAGCAGGCCAAGACTAAAGTTGAGGATTTTCTGTCTGTCTACAAAGTTTTGAATGTCAGTGAAAGGACAACTAATTGCTTTGTGTTGATAGGCCACAAGTGGTCAGTAGTAATTTCTGGCTATAGGATTTTGACTATTGCCGTTGAAGGATGAGGTCTGAAGCAGCCCATTGGACTTGAATGCCTTGTCTGAGTTGAAACACTTGTTGATTGGACCAGCCTCTCAGAAGTGAATTGGATAAGATCCTCTTGAGATTTTCAGCACAGGTTAAGTCATGTGATAGCATGGGTTACACATGAATGCATGTATTTCTATGAGAAAAGTGAGAAACTGTCCCAAAAGAGAAGAAAAGGGGATGATTGAGTGTCTGTCCTAAGGAGAGTCAGGAAAAATTAGAGAGATGGGAGATATAAGGGAGAATCTTTGACTCAACAGTTCTCTAGGGGGACAGGAGAAAACCAGGTGCTGGCAGGCTCAAGATAAAATTAGTTCCTTTGCTCCAGTGTCCTTGTCAGCACAGGGTGATCCACAGTGACCCAAGAGAATCCAGATGCCAATCTTTGTTGGGCCCTGAGACAACATTTACTTTTTGGTTTCCATAAAGAAACCATCCCCAGATTAATCTGCATTTCATTGGTTGTGGACCATGGTCCCTCCAACTTGGGTCCCCTATAAATTACCCCCACTTAGTAGTGATAAATTTATTCTGAGCCTGTGGCAGAAGAAGTCAAAACCCTAAGCAGCAACAAAGAAAGGAAGAGAAGCAGGAGGAGGAAGGGGAGGAAGAGGGAGAGAAGGAGAAGGAGGAAGAGAAAGAATAAAAGGACAAGAATTTGGGAGGTCCTAAGGAATAAATAAAGATGGAGTAACAAATAATTAAGATACAAGAATACAGTTAGCATTCTTTCAAAGGTCTTATCAGCATCTTTCCCTGCTATTTGTAACATAAGGTCATTCTTAATCTTTCAGTATAAATTTTAGCTTTGCGCCCAATTTCCCTATTTCTATGGGGGTAAAAAAGGAGACACTTCTACAGTGAATGGAGTGCTTCGGCCAGTGTGCATTATTTTTCACTGTCTTTCTGGAGGATGTGACCTTAAAGTAGAACTTTGAAGAAGGGAGATTTTTATCTATTTGTCTTTTTATATCTCTTTTTCTGTTTAATAGGTCTTTCAAGAGTTAAAAAGATTCTTCGAGATCATCTAATCCTATTCCTTTTTTTACAGAGGAGGATACAGGCTGTTTTTAGGAGGCAAAACCATATAGTGAATGAGTAAGCTGAGAAACTAAATTAGTTTTCCTGTTCCAGATTTAAGTTTTAAACTGTTTTCCAAAAGTTCCTAAGTTGGGCTCAAATTGATATTATGACATATAAATGTTTAATAAGGTTTAAAGTATTTCTTGAAAGGATAAACAAATGACTAGAATGAGAGCCTTGAGAGGAGTTTGAATCTCTACATCTGTAACAAACTTTTAACCATAAGGTCAGGAATGTGATTCATTCATGTCTTCCTTGTATTTTCAAGCGGGGTTCTTCTACTGGATCAAAATTCTACCAGGTTCTACTGTGGCCTGGGATGGTTTTCCTTTTCACTTGCTGTTCCTCATACTGAAAATACTCTTTCTCCTCACCTGTTCCTCACCTTCCCTTGTGTTGTTTAAATTCAACTCAAATCTCACCTTCTGCAAAAGGCATTT
>CM053588.1:79701178-79727813 GCA_028646515.1 Pseudochirops corinnae | reverse complement strand
CTTGTTATGGTACTGTAAAAAGGAATTGGGTGAGTATCATCTGCAAGATTTCAGTTTATTTTTAATAGAAAGGAATGATCCTAATCCTAGGTCTCATATTATTGAATCTAAAGAAAACCCAAAACTGAAATAGAGGAACTATTACTTGTTAAAGACTGTGGTAGTTACTTTAGGAAAGAGATAAGAGCTCTCTCTTGGGTTCATAGTGAAAATTTTCCAAAAGATTTGAAAAGAAAAAAAGGTTGCTAAAACTGACCTTTCTCTCATAGGCCTAATTAAGGACCTTTTTATAAAATGCACAAGGAATGGAAATGTTGCTTATATGGAAAATTTCCTTATTGGTGGGAACTAAAGATAGGTACTAGACACATGATTTCATTGTTATATGAAACTCCCAGGTGAGGAAACTCTGTCTGGCAATTCAGGTGAAGATGTCCTCTGGAACTTATAGTCTTGGGGCATTACTTAGAACCCAAAGATCTTAAGTGACTTGTCCATGGTCCCAAAGCCAGTATGTGTTAGAGGCAAGACTCGAGCCCAAGTCTTCCTAGTGGACATTAATCTTGGCTAACTCCCCCACAGGGCTGTGAATTTGCGGGTGTGCTGGAGCCATGTTCAACCAGGTTTCAAGAGCTGATACTTATATTTTCAATATCAGCATTTGTACCTTTGAAATCACCAAGCTACAAATAAGGATTTGGCTGTTTAGACCTGAAAAAAGTGAGACAGAAAATATTAATAATTCAGATTAAACTTCAAAATGTGTTGTTCATACTTCCACCACCACCCCCTGGTAAATCATTTAATCCACAGTTGCCATTGAACCATTACTATCATCTCAGCATTCTTAAAGGTTCATGAATAAGACTGAGATAACTTGTCTAATACATCTTTTAATGTGGTATTTAAGTTCGTTGGGGAGGATCTATCTATGTGGTACAGTGAACAGAGGTCTAGATTTCAAATGAGAAGGAACTGAGATTGCATTCTGGCCATTTACTTACCTGTCTGACTTTATTCAAGATTAATTAAATTCAGTTTAATTAAACAATCATTTGTTAAGTGCCTGATATAGACCAGACACTGTTCTAGGTTCTAGAGATACAGATACAAAGGAAAAAAAAAGTCCCTAATCTTGAACAGTTTACAAAATGTTCTCCTGGGGGAAAAACAACTCATACACTGATAAACAGATAACATCTTATTCTAGACTCACATTAGGGGGAATCAGGAAAGTCTTCTTGTCGGAAGTGGCACTTCAGCTGAGTTTCCTCATTTGTAAAATAAGGAGGTGACCCAGAGGATCTCAGAGATCTTTACCAGTTCTACATCTGTGATCCTATAATCATTGCAGGGCATTATGAAGCCCAGCCAGGTTCTGTCAAACCGTGTTGAGGGGAAAAATATTGGACTGAAAAGGACCTGAATTCCAGTCTAGAGTCTTTCATTAACTTGCTGTGTGACCTTGGGAAACTCATTTCCCCTTTCTTATTTTAGTTTTATCATCTGCAAAAAGAAATTGTTAAACCAGATTGATTTTTCAAAAATTATTAAGTGACTGAAATGTACACTAAGCTAGACATTAGGGATATAAATAAGTTTAAAATGTGCCTGACCTTGAGGAGCTTACATTTTATTTGGGGAAAACAATAAATGCAATTCAAAGTAGATTCAAAGTAATTTATACAGGGAAGGATCCTCTAGCAGCTATGAGGAGAAGTTGTTAGGATAAATTTCCATCATTTGAATGATCTCTGACATCCTGTACAACTGTTAACATTTTATGATTCTCTCTCCCTGTTGCTTTTTACTGGCTGAATAGCAATTACATTCAATTAATCTGCCATTAGCATGAGAAGGAAAGTGAACAGCATCCTCTTTAGTAGCTACTTAGTAATGATTGAAGACAAAGTAAAAGTGAAATTTTTCAGTTTCCTGTTGAAGGATTATTATTATTTACATAGTAGTGTTAGTAGCAGTGGTAGGAATTAATATTAAGGCCTAGGATGATAGGAGGTAATATAAATCCAGTCCTCAACAAAGAGAGAAATAGAAATTTGAAGACAAAATGTCAAAAAGGAGGAAAAGTTCCTCCTGAAAACCTTATGTCATTAAGATAAAGAAGAAATTGAAGTATGTCTCAGGGTAACCTTGCTTTAGTGTTCCCTGAAAGATGCTTAATTTCAAGAAATAGAAAATCCCTACTTTCCTATTGTCATCCTTGTCAGAAAGAGACTGTTGATTCTAAGATAGTCCCTTTAAGGGGGATGAAGCAATTTCTATTTCATTCTCATTTTAATGTCAAAGCCTAAAGTGTGTCAGGGTCAGCATTTCTTCCTTTTTTGCATGGTCTTGTACAATTTCCATTTCTCTGCAGGCTGAAGATGTGCAATACTATGCTCTTTTATTTCAAAGTGTCTTCATGGTAATAGTCATAAGTTATATTTCTATAGTATATTAAAGGATTACAAAGAACTGTCCCCAAAACCCTCTGAGTTCGGAAGTGTAAGAATGATGATCCCTATTTTAAGAATAAGCTAACAAAGAAAGAGGTTGTGTGTCCCAGGACATACATGAGTAAGTGCTCTGTTGAGGATTCAAATCCAAGTTGCTCCTGTCCCAAACTGCCTCTTACAATTTCTCATCACCAGAAACAAGTGACTATTGAAAAGAGGAATCTATGTCTCTTTTATGCAAATACATACTCTGATCCCACTATGTACCACTCAGTAATGACTTTTTAGAGGCCTAAAATGCAACATCCCTCAAAGAAAAGGGGGTAGAAATAGAAGGTACAGTACAATTTTCCATTCTTTAAATATTACCATTTTCCCCAAGTCACTACCAAATGGAAATGATGGTGACAGTGATGTGATGACGATGATGATGATGATGACTAAAATTTACATAGCACTTACTATGTGCCAGACACTATGCTAACAGCTTCTCAGATAATTATCTTGATTGCCCCTCATAATATCTTTGAGAAGTAGGTGCGATTATTATCATCCCCATTTTGCAGTTGAGAAAACTAAGATAAACATAGGTTAAATGACTTGACCAAGGTAATAAAGCTAATGGATGCCTGAAGCTTGCTTTGAACTCAGGTCATCCTAACTCCAAGCCCAGCTCTCCAGGCTCTGGTACTCTCTACTCAAGAGTAGTATGCCACCTACTCTTCTAATTTATTTAGGTAACAAACTTCTTGAACTCAGTGACCTTGCTGGAAGGGTTAAATTCTTGCTCATTCACACCTTTTTGGTATTTGTTTTGTTCAGATAATGCTTTGATTTAATAATGCCTTTGTGTTCCAGCATGCCCCACCATCCCCTCCATAATCCACCTACCTATCAAAACTTGATCCAGGCAGAAATCTTTAGCTCCTCCCAATTAGAGCTCCTGTTTGAGGGACCATAATTATATCTTTTTATAACAGGATTATATATGTATAACCAGAGTTAATGTATATAATTAATTGCCTGATGACATTTATCAAAAGTGACCAATGTGCAGTTACAGAATTGTAAGGGTTGTTGTTTATTATTTTAGTCTATTTTCATTTCTTACTCAAATTCTGTGGGTACACAAATTAATTATCAAGCCAGTATTAATCTTTGTGACTGATTCTCTCAAAGGCTGCTCCATTTTCACAAGCAAATTTCTACAGATCCTCTAGGATGGTCACAGAATACTAGAACAGAAAAGGAACTCCAACAGCATTTACAATAACCCTACCTCAATGCAAGTGTCTCCTTGTAGCCTCCTTGATGATGATCATTGATCAAAAATCAAAGGATTATGCATTTCACACTGTAACGAACCTTAAGGGTCATATTTTTTTTTCCATTCAGCTGCTTTCCAAGATTTTGTGGTCTCCAGAAACTCATGATTTTGCAAGAAGAAATCATCCTTAGAGTATTATATATTTCCATATTTGGAAACACTCTTTCTTGTGTGTTAAAGTTAATAACTTGTGCTGAAGATCTCATAGATCTCTGATCTGGAAATTTCTGAATGGCTTTTGGTCAATTTTCTTAAAACTGTGAACTAATCTATAATATATTTAGGCTTTTTTTTTTTTAAAGTAAACCTTAGAAGGCAGCCTAAATCCATCTTCTTGAGTTGTGAGTCTCTCTTATTCTGAATGCATTATAAAGCAAGAGCTCTTAACCTGAACTCTTTAAGCCTAATTTTTTTTTTAAATGATAGCTATGTTTCAATATAATTGATCTCCTTTTATAATCCTATGTATTTTATTTTGCACAATTTACTATACTATTCAGTAAATAGGTCTCAACATATCACCAGACTGCTGTCTATCAAAAACACACACATAGGTAGTAGGAAAGGCAATGTCCTTAAAGCCAAGGAAGCAGAGAATATCCAGGATGAGAGGGTGATTGACAGCATTATAAGCTGTAGAGAGAGATCAAGAAGAATGAGAACTGAGAAAATGCCATCAAATTCAGAATTTAGGAGATTGTTGATAAGCTTGGAGAGAGGATATTCAGTGTTTTGGTGGTATCTGGAAGATAGAATGAAAGGGGTTGAGAAGTGAATACAAGGTGAGATATCATCAGTGAAGACTTAATTTTTCTAGTAGTTTGACCATGAAAGAGAGAAGAAATATAGAATGATGGTAGTAGGAAGGGAATGCAGGGTGAAGTAAAGATTTTTTGAGTATGAGGGAGACCAGAACATCAGGTAAAGAGATAGTAGGTAGCAGAAAAGAGAAAGTGATTAATAAAATAAGCTCCTGGAAGAGGTAGGAGGGAATTGGATCCAATTTACAAATTGCGACCGTGATTTGCACAAGGAAAAAGGATCATTCTAATTCATGATGAGAACAAAGGGAGAAATAATGGGAAAGCTAATGTTGACAGTTTTTACAGAGGAAGAAAGAACAAAGAAACAGAGTGAACTACAAGAATATAATAGAAATTGTTGATTGTATGTTGAAGACTCTGAAAGCAGAAGAGGTAGGTCTGAGCAACAGTGATAGACTGAAAGAAAAGGGAGAAGCAGATGGATTGATAATTGTGGTAATGATGAGATATGCATATGGGAGGAATGAGACAGAGGTAAAGATAGAAGGAGAGGGAATTATGATTAGACAGAAATTTCAGAATTCAGCATTATGGAGGTAGCACAGTTCGAGGTACTAACATAATCAGTTAAGTATAGGATTCTATCGTGAAGAAACATAAAACTTATAATAACAGAAGGACATAAGGGAGGGAGAGGAATACTGTATGAGATTTGGTTCAAGGAGGAAATAACATACTTCATTAAGTATAACAATCTGTTATGCCCCACAGGCAGTAGAAGGGGAATGGGGTCAGAAAAGATGGGGGTTGTTTAGAAGGGAGGAAAGAAGTAGTAAAGAGGAAGTATAGGAAAAGGAAAGGGGTTTGATAGGGAGGGAACTCTGAGGGAGGTCATGGTCAAAAGGAAAACTCTTAACAAGGGAAAGGGAGAAGGGAGAAATAAAAGCATAGGAGGCGAAGCCAAGATGCCAGAGTAAAAACAGGACCTTGCTTAAGCTCCTGCACCAACCACCTCCAATTCCTTTAAAATATGACTTCAAACAAATTTAAGAGCTACAGAATCCACAAAGTGACAGAAAGGAACAAGTCTCCCACTGAAGGCAGCCTCGCAGGCTGACAGGAAGTGTCTATCACACCAAACTGGGAGCCCCACACAGTCCCATGTCAGTCATGAGGGCCCAGACCTGGGGCGGCCCCAACCAGCTGCACAAACTGGCCAGAGTTGACTTTAGGAGAGTGAATCACTGGCAGCTGTGGCAGTTTCCAGATGTCTCAACCCATAAATGCCAAAGAGAAAGTAAAATTTGAGTTGGGAACTCTGTTGGAACTGGGTGACAGAAGAGTGTGGTCCAGCTTCTACCCCCAAGGGCAGAGGTGGCAGCTACAGTTGCTGCTGTGTGGCTGCCTCCAGATCTCCTGGCCTGCAGATTGTAGGGGGAACAAGCGACCATTCAGAGGGTTACTCTTGCTTTGTCCTGCATGGATCTGGGTCACAGTCTTGGGTGGTGGTCCTGGGGTTTGTGGCCAGTGTGCTAGAGTTTGTGGTAGCTGTAGAAAGGGTGCCCTCTTCATAGTTCTCACAACTGCAAAACCCCCAGCAATGTGGGACACAGCTCTTTCCACTCTGGAAGCAGAGTCCTACCATGGCAAAGAACTCAAAGGTCAACTAATTGATTGAGGGACAAAAAGGATCAAAACACAGAACCAGAAGAAGACAACAATGTCAAAACTCCAGCATCAAAAAGTTCCAAGAAAAATATGAACTGGTTACGGGCCTTGGAGGAGCTGAAGAAGGATTTTGAAAATCAACTAAGATAAGTGAAGGGAAAGTTGGGAAGAGAAATGAGAAAGATGCAAGAAAATCATGAAAAGCAAGTCAACAGCCTGAATGAAGAAAATAACACCTTAAAAAATAGACTAACTCAAATGGCAAAAGAGGCCCAGAAAGCCAATGAGGAGAAGAATACCTTAAAAAGCTGAATTGGCCAGATGGAAAAGAAATTTCAAAAATTCACTGAAGAGAAATAATAGCATAAACAGAGAAGGGAATAGGATAGAAGGAAAGACACAGACAGTAATCATAACTGTAAATGTGAATGAGATGAGTTACCCCATAAAATGGAGGCAGATAACAGAATGAATTGAAAACCATAATCCTACAATATGCTGTCTACAAGAAACACATTTGAAACAGGGGAAAACACACATGGTAAAGGTAAAAGGCTGGAGAAAAACATATTATGCTTTAGCTAAAGTAAAAAAAAAAAAATCAAACCAGGAGTAGCAATCCATATCTCAGATAAAACAAAAGAAAAAATAGGACTAATTAAAAGAGATAAAGAAAAAAACTATATCCTGATAAAAGGCACCATTGAGAATGAAGCAATATCATTACTGAACATATATGCACCAACCAGTATAGCAGCCAAATTCCTAGAGTAAAAGTTAAGGGAGTTAGAGAAAGAAATAGGTAACAAAGCTATACTAATGGGGTACCTCAAACTCCCTCTCTCTGAACTTGATATATCTAACCTCAAAATAAACAAGAAAGAAGTTAAGGAGGTAAATAGAATTTTAGAGAAAGTAGATATGACAGAACTCTGGAGAAAACTGAATCAGGAGAAGAAGGAATATATCTTGTTCTTAGCAGTACAAGGCACATAAAAAAAATTGACCATGTACTAGGGCATAAAAACCTTGTAATTCAGTGCAAAAAAGGCAAAAATGCAAAATGCATCCTTCTCAGATCATGACACACAAAAAAATTATATGTAATAAAGGGCCATGGAAAGAAAGACTAAAAACTAATTGGAAACTAAATAATTTGATCCTAAAGAATGAGTAGGTCAAACAAGAAATTAAAGAAACAATCAGTAACTTCATTCAAGAGAAAGACAATGATGAGATTATGTTTCGAATGTTGGCCTTATCACATAGTACCTGTAAGACCTTGGGCAAATCACTTAATCTTTTGGCCTCAATTTCCACATCTGTGAAACAAGAGGGAACAACATGACCTCTGTGGTCCCTTCCAGCATTAAATTTATGAACTCTGAACTGTACATTATACTGTATCTTTATTTTTGCTATTACATAGCATGCTATATTATATTATTATATTATATTATTACACTAGGTTCAAAGTCTAAAGTATGGATTTAGAATATCCTCATTTTCTTTTTCTTTTTTTAAGCAACACTTTCTATTTTTCTTTCTCTTGAAGTCAAATCTATTTGTCAAATCCTGTATATGTTGATCTTACTGACAGTCAGACTTTGCTCAGGTTATCTAACCATCCATCTATTTGTTTGCTTGGTGGTAATATCTCATATTTAAATAACACTTTTAAATTTAGAAGACTTAACTCATAAACATCCTAACAGGTATACAGAAAAAGTAATTTTAACCTTCTTTTATAGATAAAGGACCTGAGGTTAAATGAGTTGCCCATAGTCACATAGATTTAACTCCACATCTCTTGATTCCAATTCCAGTGTTGTGTCTACTATACCTCACTCTCCTAGCCAAGGTCACACAGATGGTAAATATTAGAGTTTAACTAACATTTACTAAGTGCCTACAGTATCCATTAAACTTCCCTAATAAATGGCCAAAGGATAAGAACATCTAGTTCTCAAAGGAAGAAATTCAAGTTATTTGGTAGACTTACAAGAGAAAGTTTTAAATTCTTAATAATTAGAGAAATACATATGAAAATATTTCTGAAATTCTCTCTTATACTAACCATATTGGCAAAAATCACACACAAAAAGGAAAATTACCATTGTTGGAGGCACTGCAGGAAGGTAGGCCCACTCATGAACTGTTATGTAGAACTAGAATATATAGGTCCATGTATTCAGTAAAGCAATTTGCGGGAAGAGGAATCTCTAAAACATGTATATTCATTCATCCACTGATACAACTTCTAGGCCTATATATGAAAGAGAACCAAGAGCAAAAGGACTCATGGGAACAAACAATATTTACACCAGCTTTGTCTATTGTAATAAAGAACTGGGAGATATACATCAATTATCCATTGGCTAAACAAACTATGGTATGTGAATGAGATAGAGCATTATAGTGGTATAAGAAATTTTGAAAGGGAAAATTTCAGAGAAACTTAGGGAGACTTGTATAATCCAAAGCAGAGAGAAATGGAGAAAAAAAAACAGTAGAGAAAATGGTGGTATCTTAACAACATGGTTAGGAAAAACAGTGCTGAAAGATGATTTTGATCATTGCAATGACAATCACAATTTCAGAGGACTCATAAGGAAGCATTCTAACAACCTCCAGAGAGAGGAATGAGTGACTTAAAATGCAAAATGACACATTGGATTTTTAAATGGCAAATTTGATTTGCTTCTTTGTTACAAAGACAGTGAGATACACACACATATGTCTATGTGTATATGTGTGTGTGTGTGTGTGTGTGTGTGTATGTATGCATTTCATTGGACGGTTTGATTAGGGAGAGAAGAGATAATTTCTACTTAAAAAAAGAGGGTCATTGATACATTTCACAATGCACAGAAGAAAGTTAAAGACAAGCAGGACAGTTTTTAAAGCAGCATATTGAAATTTTACATATTTGTATGTAAGTACTGTATTTGTATATATTCACACATACACATAAGTGCAGATGTGAATATATATATATATATATATATGCACATATGGATATAGAGAGACAAACACATAAGAGCATGAGCATATACCTATATACACACAAATGTTATATATATAATCAAGTTATAGATAATAGAAATTTATAGTTTTATATATAATCCTTCTTTTTATGTCCTATTTTCTCTATGCTTACAGGCAACTTATGGAGCAGTGGCTAGAGCATCGAGTTTGTAGTCAAAAAGACATAAGTTAAAATCCCGCCTCAGATACTCACTAGCTGTGTTACCCCGGGCTAGTCACATAACCTTTGTTTGCCTTAGTTTTCTCAACTATAAAATGGGCACAATAATAGAACCTACCTCACAGGGTTGTTGTGAGGATCAAAAGAGATAATATTTGTAATAACATTTTTATACATTTCCTGGCACATATTAGGCACTATATAAATGCTTATTCTCTGCCCCTTCCCATCCTACCCCTCAGCAGCTGCTTTTTGTTGTTTTTGACATTCTAATTTTTTTTTAAACAGCAATACCTGTGCTGAGACTTGGATATATACAAAGGTAAACAAAACTCAATTATTACCTTCAAGGAACTTATGGTTTAGTGAAGAGATGCTTTACAAAAGAGTTTACAACCTTTGTCACATTATGAACCTCTTTGTCAGTCCAGCGAAACTACTGGATC
Source organism: Pseudochirops corinnae (assembly GCA_028646515.1). Taxonomy (NCBI): domain Eukaryota; kingdom Metazoa; phylum Chordata; class Mammalia; order Diprotodontia; family Pseudocheiridae; genus Pseudochirops; species Pseudochirops corinnae. Next base: position 79,717,944 of record CM053588.1, on the reverse strand, counting down.
ATTTCTTAGAATGATATTTTTAAATAATTGAAGGAATCATTAAATTACATTTAGAAGTTGGTGAAAATAACAAAAGGTAATCTCCATTCACATTCAATCTTAAAATCTATCTATCAACCTGTTGAGCGTATATTGACCCCAGATTTAAGAGCTCCTATTCTATCAGTTTATATAATTCCCATTCTTCATAATATAACTAAAATTTTCCTCCTTTATTCATTCATCAAGCATTTATTAATTACCTACTCTGTCATAAGACACTGTATGAGACAAAAATAATCTTAATCCACACGTCTAACCTTTTTACTCCAGTGCTTAAAAAAAAGGGGGGGGGGCAGAGCCAAGATGGTGGCATAGGAACAGCAACATATTGCAGCTCTCACATAGCCACCCCAAAATACCCATAAAATATGACTCTAAACAAATTCTAGAACTCCAAAACGCACACAAATATACTTTCCACTAAAGTCAGCTCGGCTACGAAGAAAAAAAAACAAAAAACCAAGCAAAAGGTTCATTAGCTCTTGTCTATAGGAAAAAATTTTCCCTGGCATATAAGGTCTTTCACACTCTGGATGCACTGTGCCTTTCAAACATATCATAGTCTTTATTCCTTCACATATTCTATGGTTCAGATAAACTGAATGGGTTGTCACTCAATCTCACCCTGCCCTTTCCCGTCTTCCTGGGTTATGCCCTGTCTCTCGATCCTGAAATGGTCTTTTCCCACCTGTACATTTGTCTCAAGCCTTCCCTTCCTCAAATTCTAACTCAGCTTCCATTTCCTCTGTGTGTCGACCACAACCATGCCAACTAGAAGAAACTCCCCTTTTCTGTGATCTTCCATAACCTTTTATTGGCTTTTATTTTTACACATGTAACATAGTCTAACTTGTCTTACTCACTTAGGCATCTGGGTGGCTCAGAGGATGAAGTAAAGGTCTGAAGGCTTCTTCCAGAGTTCAGATCTGGCCTCAGATACTAACTGTGTGGCATTGTTTACCTCAATTCCTTATCTGTAAAACGAAGTGGAGAAGAAAATGACAAACCATCCCAGTATCTTTGCCCAAAAAAACTCCAAAATGGGGTCATGAAGAGCTGGACACAACTGAACAACAATAACAACTTGAATTATAGTTATGCAATGTCATGAAGTCTAAACTTCCTCCTACTAGTTGATAAATTCCTTAAAGGAAGGGACTGGGTTATTATGGTCTGTATCACTATCCTGTTGTTGTTGTTGTTCAGTCTTTCCAATTTTGTTTGACTCTTTGAGACCCCATTTAGGGTTTTCTTGGTAAAGATATTGGAATGGTTTGTCATTTCCTTTTTAAAAAAATTTTGGAAGCAATTGGACTTAAATGACTTACCCAGGGTCACATGGCTCGTACGTGTCTGAGGCCAAATTCAGACTCAGGAAAATGAGTCCCCCCAATTCCAGCTCATCTCTCCATCAACTGTGCCACCTAACTGCCAATGTCTATCATGTAGGTATCTTTTAATAAAAGTTTTTGAGTTGGTCAAAGAATTTATGAAACACTTACTGTGTTCTAGGCACTCTTCTAAGCACTGGGGATGCAAATAAAAACAAACATAGGGAACCTGCCCTCAAGGACCTCGCACTATAATGGAGGAGTCAAGAAAAAAAATGTCCATACATTTTCCAGTAAATGAATGAAATGATGAATTAGGTAACTACAAATATTAACGTCATTTTATAGATGGAGTTCAGGATGGAACCATTTAAATACAGAATGGAAATGAGGGAGGAAGATAGATGGCCTGGTAGTCAGTAGATCTCCATTATGGTGTCAGCTACCATTAAATTTGCTGAGTGATTGTGAAGGAGTCACACATTTCTCTAGTCATGTTTTGGAAAATTAATGACACTATTACTAGCCCTGTGAGCTCAGAACAGTTTTTAGAATTTAGTGAAATAACACAAAATGTAGAGTAGTTCAGGAAATATTAAGTGTTAGAAAAATGGGAACTTCTAAGGAAAGGACTAATTTCCTATAGTATAGGAAGAGAGCTATTAATTACTTAATAAAAGTCCTATGAAAACCCTCTAAAATAAATAAGTTAGGAATGGCCATGCTACCATTAAGCACCACCCTTACTCACATTTTACAGGTGAGGAAATTGAGCATCAGCCAACTGTAATGGCTTGATTAAGGTCACACAATTATTAAGCGATCTTCGAAAAAATTGTAGAGAGTAGGATAAATGCTTCAGGATTGAACAAATGCAAACTCCATTTTTATTTTTAAGAAGGGAAAAAAATGGAGTCCAAAAACTATAGGCCCATGAATACATCTTCATTTCCTGGTGAAATTTTAGGTTGTCTAATTTAAGGGATGATAAGTGAACATCTAGGGAAGGATTAATGTAGGGATAGGGAAAAAAAGAATAAGACTTTATCATGTACATACTATGTGCAAAATACTATATCCTAGCCACTGTGTAAAGCACTGAGAGCTACAAATACAAGCAAATGAGGATTTCAGTCAGAAAGGGGAAAAATAGCTCAGTAAGGGTTCAAAAAAAAAAAAGAATAAGTCTTCATCAAGGACAACATATGCCACATTAATCTATTTTTAGGACTGTCATACTGATAAAACAGTACAATGTAATAGATATAGTTTATCAGGATTTTGTACTTCATAAATTATTTTATTCTATCCTTGTCAAAGTGATGAAGATTTGGATGATGGCACAATGAAGCAGATACAAAACTGATTGAGTGACCAGATGCAAAATGCAATTATTATTAGATTTGAGATAAACTTGGAAGGAAGTGTCTAGTGTAGTGATCTGGGGATTAGTATTTATCCTTGTGCAGTTCAAGATTTTAATAAATAATTTTATTAAAGGCATAGAAGTCATGGTTTCCAAATTATCAAGTGGCAACAGCTGAAGATAGTTAATAAAGAATGATAAGATTCAAAAAGATTGCGATTGCAAGTGGGTGAAATAAATAAAATGGAATTTAGCATCCATTTGTCCATCCAACAAGCATTTATTAAGTTCTTATTATATACCTGGAATTAGCAAAGGAAAGAGAAAAATAAAATGCCCCAGACCCTCAAGTAGCTTACATTTATTACTGGATACAAATGTTTATAGAAAATTGAATAGAAGATGATACCTTGGATGAAGACACTAGCGTCTGAGGAAATCATAAGTGACCCCCTGAAGCAAGTGATATTTGAACTGGGATTTTAAGGTGTTAGAGATACAAAGCAGAGGTGAGTAAAAACTACATTCCAGGTATATAGGCATAGCCTTTGCAAAGTCAATGAGACGGGAGGCAAAAAATCATGAACAAAGAATAGAAAGCAATTAAGTTTCTTTAGATTATAGAGCCCAGGAAGGGTAATTACATGTAATGACCTAGAGAGTGTCCAGAGGAGGGAAAACAAGATGGTGAAGGGTCTTAAGCTCATGCCATAGGACTCAAATTTTGAGTCAAAGCCCTGGGTTCTGATCTTGACACTCGCATTTATATATCTTTTGAAATTGGGTAAGTCATCCTCTTCTCTGAGCCTTAGTTTTTGTTTTTTATCTGTGAAATACTTGAAATAGCTACTTCATGGATACATGAGTATTTATATAGTACTTTATTTTACCTTTTTTGAATACACTTAATTTAATCATCCTTTTTGGAAACCTGTCACATTGACACTGAACCAGTTGATAGATTGTTGTCCTCGAGTCAGGAAAACCTGGGTTCAAATTTGGTCTCAGATGCTTAATGGCTATGTGATCTTGGTCAAGTAATTTAACCTTTCTTTGCCTCAGTTTTCTGAACTCTAAAATGGGGATAACAGCAACTATCCATTAGAGCTATTATAAGGATCAAGTAAGATAAAAATTCATGAAAGTGTTTAATACAGAGCCTAGCACACAGTAGGCACTATATAAATGCTTATTCCTTCCCTCCCTCCCACTATTGACAATTAGTCTGGTCATTTAATAAATTCTATCTGATGAAATCAAATATATCTGATTGTATTATTGTCTAGAGCATATCTCTCCATCTTTTCTCAATCACACATAAAAAATCACGAGGAAAATTTTTGCCAAAAGCTTGCTAAATTGTATCTACAACATTCACATCATCTACTTGTTAGCAATCCTGTAAAACAATAAAATGAGGTTAATCTGACATAATCTCTTCTTGATGAAGTTACACTCCTTCATAGTCACAGCTTTCCTTTCTATGTTTGTCAGCTATCTCTTTAATGAACTTTTCTTCAATTTCCCCAGGAAATAAATTTTCTATGTCTTGTTGATTTTAGCCCCACAACTTTGATGCCCATCTTCTTCTTTATATTAACATGGCCATCACTTTATTTCAAGTCTTCACCACCTCTTGTCTCAACTATTGGAATAAACTTCTAATTGGACTTCCATTAACAAGTCTGTCCATTCTCCATTCCACTTTCTTTCGACTTTGCTCCTTATTAATGCTTCCTGACCCAGGAGTCCAATTGATTAAATCTTATATTCTCTGACCCCACCACAATGACAAGATAAGGAAAGTCTGCTATCTGCTCAATTCTATATAATTCTGCATGCAAAACAACTGCAGATAGTGTCAGACCATAACTGCTTGAGAAACATTGATGTCTTCCAGTTTCCTCTAGGATAAAATTCAAACTTCTTTATTTTGCATTTAATACCCTTCACAAATCTGACTCTAACTTATCTTTCCAGGCTTATTACATATTACTTTTGTCTACAAACATGCCTAAGACTTTCCCATTCTAAAATTAAACAAAATATACAAACTTAACTAGGTCCCAACATTACATTTACTTCTTGTCATGAATCTTTCCGTCCCTACGTTGCTAAACTCAACAAAGAAGTCATCTACACAAAAGACTCCAATTCCTCTCTTCTCCTTGTCTTTCAAATTCTCTGCAGTATGGTTTCTGAACTCATCACTACACTGAATCTTTCCTCTCCAAAGACACCAATGATCTCTTAATTGCCAAATGTAATAATTTATTTTCAGTACTGACTTTTTTGAAATATTTGACACTATTGACTGCTTTCTCCTCCCACATACTTCCTCCCCTCTGGATGTTTTTGACACTGCTCCCTCCTTGTTCTCCTTCTATCTGTCTGACTGCTCCTTCATGGTTTCCTTTGCCATGTCATACTCACCGACTGGCTTTGTCCTTGTCCTTTCTCCCTCTTTTTTTTTTTCTAAACACTCTTACTTGGTTACCTCATTGACTTCCAAGAGTTGCATTGACACTCTATTTGGATAACAGCCAGATTTATATACCTACCGCTAGTCTTTCTGACATGCTCCAGTCACATACCAAAAATTGCTAGTCAGGATTAATTCAAACTAGATGCGCCATGAATGTCTGTAACTCAACATATCCAAATTTGAACTTCTTTTCTCCTCAAACTCATCACTTTCATGAAATTCTCCATTTTTATTGCAGATACCACCATCTTTCTAGTTACTCAAGTTTGTAATCATTGTGTCATTCTTGACTTGTTGCCCTCACTCAGGCCATAATCAAATCCACTTCACGATTCATTCAGTTGCTCCATACTCTACCTTCCTCAAAATTGCTGAAGTTACATTCCTAAAGCACATGTAACCTCATTTGCACACTTGTTTAAATTAACTCCACTGGCTCTCTGTTACCTGTAGGATCAAAAACCAAAGTTTTCTCTTTATTATTTAAAGTCTATCATATCCTGGTCCATTTTGTACTGACTATCCCCTATCTGTGGAGTATACTCACTCTCCCCTCTTTTGCATCTCACAATCTCTAGCTCAAGTCTCGACTAAAGTACCATCTTAAACCACCTGATTCTTCTAGCTGCTGGAACAATTTCTTCCAAATTCAACTTCAGTGGCTGTGTGACCTAGGGAAGTCACTCCGTCAGTTTCCTCAACTATAAAATGGAGATAATAATTACACTTACCTTGTAATTTTACTATGAGGATCAAATGAGATATTATTTATAAAAATCTTAGCACAGTACCAGCACATAGTAAAGACTATATAAATGTGTATACCCTTCCTTTTGACTTAGAATGTAAGACCTTTGAGTGAAGAGATCAAAGAAAGAGAAAAATGTCCCATTTTACAAAATATTCATAGAGGCTTCCCTTTTTTGGTGGTGGGAACAATCTTTGAACCCAAGGAAATATTCATCAGTTGGTCAGTAACTAAAAAAATTGTGATATAGAGTTGTAATGAAGTTACATTATTTTGTAAGGCATGAAGAAACTGATGGTTTCAAAAGAATAAGGAAAGATTTGTATGAACTAATGCAGAATGAAGAGAATGGAAGAAGGAAAATGCTTTATACAGTAATATCAATATTGTAAAAGTGAAAACTTTAGAGCTCTGATCAAAGTTTAATGATTGATAAATGATCTGATATAGAACTAACCATATTTCCAGATGGCTTATAATGAAGAATACTGCCCAATTCATGAAGGAGAGATGATGAACCACCTTTTTGGATGTTGTCAAAGTAGGAATTTATATTACTTAACTATAATTATGTACTACGATACTTCCTTCCTTCCTTCCTTCCTTCCTTCCTTCCTTCCTTCCTTCCTTCCTTCCTTCCTTCTTTCCTTCCTTCTTTCCTTCCTTTTTCTTTCAGTTGGAGGAAGATGAGAAAGGAGAAAAATTCTTTGTAATTGGAAAGAAAAGGATGTAAATTCCTTCATGACAGAGAATTTTAAACTTTCGTCTTTGTGTCCTTGGCAGTTAGTACAGCGCTTGGCACAAATTAGGTTCTTAATAAATGCTCGTTGAGCAGTTGATTGGCTCGGGTCCCTCATTTACCTGTTGAATTGTAATTGAAATTGAAACCAAGAAAGCTAGCACATAGCTGAGAAGGAATTTGAAGCAGATCTTCTGATACCAGACCCAATTTCTTGATTCACTGTATGATATGTAATAGTTTTATCAGTAACACACATTTAAATAGCATTTTAAAATTCCTAAAGGGCTACCTTGTGTGATATGTAGAGGGAAGAAGGAAGGAAATAAACATTTATAAAGCACTTATTTTTGTGCCAGGCACTACACTGAACATTTTACCAATATTTTCTCATGTGATCTTTATAACAACCCTGGGAGGTCTGTGTTTTTATTGTCCATATTTTGGAACTGAGGAAACAGGCACACAGAGGTTAAATGATTTGCTCAGTTATACAACTACTAAGTGTCTTAGGCTGGATGTAAACTCAGGTCTTTCTGATGCCAGACCCAGCACTGTGGAGTGTGTGTGTGTGTGTGTATGTGTGTGTGTGTGTGTGTTTGTGTGTGTGTGTATGTGCGTGATAGAAAGAAAAAGAGAAAGGGAGAGAGAGAGAGAGGGAGAGAGAGAGAGAGAGAGAGAGAGAGAGAGAGAGAGAGAGAGAGAGAGAGAGAGAGAGAAGAAATATGAATAAGAACCTGTGGTTGTGTGAAGGTTTGGTGCCTTCCTAATGGACAATTATCTCACATAAGACATACTAGATTATTAGATTGTGGATGATTTTGTCATGTAAATAGCATTGAATAAATACCTACAATATACCAAATATTGTGCTAAATGCTGAGTTTTGAATGCTAGATTAATGAACTTGAACTTTATCCTAGAGTAAACATAGGCCTTTGTCATTCTCTGTGCCGATCTTTATTATAAAGCTTGTTATTTAAAAACTTCTTTTCTTTGTTCATCCCTTATAATAGCCTTGTCAACAATAGGAGAAAAACACTTAATGACATTCTACTCCATGCTACACTGAGGCCCCATTTCAGGATAGAGATTATATAGTATTTCCCCAGAATTCTTGGTCGATGGGACTGGATAGCTGAGCAAACAGGTTTGATTGCCTTAGAAGCTGAAACTCCTTTGGTTATATGGGGGAGAAGTTCATATCAAACCTAGCTTCCCTTGGGAAGGAGAACTTTGTGAATGGCTTTGCGGATCTGCTTGATCTGCACACTATAGATAATGGATTCATAACAGGAGGAATGAGTAGGTACACATTTGCCATGAGTGTGTGTACATATGGAGGGGCACGTTTCCCAAATCTGTGGACAAAGCACAAGCTTATTAGAGGGATGTAGAAGATGGCTACAGCACTGATGTGGGATATGCATGTGCCAAAAGCCTTGTGTCGCTCCTCTGGAGAGGCAATACTTAGGACAGTCTTAACGAACTCCAGAACATAGGAGAGCAGGATAAAGACAGAATCCACCCCTGCAGTGATGATGAGGGCAGTTAGTCCAAGTACACTGTTGACTTTATTGTCTGAACAAGATAGCTGGATGATGTCAGGATGGAAGCAGTAGGAGTGGTGCAGCACATGGCTGCGACAGAAGGACAGGCGTTTCAGAAGCAATACCAGAGGCATTAATATTATTGTTCCTCTAAAGAGGATCCCCAACCAAACTTTGATGATGTGGGAGTCTGTTAAGATGGTGGCATATCTCAGGGGGTTACAGATGGCAACAAAACGATCAAAGGCCATGGCCAGAAGCACTGAGGATTCCATCACAGTGAAGAGTTGAATGAAGAATGTCTGGGCCACACAGGCATTAAAACTGATCTCTCTGGTGTTGAACCAGAATATGGCCAGCATAGTGACAAGTGTAGAAATACACAAGCCCAGGTCAGTAGTAGATAGCATGGAAAGGAAATAGTACATTGGTTCATGAAGTTTTGACTCAGTGATAATCACAAACAAGATCATGCCATTCCCAGAGAGGGCTGTTAGGTAGAGACAACAAAAAGGGATAGAGATCCAGGTATGAACATCTTCAAGCCCAGGAACGCCAGTCAAAAGGAAGACCAAAGAGGAGGAAGTGGCATTAGGATAGTAAGACATGATGATTATGGAGAAAAAATTATTTTGTAACAGAATTCCTAGAAAGAAAAGTTTACTTTTGATACAGTAAAATAGAAACACCTTTGATTAATTATGGGTGCATTTATTACTGTTACATAGCTGCACTTAGACCTACATACTCCTTCTCTACTTCCCTCCCAAATGTGTATATATGTATGTACACGAGCATGTATGGTACATCACAAGTACTCAGTCCCTTTTGGAACTTCTTTGCCTCCTCTATGAAACATTTGGCTTCCCAATTAGCTTCATATCTTCCAACTTTTTGACAAATTAAGATAAGCTTTTCCAGAAATTCTTCTTCCTTCCCTTCCTCTATATCTCTTCTCTCCTCAACCAGATTGAAAAGGTCCCTTTGTTAACTCCTTTACATTATTTAGAGGGGGACACATAGAGAAGATGGGAATGGCATTTTGGTGTCTACTAATGTCCTCACTACAACTTTCTGATTTTAGGCACAATAGGAAAATGGAACTTGGGATGATTTTTCCTCCACGCAGTATGAAGGATAGACTGATATCTCAATCATCTGGGAAATATGTATAAATCTAAAATAACATATACATTTTGTTGTTGTTTTGTTGTTCAGTCATTTCAATCTTATCCAACTCTTCATGGCCTCATTTGGGGTTTTCTTGGCAAAGATACTGTAGTGGTTTGCCATTTCCTTCTCCAACTCATTTTATAGATTAGGAAACAGAAGCAAACAGCATTAAGTTACTTGCCAGAAATCAGTAAGTGTCTGAGACCAGATTTGAACTCAGGAAGATGAGTCTTCTTGACTACAGGTCTGACACTATCCACTGTGCCACCTAGCTGTCTAACACCTAAGGGGTATGTCTAATTCTGGGTACCACATTTTGGGAGAGGCATTCAAAAACTAGAAGACACTCTCCAGAAGACACTCAGGGAATTGGCAGCATATCACATAGTGATTAAGGAAAGTAGGCATTTTTACCCTGACAATGTTAAGAATTAGGTGGGATATGTCAGCTGTCAGTCAACAGCATGGTGTGGAAGGAATGCTGGATATGGAGTCAGAGGACCTGTATTTGAATACTGGGTCTGCTATTTAGTTCTCGTGTAACCTTGAGCAGTCACTTACCTTCTCTAAAGTTTCCTCATTTTTATTTATTAAATTTTCATTATAAAATGTACAAGCATTTATTTTTCTTTCCCACTCTGAAGAAAAAGGAAAGAAACATTTATTTGTTATTGTTAAAAAAAACTTGTTGATATGACTTGTAATATAGTTACAAAAACCAAAAACACCTGTTATATAGTTGAGAAAAATAAATTCCTACATTAGCCTTGTCTGAAATTGTGTGTCTCATTCTTCAACAGCATTATACAAATTTAACAAATTTAAAAGACCCAAGAGTTTCTGCATTTTTAATCCTTAAGACGTTTGGTTGGACTGCATAAAATTTGAGGCCCCTTTTAGCTTACTCTTATGGATTTAAATATTTGAAGAGTTGTTATACAGGAAACGTATTGTTTTTGTTTTTATTTTCCTTTGGCTTCAGTTGGCAGAGCTGGGGGCAACAGGTACAAAGTGTAAACAGGAAATTTTAGCTTGAAAATGAAGAAAAACTTCCTAATGGAGCTATCCAAAAGTGGATTATGCTACCTTGAGAGAGAGCGGGTCTCTCTGTACCAGGGACCTTCAAACAGAATCTGAATGACCACTTAACAAGGACTGACCACTTAGAGAGGTGATTTCTGTTTACATACAGATTTGTTTAGGTGCCATATCTAAGCTTCCTCCAAATCAGAGGTTCTGTGATCATTGGTTATCTTGCGAAATGTTCTTTGGAATGAGTCTCCAAAAGGCCTAGATTTGAACTCTACCTCTGAATATTTACTGTCTGTATTGTGAGGCATTGGCAAGATCTTTCCCTTCTCTGGGCTTCAATTTACTCATCTAAACATGAGGCAGTTCCAGACAATCCCTTGAACCTATGAATGAAATGGACAATAGCTTCAGGCAACTAAATGGTACCATTTATAAAAAAGTTAAGTTAAGCGTGGAGTTTGGACATTTGGGAGACCTGAGTTCAAATTAGTCATCAGATACTTACAAACCCCATTTTACCCTGGGCAAGGCACTTTGTATGCTTCATTTTCCTCAACTATGAAATGGGGCTAATAATAATGGGGTTAATAGTAGCACCTACTTTTCTGGGTTGTTGTGAGAATCGAATGAGATAATCTTTGTAAAAATGCTCAGTACAGTATGTGGCATGTACTAAATGCTTAGTTTTTTTTTTTTCCCCTTTTCCCTTTATGAGGAAGCCTATTCCTTTACTGGACAGCTCTAAATAATAGACTACCTACCATTCAATTTAACCAAAGAACACATACTTTATCACTTGACTCCCACAGGTCCTTCTGAACCATAAGTGACAAATGAGGCTCTCTTCTTTTCCAAGGACTTAAAAGAGGAGATCCATAGATTTATAATTGGTTAGTACTATAGTGGTTTTCTAATTCTAGTGCCCTGGTTTAACAGATGAGAAAACCAGTACACGGAGAAGTTAAATCATTTGCCCAAAGTAACAGATAGTAATTAGAAGAGTCAGGATTTGAACCCAACACCTCTGATATTAGATGCAATGTTTCTTCCGTTGTAACCTGTTTCCTCCCCTGACCTTTCTTAGTTCATTGAAAACACTGGTTGCTTTAAAATTTTCTTAACTAACATCTAACTTTAAGATTTTTTTAATGGTGCTGAATATCTTCAACCTTCCAACATTAATGGATGTTCTTAGGTCTTGGCACTCCATTGCACTTACTGTGATCATCCAGTGGGAGGGGAGACAAGGAGGAAACTTCTCACAGAGTGGTGGGCACAAACAGGGGGATGAAAATCTTCTTGGATTCCCAGAATGGTAGATATTTATAAAGAGCCACAAGCCAGCCTGGCTGGAATCATATTCCTAGGGGAAGTCTTAATCCTAAGGGAGTTCTCAGTGCATCTATGCCCTGGTAGCTCTTTGAGAATTTGTGATTTATTCTGTAGGGAAGACTTTCTTTTATTCTCTGCCTGTACTTTCTTGTCCAATGTATGTTCATAAATTAGTATAATGATGAATCTCTTCTGTCTTGCCTGCAGTGATTGATATTGCAAATCTCCATCCTTGCTGGTGGGAGAGAAGGAAATTTGAAACTTAAATTCAACAAGTAAGCAAATCCCAAGAATTCAATTCATTTCAATGGTCTCTTCTTACTTTTGCATTTTCAGGCATTACATTCTTCCACAATTCTTTGCAGCTTTTGCTGGCCTGCTTTTTTTTTTGCTCACACCATATACTTAATTCCATCTCTCAGTGCCTTTATACTATGTTTCTCACATGCCTGAAATGCTCTCCCTTCTCATCTCTTCCTCCTGGAATCCGTGGGTTTTTTTGTTAAATCAACTTAAGCATCACCTTCTGCATTAAACTTTTTTTCTGACCACCACCAACCCCCCCATCTATCTATCTATCTATCTATCTATCTATCTATCTATCTATCTATCTATCCGTGTGTGTAAAAACACAAAATATGTCTATATACATATATGTGTATATTTGTATGTGAATGTGGATGTGTATATGTATGTCTGTAGGTGTATATATATGTATATATACATATATGTACATGTGTGTGCATATATGCATATACATAGATATGTGTGTGTCTCCACCAACCTAAACCATATGTGTTTGTATACACACATATGCATATATATACACATACACATATATAACACACATACAAATTCATATACACACATATAAGACATCATATACGCACTCATATATGCATATATATACATGTAGGTATGTGTGTCCTGTGTATACATGTAGTATCTTTGCTTAGTATGTGGTTCTTTGAGGCCAGAAGCATACTTTCAATTCTGTCTTCATATCCCTAGTGCTTAAGATAGTGCTTGTCACATAGTAAGTGGTAAATAAATGTTTTTTGATTGATTGAATTTAATGAATACAAACCTCAGAAGAAATCACGAAACACATAATATAGGTCAGGATAAAATGGGTTGAGACTTCATTTGAATTTATTCCGAGACACATTTTTTCAATATTTGGTATTATGAAAAGATGAAATGGTATCTTCAAAATCAGAGATGTAAACTCATATTACCTAGAGCAGGACATAAGGCACAATGTCTGGTAAAAGAGACATGAACACTGTTCACAGCTTTGCTTTTTTTTTCAAATCACATTTAGAATACTGTATATAAATCTATCATTTTTAAGAGTGACCTTTAAAAACTAAATTTAATGCAGGGGAAGGGAACCAGGAAAGTAAGATTGGAAGCAAATTTCATACCAGGTGTTTAGTTGAAGGAAGAGAAGACTTAGAGACTTGGATCACTCTAAGTGTCTTCAAAAATGTGCATGGAAGAGGAAGTAAACTTAGTCTGTTACTAGACAATTAGCTCCATGAGGGTAGCAAATATATTTGATTTAATGTTTGTATTTTCCCAGCACTGAGCACGATACTCTGCACATAGATCTTTCATAAACATTTATTGAATTCAAAATTGAATTCTGCTTGGCTCCAGATAGCAGTACTAGGGCCAATAGGTGGAGTGTGGTAAAAGGGAAAGAGAACTGGCTAGAATCAAAGTGCTTGAGTTCCAATCCTGCTTCTGACATTTGCCTGTGTGACCTTGGATAATCCATTTAACTTCCTGAGATTGAGTTTCCTCACCTGAAAAATTAAAACCTCTCTGGTGTCTTGCTGTTATGGGACTGTTATCTCATGAGCCAAAGTTCAATGGTGGCACACTTTTGCTGAAAAGATAGATGAATTTCATTTAAAATTATTTTTCTTTTTATTGTGAAGTTAATCACTAGTAAACACACACACACACACATATATATATATTACAAGATGTTTTGTATAAGAAATTGATACCTTTAAGGATCATCTTATTTAAAGAGATTTGCTTTATAAGATTTATATAAACTTTTTCATACCTGCAAACATAGATACAAATACATGTATACATACATACATCTATGTATATAACATGGTGGAAAGTCTAGGTGTAGTTTTGAATTTTAAGCACTTAAAACAGCACAGAGATTTTGGGGACATATTATATATTCATATACTTATACACACATATTCATATATAAGTATATATACATTCATATGTAACAAATCTGGTCCATTTTTCTGTGCCCCCTTCTGCGTTTTTGTGTGCAATTAAGAACAATTAGAACTATCCAAAAATGTAATGGATTGGATGATCCTTGATTCTGGAGATATTCTAGCTGACAAACTACTTGACGACCAATTGTTTGGAATATCAAAAAGAGGCAACGATATTCAGGTTTTTTAAAAAGATGATGAGTGTCTTCTTCAAAATCTGTGATTCTATCATGCTGATTCCTCAAGCTTGTGAAGGTTTCCTTTTGTATCAGTTCATGTAATTTATGTCATGCTTCTTAATAGTCTTCGTGACATTCCATTCCATTCCATTTATTTAATTTAATTCAATAATCACATTTTAAACTTTGCTACACATCATATATCCCACCAGAAAAATTGCATTAACATTTCATTTTTTAAAAAGGTTACTCGATTCACAATTTAATTTAGAGATTTTGTTTGTTAATGACTTCTACCATATCAATATGGTAGCAAAATATTTTAAAATATAGAAAGGAATATCTAAAGTATGTGAGGTCATATTTTATTTCAAGTCTTCATGACTCCATGTTTACCACTTTATCAACTGTGCCATCAGCTGCCTCTACCTAAAAGTATAGCATTTTCAGAAAAAGAAAAATAAGCTTAAAGATTTGTGAACTGTCACAGAATCTAAGAATTTCAGAAATAGAAAGTACCTTAGAGACCATGAAGTCCACAGAGTTCCAGAACATGTGCCCCATCTATAGAATCCCTGACAAGTCTAACACAGTTTTCAAATGAAATTTTCTGAAGAGGTAGGTTCTGAAGCAACACATTACACTTTTGTATAATTATAATTTTTTAAAAATTCTTTCTACATTTTGTTATTACATAAAAGTCATTTACAAATATACCCCACTCCAATCCTCTACCAAGAGAGTCATTCCAAGTAACAAAGAATAAAAAAGAAGATGGGGAGACAGGAAGCAATTCAGAAGATCTAGCCAGGATATCAACTAAGTCTCACAATTTGTGTAGTGTTTCCCATCCATAGTGTACCACCTCTTCAAAGAAGGGAAATTGGTGCATTTTTTTCATGTCTCCCTTAGTGGGAAATTTCATCATTGTACAGTGTACAGGCTCTTTTTTCCCTCTCCACTTTCATTGTTGTCTTTTTTGGGAATATGGTTTTCCTTTGTGTATATTGTTCTGTGTATAACAACTTGTACACTTTTTTATGGGTTGTGTCATGCTTCTTTATAGTCTTCATGTCATCATTATATTCATTTTTCACAATTTAGTCATTTCTCAAATTGTGACCACATACATTCCTTTCAACTATTAAAAAGTTCTGCTATGAATATTTTGGTATATAAAATCCATCCTTCCCTACAGTTGAGCTATTTGGGGTTTATGTTTATTTTAAAATCTCTGTGTCACTCTTAGTCTAATTCCAAATTTATTTCCAGAGTGGTTATTCTAACTCATAGCTCTACCAACAGTGCCTGTCTTTCCCTAACAAATCCAACATTGATTATTCCCATCTTTTCTGATCTATGCCAATTGTCTGGGTGCCTTGAGTTGTGATTTACATTTCTCTTATTAGTAGTGAGGTGTGACATTTTAATATACTAATTAATAGTTTGCAATTCTTTTCAGACAACTTTTTTCCCAGATATATTGATAACTTATAGATTGGAAAATGGATCTTATTCCTACAAATTTCTGTTAAGTAAGCTTTTGTTATGTGACTATATACCTTGGATAGCTATACTGAGTACTTAAGAAATGCTCATTGTGACAAAATAGGAAAATGGTGAATGCTGGAGAAGATGTGGGAAAATTGGAGCACTAATGCATTGTTAACTGATCCAACCATTCTGGGAAGCAATTTGGAACTATGCCCAAAGGGCTATAAAAATGTGCATACCCTTTGACCCACAAATATCACTTCTAGGGCTGTATCCCAAAGGGGTTGTATAAGTGGGGAAAAAGGACTTGTATGTACAAAAATATTTATAGCAGCTCTCTTTGTGGGGAAAAAGAATTGGAAAATCAAGGGGGGGCCCATCAATTGGGGAATGGTTAAACAAGTTGTGGTATATGAACGTAATGGAATATTATTTTACTATAAGAAATGAGGAGCAGACAGACTTAATAATAACCTAGAGAGACTTATATAAACAGATGCTGAGTGAGAGCGAGCAGAACCAGGGGAATAATGTGCACAATTGTACACACATCGTATCTGTGATGATTGACTTTGATAGACTGGGTTCATCTCAGCAATGCAAGATTATAAGACAACTCCAAAAGATTCATGATGGAAATGCCTATCCACATTCAGAGAAAGAAATACAGAGTCTGAATGCAGATTGAAGCAAACTATTTACTCTTTCTCTTTTTTTGTTTTGTTTTGTTCCTTCTTTCTCGTTCATTCCATTGCTTATAATCTTTCTTTAAAACTTGACTAATGTTTAATGTGAAAGTATTTGTAGAACCTACATTGGATTGCATGCTGTCGGTGGAGGAGTGGGGCACAAAGAGATGGACAGGGAGAAAATTTGGAACTCAAAAGCTTGTGGAACTGAATGTTGTAAACTAAAAGTAAAGGAATACATTTTAAAAAGAAATGCTTGTTGCTTATAGATTTTTTTTAAATATCAGAATAATATCAAAACATTTGATCTAAAGAATTTTCACCAATATAATGTTCCCTTTTATAGTG
>CM053588.1:79688553-79701078 GCA_028646515.1 Pseudochirops corinnae | reverse complement strand
ATTTTTTTTTTCAGTAAAATGACCCATAATATGTAGGTCATAAGATAACTCTAACTGTGAGAAATTTTTAATTACAACAAGTACACATCTCCCTCTGTCTCTTCCACACATTACTCTTATTTCTGTAATCTCAAAGCAAGAATAATCTGTTGCTTCTTCGGCATAACACTTCCTCAATTACATGAAAAAAAATTATCACCCCCCCCCAAGTCAAATATTCTCTTCTTCATGATAAATTAGCTTTAAATCGATTGATTATTATTTAAAATTTACCAAGGTAAATCTCCTCTAGTCATTCAAGTTTGTTATAATCTTTTCTTACATCACTCAGAATTGAATAAAACATTCTGCATATTGTCTGATCAGGAAAGCATGCAGTGGGATTGTTTTTTTCTTCCTTTTTCTTTCTTTTGGTCACAAAATATCTTCAAATGCAACTTACAATTATATTTTCTTCTTTTGTTGCCATAAAACAATGTTGGTACATACTAAACTCATAGTGCTTTAGCCATTACTCCCCACTTTTAACCTGTTCCATTTATTTCCCCCCATCTCCCTATTTTTCTCCCATATACACTTTGATAGTTCTATTTCTTTGGTTTCTAATTTTATTCTGATCAGATTTATGTATGTTATAATTGGGGGAGGGGGGAAATTCCTCAATGTCCAAAAGTGTAACTTGTTTCATCAGTCCTTGTTTTCTGAAGTTTCCAAGTAGAATTATTAAGAGATACTGTAGTGGGGAATCATTTTTGAGGTAGGAGCGTATACTATATGACCCTTAAAATTCTTTCCACTTTTGCAGTTGTAGGATTCTAGGTAACTAACACCTTAAAAACTACAATGGTTACATTTGAATGCAAAAACATTTTTAATCATCAAGTTTTGAGAAAATTCAGTAAGAAAGCTACTATACTAAAATAATAATAGAATTTATATAGTTCTTTAAGGTCAGATTAATATTGTAAAATTTTTCTAAGTGTGTTATAATATTTTTACAAGCATGAAACTTGTAAATCACAGAAAATGTTATATTATAGTGAGGCAATCAATGATTCTTAATAATGTGGAATTCAGAACTGGATGCAAATCATTGGTAAACCTCAGATTCAGTCATGAACTGAAATTCAGTGATGTTATTACTGAAATGAATTATTGTTATTTAAACTTTCCTAGATTTCTTCAACCATTACACTCCCTTTGTGAATAATATGAAAGACACCTACATCTACATCAGGAGAGAGCCACAGCTCTGGGAACAATTGAATTAACTGAGGGTGTTTTATTAAACTGACTCAAACTCTCAGTCTTTCCTATGGTACAGATCAGAATTCAGACAAATTGGAGGGAATTGCAGAGAAGTCATTTCTTTAGAAAAAAAAAACCTATCTGAAATTGAAATGGACTATCTGGAGAGACACTAATATATCTGTAACTGAAGGAGTTCAAAGCAAGAGCAGATTATCATCTTTAAGATATTATGCAGTGTTTCTCTTTTATTGAGTTGTAAATGGACTGATTTTATAACCTCTAAGATTCTTTCTGTTTCTAAGGCTCTACAATTCTGTCATGAAAAATCCTACTGTCAGTAGAAAATTATTTTCTTTTTCAGGATTGTATGGATACAGCAACTATCAGATCAGGGCTCCCTTGAGATGAAAGACTTTGGAAATAGCTTTACGGATTTGTTTGGTCTTTACACTATAAATTATGGGGTTCATTGCAGGGGGAATGAGAAGGTAAATGTTGGCAATAAGAGTGGGCACATAAGGAGGGGCTCGTTTCCCAAATCTGTGGACAAAAGACAGGCTAATCAGAGGAATATAGAAGATGGCTACAGCAATCACATGGGAGATGCAAGTGCTGAAGGATTTTTTGCGCTCCTTTGGGGATGCAATGCTAAAGATAGAGTTGATGATCAGAATATAGGAGAGGAGGATGAAGACTGAGTCCACCCCAGCAGTAGAAATTATTGCAGTCAGCCCAAAGGCACTGTTTACTTTGGTATCTGTACATGAGAGTTTCATAACATCAGGATGAAAGCAATAGGAGTGATGCAGCACATGGCTATGGCAGAAAGAAAGGCGTTTGAGAAGGACGACAAGGGGTATCAGGATGATCGTACCTCTAGTAATGATTGCCACACCAATCTGGATTATTCTTGAGTGTGTGAGGATAGTGACATACCTCAGTGGGTTGGAGATAGCCACAAAGCGGTCAAAGGCCATAGCCAAGAGTACTGAAGACTCCATGAAAGTGAAGAGATGAATAAAGAACATCTGAGCCAGGCAGACATTAAAATTGATCTCTCTGGCATTGAACCAGAATATTCCCAACACAGTAAACAGAGTGGAAATACACAAACCCAAGTCAGTGGAAGAGAGCATGGATAGGAAATAGTACATGGGCTCATGAAGGCTTGGTTCAGTAATGATGACAAATAGTATCATACCATTTCCAGAGAGTGCTGTTATGTACAGACAGCAAAAGGGGATGGAGATCCAAGCATGAGCAGTTTCTAGGCCAGGAACACCGGTCAGAAAGAAGGTCAGGGAGGGTGGTGAGGTATTGTTAAATAAAGCTGACATGATGGAACGAAGAGGCAAAATTTTCTTATGGGAGAATTTATATCCTGAAACAATACATTAAATTCTTTACAACTAGAGCGTAAACTTTCTAAGTTCAAAGACTTTTATTTTTCTTCAATATTTCCCATAATGTAAATACTGCCTTGAACATAATAAGTTGGTATTCAGCAAGTATAGGTTATGAGAAATATGAATTCTTTTCATTTTCTCCCCTTTCTTTCAAGATTTATTTTAATGAGCTATTGCACAGAAGCACCTAGGTAGCACAGTGATAGAGTTCCAGACCAGGAGCCAAATAAGACCTGAATTTAAATCAGGCCTCAGAATTTTAATATCTTTGTGACACTGGGCATGTCGCTTAACCTTTTTTGCCCCACTTCCTCATCTATAAAATTACCTGGATAAAGAAATGGCAAACCACTCCAGTATCTCTGCAAAAAAAAAAAGGAGGGGGGGGGGTCATGACACACCTGAACAACAACAAATTTCACAGAAAGGAAACTTCCTTACTTTCCCAGGGAATATGTGTGGGGGTGTGGGGGATGTTATATAATTCAATAAGAGACTTTGTGAAGTATACTTCTCTAATTGGGAGGACAACTCTCTTCATGGGCATAGAGATCACTAGCCAAAGAAAACTTATAGAATATTCTTGTCCATCAAAATGTGTTTACTAGAGTCAATGTACTAGAAGAGTAGCCTTCACAGGATGGTTTACCACTTATTGGAGGAAGTAATAGTTCTTCAACTCTATAACAGGTGGAAACAGTATTGCACTCCTATGTCCATGCCTTTTGACTATTCCTCACGTCTGGAATGTTTTCCCTTCTTATACCCACTTTCTTGGCTTCTTTGACTTCTTTTAAGATTCATCTCAAATTCCATGATCTACAAGAGAACTTTCCTAATCCCAATTACTACTAGCACTTTTCCTCTGAGGAAAACTTTAATTACATTTAATCTTCACATATTTGTATTCACATAGTTGTTTACACACTGCTTCTCCCGTTAGGATGTGAGCTCCTTGCGGACTGGGACAATATTTTTTTCCTTGCTTTATATCCCTAATCCTTAGGGCAACGCATGGCACATAGTCAGCTTTGTAAATCTTTGCTGACTGACTGGACTTGGAGTAAGTAGATTATTATATTGAAGAAAGTATTTCCCTTTTTTGGATCTCAGTTTATTTGTGAAATGGAAAAAAAATATGCAATAATTTCATGACTACAAAGTTTGTTTTAAGTAGAGCAAATGAGAAAATGTATGTCATGTGCTTCATAAATCTAAAGTAATATAAAGAGCATATGTTTATATATATATATTATATATATTACCATCATCACCATCACCGCATCTACTTCATAACCTTATATTAATTCCCTGCCACAATCAGAGAAAATCAGAGTAATAGTGCTTTGGTAAATATCAAGAGTTCCTGAAACAAAGGGCTAGTGGTGGAGGATGTATCAGTAGAAAATGAACTTCACTGTCAAGTGCCTCAGAAATGGAAGACAATTCACTTCTCTCACTAACACATGTCTGGTAAATCTTTGAGTGCATTTTGGACATTAAATACTAGAAGGTATCCAAGCACATCTGAAAACTGACTTTTAGCTTCCGACATTTCAGATAAGATATTGGAATTTACTTGATATAATCAAAATCATTATAAAAAAGTTTAGACTATTATTTTTTTGATGCTCAGAAAATCTTTATGAGGTGGGTATAAACAACATTATGATCAAATTGTACAGATAAACTCAGGCTTAGAGAGCTTAAATGTTTAGTCAAGGATCACTTGTATATTAAGAGGTAGAGCAAAGACTGAAATCTGGCTTCTTGCCATAGTTTCCTCTTGTTATGTGGAAGATTCTTTCCATCTCTCTTCTCTCCTCTCCTTTTTTCTCCTCTCCTTTCTTCTCCTCTCTCTTCTTTTGTAGAGTAAGCTAGACTTGAACCTGTGATTTCATCAATGGGGAGAACTCCAAGACTCCCAGTCTGGAAACTTAATAATCTAAATCTACAACTCCTTTGTAATTTATAGGCCTCAAGAGTTTCCTGGGGCCATAGAGTAGTTATGTGACTTGTCCATTCTTAGACCGATGGTATTCAACCCAGATCACACTGATGCTGATATTCTCTCTCTCTCTCTCTCTCTCTCTCTCTCTCTCTCTCTCTCTCTCTCTCTCTCTCTCTCTCTCTCTTTTCTCTCTCTCTCTCCCTCACTCTCTCTCTTTCTCTTTCCGTCTTTTTCTGTTTCTCTCTCTGTCTGTCTCTCTGTCTCTGTCTCTCTCTGTCTCTCTTTCTCATCTTTCTTGATCTCCCTTTATAGAAACAGAGGGTTCCATATGTTTAATATCATGTATTGGGGGACTGTTGAGGGTTCAGTGTATCAGATATGACTATGAACCAAGAAGACTTATTTCATAAGACATTCCCATAATATAACCCTCATAAATGTTTATTTTTGAAGATATCCTTTTGGCAAATCAAACATTTATTTCAAAAATACTGACATTACACTTGTGGAAATGACCTACCCTTGAGGAATTGCTTTCAGAGTTAGTTTATAGACCAAACAAGAAAAGACCTTTTACTTCCTAGACACGACTTGATTTTGACCCTAAATGCTGATATGCATCTTCATCACTCACTTTATTTGCCAATTTTTTTTTGCCCTTTTAGAGCATTACATCCAGAAAGTTTATCAAATTTTAAGGCATTCAAGTAAAACTATCAGAGGTTCTGAACTTAAATCCAGTTCACTTGCAAGTGCTGGAATCACCTTCGTGGTGTCATGGTCCCCTCCAAGAATGAAGACAAACAACAATATTGTTTGTAATGCACTTCACATGTATTGTTTTATTTGAGCTGCAAACTAACATCAGGAAATAGAAACTAGAGATATTAATTTCATTTGACAGATGAGATAACTCAGATTTGATGAGATTAAATGATATACCCATTGACACATGACTAATTAGTGTTAAAAAAAATGATTTGAACTTAAATTTCTCGTGACCCAAGTCCATGCACCTTTATACTATACCAGTCATATCAGAAAAATTATTTTGATGGGCCACCCTAATTTGAACATGGAACTTCTGAATATTCATATAAAAAAGTCATATATCTTTGTAGTAACTTCATATTTGAAGAAGATCAGACTAGATGACATTGGAGTTCCATACTATCACTGATATTGATGATGCTGTGAGATTATGAAGAGCAATTATATTGAGAGACTATTCAATATCCAGTGCTCACTGTAATTCTAAACAGAAACAAACTCTTTTTATTTTTTCTTAAATCAGCATTATATATGTGTGTGTGTGTATTTCCCCTGCTACATGCTTAGTATAAGGCAATTAATTTTGTAAGTGGAATAATTGCTTATTTATATACTGACTGATGGGTTATGTCATTGTTTGTCTCATCCATGTGTATTAATTGCTCCTTAATCATGGTTCTTGATAGCCTAGTGTCATAAATTTATTGAACCAGAGATTCATAAGATACCTCATATATTATCTAAAGAAATATGTACTTGACTCATAAACCTCCCTTAAATGGTCCTGACAATTAACCATCCAATTCTGACTTATAAACTTCACATGGCTACAAACTTACTGCCATGTAAGGTATTACATTTCATATTTAATCATTTTAGAAAGTTCTTTATGCTACATTATACCACTCTTCTCAAAGCCTCCTGTGGATAGTGCTACATAAATTATTATTATTGCTATTGTTACTATTACTACTACTGCTGCTGCTGCTGCTGCTACTTTAACATATAAAACCAAAAGACTGCCTTTCCATAAAATATAGTTTTTATCTTTAGGGAAAACCATTTCTTGTAATAAGGAAGTGACAGTACCTCTGTACTCTACCCTAGTCAGATTCATCTGAAATATTACTTTTATATCTGAACATTACAAGTTAAGAAGGACGTTGATTAACTGGAGAGTCTTTGAGATGAGAGCAGTTAAGATGGTGAAGGTACTCAAGTATACAACATATGAAAATGGGTTGAAGGACTAAAGGATGCTTAACAGGAGAAGAAGAGAATTATGCTGAACATGACGGATTTTTAAATATATGAAAGACACATAGAAACATGGTTAGACATTCATTATGTTATACAGAGAAAGAGGTAGAAGTAATAAACAAAATTTTCAGAGCAAAACTTAAGCTTGATGTCTGCGGAAAAATGTTCTAGGAATTAGAACTATCCATAAGTGAAATGGGATGCCTGAAGGATTAATGCACTTCTTCTCATAGAAGATATTGTGCAATAGTTTGGAAGAATCCTTCTAAACAGGATGTTGAGAGCATTCCTATAGGAGTAGAGGATTAGATGGCCACTGAGATTTCTTCTTACTCAATGATTTTATTTGATTCAATATAATTCAATAAGCATTTATTAAACATCTCTATATGTTCTAGACCTGATATTAGGCACTGGGGATACTGAAGCAAAAATACAGTCACTTACCTGGAAGAATATAATACTGAGATGTCCCACATTGACAGTAGAAAATGGGAATTTGAGAATCAGAATAAGAGATCTAATAGGGCATGAAAGAAATTGTTGTAGAGTTCTTATTTAAGGAAAACTTGCCTTTTGTACTGGAAAGTTGAAGAAACCACTGAAAGACATTAAAAGTAAATTTGTAAATTTCTTCAGTTAAGTTTTTTTCTCATGTCTAACCTAAATTTCTCCCTCTTCAATACAAAGCACCTCTGATACCTGACAAAATGAAAAAGCAAACACCAGACCTGAATCTAAATGTTGTCTTTTAATCCAGTCCCTATCCTAGAGCTTACCGGTCTGTCAGCAGTAGAGTAGGGATTTGGGGGGAAGTTCCACTGGTTTTCTCACTTGAATGTTTTTATAAGGAATCCCTGGCTGCCACAGTTACATAGACATCAAGGCAATCTATTCCAATGGGAGAGGTATGTGCATTTGTTTCTTGTTAATTCTATTTTCTCTGAGGGCATTTCCCTGCTGAATCAGGGAAAAGTAACTGTTCTATTTTTTCCCTAGCCAGAGATAGGAATGTTCAGGCATAAATGCCTGGTAACTTTTAACCATTAATGACAGGTTGTCCCCACAATGTTCATTTTTTTTTTTGAAGGGGGCAACAAACCCAGGATCACAAAATCACAGAGCTGGATGGGCATTTAGAGTCTATCATTGACAATCCTGATCTGAATAAGAATCCTATCATATCCCTTATAAGTGGTTATCCAGCCTCTGCTAAGTAATTTTCTGTGATGAAGAACCCAATAACCTCTGAGGCAACAGGTTTCTACTATTATTATTAATAACAATAATAATAATAAACAGAAAACCATTGTTTTTCTTCTTTCTCCTTCCCTCATTGGAAATAAAAGAAAAACAAAACCCTATAATATGTATAGTAGAGCAAAACACATTTCTGCATTGATCCTATCCGGAAAAACATGTCTCCTTCTTCATGAATTCATCACCTCTCTGTCAGGAATTGGATAGAATGCTTCATCATTGGTCTTCTGAAATTGAAACTGGTCTTTGCTTTGATTAGAGTTCTACAGCTGGTGTAATTGTGTAAATGTTTTTTTTTTTTTCTAGCTTTTCTCATTGAACTCTCCAACAGTTTATATACATCTCAAGTTTCTCAAAAAAACCATCCCATTCATAATTTCTCTAAGGCAGCTAAAATGACATGGTAGCTAAAGCACTGGACTCAGAGTCAGGATGACCTGGGTGTAGTCAGTACACAGTTTTAGGATTAGTTTTAGATCCCTACTCTGCTCATGTGACCATGGACAAATCACTTAAACTCTCTGAGCCGTAATTATCGTCCTAATGTCCTTTCCAACTCTAAATGTGTGTCCTTATAGCCTGCTAAAATCCTGTTACCCTTTGAGAACAAGTGGTACAAAACTTACCTCATTTCCACATAAAAAGCTTTCACATATCAATCAATAAGAAAGGTTTTTATTAATTACTCCCTATGTGTTATCAATTGGAAAATAATGAAATTTGTTTTTGAGCAACTAACTAATGTAAAAAATGTTGTACATAAAGAAGATTAATCTTATAGGTATGTATAGCATCATTATCATCATCACCATCATAACAACAACAACCTACTAACAGCAAGCACTTTGGTAAATGCTTTACAATATTATCTCATTCGTCTTCACAATGGCCTTTCAAGAAAAGTGCTATTATTATCCAATTTTACAGTTGAGGAAGCTGAGTAAAATAGTGATGAAGTGTGTTACCCAAGTCACTCACGGTAAGTACCTTCTGAGACTGAATTTGAGCTCTTCCTGAACTTGAAGGAAGATAAACTTCAGTCCAAGGAGAGGACCTGTATGAAGGCCATTGGAATAGCCCATGCTAATTGTGACAAATATTTGAACTAGGTAGCTGACAGTGAGAATAAAAAAAAAGAAAAGTATATTTAAATTTATGTTTATTGGGAAGGGAGAATCAATAATTCTTGGTGATGATATAGATGCAGGAGAAGAAATAGAGAATAGAATAAAAAATGACTCCCAAGTTTCTAGCATAGATGATTAGAAGAATAATGACACCCTAAATAAGAATTTCAAAACTAGGGGATTTATTGGATGGCAATATAAACATATCAAATTACAAGTGTAAGTGGGACATCTCAGCAATAAATTCAAGCCAGAAGTTGGAAATCTATTATTGAAACTTAGGAAAGAGTTCAAGGTCAAAGATATGGACATGGTGGTTTATTCATAAACTTTAAGAGTATAAGAGTGAAAATTATGCTTTTTACTTGATTCTCAGAGAAAGCTAAAACTGACTCATACTGACTCATAAGAACCAATTACTGAGTTTTCAGGATGAGCATTTACTCACAAACAGTTAAACACTACAAAGCAGGCTTTGTTTGTTATTCTGTTGATTGTCTAGACTTAAGAAAGTGATACAGATAATGTTGGCAATCCAGATCAAAACTACAATTGCAATGTCAAAGTTTTATTTTTCTGTAGAGCTGTATGTTAAACACTTATGTGTACATTCCTGAATTCAATTTCACAGCAAGAATTTGTAAATGTCATAAAGTGAGTTATTATGTTTGATTCTGAAGATATAAAACAAAAACAAAGTAGTCATTACAATCAAAGAAATTATATCCTACTACAATATAAAACATCAGCACAGATACATATATATGACATGTGCAAGTATAAAATGTTTTACCAGTAATAGGGTATTAAAAAGTAGGGGAATGAAGAAAGGCCTATTTCAGGAGGTAGTAGATGAATTGAGCATTGAAAGAAGCATTCTAAGAATTGGATTTTTGGAGGCAAAGCATTACAAGAGTGGGAACAGCAGGGGTCAAGGAGTGAAGAGTAGAAAAGAGTATGTGAACTGTGAAGAGATGCAGAGGTGGGAGAGAGTGTATCATATACAAGAAAAAGCAAATATGCCAGCTTGGTTAGAAAGTAGAGCACATAAAAGAGAGGAACATGCAATCAGCCTGGAAAAAATAGACTTTGAAGACTTGTGAAGGATTTTAAAGACCAACAGAAGAGGTTTAACAAAATTCTGGAGTCAATAAGAAGCCAGTGAAGCATTTTGAGCAGTGAAGTGACATGATCGGACCTCTGTCTTAAAAATATCAACTTGGCAGCTCTGGAGCATTGGTTATATAGAAGAGAGATTTGAGTAAAGGATACCAGTGAGGAGACTACTGTGATAGTCTAGGACATTGATATCAAACTCAGAAACCAAACTGTACATAAGGATTCCTCTGAGCTATATGATGGTTTTAGAAAACTTCATATTAATATTATGCATATTCCATTGTACTTTATTTATTTTGTTTAATATTACATTTTAATCTGCTTCAGCCTGACTCAGCAGTGTTGCTAGCCAGGCATGTTTGGCACCTCTGATCAAGATGATTGGAAGTTTAGGGAGAAGTGCTGGTCTAGAGTGGTAATAGTGTGAATGAATGAAGAAAAGGAGAAGGAATTAAGAAGTGTCATGGAAGTAGAATCACAAGTTGTTTAATAACATAGATCCCATCTACCTTTTCAGTTTTCTTATACTTTACTCCCCAACTTTGATTTCGTGATAGTGACCTATTGACTGTTCCATGTACAAGATATTCCATCTCTTGTTTCTGGGCATGTTTGTTGGCTGTTTCCCATGTCTGAGATTCTCTACTTCATCTACTATGACTTTTTATCTCCCTGAATTCATTTAAGTCTTAACTAAAATATCACCTTTTATTGGACATCTTCCCCAATTCCTCCTAATTCTTGTGTTTCCTTTTATTAAATATTTCCTATTTATCCTGTATATTATTTAATTTTTATATATTTGTATATTGTCACTCCTGTTATATTGTAATGTCTTTAAGGAAATAGATTGCATTTTTATTCTCCTTTCTTAGCCTCGCTGCTTAGCACAATGCTTGATACATAGCAGGTTATGAATAAATGTTTATTGAATGATTGATTAATGTGAATTATGAGTAAGAGTAATACATCTAGAATACCTCCTAGGTTTCAAATCTAGGCGACTGAATACATTGTTTTTAATGAAAACAGAAAAGTTAGGATAAGGGAATGGTTTAGGGAGAAAGAAAATGAAATAAGTTTTGGACATATTTGAGATTCCAAAGAGGTGTTCAGAAGGTGCAATGTCTAGTAAGCAGTTGGAGATGTGAGATTGGAATTCAGTAGAGAAATGAGTACCAGATATGTGAATTTGGAAGTAATCTACATAGAGAGGATATTTGAACATATAGGAACTAACAAGATAAAAAAGAGATCCCTGGGGTATACCCAAGTATTGTTAGATGGATATAGATGATTGTTCAATAAAATAGTCTGACAGAGTCCTTTCCACAATATCTCAGGGAAGGGAAAATAAAAGAGAGAATTCAGTGGAGAGATCAAGAAGAAAGAGGTTACTGGATTTATCAATAAATGATCACTGATGACATTGGAGACATCAGTTTTAGTCAAGTGGGAGAAGTAGAAGGAGTATTGCATGGGGTTAGCAATTCAATGATAGATGACAAAATCAAGATGACTCATGTTGACTGTTTTTTATCTAGGAGTTTGATTTTGAAAAGGCAAAATAGAGAATGTCAACTACAGGGTTTGATGGAATGAAATAGCTTTTTTTCCCCTCTTGGTCAAGATCAGGTTATATTTCTAGACAATGGGTAAGAAGTCAGTTGACAAGCAAAAATTATGTATTTGGGTGACGAAATTATCAAAGACATTTTGACTCAATAGGTATGAAAAAGTAGGGAATCCTGAATTAGAAGGGAGGTTGGATTAAATGACTTTTAAAGTCCCTTCCATCTCTGAATATCTAAAACTCTAGAAATTTTATACCTTAACAACTATAAGGAGATTTGAATGAAGAAAATGAAATTAAGTTCTCTGGTTTAGATTAGGCTTTCAAAAATGGCTTTAGGGAAATAATCATTTGGAGGGGAGGGAAGAAATGACCTACTTAACATTTGGTCACATAGTTGTATATCATCATAGTTTGCACTTAGGGATGTAGCAGTCGAGATATTGATCACGAGTTTGGAAGACTCAAAAGTATATGGGAATTTGAGGAGAATAATAAAGTTACAAATGGATTAAAGTATGGTAAGCAAAAATTGAGGTGACTCCTTAGCATTTGTATTTTAAGAGATCTATGGGATCATCAGTGTTTTACTGGGAAGATTAGAGATATTTTCATCTCAAGCAAGAGACGACTGAAGCTTAGGAAAAGACAACTTAGTTATACTATGGTTTTCATATTGAATTAAGTTTCTTTTTTTTTAAATTTTATTATAGTTTGCATCATTCATTTCCACAAGATTTTGAATTATATATTTTCTCCCCCTCTTTCCCCCACCCACCGCCCCAAAACAGCCATCCCAGTGTGTCC
>CM053588.1:79667563-79688053 GCA_028646515.1 Pseudochirops corinnae | reverse complement strand
CTGAAAAAGAAGATAAGGAATCACAGAGGTAAGACTATTTTTTCCAACCACAAAAGACAATTTGTACAAATGCATGGAAGTAGATAGGTGACTGCTGAGTTTAACGAATAGCTATTAGACAAAGTAAGTTGGAATGTAGAATACATGAAGGAGGATATTGTGAAATAAGACTGGAAAAATACATCATGGAGATTCTTGCATAGCAGACTTAGTAACTGATATCTTTCACTAGGAGCAATAGGAAGAATGCCTCTGGAGGCTTTTGAGACCATTTATGCAGAGGAAGGATTGGAATAAGGATATTACTTAGGAGGTAATTAAAATAGTTGAAGTGATATGAGATAAGGGTGAAATAAAGTGACAACTGGGAATGGAGAAAATGAAACAGGTACGAAAGTGGGGGTGGAAAGATTTTCAGGACTTGGGAAAATGATTGAATGTGAGATGTCAGAGAGAAGAAAGATATAACAGTAAAACCAATTTTATGAATTTCATTGGCTTGGAAGATAATGGCACCTTCAAAATAAATATGAAAATTTTGGGAACATCATGGCTTGGGAAAAGGAGTGGGAAATTGAACTAATTTCATAAAGGTTGAGCCTGAGATGCTATCAAGAGTACCCAACAGTAATTGTCCAGTAAGTAATTAGTGATGCAGGACTAGAGTTTTGGAAAGACATTAAGGTGACACATATATATTTCGAGGCTATCTGCAGAAAAATGATAATTAAACCATCTTTCTTCCTAAGATGTCATTGTTTAATAGGCATTCTGTAAAAATGTGTCTTTTCTTATTCTTCCCCACTCCTTAAAGCAGAGAAGGAAGGTTTCCATCATTTTACCATCATGTCTTTTGCCTTTTACTTTTGTATTTTATTGTTAGACAATTTCATTTTCTCTCACATCTTTTTTGTTTCTTTGTTTTCCTTTTTGGAAGGGGAAAAGTAGGACAATTGGAGTTAAGTGTCCAAGGTTACATGGCTAGTAAGTGTTAAATGTCTGAGGTCACATTTGAACTCAGGTCCTCCTGACTCCAGAGCCGATGCTCCATTCACTGCACCACCTAGCCATCCCCCTCTCACAACTTTGATTTGTATCTATATGCACATATTGAATATATCTAGATATGTAGATATGTCTCCAGGTGGGAAATCTCTTCTGACACCCAGATTTTCTCCACCTAATTTTCAGATATTTAACCTAGATGTCTGACCACCACCTTGTACTCATTATTTGCAGCTCAGCTAAGTATTCTTGACTGTCCCCTTGACTGCCATAGCTGCCAGTGACTCATCTTAGGACTACTCCATCTCTGTCTGTGTTGGTGCAGCCCAGTATGATAGACCCTTCCTGTCCACCTTCTAGGCTGTCTTGGGCTGGATATGTCTTTCACTTTGTCATTTTATGAGTTCTGTAGCTCTATAATTTGTTTAGAGTCACATTTGTTAGGTATTTGAAGGGGTTTGGGGGAGAGATCAAGCAAGTCCCTGCTCTTACTCCACCATCTTGGCTCTGCCCCTTAGGGGAATAGTTTTGAAGGAAAAATCCAACATATCTTTTTTATACATATTGAGGAAATCTCTCTTGTGTTTCCACAGAATTTGAGCTTTATGAAAATAAATCCAGTCTTCCTAACCTACAATGGTGACTTTAAGCAACTTGACATCTCCATTTCCAACCTTCTACCTCATTGGCATCCCAGGACTCGAAGCAGCTTATGTCTGGATCTCGATCCCTTTCTGCTGTCTCTATGCTATTGCTCTTTCAGGAAACAGCATCATTCTGTTTGTAATCATCACAGAGCAGAGCCTTCATGAGTCCATGTACTATTTCCTT
Organism: Pseudochirops corinnae; assembly: GCA_028646515.1. NCBI lineage: Eukaryota > Metazoa > Chordata > Mammalia > Diprotodontia > Pseudocheiridae > Pseudochirops > Pseudochirops corinnae. Next base: position 79,686,217 of record CM053588.1, on the reverse strand, counting down.
TCTATGCTGTCAGTTACTGACTTGGGCTTGATTATTTCCACAATGTCAACAACATTGGTTGTCCTTCGGTTTGATTTGGGAGAGATCAGCTTAGATGGCTGCATTGTCCAAATGTTCTTCCTACATGGGTTCTCAGTCATAGAAACTACTCTCCTGGTAGCCATGGCCTTTGATAACTTTGTGGCTATCTGTGACCCTCTGAGATACAGCATCTTTCTCATCAATACCAGAATCCTTCAGATTGTTCTGGTGATACTTATACACATGATAGTATTGCTGGTACCTACACTTCTATTGATAAAATGGCTATCATTCTGTAAAATGAATGTGCTTTCTCATTCCTACTGTTACCATCTTGATGTGCTCCAATTAGCATGTTCAGATACAAAAACCAACAACTTCTGGAGCTTAACTGGTCTCATCTTGACTTCAGGTATAGATATACCATGTATCATTATCTCCTATATTATGATTATACATTCTGTCCTCAGTATTGCCTCACCCAAAGAGCAGCACAAGGCCTTCAGCACTTGTGTGTCCCATATTGGAGCTGTTGCCATCTTCTATATCCCTCTGATTTGCCTGTGGGGCTTTGCTCAAATTACTCCTTGCAAAGAACCCTCCTATGACAAGCTGAGATTAGATCAGATAAAAATGACATATTATAATAGATAAAATAAGTATGTGTTCATACATATGGCTGAGGAATAAATTGCACTTCCCCAGATAATTGACTTTGGAGTGTGAACATACTTTGAAGGAAACAATAACTATAGTTTTCATGTATGTATATTTATGCATGTGGCTTCTGTTGATAGCATCAGGGAGTTGCAGATGAGGACAGCAAAATTTAAAGAATTAACGGAGGCCTCTTCAGGCCTGGAGTCAGATAGAGAAGAGCCAAGCCAGTACCTGTATGGAGACCAGGACCAACAAAAACACACCATAGGTATAATGCAAATGGTAGGGTAATTATGAAGAGAAAGGCAAGTGATTTGTTGGGAGCTCCATAGATTCTATTCTTGACATTATATATTCTTGACACATACATATTCTTGACATCAAACATATATTGTCCTGTAATCCCAGTACTTGAAGGCTGATGGATTCTGGATGGTAATTTGTTGGCATCAATAACACTGAGAGAAAGTACATAAAGCTCCAAGCTACTTCATGAAAGGACAGACAGAAGGCCCCTCTTTAATATTAAATTTAGAGTAGGTGCTGGAGATAAATATAAGAAGACTATAAATGTCTATGGAACATCTGGTCAAAGAAGGCTGACTGGAGTGATTTGAGAGAATATATGTGATAATACATCCATACACCTGAAGTTGAATGAGAAAGGAAAAAAACCCCAAAGGTACTCAAAACAAACACTGCCATTTGGGAGTAATAAGCATAACAGAAGCAGAGAGAATATGCAAAGAAAATCTCTAAATGGTCTCTCAGAATCCCTGGAGAAAGAAGGGATGAAACAGTAGTTGAAATGCTCACCTTTCTGTCAGGAAGGGCCAGATTTGGATGTTGCCTCAGACAGTTTCTAGCCATGTGACACTGAAGAAGATAATACCTTTCTGAGTCTCAGTTTTCTCATTTGTAAAATGAGGACAGTAATAGTACCGATCTTATAGTTCTGTTGTAATAATCAAATCAGATAATTCATGTAAAGTACTTTGTCCTGAAACTGTTGTTATTGCTGTTGTCGTTGTTGTCATTACCACCACCACCACCATGACCATCATCATCTTTACCATTGTCATACTAAGATCTGGGTCACTGAGATGAAAATAGAGGTCAATTCCAATTAGCCCATTTCTATTGAAAAGCCTAAACCAGATTTGAATTCAGATGTGAAGGTTGCTCCCCAAAGATCGAAACTTAAGAGACCTCAGAGGCCACCTTATTCTAACTCTCTGATTTCAAAGAAGAGAAAAGTGGAACCCAGCAAGATTAACTGATATATTTGATCAAGATGGCAGAAGCATTAAGTTTCAGAGGTATATTCCATGTCCTCATTGTACAGAATTGGTATCTCTACCATACTGTATTGTCTTCTTTCTATACAAGAAACACCCTTCAGGAAATGAACCAAAAGAACCCATCCAATGAGACTAAACCTATTTTGCTGCATTTGTCATCAAGATGGCCCATTTTTACTGGATTAAATGAAAAGAAAACTCTGTTTTTGGTTTGTCAGGAGTTGAAATCAATTGGTCTGACATCATAGATGGTGATGAAGATGGGACAGGGAGTTCCCTTTCAACATTTTATGGCTTCTTTTTGCCTAGACTCAGTACTTAATCATGTAGTGACAGTGAAAGTAAAGATGATGAGTTTCTTGATGGGATAGACAAGAGATCTCGTTATTAGTAACTGTATGGAGGATACTTATAGGATATACTTGTACAGCTAATGCAGGGGACAGTACTCTGTGGACTTAGAGCTATCCATATTTGCATTATGTCCGAATAAAATTTGAGTTCCCTAGGGAAGACATGAACTTGGACAGATTACAGGAAATAGTGGGGAATATAATAGAGCTTGGTGTGGTTTGGGTTATGGGGTCACAAAGAGTAAGACACAACTATCCTATCTATCCAGACATGGACAACAACAACAAAAAGGAAAGGCATATGTGTCTTTCAAAAGAAAAAGATGATATAATAGGGTTCAGGAATGTTAGATCTCAGTCATTTAGTCAAAAAACATTGACTAAATCTCCTATGTGCTAAACTCTGTGCTAAGTCCTAGAAATATAGGGGGGGGGGAAAGGTAGTCCTTGCCTTAAAAGAGTTCATAATCTTATGAGGGGGACCACAAACAAGTATGTACAAACAAGGAACATACAGAATAGAAAATATTTAAGAGGAGAAAGGAATTAAAATTAATAGGAATTTAAAAACCTTCCTGTGGAACAGAGATGTCACACAAAGGGCCAGAGGACCAAATGTAGCCCACAATTTTCCCAAGTGGAACCTGAAACAGATTAAAATGTAACTGGGAAATATTTAAGAAAATAAATAAATAATACAATAAAACATCGATAAAAATGTATTGTTTCTAAGTCAACATTAGGCCTTCAGGAATCCTTAAAGATTCATGGTTTTGTCATCTTAGTTTTTGTTTGAGTGTGACATCAGTGTTGTAGAAGATGGGATTTTAGTTAGTACTTAAAGGAAGCCAGAGAAGTCAATAAGTAGAAATGAAGAGGGAGAGCATTCCAGGCATCAGTGGCAGTCAGAGAAAATTCCTGAAGCTGAGAGATGGAGGGTCTTATTTGTGGAGTGGCAAGAAGGCCACTGTCATTGGATCTATGAGTACATGACAAGGGGTAAGATGTAAGAATACTGGAAAAAGTAAGGAGGGGCTAGCTTAAGAAAGGCTTTGAATGGTAAACAGAGGATTTTGCATTTGATACTGGAGATGATAGAGAGTCACTGGAATTTATAGAGCAGGAGTGTGTGTGTGTGTGTGTGTGTGTGTGTGTGTGTGTGTGTGAAAGAGAGAGAGAGGAGAGAGAGAGAGAGAGAGAGAGAGAGAGAGTGAGAGAGAGATGGTCAGACATGCATTGCAAGAAAAACAATAAGTGGATGAATGGAGGATATATTGGAACAGAGGCAGCAGAACCACTAGCAGGTTATTGAAATAATCTAGGCATGAGCTGATAAAGACATGTAACAGACTGGTGGCAGTCTCAGGGGTATAAAGCCAATCACAAGCAGCTCTCCCAAGGATTGTTGCTGTGAATAACTTTAAGGATCTAATCACATACTATAGTGAACTCTATTTATTCAACAATAAACTAAAGCAAAACATTAAAAAAAACTAAAGCACAAAATTCACAACAATATATCATAACAACTTATTATTAAGGTGGCCATATGGTCTTAAACAAAATATATCATTCAGTAAATTACAATCTCCATTGTCAATACAGAGTTTATAAGTAAAGTCTTCTTCTGTATTGACTTGAGGCTGTCTTCCAACCATCCTTAAGCCAATCATCCTTAAGGGGTAGCAGAAAGTGCAAACATCATCCACCCCTAGGTCACAGTAAGTTACAATATCATCAGTCAATACTAAATATCCAAATAAAGTCTTCTTTCATCTTAACACACATCCTCTCCCTCAGACTGATGACTCCAAGTTCTTTCTGGATTCACCCAACTCTTGCCTGTATTTACAGGTAGTCAGCTCTCTCAGATCTTGCCTGTATTAACAGGTAGGCAGCTCTCTGCTCTGGTTCTATCTCAGTCCATGGGGACTATTCCACTCCAAGCTCTTCACAGTTTCTGTTTCAAGAAGACCAAGCTTAGCAGAGTTACAACAATATTTACACACATTAAACTTAACAGAGCTACAGAAATATTTACATATATTGCTAGCACTATCATCTCAATTCACTTTCTGACAAAGTAATACAAATCAATAGACAAGGCTTCTGTCTGAGAAATCAAACACACATCAACAGTAAAGTCCCAAGACTTCTGTAACAGCAGTAAAGTCCTCTTTCAGGGCTTCTGTAACAACTGTAAAATGTAAAGTACTTCTGTCTAAAAACAACAGACAGGTCTTTTTTGTCTGACAGACCAACAGACAGAGTGCTACAGATTGTCAAAATTACAAACATTCCCCATCTCAGTTCTGCTTGGTACCAGGTCATGCTCAAGCTTTTGTCTGCTCTGCTCCTTCCTGTTCCACCCTTCCTGTTATGCTCTTTGACCAGTTCCTCCCACCGTAGGCTACATGTGATGATGTTAGGCCTATTAAAGGCAGGGAAGGTCTCCAAACTCCTTTAGGCCTATTAAAGGTGACACAATGTAAACTGTTTCCAATAAAGACTTGATACAACCAAAGGTAAGGCTCAAAGGCACTTGAATCGCTGCAACCAGCAACAAAGTACTACTTTGCTTGCCATTACAAGGGGAAAGAATATAGGGCATATTGGAGAGATATTTCAAAGGTGAATTCAACAGGCAACAGACTAAACATGGCAGGTTTGAGATAGTGAGTAGTTGAGGATGATATCTAAAGAGTTAGTGCTGTCTTCTACAGCAATAAAATAGAAGATGGAGAGGGTTTGGGAAGAAAGAAAAGGAGTTCTGTTTTTAATATCTTGAGTTTAGAATGTCTACTAGACATTCAGTTTGTGATTGGAGGTAGTTGAAGAAATGAGATTGGAGGTCAGTAGAGAGATTAGGGCAGGATAGATAGATTTCAAAATCATTAGCATGGAGATAGTAATTAAATCCACGGGAGCTAATGAAATCACTAAGTAAAGTAATATGGCAAGAGAAGAGAAGAGGGCCCAGGATAGAACCTTGTGGGACACCTACATGTAGAAGACATGCTCTGGATAAAGATTCAGCAAAGGAGAGAGAGGTGGTGTGGTTGAATAGATAAGAGGAGAACCAGGAGAAAATGGTGTCCTGGAAACCTAGCAAGAAGTGAGTATCAAAAAGAGGGTGATCAGTGGTATAAAAGTCTGCAGAGAGATCAAGGAAAAGGAGAATTGAGAAAAAGGTAATTGGAATTGGTAAACATATCTAACGTTTTGGAAGAGATTGCATCTCCAGTATGAGTGGAGTACAGGTAAAATGCTAAAGCTCAGCACCTAACAGTGATTATCCATTTCTTCTGTGTCCAGGGTCACATAGTTAGTAAACTTTAGAGATGAGATATGAAGATATAATGAAGATAAAGGACAATGTGGTCAGAGTCCTCAACAGTAAAATGGGGATAATAATAGTATCTACCTTGTAGTGTTTTAGTGGGGATCAAATGAGATAACATTTACAAAACAACAACAACGATAACCACCCAACAGCACAGTGCTTCCACATAGTTGTTGCTATAAAGTTGTTTATTCCCCTGCACATTCTTTCAAACCGAGAAAATATGGATTCAAATCCTACCACTAGTGTATGTTGACTGTTACTCTGGGCAACTTTCTAAAATTAAGTTAGAAAAGACACCAATCTACTTTGGTAGAAAGTATCCCCTCAGGATGGCTAGGTGGTGCAGTGAATAGAACATCAGCTCTGGAGTCAGGAGGACCTGAGAAAGTATACCCTCAACTGAGAGTTCATACAAATGAAATCACAGGCTCAGTTTCTTTTTTTTTTTCTTTTCACAATGTTTTTATTTTTAGTTTACAACATTCATTTCCACAACATTTTGAATTACAAAATTCTCCCATCTTTCCCCTACCCACCACTCCCAAACAGTAATCCCCCTGAATATCCCCTTTCACAATCTGCTCTCTCCTATATCCTCCCACATCCCCTCTTTGACTTTCCAGTAAGGCAAGATGGATTTCCATAACCCAGAGCCTATATATCTTATTTCCCAGTTGCATATAAAATAATAATAATAATAATAATAATAATAGTAACAGTAATAATATTTTTTTAAACATTTGGTTTTAAAATTTTGAATTCCAGATTTTTTCCGTTCTTCCCTAGTCACCCATCCTTTCTGCAAAGATAAGCAATTCAAAATAGGTTGTACATGTGTAGTTATGCAAAACATTTCCATAGTGGATATATTGTGAAAGACTGACTATATTTCCCTCCATCCTATCCCACGCCCCATTTATTCTATTTTCTACTTCAACCCTGTCCCTTTTCAAAAGTGTGTGCTTCTAATTAACCTCCCCCCAATCTGCCCTCCCTTCTATCATTTCATGTCTCATCCCCTTCCCCTCTACTTTCCTGTATGGTAAGATACCCAATTTAGTGTATATGTTATTTCTTCCTTAAGCCAAATTCTATGAGAGTAAGGTTGACCCTTTCCCTTTTGCCTTCCTGTTCTTCCCCTCCATTGTAATAATTTTCTCTTGCCTCTTTTATATGAAATAATTTGCCCTATTCTATTTCTCCCTGTCTCCACTCATTATATTCCTCTCTCACCTTTTAATTTTATTTTTTATATCCACCCTCCCTATTCAATTGATCCTGTGCCTGCTCTCTATGTATACACATACACATACATACACACACTAATATATATATATATTTATGAGCACATATACCCTCCTATATAAACATACATGTGTATATATGTATATATGTATATATATATATATATATATATATTCTCCTGAACTATCCTCATACTGAGAAAAAATTCATAGGTTACAATTATTGTTTTTCCATGTAGGCATGTAAATAGTTCAACTTTAGTAAGTTCCTTATGATTTCCTTTCCCTGTTTACCTTGTCATGCTTCTCTTGCTTCTTGTATTTGAATGTCAAATTTTCTATTCAACTCTGGTTTTTTCATCAAGAAAGCTTGAAAGTCCTCTATTTCTTTGAATGACCATATTTTCCCTTTAAGCATTATACTCAGTTTTCCTGGGTAGGTGATTCTTGGTTTTAATCCTAGCTCCTTTGATCTCTGGAATATCATAGTCCAAGCCCTTTGATCCCTTAATGTGGAAGCTGCTAGATCCTGTGTTGTCCTGATTGTATTTCCACAATATTTAAATTATTTCTTCTTGAATACTTGTAATATTTTCTCCTTGACCTGGGAACTCTGGAATTTGGCTATATTATTTTTAGGAGTTTTCTTTTTGGAGTCTTTTTAAAGAGATGATCAGTGAATTCTTTCAATTTCTATTTTTCCCCCCCGGTTCTAAAATATCAGGGCAATTTTCCTTGAGAATTTCTTTAAGGATGATTTCTGGGTACTTTTTTTGATCATGGCTCTCAGGTAGTCTAATAATTTTTAAATGATCTCTCCTGGATCTATTTTCTAGGTCAGTGATTTTTCCAACAAGATATTTCACATTACCTTCTATTTTTTCATTTGTTTGGATCTGTTTCATAGCATCTTGATTTCTCATAAAGTCATTAGCTTCCAATTGCTCCAATCAAATTCTCAAGGAATTATTTTCTTCAGTGAGCTTGTACAATTCTTTTTCCATCTGGCAAATTTGGCTTTTTAAGGCATTCTTCTCCTCATTGACTTTTTGAGCCTCTTTTGCCATTTGAGTTTGTCTATTTTTAAGGTGTTATTTTTCTTCAGTATTTTTTGGGTCTCCTTTAGCAGGCTGTTGACTCTCTTTTCTTGATTTTCTTGCATCATTCTCATTTCTCTTCCCAATTTTCACTTCTCTTACTTGACTTTCAAAATCCTTCTTGAGCTCCTCCATGGCCTGTAACCAATTCATATTTTTTTTAGAAACTTTTGATGCAGCAGTTCTGACTTTATTATTTTTCTCCCTTTCTATGCTTTGATCCTTTTTGTCCCCCCAAAAGGAATGTAAGATTTTATTGCCATGCTTGCTTTACTTCCTCTGCTAGCTCATCTTGCCAATTACTTGACTTTTGAGCTTTTTGCCACAGTAGAACTTTGCTTACAGAATGGAGAGAGTTTTGTCCCATATTGCTGGCATTTTTGCAGCTGCCAGAGATATTAGTTGGGTGCCCTCTATACAGCCCCCACAAACTCTGTCACACTGGCCACACACCCCAGGATCACCAAGAGCAATTACCCTCTGAATGGTTTCTTGGTCCTCCTACGATCTACAGGCCAGGGTTTTGGAAGCAGCTACATGGCAGACAACCCTGCTGTACCTCTGCTGCTTCTTGCCGCAGGGGCAAGGGACAGACCATGCTCTGTGGTCCCCATCTGTTCCAACAAAGTTTTTACTTACCTTTTACTTTTTCTTTGGACTTTATAGGTTGATAAGTTTGGAAACCACTACAGCTGCAGGTTATTGACTCTCCTGAAATCAGCTTCAGCAGCCACTGGTCTGGTCTACCCTGAGGCTAAATCTTTGCAGCTCACAGGGCTGTGCTCTGCTCCCAGCATGCTGTGATGGACCCTTCCTGTAGGCCTCCCAGGCTGCCTTTAGTGGGAGATTTGTTTCTCTCTGTCACTTTGTGAGTTCTGTAGCTCTAAAATTTCTTTAGAGTCATATCATATATATATATATATTCTTGATGAAAAAACCAGAGTTGAATAGAAAATTTGACATTCAATTACAAGAAGCATGAGAAGGTAAACAGGGAAAAGAAATCATAAGGAACTTACTAAAGTTGAACTGTTTACATGCTTACATGGAAAAACATATATATTTGAGGTGGTCATGGGGGGAGGAGTTCTTGGAGTTTTCCTCCTTCTATACTGCCATCTTGGCTCTGTCCCCCAAGAGTCCCTCAGTTTCTTTAATGCCTATCCCAGATAACTCAAAATTTCATCAAAAGTGCTTTGCCAGGAAGCTGAGGATTCTAATTTTTAATAATCTCATTATCCCTGCCTCCTGTGCAAAATCTTACAGGAACAAAGGCCAGAAACAGAAGAAAACCTCAACTGCTTGTTAATATTCTGTTATAAAAAAACAACAATCAAGAAATATTTCTTGAGCACTTCTTATGGCTATTCAAAGTGTATAGTGACATAAAAAAAATCTATAGGAATAAGATTCATTTTCCAATCTAGAAGTGCTCAATGTATCTCAAAAATATAGTTCTCTGAAGGATTGTAAACTATTAATGGAATACTATTAGACATACTTATTTAAAGAATTTTCATCAGTGTAAATATGCCCTTTCATACTAGTGGTACTAATTTTGTCCACGACAGAATTTTTCTATTTCACGTAATTGAAATTATCATTTTCTCTTTCATATTACCTCTACCTTTGGCTTTCTTAAAAATCTCTCCATGTAGCTAAAATTGTGAAAGGAAATTATTTGATTCTCCTCTATGTTTAATAGCTTGGCCCTTAATATTCTGGTCTTAAAGTAACTAATTATGAGAAAGATTTTTATTACAACAGATACATATCTGATTCTTTGACTTCTACATATTATTTTTGTTTCTGCACCCTCAGAGCAAAAAGAAAAAATCTGTTGTTTCTTACATGTATCACCTGTCCAAATATATGAAAGTGACTATCATTTCCCTTCCCTCAAAGTATGCTCCTCTTTGTGATAAATAGTTTAAAATCAATTGTGACACAAAATTTGTTTGGAGCACTTTACCAGTGTCAGTCTCCTCTGAACATTTTGTTTATATTCTTTCTTATGGCACCCAGAATTGAATAAAATATTATAGATGTTGTTTCAGGGAAGCACATAGTGGGATTGTCTTTTTCTTACTTTTGGTTATAGGACATCTTTTGATACAACTTACAGTGCATTAACCATTAATCTCCCTTTCAACCTGTTCCATATTTCCTTCCATCTCCTTATTTCTCCCCCACCCACCCACACACACACACATATTGTTGTTATTTAGTTGTGTCTGGCTCTTCATGAGCCCATGGACCACAGCAAGCCAGCCAGAACTTTCTATTCTCCACTGTCTTTCAAAGTCTGTCTAAGTTCACATTCATTGTTTCAATGATGCTGTAATGTCAAGCAAAGGCAACTTCCAAGATTCAAAATACCAGCATAGTAACTTTATTTTATTTAGTGACAAATTAAAGCAAAAAAAGACTTTCACAGAACAGAGAAAATCAAAATACAGTCTAACTCATTCATTTAGCAAGTGAGTTCTCAATTCATTCCAAGTACTACTCCACCCCTGGACAGTACATTCATTTAGTCAGTCAAAGTCTCTCTTCTCAAATGGAGATTAGTTTCCAGTCATAAACAAAGTACATTCATTTGGTCAGTCACAGAGCACAAAAGAAAGTCAAAAGTTTCCCACCCTTGGATCACAACTGAATCACAATACCATCTATTAATGCTAAGCACTTTCTCAAAAGGGGAAGGAGAGCACAAAAAGTCATCCACCCTTAAGCTACAATAAGGTTAAGATGTCATCACAGCATTGAATATCCAAGGAGAGGTCCTTCCTTCATCTTGACATGAGGCAAGTTCTCAGCAGTCTCTGTTCCTGGGGAGACAAAACTTAATAAAGCCACAATATACATTGCCAGTATCCTCATTAATTAACTCTTTGCCTGCAGAATAGTCCCAGAACCCCTGAAAACATCAGCAAGACCCTCTTCCAGGATTTCTGTAAACATGCAACAAGAAAATCCTCCTTCTGGGCTTCTGAACCAACAGCAAGTTTCCAGGACCTCTGAAACAGCAGCACAGTCCTTCCCCAGCAGATGAATCTGGCAAAAAAACATCAAAACAGACAGATAAAATACCAGCATCACAGCCATGCCTCCTCAGTTCTCAGCAGCTCTGGGTGGCAATTCTCAAAAGTCCTGGGCAGTTCCAATGGGCCCTCAGCAGTATCTCTCTCGACAACTCTGGCCCCTGGAAATTCTCCTCTCTTTCTGCCTCCATGATTCTGCTTGCCAAAAGTCCTTCTGACCTCTTCTGCTTGGGCCTTCTCTCTGCTTGGGCTTTTCTCTAAATACAGGGCACCTGCTCCTCCCAGTTTAGCCCTCAATCTTCACATTAACAAGTCCATGCCACAAGTGGGATTCACAAACTCTGGGTTTCAACAGTCAATCTGAAAACCAAGCCAATATAGGAGAATCTTTAAATTCCATTACTATTACAGATGCCATCTATCCATCTCATCCTTTTCCACCTTTACCATCCCCTTCTCCTTTTGACTTCAAGCTTTCTCAACATCATTATCTTTTTCAATGAGTCCTATCTTCTTATTATGTGGTCAAAATATTTAAGCTTTACCTTCAATATTTAACCTTCCAGTGAATAGCCTGAATTAGTTTAAGTATTGACTTATTTGATCCTGCTGTCCAAAGAACTCTCAAAAGTCTTTTCCAGCACCACAATTTGAAATTGTTGACTCTTGGGTACTCAGCTTTCTTTATATCCAACTCTAACAGTCATCGATTATTATTGGGAAAACCATAGCTTTAACTATGTGGACTTTTGTCGGCAAGATGATTTATCTTCTTTTTAGTATGCTTTCCAGAATTGCCATGGCCTTTCTTTCTAGGGGCAAGTGTCTTTTAATTTTATTGCTGCAGTCCCTGTCTGCAGTGATCTTTGAGCCCAAGAATATAAAATCTGACCCTGCTTCCTCTTCTCCCTCCATTTGCTAGGAAGTGAAGGAACCAGTTGCCAAGATCTTAGGTTTATTTAATATTATGTTTTAAGTCAGCTTTTACACTTTCCTTTTTCACCTTCATTGAGAGGCTTCTTAATTTTTCTTAGTTAATGGAATCAAAGTGGTATCATCTACAGATCTGAGATCGATATTTCTCCCATCAATATTAATTCTAGCTTTTGATTCTTCCAGCCTGGCATTTTTCATGATATACTCTGTATATCAGTTAAATAAATAAGGTGATAGTCTTGTCACACTCTTTTTCTGATCTTAATTCAATCAGTTTTTCCGTGTTCAGTTCTATCGCTTTTTGGGCTGTATACAGGTTCCTTAGGAGACAACACGATATGATAGTCCCATATTTTTGAGGATTTGTCACATTTTCTTGTGAGTCACACAGACAAAGGTTTTAGAGTCATCAATGAAGCAGAAGTAGATTTTTATTTTCTGGAACTCCCTTGCTTTCTCATTAATCAAGCAAATGCTAGCAAGTTGATCTCTAGTTTCTCTGCTTCTGGTAATTCTTGGTTTACGCATTGCTGAAGTCTAGCTTGCAGAATCCTAAGCATAACCTTACTGGTGTGTGAGATAATCACACTTGTTCAGTAATTTGAACATTCCTTGGATTTGCCCTTCTTTAGGATTGGAACAGAAACTGATCTTTTTCATTCCTGTAGCCACTGTCGAGTGTTACAAATTTGCTGGCATTGAGTGAAGCATGTTAACAGTATCATCTTTTAGGATTTTAAATAGTTTAGCTCAAATTCCATCACCTCCACTAACCTTATTGTTTTCAATATTTCCTAGGTCCCATTTAATTATCCAAGATTTCTGGCTATAGAACAACAACCACACTACCATAGTTATTGGTGATGTTACAATCTTTCTTGTATAATTCTTTAATGTCTTCTTGCCACTCTTCTTAATCTCTTCTGATTCTGTTAGTTTTTCCCATTTTGTCTTTTATCATGCCTATTTTTCTATAAAATGTTCCCATGATATCTCCAGCAGTTATTAGTATCCTCAATATATTTATAGAAAAAATGGAAAAGTACTATAGTGCATCATGTTGGTAAGATTTATGGGGAAAAAAACACACTGGAATTAGAAGAAGGCATGACTGAGACTCTCAATCTGTGGATAGAGCACATGACTAAGTAAAATAATATATTTTTGAAAGTCCTAGAATGAGAGCCAGCTCGGTTACCTTAGGTAAAGGGACCTGAACATGTTTGTATATATTCATTTTATATATATATATATATACATACATACACACACATATGTATATATACATATATATGCATGTATGTATATATACATATATGTATATAAGCATATATGCATGTGTACAAACATGTATTTGAGTACATGTGACCCTACACAAAATCATATAGTCCACATGGTTCAAATTATGATATCTGACACTATAAGATAATTGGTATGAGAAAAATAGAATTACATAATTAATACAAAGTCAGATTGGGAGTTAAAAGGATCTGGATTCAAGTCTTATCTGTGAAATATGCTGATATATGATCTTAGGCAAGTGTCTTGATATTTTAATCTAGTCTACTAGAGTGTACTACATCAATGAAATCAAACTACTAGAGTCTACTACATCAATGAAATCAAACTGACTTCATAATTATTGGTCTCTCCTGAACATAGCATTAGTGCATCATCTTAATGTATAAGTTTCACCTTGTCTTAAACTACTGTTTATATTCTGTCTTCTAACTGTAATTATTGCAGTGGTATCACTTCTTTTGCTTCTGGGGAAATTTTTGTCTAGGGGATTTACTTAAAACATTTCATTTTTTCAGGCTGAGTAAATTAATATTTTTGACACTTTTACCTTCCTTTCTGATCATATCAAAAAAGGACCAAATCTTATTCATTTTACTTTTGTGATATGTGTTTTTAAAAAATCATCCCTCTTACAGATCTTTATCTCCATATGGCAGAAAATCTCCTTCTGTAGCAGAGATGACAATACAAGAATCCAAGATATATGATATTTCAGAATTGGAGGGAACTTCAGCAGCCTTCTAGTCCAACCCATATCTAATATAAATAAAGAGATAGATGATATATAGATGGATAGATAGATAAAATTTTCACTACAATATACCTAGCAAGTAAGTGGGCATTCAGCATTTGAATTAAGTCCTTCAAAAAGAAGAAACATGATACTTTCTGAAGAAGCACCTTCCACTTTCAGTTAGCTCTAATAATGAGGGAATTTTCCTTTACATAAATGTAATTGTGCTTCTTGTTCCTCACGGTTGATTCTGAACTCAAGCAAAACAAATGCAATCTCTTTTTCTATATGACAGTATTTCAAATACATTGGAAATGAATATGTTTCAGTTACCAAGACTCCTCCAGAAATTTGGCATCCACAACAGAATACCATACTACAGAAATAGTGTGATTAAGGTAAAATAAAGTTGTACTGTGTCATCCTTATTCATGGAAACCCTATTTTTTATTGTTCACCTGAAGATCCAACATATTACTTGGTCTGACATGGCAAGTTAATCAGATATGAACTTGGAGTTAATCAAAACTCTGAGATATTTTTTTTTCTGGAAGACTGTTTTATAATATTTTCTCCATCTTCTACTTGTGAAGCTTGCTTTTTGAACCTAACAACTTTCTATTTTATTTCATTTGACTCCATAAAACAAAATCTTTTTGCATTCTGACCCTGCCATACAGCATTCTGTCTCCTACAGATTTGATTGGGATGAATCTATACTTTATCTGAGTTTTTGAATTTATCAGATTAATGAGGTTGCTGAGGAAGAGAATGCAGAGAGAAGAGAGTAGACATTTAAGACAGGAATTATCTTCAAAATTTTGGAAAGTTATGAGGTACCAGCAAAGTTGACAAAGAAATCATAAAGAGATAGAAAGATAACAAGGAGAGTGCCGTCAAGGGATGACAGGGTATCTAGGAGGATACCCTCAGGACTCTGGTATAATGAAGCTGTATCTGGATTCTCCAAGTTTCTTTGTGTGTACCTAAGAATGAAATTATGTCTATGCAAAGATAGATGTCAATAGTAATCAGTGACAGAAGAGATACATGAATTCCTACTATGAGTTATTGAAGAATATATGTACTAAGAATAGATAAATAGGGAAGTATTCTATTTTCAGGAAATCCCCAAATCTCACATTGGAAGCTGCTGAGCAATTTTGGAGTCCAGAAAGTCATCATCCATGTCATCTCCCAGGTTGACCAGAAAAATGAGGAAATTGGAGCTCCCTAGGTAAGCCACCATGCCCGGGTGGCTGGCAAGGGTCTGGAAGCCTTCTGAGCCTCAAACTTTCTGAAGGCCCTGGGTCAAGTGGCTCATCAGCTGTTCCAAGGCTATCATGATGTGCTCCAGAAGGTCTGGCCACCACTCAGTCCCCTCTTCTTCTTCCAGCTCTCGCAGGAAACATTGTAAGTCTGTCAGCTGCAGGCAGACTAGTGAGGGCAGCAGAGGCAAACAGATTAATGACTTGTCCAGGATGACACACTTTAGTATGTGTCTATGATTTGTATTGGGGACTTACTGACTCCATATATGGAGCTCTATCCACTGCATAAATGCTTACTATGTGGAAAACACTGTGCTAACTTCTAAGGATACAAATAGAATTTATCAGAGCTAACACAATGGAGAGGAGGAAGCTAGGTGACTCAGTGGATAGAGTACTAGGTCTGGTGTCAAGGAGACCTGAGTTCAAGTACAGCCTCAGACACTTACTAATCATGTGACCCACAGTAAGTCACTTAAACTCTGCCTTGATCCATTGGAGAAAATCGTCAAACCACTCCAGTATCTTTGCCAAGAAAACCCTATGGATAGTATTGGCATGCTATGGGCTGTGGGGTCATGAAGTGTCAGACACAGATGAACTACTGAACAATATATACAATGGAGAGGTGAAAGATACTCCACTCAGTTTTTATTCTTTGGTATAAAAGGGCATGCTCTTTTGAGGGTAAAGGAGTGGTCATGTGAAACTTACATAACATCGTCTTTCTTTTTAAAATCCCGTCTCTTCTGGGCCCATTTTTACATTTAAATCACCAAATATTGAAGCATATATTAATTTATTTTGGAGTTGTTTGTCTAATTCTTCCCAGAATTTATCCATGTATTTATTTTCTGTAACACATGTTGACCCAGAAGGAATATCTTATTTGAGGTCTGTCTGATTTTGCTTGTCATCAACCATTCAGAGTTGAAATGACTAAGCATATCATAGAATAGTATGTTTGTTGTTACCTTCTTTCCTTCAATTAATGGTCTAGCTCTAGTTATTGGACGAAGACTTAATATGAAAATCATCAATGTTTAAATTAACATTCCAGGACTGAGCCTTTCTGTGCTGAATAGCCTGATTCTCAGACAAGCATACACACTATCATCCATAATATATTTCATGTCCTATCAGGGAAAGCCTGCCAGAGCTTCTACTCCACTGAGAGTGACTTCAATAAGCCATCGACACATATGACATAAACAGAACTCAGAATTGGACTTTTATGGAGCATGGAAACCCCAAGGAGAATAAGCATACTCTCAGTTCTCCTACTTCAAATGGAGAATCTGAGAGTAGTACAGAATATTTGTACAAAGAACATTTGAATTGAAGGGAACCTTAGAGATGTTCAAATTAAAATCTCTTTTAAATGCAACCTGTGATAAAGTCAATTAATTCTGGGAACTCTTTTCCTGAGATGACTGAGGAGTTCCAGATCATACCTGGACCCTGTTTCAAAGGGCCTTACAAAATATGTGGAGAACCCAGAATTACCTGCAAAAACACCTATTTTTTTTTTAAAAGAACAAATCTCTATACTTATAAGCAAATCCCATTCATGATGTTTGCCAATACCGTGGAGGAAAGGTGAAATGGAATGTTTGCTGAATCCACAGGTGACAAAATTAAGAGGGATTGTTCACACAGTCAATGACAAAGTCAGGGTCTAAAAAGATTTCAACAGCTAAGAGTGATGGGTAGAATCTGATCAAATGAAATTTAATAAAAACAAATACCGCTTTTTGCTAAGTGATTAATTAATACAAATTTTGAATGTCATGTTCAAAGGCATGATAGGCATATGTGGAAGAGACATGAATTATAAGGGTTTTCTTCCTGACAGTTGGGGAGACATGTGACCCAAACAAGAGACTCTTACAGAAAAAAGGAAAAAAAAAAACACAAAAAGTGCTGAACTATTTTCTATTGCTTGTAATGTAATGGGATGACAGTCAAAAGAGGACTCCTCAGGAGAGTCTTCCTGGAAAAGGTGGTCCTTAACCTGTTTGCTAAATGATGAAAATGATTTGTATAATTACTTCCATTAGCTATGGGAGAGAAAGGACTGCATTTTACTGTTTACCACAACTACTCAATAAATAAGGCTATTCAATTTTGGAAGATTAAAATCCTCTAAGACTGCACTCAGTTGAAGATGGTAGATTAATGTGCTGGTGATGCTGATTTGCCTTTCCTTCCTATTAGCCAAGAAAATAACACCAAGGAATAGACACATGCCTTGCAATGGCCATTACCTAGGGTCTATCATATCCCTGTGATGGCCCCATCAGGTGTGCCTCAGTATAAAGACCCAAGTCCTGGAATTCCAATAGTCAAAAGGGTATCTTCTTTCTAGAGGTGAAAATATAGTCATCCCTCCCCTCCATCACCCTGGGAGGATTGCCTGATTGTTTTCACCACACATTTATTCACAGAATTTTAAATATAGTCCAGACTGGACCAGTCTCTAACCTGAGAATGCCTGGAGGTAAACAGAGCAGGCTAGAGATAGGTGTCAGAAATTAAGAAGAGGTTTATTTAATTTCAGAGTGAAGAAGGCAAGTTTGCAGATCACAAAGTCCTCCTAGGGAGGACTCATCTGGTTAGGGTAAAGGCAGAGTTTATATACGTAAAATATCACATGTAAAAAAAAATCACAAAACAATTTTACCCTGAAATAATTATTTTTAGGTCTTGAGTTGCAGTTCCCATTGCAGGTTCATGAGTGGCATTCCTGGGTCCTGTAGGAACTGTTCTTAAGTTGGTTGTGTCAACTCTTGGGGGTCATGACAACTCAGTAGGATACAGAGCCAGAGTTCTGTGATGGGAACAGGCTTTGCCATTTCTGATTTGATTCACTTAAAGTTTACAAGCATAGGAATGCAGGAATTGTGTGTCAAAAGTTAATTGATCATTTTAAACTGCAGTGTGTTTCTGACTCCCAAGCCAGAATCTCTTGGGAAAAAAGGAAGCTTTAAAATATCTAGGTAGTTAATATAATCATTACACATATCATATCCATTAATATGAATTATAGAGCCCTATATACATTTTGACTCTCCATTTTATAGGAATTATTGACTTATTATGCTCAAATGACCTCTATTTTCTCAATATTTTGTGTTGCTCTCTACCCCAAAGATGTGTCTTTACTTATTTTCCATTTATTTTTGTGGTTTTTTTTCCCCCAATGGTTATTTTTTCTTTTTTTTTTTAATATTTTTAAATTTTATTATAGTTTGCATCATTCATTTCCACAAGATTTTGAGTTACATATTTTCTCTCCCTCTTTCCCCCACCCACCACCCCAAAACAGCCATCCCAGTGTGTCCCC
>CM053588.1:79644197-79667063 GCA_028646515.1 Pseudochirops corinnae | reverse complement strand
GAGTGGAAGTTTGAGTATTCTATTTTTCCTTGTTCTGAATACTGTGGCCACTGTAGTGAAAACTGTGTGGCCATTTTCTGTGATAAGATGTAATGTTGTGAATAATATAATGTTTTGAATGTTTGTCTTGATTTGTAATGGAATAAACAGAGTGTTCACTATATTTTGTAATCTGAACTCTAAAAGCTGTTCACAGTAGCATTCCTTTGGGAATCTGCTGGTGCATGGCATTACAATTCAAGATCCAGGCGAGAAGAGAACAGATAGTTCAATATTGACATTTTTCCCCCAACAAGTGTTTATTTTTTCTCCCTACCACTCCTCCTACCATCCTGCTTCCAAACATACACCCCCCAAACAAACAAACAAACAAACAAGCAACAACAACAACAGAAACTTCTTGTAATAAATAGGCACAATCAGGCAAAATTAATTCTTGTATTTACCAAGTCCCAAGATCTACATCTCGTTCTACATGTTTAGTGTACCACATATGTTCAAAGATTAGTAGGATTCTTAATCATCAATTCTCTGGAATCATGGATGTTGGCTGTGCCTTTAGAATTCTTTGGTTTGTCAAAGTTGTTTTTCTTTATAATGTTATTGCTATGTAAATTATTCTCCTGGTTATGCTCACTTCAGTATGCATTTGTTCATATAAGTTTCCCTGGTTGAGAATACCCCCTTTGTTCTTCTTCTCCCCTTTCTTCTTCTTCTCCCCTTTCTTCTTCTTCTTTCTTCTTCTTCTTCTTCTTCTTCTTCTTCTTCTTCTTCTTCTTCTTCTTCAATTGCATTTTAAAATGTATTTTGTTATATATTTCTCACCTACCTTTTTAAAAAATTAATATCACTATTTTCTGTTCCATATTCTCTTCCTCTTTCCACCCTTCTCCCACCTATTGAGAAAGCAAGAACTACCCAGTATTTTAAAATACATATATTTATGTATGTACAGATACATATGATTTCATGCAAAACATTTTAATATTGGGCATGTTTGTGGGGTAAAGCAAAACAATTTAAAATGAAAAAAAAATATGTGCTTCAATCTTTATTCTGAGTTCATCACTTCTCTATCTGGAGGTGGATAGTTTTTTGTTGTTTTTTTATAATGAGTTCTTGGAATTGTCATGAATCATTGTTGATCAGAGTTGCTAGGTCTTTCAGTTTCTTGTCTTTACAATATTGCTGCCACTGCATACGTTGTTTTCTGGTTCTGCTCACTTTGCTCTGCATTAGTTCATGTAAGTCTTCCCAGGTTTTTCTCAAACCATTTTATCATTTATTACAGCACAACACTATTTCATCAAAATCATATGCAACAATTTCTTCAGTCATTCCCTAATTCATGGGCATCCACTCAGTTTCTACTTTTTTACCAACACAAGAAGAGCCACTATAAATATTCTTGGACATATGCATCCCTTTCCTTTTTCTTTGATTTATTTAATGTATAGAATGGTATAGCGGTATTCCTGGATTAAAAAGTCTGCATAGTTTTATAGCCCATTGGGCATAGTTCCAAATTGTTCTCTGAGATTGTTAGACCAGTTCACAGTGCCAACAAATGAATTAATGGAACTATTTTCCCATATTTCCTTCACAATTTACCTTTGTTCCTCTTAGGCAAGCTTATGGATGTGAAACGATACCTTAGCATTCCTTCAATTTGCATTTCTCTAATCATTAGTGATTTAAAACTTTTCATATGACTATTGAAAACTTCTGTTTCTTTTTATTTTCTTTTTTTTGGAAAATTGCATGTCCACATCCTTTAATCATGTTTCAGTTAGGGAATGGCTCTTATTTTTATAAGATTTTCTCAATTCCCTATATATTTGAGAAATGAGGATTTTATCAGAGAAACTTTGTGTAAAACTTTTTCTCACTTTCCTACTTTACATCTAATTTTTACTTGTATTGGTTTTGTTTGTGCAAAACCTTTTCAATTTAGTGTAATAAAAAAATATTCATTTATCTTAGCATGAAACTCTCTATCTCTTTTCAGCTTATGAATTTTTGCCTTATCCAAACATCTGACAGGTCTTTTTTTCTTCTTCCTTTGTGTCTTTTGGGTAACACTGTACCTAAGTCATGTACCCATTTTGACCTAATCTTGGTAGGTGGCATAAAATGTTGAACTTTGCCTAATTTCTGCCAGACTACTACAAATATAAAGAGGTTTGAAAATCTTAAAGTAGTATGTAAATGCAAGCTATTATTATTTTTTAAAGCTACATATTTTCCCCAACTTCTGTTCTCCTTTCTTTTCTCCCCACAATCTGTATCCCCCAAAAAATAATTAACCAGCCTTTGGGAACTTCCAGAGTTGATCCTTTAAATTCATCATTCCCACACCAACCCATTTAACATGACAGAAATCATTAGGATATGAGAAGACAGTTTAACTGTGTCATTGTTATATTAGTTCATCACACAATTCCCTTAGGTAAAACCACCCCCCATGGCAATCTTCATTCAAAACACAACCAAATAAGAAGCTTATAAGGCTATTATTACAGAGACAAAGTGTTAAACTAACTCCAGTCTTAGTCTTCTATCATAGATTATTTCATAGCGGCATATTCCTTGGGTATGGGGAGGGGTAGGGAGTATTTGGACTAGTAAGAAAGTGGAATGTCCACAACTTTCCCCCCCACCCTGCCCCACACCACCCCTAACAATATACTCTATACATACACTTTCACCCTAAAGATGTACACATTCTTTTCAAGCAAAATCCTACTCAGCTACACCTCTCAAACAAGTTCCTCACTCTTTCACTGTACAAATTCATTCTCAGAAAACAGCATTGTTCTCATTCTCTAATATTACTTTAATACAGGTTTCCAAATAATGGTATTACAGTTTCTCACTTCTTACAGGTTGTTGTGGTCACAGTTTCTACATCAGTTTCATAAAGTACCAACGGACATATAGTTGCTCTGATGATACTTTTTTATGTTCATAAATTCCAGTATTTCACCTGAAATGGAAGCACTTGTTTTATCTTTGCATGTACCCCCAAAGTGGAGAAAATTGGAAGACAGCATATTATAATGAGGAAAACTTTTGTCTCCTTTCTAATTTACTGACAAGGTTAAATATGTTGCATGTTCATTCCAGTCATTAATAAATATAATTTGCTTCAAGATGTAACTGATAGGGGTGGCTAGGTGGTGCAGTGAATAGAGCACTGGCCCTGGACTCAGGAGGACCTGAGTTCAAATATGACCTCAAACAATTAACATTTACTAGCCATGTGACCTTTGGCAAGTCACTTAACCCCAATTGCCCTGCCTCCCACCCTCCAAAAAGAAAAAAAAAAAGATCTAAATGATTTCTGATTTTAGGTTGGATGTAACCATTTAGGTGTTATATAATTCAATCCTATGCCTTCAAATTAAACTTTTCATTGTCCTGATTATTGGGGGCCTGCACTGTTGAGCAAGAAGCATTCATAGCTCTGATTTTTGCTTTGTTTTGTTTGTTTGTTTGATTGTTTGAGAGCCGAGGATTGTGGATATTTGAGAACACCTCTATAGTTTTTGGCATCTCTACTAGCTAAGCAAAAAAAGATCATTCAAACCAGAATCTATTTGGTGTCCATAAAAAGAGGAAGGGAGAGATTGGCCTGTTGTACTCTAGAAAGTGCTGTGGGCACTGTGTTACATAAAATTATTGTGGATTTTGAGAAAATTAGAAGCATTTAATGACATTTTCTTTTCAGCCTTCCCATCCCCAACTTAATCTTATCTGGAATAATGATATTATAAGATAGCCTGCCCCATAGATTTGGAAAGCTAGGGAAGTTATATATGGACCGATACACAATAAAGTGAGCAGAACAAGGAGAAAAATTTACATAAAAATGATAATAATGAGAGAAAAGTAGCAGTAAGAGACATTAGAACTCTGATCAATGTCATAAGTAATCATGACTTCAGTCAACTCTTTTATGACACACACCTCCTTCACCTTCCCAAAGATATGATGAATTATAGGTGAGGCATAAAGTATATTTGTTGTCAGGCATGGTTAACATTTTGACTTGTGTCATATAGGTGTATTTCTTTGTAGTGATCATAGGTTCAATTGGGGGATTATGAATTGGGAAGTGACAGTGATGAAATTAAAGAAATATCAATAATATATTTATTAATATAAGAAAATCAAGCTCATATTAAAGGTGCTTTTTAAACTAGAAATGGGTAGATTTCTTTATCATGTTAACTAATAGACCTTTCTAAGAATCATCCTTTCTGAACCTATATTACATTTTATTCTATAAATGAGTTTTAGCAAATACAATTTAGTACCTACTCTGCAGGGCAGCTAGGAGGTACAGAGCACTGAAACTGAAGTCGGGAAGACCTGAATTCAAATCCATCTTCAAACACTTTCTACCTATGTGACCCTGGGCAAGTCACTTACTGCTATTTGTCTCAGTTTCTTTATATGTAAAATAAGGTGGAGAAGGAAATGACAAACCACTCCAGTATCTTTACTAAGAAAACCTCTAATGGGGTCACAACTGAAACAAATGAATGAAAACAACATAGCTTGGAGGTTGTAGAAAAGGAGTAGGTGAGAAAGAAGGAAATGAGAGCTGAGAATGAACAAAGGGAAGTGTTGAAAGAGAAGTCAGGTTATTAGAATTTGGTAGTGGCTAATCTCTGAACCCAACAAACTGAGCAGACCTAGAAACTAGAAAGACCTAGGATTCTCAGTGTCTCAAGTCACAGTTGAGTAGCCAGGTGAGTGTGGAAGTCAATGATGAATGAAAGCCCTAAGGGCTGAAATAAAAATCACTTGGATGGGATCTAAGAAGACGACTTGACTCCTGGGATACAATGAATGAGTCAGTGAATTTTAAGACCCATAATCATTCCCAAGGTCATTTATTCAAGTCCCTCTCTAACCAGAGTCTCTACACTTTGGGATCTTCTGAGCTGATGAGGAAGATGACTTGAGAGAGCCATGATTTGGATGTTACCTTTAGCACGACTCATATAAGGGGAGAGAGAATAGACCAATGAATTACTTGTGTTAATTTATAGCAACAAGAAATGTAAACAATCATAACTGGTGCACTACATAAAGTGACATGTACATAAGAGCTAAATGGCAATCTAGATGCCAACAAAGAGCTAACCCCTTGATTCTATCCTCCTTTATATCACATTTCTTTGAATATTAAAATCATTATCCTTGAAAACATTTTTGTTTTATGTTAATTTTTATATTTTGTTCATTTTAATGTTTAATAATGATTTCACCTAGCCATACCTCAAAATCCTATGATATACCAGAAATGTAAAACCTAATTCCCTTATCTTGATAAATTCTGAAATATATGTTAAAAAAAAAGAAAAACTTAACCTGATTTTGTTTTTAAAGAATGGCTTGAATACAACAACGACTTTCCATTCATTTTAGCCTGGTCACATTAGAAGGCAATTTCTCTTCCAATTATATAAACATCACTTGAATAGGCAATGAATGTAATGCCTACTATCTAGCCATCACAACCTTAAGGTAAACTAGAGATTTGAACGTATTTATTAAAAAGTTTATTATATCAAACACTATTTTTTCCCTTTTATTTAGGGAAATAATCCTGAGAATGAGCCCAAAATCTTTTACTCTCACTGCCAATACATTTCAAAGGAATATGGATCCTAAGACTATCTGGGACCTGCTTTAAAAAAAATCCTTAGACTCATCCATATTTTAATTAAATCTCACTACTTAAGTGACACCACACCTGCCATTTTAATCTGTCATTGTTCCAAGCTCACACTGGGGTCTACTTTGTAAGGAATAATTTGACTACTACCTTGCGGAGCTGGGCTGTTTTCACACTGTATATGATGGGGTTGAGCACAGGTGGAAGCATTAGGTAGATGTTGGCCATCATTGTATGTACAGTCTTGGGAGCCAGTTGACCATAGCGATGCACCAGGGACAGGCTGATCATGGGAATATAAAAGATGGCAACAGCCCCAATGTGAGATGCACAGGTGCTGAAGGCTTTGTGCTGCTCTTTGGGGGATGCAATACCGAGGACAGAACGAATGATTAGAATGTAGGAGAGCACAATGCATGGTGTGTCAATCCCTGTGCTCAGGATGAGAGCAGCTAATCCACAGATACTATTGACTCTGGTGTCTATGCATGCCAACTTAATCACATCAGGGTGGTAACAGTAGGAATGAGAAAGACCATTAGAACCACAGAAGGATAGCTTCTTAAATAACAAAACCAAGGGCAGCATTAGAGTTATCATACGGATCATCATTACCACACCTAATTGTGTGATCCTAGCATTGGTGAGAATGGTGGTATATCTCAAAGGGTCACAGATGGCTACAAAGCGATCAAAGGCCATTGCCACCAGGACCCCAGACTCCATGAAAGTAAACCCGTGAAGGAAGAACATCTGGACAATACAACCATCTAAACTGATCTCTCTGGCATCAAACCAAAGAACACTCAGTGTTGTTGACATTGTGGAAATGGTCAAACCCAAATCACTAGCTGACAGCATGGAAAGGAAATAGTACATTGGTGCATGGAGGCTCTGCTCTCTAATTATAACAAACAGGATCATGCTGTTTCCCAAAAGGGCAATGGCATAGAGGCAGAAGAAAGGAATGGAGATCCAGACATGAACCTCTTCCAGTCCTGGGATGCCTGTCAGATGGAAGGTTGAAAATGGAGGAGTCAAGTTGCTGGAAATTTCCATCATGGCTTATGGAGTAGCACTTAAACTTGTGCACCTCAGATTCTGTGGAAACAAAAGCAAAATTTTGCCTCTTTGTACAAAAGTAATAGATGGGATTTTGGTTTCAGAAAATTCCTGAATGAATGTATATCCTCATCTCTAAAAATCACTTCATCCTTCAATATTTAGCAGTTATTCATTGTTTCCTGAAATGGAAAATAACTCACTAATTGAATGAGTAAATGATAATTTAAAGGAAACATTTTGCACCAGTGGTGTGAGTTCTGGGGGTGGTCTTTCTAGCAGAAATGATGATCTACACCATGCTCTCCATGTTCTCTTTTTAGTATCCCTATGAAGAAAGAAAGAAAAAATCCTTGTAGTCAGCATATCAAAACAATAAAAGTAGCATTTAGAGCTCTATAGATATTATATAATTTTATTATCATGATAAATATGGGAGGTCCTATGGCTGTGGAAACACATAAAATGGTCTAGTTTCAGAGAGGGTATGATGATAAAATGAAAGGTCAAAACTACCAAGCATTCCCCAAAACTTATAAAACAATGACAGAAAATATATCAAACCAAATTCTGAATATGAAAGCCAATTAAAAGTCATAGTAAGTCATTTTTTCAGCCCTGGGCAGCTTAGGAAGAAGTAAAAAGAGGTTGTAGACACTAAAGTTGGCGCTGGTCAACAGTGCATAGGGTGGCATGAGTGGCAGTAGTGGTGGGGAACAGCTCAATGCTCAGTGATGGGAAATAAAAAAAACACTGAATACTAGAGCAGAAAGAGATCCTAGGGGACTCCTGTGCTACCACTATATGCAGCATCAGGTGACATTTGGCAACCCTGATACAAAGTATTCATTTCTGGCTCATAGTTCCAGGAAAGAGAAGATAGGTCGGGTCTCAAGGGAGATACCCTACCTATGTATGGTACAAAGCACAGACCAGGAGGGAAAGGAAAAGACGTCTTTTAGGACCATACTATGCTGGAAACACTAAAAACTTACAGGTCTGCTAACAGATGTGAAAATAGCAGAAGGGCAGAAAAGACAGATCAAGCCAATTATCCTTTCCACCACACCCAGTGAGAAGAGCCCAACTCTTAACAGTCCAAATTTGAGAAGTAAGTTGGTAAAATGAGTAAACAACAGGAAAAAAGGACTTGACCATGTAACACTACTATGATGAAAAGGAACTTCAAGATGAAAACTTAGAAGAAGACAATGATTAAAAAAAAAATACAGAGTGGATACAAACTCAAAAGACTTACTATAAGACTTAAGGAAAAAGCTTCCTCCTGCCCCTCCCCCCCCAAAAAAAGCAAAACATTATTTGAAAATAAAATAAATGTGGCACAGGAAAATTAGCAAAGGAAATAAGAGTCATGCAAGTACACTAAGAGAGAATTAATAGCTTAGGGGAAAAGGCACACATATTGAGAGAAATAAGTCTTTAAAGATCAGAATTGACAAAATGGTAGAAATACAAAGCACACTGAAGAAAATACCTCCTTAAAATTAGAATTGGACAAATGGAAGGGAATGATTCCATGAGACATCAACAAACAATAAAACAAAGTCAAAAGAATGAAAAAAAAACCCAAGATAATATGAAATATTTCAGAAAATCAACCAACCTAAAAAATAGTTCTAGGAGGTAATAGTTTATGAATCATTGGTCAGCTTAAAAGACATGAACAAAAAAATAGTCTTGACACAGTATTTCAAGAAATCATAACGAAAAACTGCCCATATATCTTAAAACCAGAGGGCAAAATAGAAATTGAAACAATCCACCAGTCACCTCCTGAAAAAAAACTCCAAATGAAAACTGCCAAAATACAGAGTCTTCAGTTCGGGAGAAAATGTTGCAAGCAGTCAGAAAGAAATAATTCAGATACTGAGAAGCCAAAGTCAAGATCACTCAAGATTTATCACCTTCAATATTAAAGAAGTGGAAGGCTTGGAATATGGTTTTCTGGAAGGCAAAGGAACCAGGCTTACAACCAATAATAATCTATCCAGCAAAAAATGAATGTAATTTTGGGGGGTCAGGGTGGAGAATGAAATAGAGGAATTTTGGGCATTCCTGATGAAAAGACTGGCACCCAAAAGAAAATTTAACATTCAAACACAAAACTTAAGAGATGCTTGAAGAGGGAAGCATAAGTGAAAAATCATAAAGGACTAAAAAAAAATTAAAGTGTTAAATTTACTTTATGGGAAATATTACCCTAAGGACAAATGATGAAAAATACTATCCACATCCAGAGCAAGAACTCGTGGAGTCTGAATGCTTATCAAAGCATATTATTTTTCACTTGATTTTTTCATGTGTTTTTGTCTGTTTCTATTTTCACATGAATAATATGGAAATATGTAATATATGATTGTACCTATATAACATAACGAATTGCTTGCCATCTTAGGAAGGCAAAAGATGAGGGAGGAAGGAAGAAATTGGGAACCTCAAGTTTAAGAAAAAAATGTTAAAATTGTCTTTGCATGTAATTGGAAAAAATTATTTTAAAAAATATCATTATTAAGGCAGTTAGCAAGTGACTACTTAGAGAACATAGATGGACTCTATTATTTTGAAATTATTTCAAAAGAAGAATAGAAAGGTAAGAAAGAGAGATGCACAGGGATAAGTAGGAAAGGAAAGAACACAGAACATCCCACCTAAAGGTGGTGTGCAAAGAAGAGTTTATGCAGTTGAGGGGAAGAAAGAGGAAAGAGGGCAATGCTTGAACTTCACTCTTGTCTGAACTAGTTCAAGGAAGGAATAGTGTATCTGTGTGTCATTAGACACAACAATTTATCTTATACAACAGAAAAGTAAGAGGGGCTGGGGACAAGGAAAAAGGGGAGAGGCAAGAGGAAAATTAAAAGAGATAATAATCAGAAGTAAAACAGGCTCATGAGGAAGGAACAAGGTAAAAAAAAAATTGGTTGAATAGGTATAAAAGAACAGAATGGAGACAATACACATTTAGCCATCATAACTACAAATGTGAGTGGGATGTAAAATAGAAGAGTATAGTATAATGGCTTAGAAACTAGAATTCAACCATATCATGTTTACAACAGACATATTTGAAACAGAAAGATGCACATGGAGCTAAAACAAAGGGCCACAGAAAGATATACTATGTTTTAGCTGAAATTAAAAAGTCAGAAGTACCAGTCTGGATCTCAGACCATACAAAAGCCAAAATAGACCTAATTAAAGAGATGGTCAGGGAAATAAAATGTACCACAGATATTGATGTAATGTCACTACTGAATTTATGTACACCAACATGGCATAGCATTCTACTTCCCCAGTTGCATGTAAAAGCATTTTTTTTACATTCATTTAAAAAAATAAGTTCCAGCTTCTCTCTCTCCTTCACTCCTTCTTTCCCTTGCCCACCTCACTGGGAAGGCAAGCCATTTGATATAGGTTAAACATGTGCTATCATGTGAAATATATTTCCACATTAGTCATGTTGTGAAAGAAAGCACAAACAAAAACCAAATGTGCCTATTTTATCATTTGGACTATTCTGTTTTTTAAGCTGTTATTTTCTTCAATAATTTTGTGCCTTCTTTACCAAACTGTTGACTCTTTTTAAAAATGATTTTCTTACATCACTCCTATTTCTTTCCCCTTCTTCTCTTACTTGAGTTTTAAAATCCTTTTCGAGGTCTTCCATGACCTGGCATCAATTCATGTTTTTCTTTGAGGCTTTGGATATAGCAGTTTTTATCTTCTGAGTTTATTTTGATATTCCCTGTTTCCATAATAAGTTTCTATAGCCAGGAACTTTTTCTGTTGTTTGCTCATTTTCCCAGGCTTTTTCTTGACTTTCAATTCTATGCAAAAGTTGGATTCTGCTTTCAGAGTGGAGACCTGTCCCAAGTTTCAGTTTTTGTTCAGATGTTTTTAGAGCTAATATTCGGGACCTATAATTTTTTTCATAACACATCTGAAGTGTTATGATCTAGGGAGAGGTGTGTTGACTACTATCCTTTCCTGTGCTCTGGTCTACAGGTGACTACAAGCACTCTTTTCCAACCTGGAACTGTGACCAGGGTACCAACTCTCCTGCAGCCACAAATTCTAGTGTGCTAGTCATTTTTCTTGCTCTGGGACTAAGCCCAGAGCTATGACCCAGATCTGAGTATGGGCAATGCAACAGTCTTGTCCCCCAGTGCCAGCCAAGGGACTCCTGTAATCGCCTTCTGACTAGTTGTCTAACCCCCATTACCATCTGTGGGCTGAGAGAGTACCACTGCTTCCACTGATTTAGTTATCACAAGGGCTACTACTTGTTAAATGTGGTGTTCTGCAGTAGACTCCATTCCACTCTCACTGTGCAGCAACAGACCTTTCCTGCTGACTTTCTTAGTTGTCTTGGTCAGGAAAATTGATTAACCGTATCTTTTTGTAGACTTTTCCGCTCCAGAATTTGTTTGGGGGCATTATTTAAAGTTATTTGGAGGGGCTTGGTGGAGAGCTCAGGAGAGTCCCTGCCATTGTGGCTCTACCTCCAGCTTCCCAATTCTTGAAGGAAACATTAAATAAGTTACATGAAGAAATAGACAGTAAAGTTATACTACCAGAGGACCTCAAGTTATGACTCTTGGATATAAATGAATCTAACTATAAAGTGAACAAGAAAGAAGTGGTGATAAATACCATTTTTAAATTTTTTTTAAAACATGGCTTTTCTTTTTTTTTTCTTTTTGGAGAGCAATTGGGACTAAGTGACTTGCCCAAGGTCACACAGCCAGTTTTTGTGTTAAGTGTGTGAGGTCACATTTGAATTCAGGTCCTCCTGACTCCAGGAACAGCGCTCTATTCACTGTGCCACCTGGCCACCCCAATAAATAGCATTTTAGAATACTTAGAAATGACCAGCTTCTGGAGAATACTGAATGGAAATAGAAAGGCATATACCTATATCTCAGCTATGTATGGCACATTCAGTAAAATTGACCATGTATCATAGCATAAAAATCTTAAACAAATGCAGAATACAAAAATATTAAATGCACCTTTTTGAGATCATAATGTAATATAAATTGTATGTGATAAAGGGCTTTTGAAGCATAGAATAAAAATTAATTAGGAGCTAAATAATCTAATTCTACAGATGAACTGGATCAAAGAATAAGTCATAAAATAATTAATATTGTTATTAAAGATAATGATAGCAATAAGACAACAAAACAAAAACAGTGAGATGCAGCCAAAGCAGGGCTTAGAGAAAATTTCATATCTCTAAATGTTTTATTTCTAAATTTTATGTCTCTAAAACATCAAGAAAAGAAAGGACTAGCAGATCAATTAATTGGTCAACTAAAAAAAGGAAAAAACAAATTAAATATTTTCAATTACACATTGAATTCTTTAAAAATCAAAGGATTGATTAACAAAGTTAAAATAAAAATCATTGAAGTAAATATAATTTAAAACTGTTTTTTTATGAAAAACCACAAAATAAATAAGGCACTAGCTAATTTGATTTAAAAAGAAGAAGACCAAGTTATCAGTATCAAAAATGAAAAGAGTAAAGTAAATGCATGACTAATGAAGACTAAATTAAAGCAATCATTAGATATTTGCCCCCAACTACATGGAAATAAATTTGACAATCTGAATGAAATGGATTCTTATCCGGCCCCTAAAAAAATACTGATTAACAGAAGAAAACATAAAATATTGAAATAGCTATATCATGGAAAAAGAAATTAAAGTCATTAATCAGTTCCCTGGGGGGGAGGGGAACAAACAGGATTACATGGATTTATAAGTGAATTCTACCAAATAATAACAATAATGCTAATATTATATAAAATGCTTGAAAATTAAGTTAAAGAAAGAACCTTACCAAAATCTCTTTATTAAATAAATATAATTTTGATACCTAGGTCAGGGAGAGCAGAAAGAGAGAAAGAAAACTATAGACCAACTTCCCTAATAAATATTACAGAAAAAATATAAATTAAATACTAGTAAGGAAATTATAGCACTATATCACAGAGATTATATACCATGATCAGGCTGGATTTATACCAAGAATTCAAAGCTGATTACACATACACACAGACACACACATATGTCTGTGTCTTTATATGTATATGTGTACATAAGCAATAGGCATACTTTACTGTATCAAAAATAAAAACAAAAAAAATCCTGTTGAGATGAAGAAAAATCAGTTTATGTAATACAACACCCATTTTTATTAAAAAACACTAAAAAATACAGAAACAAACATAATCATTTCTTAAAATAGTAAGTAGTATATATTACAAATATAGTAGTCTAGGAAAAGAGTATATTGAGAGGAGAGGAGACAATCAAAAAAGAAAATTTTAAGGAAAAAACATTCTAAGGTGTTGGCAAGAGGATGAGATACTGCCACCAAAGAAGGCAGAGAAGAAAAAGTTAGAGTGTCAGGAGAACAAGGAGAAGGCAGTATTTCTTGAAGATAACAAAGAAGATATCAATAAAGATAGGCTTGGAATTTTTTTTTTAGTAAATGAGAGGTTGAATCCTTAGAAAATTTTTGTGCTTTCCAAGAAATGTTGATTGTTGATTTCTATGCATGGTTGCTAGCCACACAGAAATGGGTTGAGACAGAAAAGATAAATAATAGTAACACCCTAAAAAGTGCTGTTTGAGGTACCTGTGGGTCAACCAGACAGCAATAGGAGAAAAATATTCTGACTTTGTGAAATCCCAAACTCACAGTCTTAGCAGTGGAATTAACTTCAAAAATTACTCGATTTAACATGTACCTAAATAAAGATGGATTCTACATTATTCCAAAGGAGTTAATATCCAACGTCTGCTTAAGATCTCCATTGACAGGAAACCTCTCCTTTGCAGCATTTCCTATTTAGGAATTGAAGAGCTAATTAAGCATTTGTCTGAGAACACTTTTTTCTTGTACCATGACATAAAATATAGGATTGAGGAATTCTTGAGTGCTGGTATAATGCACCTAATTAGAACAGTTTAAAATGTATTTTTCTAGACTCCTCCAAATCTAATTAAGAATGCTTTAGCCTAAAAATAAGGAAGATAAAAGTGCTAAAAAATATCTACCAGGCTAGATAACATAGAGGAGAGCTGGCACCAAATAGTAAAAAGAATACCATGAAAGAAGATCAGTATATTCTCAGTGAGTAATAAAACAATAATCATCCATAGTCATGTAACCTATCTGTTAAGAGTTTGCCCTTATTTTCATTAATGGGATAGTCTTTAATGATTTCAATATGCATATCTAAAACACTGAAGGTATTTTAAGAGATACAAAAAGATGACATTTAGACCCTTCTCCCCTACATCTCAACATCTTCCTGAAGATGGAATACATATACCCATGAAACATGAAACAATACAAGTAGCGTGAGTAAGTAAATCTTGATTTCAAAAATATCAAGAGTAGAAATTTACAGATACATGGTACATACTATCAGGGCCTTTCCCTTATGAGGATCAAATAGAAGGAAGAAACTCAGTTGTTACTAGTGAAGAAAGAACACCTTTTTAGTCCTGGGAGTCGTTAATCACAGATTTTAATGTTGAGATATGATTGAATGAAGGGAGTATCACTGGGATGTGATTTTCCCTGGAGCAATGGCCAGTGCAAAGCAGGTATAATATTCTACTCTCTATGGGGATATTTCACTTTTTAGTGTATAGAGTGGAATACAATAATTTCATAGAGGAAGTAGTATGAGAGCTCCCAATGAGTGAAACCTCAGAGATTTAGGGCCAAACTCAAAGGGGAAGAAAAACAACAGCAGCAATTAAGATTTCATGAGACTGGGATCTTTTGTCATTTGTATGTACAGAACAAAAATGGTAAATCTCCAAAGAGTAGGGAGACTATTAGAAAGCATGTAACTATTCTTGAGTCTAGAGAAGACAAAAAAATTAGAAATTTCTAGTTCTTCAAATATTGGCAGAGCAGCAATATGGAAGATGAATTTGACTTGCTTTGCTTGCCCCCAAGTGTTAGAACTGGAAGGAATGGGAGGTAGAGAAAATTGGAAGGGGAGGGAAGAAGCAGAAAGGCAAAGATCAGTGTGATATAAAGGACAGACTTCCCCAAAACTATATCTTTCCAAAAGTTGACTGTGCTGTTCCAGAAATGATATGTTCTTCAGTGGATATCAAGCATTGAGTGTGTTGCAGAGGAAATACTTTTTCAAGATTGGATAGGTCTAGATGACCTTCCCTTTCCTCCTCTGAAATTCTGTGATTCTTTGACCAGGGTGGCATATAGGGTGATTAACAGGCACTTAGCACATTCATGATAAACAGACGTGAATTTTTGTGACAACCTACAAGCCTTTATACTTTTTCATTTCTTAAACTAGCAGCATATAAAAAAAAAAATCTGTGTCCCAAGTATCAATGTATTGGCTAGTCTAATTTGGAGTTCTTTTTTCCCATTTTTTCATAGAATTTCTCTACTTTTCTATCTCCTGTGACATATCAGCCCATAAACTACTTTTCATCCTGATGTTCCATTTACTTATAGACATTGCAAGGAAAGATGCTGTTATGGGAATCTGAAGATCTTCCCTGCCCCTAGGCCCTTTGATAGGCTTAAGTGGCTCAGAACCTTCCCTGATTTAAAGTATACTCTGCCCCCTAATAGGCTGAATATGGTCACATGGAGCCTGTGGTTGGAGGCTTGTTCTTCAGGAGTGCCCATGCCTTATTGCTTTGTGATTGGGCAGTGGGTCAAGACGGCTGTGACATTCTCTGATCCAGGAGAAGGCTATATATACCCTGAAGTGAGTTTTTGCTTTGGGGCTCACTTTGGAAAGTGTTATGTGATTTGGCCAGATGAGACTCTGGGAAGCCGTTGAGCGCCCCGGCTTTGAAAACCCAGATGTTGATGCTTCCCTCTCTGATAACTGACTAGATATAGATATAATGGTCAGACAGCTGGAAGCCCATCTGATGATCTATTTCTTTGTCTGCTTGTAACTTCTGTTTGTAACTTGTTTATATTCTCTGAAGTTCAGGGTCTTCACTTTTTCCCCTCAACTAGGTAAATGATGTATGTTTGATTAAAGTAAGATTGTTAACCCATTTTGAATTGCTTTCCTTTAGACAAGCAGATCTAAGAACCTGTGCTAGCAGCCATCCTGGGTATTCTAGGGTGCTTGCTGATACAGATCCCCAAGTACTCAATTAAAAATCATGTTATTGGCTTCCTTCGCTTATAGCAGAAATCTCTTCTTTGGTCAATGGACAAATATTTCACATTGACTATCAAATAGTAAATTACTATTTGAAGATGTTATAGAAACTATATAGTTAATAGCCCTTTGTGACCTGTTCCTCTATGTTTGTTGTTTTTTTTTTCAGTTTCTGTTACATTTACTGGCAAATAGAAAGAAGTCTTTACATAACTACAAGTTTTTGGGTCACCATGAACAAAATGTTCATGATCTAAATGCTGACTTTTGTGGTAATAAACCTCTCTGCATATATAAGTAGAGTGATTCTTAGCACACACCTGTTACTAGCCATAATATCCTCCAGTTCTTTCTATATAAGATAATCTGCTAAAATTTATATCCCATGACATAGGCAACACAATTTATATCCCATAATAACTTGGACACCATAATGAGGGATAGCAATAGGATTGGGACTGGTGGAAATCTCAGCAAGTATAAAAATACTATCAATCCTTCTACCTCAGTTTGAGATTCTCAGAGTAAGACATATCTACTTAATGCTATTGCCTTCATTTCATTGATAACCTCTAATTCGTCATGTACAAGTGATTGCATCATATAAATGTGATATATATGAGATCATTTCATAGAGATATATGAAATGATCACATATACACATATGTATCATATATGTAGTTTGTACATGGTTGTTTTCATATGTTATTTTATGAACCATTCTGTACCTGAGCCCCTTTAGATTTGAACTAGACAGCTGGGTGGTGCAGTGAATAGAATGTCAGACCTGAAGTCAAGAAGAATCATTGTTCTGAATCCAAATCTGGCTTTAGACACTTACTAATTGTGTAACCCTAGTCAAGTATCTTAACCCTATTTGACTCGATTCCTTATGTGCAAAATGAATTAGAGAAAGAAATATCAAACCAGTATCTTTGCCAAGAAAACACCAAATAGGGTCATGAAGAGTTGGACATCATTGAAATGACTGAACAACAGCAAAAATTACAAACTCTGGTGATGTTTTCCTTCTGACCCTTCTGTGCTACTTATTTCAGGAATTTCCAACTTTGACCTTTGAACTTCTTTGACAATTACATCCTAAAATATATATATAAATTTGGACTTGACTTATATAGGTTGTTTATTTGATACTTGAATAGACAATTATGCTCACACCTGGACTTGTTAACTCTCTCTTACCTGTCAATCACCTTAGTAGGACATTTACCTACCTACACACATATGCCTCAAGCTCTTTCACTATATTGTTCAAAATGTGGGAAATGGATCTCTTTTCTGCCTGCTACCTTCTTAATGGAAGTTCACAGAAAGTTTTTGAGTTAATAATCACCTACCAAGGAAAAGAGATGGAAGGTAAGCCACTGGGTGTTACTCTAGGTGAACCTCTGGTACTGCCTTGCTAGTTTCCCTTTAATTCCCTCTTAGGATAGCTTAACTCATGGGATAAAATATTCCAGCATGTCACCAAGGAATATTCAGAGTGCAAACATCTAGATTGTCCCCTTCCTTTACCACATGTTGTGATTATGAATTAACAATCACTGGATGGGTCTGAAATTGAACCATGGATGAAAGGAAATATTGTTCAAAGTATGAAAATATAAAACATGCTACTTACACATGCCTTATAAATCTCTTCATGATTTAACCACCCCATCTGAGTATATAGTCCACTGTATTTACAGGGGTCAGAGATTTAGCATATTATGATCACATAATTTATTGTTCATATAACAAAGTGAGAAAAAAAATCAGATGCTTCTGAAAGGCAGCATCTACCTTCAGACATATCGAAAGCATTACTTAGGGGGAAAATTATATCTCTAAATGTGAACACCCTTTCCATTGTGAAGGCAGACAAAATGATATCAATTACACCTATGAAATTATATAAAACATTTCCATATTAACCATATTACAAAAAAGCAAAAAACAAAAAAAAAGGGAGTGAGAAAATTATACTTCAGTTTGTACTTAGAGTTAATCAGTTCTCTCTCTTGAGAGGTGAAGCTGTTTTTTTTCCTCATGAGTCCTTTGGAATAGACTTGGATCATCGTATGGAAAAAAGTGCACAAATCTTTCACAGTTGTTCAGCATTATAACATTGCTGTTACTGTGTGCAATTATCTCAAAGTTCTCACTTCATTTTACATCAGTCAATATAGGTGTTGTCATCTTTTTTTCTGAAAGCACCACTTTATCATTTGTTGTAACGTGATAGTACTTCTTCATAATCATATGCCACAACTTGTTCAGTCATTTCCCAATCAGTGAGCATCTCCTCATTTTCCAATTATTTCCTAAGACAAAAATTGCTTCTACAAATATTTTGGACTTATGGGTCCTTTTCCTTTTTCTTTGATTTCTACGAGTATAGACCTAGTAGTAGAATTACTGGATCAAATCATATGTATAATTTTATATCCCTTTGGACATAGTTCCAAACTGTCCTTCACAATGGTTGTTGCTGTTGTTGTTCAGTTATTCCAGTCATGTGTTACTCTTTATTTTTTCACATCCCTTGCAGAATTTTTCATTTCTGATAGCTGCAAGGTGGTATCTCAGAGTTATTTTAATTTGTATTTCTCTAATAAATAGTGATTTAGAACATTTTTTATGACTTCATAGAGTTTTGACTTCTTCTGCAAACTATCTGTTTATATCTTTTGGCCATTTATCAATTCAGAATTTACTCTTTTTATAAATTTGATTCAGTTCCCTCTATATTTGAAAATAGAGGTTTTATCAGAAAAACACTGTTAATTATTTTGAAACTACTTCATTGTCTGGTGTCTTTTAGCAAAATGTAATTTCCCTGATTATCTCTTTTAATTAGGTCTATTTTTGCTTTTGCTTTGTCTGAAATCCATATTGATTTTCCTACATTTTTTTGTTTCAGCCTGAGCATAATGGATTCTGCTCCAGTACTTTATTTTAATTCTGTACATCTTTCTGTTTCAAATGAGTCTCTTGTAAACAATGTATTGTTGGATTCTATTTTGATTTTTCAGAACTGGAAGTCATCTGGACGACCTCAAAAATAATGATGAGATAGAACTCTCCTTTTCAACATTTTCTGGTGCTTTCTGCTGGACTAAGTATTCCATCCAGTAGTGACAGTGAAGATGAAGATACAGAGTTTCTTTAAAAGAGATTGTAACTTATAACTAATCATTTTTTGAAGGATTTTTGCAGTACATGCTTCTACAGCCAATAAACAGGGGACTCTGTGGAGTAAGTGAGAACTATACATATTTGCATCATGTCGAAATGGATTCTGAGTTCTCTAGGGAAGCCATGAAATTCAACAGACTTCAGGAATTAGAGGAGGATAGAAGGAACTGGTATGCTATGGTCCATGGGATCACAAAGGGTGGAACATGACTAAACAACTGAGCAACAACAACAAAAATAATACATATGTGTGTGCATATGTATGTATGTGTGTACATATATATTCATATATTTATATCTATACCTAGATATAGATAGATAGATAGATAGATAGATAGATAGATAGATAGATAGATGGATAAATACCTTTCAATAAAAAGAAGATAAATAACAGGATCCAGTCATGTCAGTTAAAAATATTTATTAAGCTTACTATGTGAAAGGCTGAATGCTGGGGATACACATACATGCACACACATATAGTACCTAAATGTTTCATAATCTAATGAGGGAGACAATAAACAAATTTGTACAAACAAGGTATATACAGAATAAATTTTTTAAAAAATAAGAGTAGAAAGGCATTAAAATTAAGAAGGATTAGGAAAATCTTCCTGTGGAATAGAGGTAATACACACATGACCAGAAGGCCATTTGTGGCCCACAGTATATTCAAGTGGGGCCTGAAACAGAATAAAATGTAATTGTGAAATATTTAGAAAATAAATAAAATACAAGAAAACATACATAATAATTCATTGTTTTTAAGTCCATATGGTACCCTCAGAAATCCATGATCATGGTTTTATGGTTACAGTTACTGTTTGAGCTTGACACCACTGCCATTGAATATGGGATTTTAGTTTGGACTTAAAGGAAGCCAGAGAAGTAATTAAGCAGAAGTGAGGAGGGAGACCATTCCAGACAATCAGGGCAGTTAGAAAAATATGCCTGAAGCTGAGAGATGGAGGGCTCCTGTTTCTGGAATGGCAAGGAGGCCAGTGTCACTGGCTCTTTGAGTATATGACAAGGAGTAAAATGTAAGAATATTGTCAGGGGGGCAGAGCCAAGCTGGCAGAGTAAAAGCAGAAACATGCTTAAGGTCCTGAACCAATTGCCTCCAGTATCTGCAAAATATGACTCTAAATAAATTTTTGAACTACAGAACCCACAAAGTGACAGAGAGAAACAAATCTCTTGTTGAAGGCAGCCTGGCAGGCTGACAGAAAGAGTCTATTGCACCAGGCCGGGGGCTGAGCAGTACCACATGAGCCACATGGGCCCAGATCCAGGACAGTCCCAACCTGTGGCCCAGACTGGCCATAGCAAACTTCAGGAGATTGAATCACCTGCAGTTGTGGAGATTTCCAGACTTCTCAACCCATAAACACCAAAGAGTAAGTAAAAGGTTGGTAGGGATCTCTGTTGGAAAAGGGAGACAAAAGAGCAGTCTGGACCCTGACCCTGGGTCAGAGGTGGCAGAAGCATAGCTGCTGCAGCTGCTGCTGCATGGCTGCCACCAGTGCTCCTGGCCTGCAGATTGTAGGAGGAGAAAGTGGCTATTCAGAGGGTAATTGCTCTTGCTTTGACCCGCTTTGATCTGGGTCAGAGTCTTGGGCAGTGGTCCTGGGGTGAGAAATGCCATTGTGCCAGAGCTTGTGGAGGTTGTAGAGAGAGCACCCTCCTTATAGCTCTGGCAGCTGCAAAACCCCCAGAAATTTGGGACATAGATATCCTCTCTGGAAGCAGAGACTACTGTGGCAAAGAGCTCAAAAGTCAAGTCATTAACTGGTAAAATGAGCAAGTAGAGGAAGCACAAATCCTTTTCTGGGGACAAAAGGGATCAAAACATGGAACCAGAAGAAGACAACAAAGTCAAAACTCCTACATCAAAACTTCCAAGAAAAATATGAATTGGTTACAGGCCATGGAGGAGCTCAAAAAGGATTTTGGAGAGTAAGTAAGAGAAGTGGAGGAAAAATTGGGAAGACAAATGAGAATGATGCAAGAAAATAGTGAATAAAGAGTCAACAGCCTGCTTAAGGAGACCCCCAAAAATAATAAAGAAAATAACTCCTTAAAAATAGAATAACTCAAATGGCAAAAGAAGCCCAAAAGGCAAATGAGGAAAAGAATGCCTTAAAAAGCTGAATTTGCCAGATGGAAAAGGAATTTCAAAAACTCACTGAAGAGAAAAATTCCTTCAAAATTAGTTTGGAACAAATGGAAGCTAACATCTTTATGAGAAATCAAGATACCATAAAACAGATGCAAACAAATGAAAACAATAGAAGGTAATGTGAAATATCTTATTGGGGAAAAACAAAACAAACCACTGAACTGGAAAATAGATCCAGGACAAAGAATTTAAAAATTATTGGTCTACCTGTAAGCCATAATCCAAAAAAAGGGCCTAGAAATCATCCTTCAAGAAATTCTCAGGGTGACTAGGTGGCCCTGGAGTCAGGTGGATCTAAGTTCAAATTTGGCCACAGATACTTGACACAAAAATTAGCCATGTGACTTTGGGCAAGTCACTTAAACCCAATTGTCCTCCAAAAACAAACAAAAAAAATTCTCAAGGAAAATTGCCCTGATATTCTAGAACCAGAGAGCAAAATAGAAATTGAAAGAATTCACCAATTACTCCCTTGAAAAACATACCAAAAAGAAAACTCCTGGGAATATCATATTCCAGAATTCCCAGGTCAAGGATAAACTATTACAAGCAGTCAAGAAGAAAAAAAAAATTTGAATATTGTGAAAAAACAATCAGGATAACATAAAATCTAGCAGCTTCTACATTAAGGGACTGAAGGACTTGGAATATGATATTCTCAAGGTCAAAAGAAGTAGGATTAAAACCAAGAATCACCTACCCAGCAAAACTAAGTGTAATGCTTCAGGAGAAAATATGATAATTCAATGAAATAGGAGAATTTCAAGCATTCTTGATGAAAAATACCAGAGCTGATCAGAAAATGTGACTTTCAAATACAAGAAGCAAGAGAAGCATGAGAAGGTTAACAGGGGAAAAAAATCATAAGGAATTTATTAAAGTTGAACTATTTACATTCCTACATGGAAAAATAATAATTGTAACTTATGAGAATTTTCTCAGTATGAGGATAGTTGAAGGGAATATATATGTATATGTATGTAATATATATATGTATGTATAGGTGTGTATATATATGTATGTATAGGAGTGTGTGTATAAATACATATGTGTGTATATGTGTGTACATGTATACATAGACAGAAGACACAAGATCAGTTGAATAGAAAGGGATGATATCTAAAAAATAAAATTAAGAGCCGAGAGAGGAATATAATGGGAGAAGGAGGAAGAGAGATATAGATTAGGGTAAATTATCTCATATAAAAGAGGCAAGATAAAATTGTTACAATGGTGGGGAAGAGCAGGAAGGTGAAAGGGAATGGGTCATTCTCATTGAATTTGGCTTAAGGAGGGAATAACACACTCAATTAAGTATCTTACTATCTGGGAAAGTAGGGGGAAAGGGGATAAAAGGGGGTATGATAGAAAGGAGGGCAGTTTTGGAGAGAGAGTAGTTAGAAGCAATCACTTCTGAAAAGGGACAGGGTCAAAGTAGAAAACGGAATAAGTGGGGGGCACAATAGGATAGAAGGAAATATAGGTAGCCTTTCACAATGTAACTACTATGGAAATGTTTTGCATAACTACAT
>CM053588.1:79621894-79643697 GCA_028646515.1 Pseudochirops corinnae | reverse complement strand
AGGGGGTACACACTGGGATGGCTGTTTTGGGGTGGTGGGTGGGGCAAAGAGGGGGAGAAAATATGTAACTCAAAATCTTGTGGAAATGAATGATGCAAACTATAATAAAATTTAAAAAAAAAAAAAAGAAAGATACCTTTATAGTGGAAGGCCTTTTTTATGTCTGTGATGTAGAGAGCTTTCCTATTACCAGAGCTATTTAGGAATAGAATCTCTTTCCTTGCTAGGCAGTGAATTTCATTTGTTTGTTTCTTTTTGTTATTGGACATGTTTAAGTAAGGAAGGGGAATTTGTACTAGATGATTTCTGAGATCCTTTCTCACCTGATGGAATTTTTATTTTATTAGTTAGGCCTAGTAAGGATTAAAGACAATGTGTTAATTTTCCAATGGATATTTAGAGTTGGCATTATCTTTCCCAGTGTAGAACAGATTCTGTCCCTAATATAAGGAATCTCAAGTAGGTAGGGAAGGTGAGGAGACTTCAGAAGACAGAAAAGCTTTCCATGTACCTAGGTGAAGAGTTGTCCTGTCACTGTTCTCTTCTTCTAATAGCTACTAGAACTAATTGATAGGCCTAGGCACCACCAAGAACCAATGATATATGATTTGGTAGATATGTTTCACCTTTAACCCTGTTTTTCACAATGCATAAAGTAAAATTCATGATCACAGTACAAACTCCATCCATTCTACCTTAGATGAGACTGAGCAAAGTAAAGGGAAAGATGGAGCTCTGTCTCAAATTCTGGAACCACTTAGGGACTATTGAGGGTCATTTGATATGAGGTCTAGAATTCCTGGTTTTTTTTAAACTGAATTGGGTAGGGGCATTTTTAACCTTCTCCACCACCACCCCAGAGTAAGGGAACAGGCCCCTTGCCCTACCTACCTCTCTTCTCTCTTCATCTATTTGTTGATGGGAATGATTTTTTCTCCAAACACCTCTTGCTGTACAGTTTCACTTATATACCTTATGTTCCCTTTACGTGGCAAAAAAAAGGGCTGGAGCAACTCTCTTAGGGAGAAATGTTATAGACAACTAGCAAGGAGACTACCAAAGCCCTTGAGGAAACTTCAGGGGAAAAGGCAGACACATCAAGTCACTGAAGAGGGGGAATAGGAATATTTGTTTTTTTTTTCTTTTTCTTCCTCCCTTCAGGCTCTTCCTCACCATCACCATTTGAGACAGTGATCAGAGCACCAGACTTTCAGGGGTGCCAGCATGCAGTAAGGGTGAATCATGCCTACACAATTTTCTCAGTCATCATCCTTTCCATTTTTATTTTACATTTTACATTAGACTTTAATTCTTTTAGCTACAATCTAATCCCATTGCTTTTGTTCTAATAGTCTTCTCTTCCCCCCCTCAATAATGGACTTCCCCTCCCCCCCCAATGAGGACAACAAAAAAAAAAAAGAGAGAGAAAACTGAATCACTTAATTTTTCTCCAAAGGAAAATTTTATTTTTCTATGAAGGTTAGAAAATGATTCATAGGAAATTAAACATTAAAGATAAGTAGAGAGTGATGACAAACTACTGGCCATGCTCCTGAGGGGGAAGACAGATGGATTACTAAATCATTGTTCGTGAGCTCTGAAAAATCATGGGCAATAGAAATACATGGAATCCTAGATTTAGAGCCAAAAGGGCCCTAGAGATCATCTAGTTCAATTCCTTTATTTTTTATTTTAATTTTATTTTTGTTTTTTTGGAGGGAGGAGAGCAAGGCAATTGGGGTTAAGTGACTTGCCCAAGGTCACATGGCTAGTATGTGTTAAGAGTCTGAGGCCGAATTTGAACTCAGGTCCTCCTGACTCCAGGGCCGGTGTTCTATGCACTGCACAACCTAGCAGCCCCTAATTGCTTTATTTTTAAATTTTTATTTATTGTTTATATTATTTATGTATAGAATTTATATTAAATTATGCACACTTTCATCAGAATTTGTTAAATTCTGAAGTTAATTAATACAAAAAATATTTCCATACAAAAAGTAATATGAAAAGATTTTATGAGAAAATGTGCATTTCTAATATTTTCTATTTGATCAGATGAATGGATAGACCTATTTTAACATTACTTATCATTCATGCTCATTTCCTCCTAGAAATTCTTTCATTTCTTTCCTGCACTGTTGTTGTTGTTGTTTCTTCTTAGTAGTTGAAGAGAGCCATGGCATCAGAGAGGTGATCCAGTGACAAGATATAGATCAGGATGCCTGGAGATGGCCCTGTGATTCAATGACCTCCTTTCTTTCTTTTCTCCTTCTTGGGAGTAATTTCATCATTAGCTCCCCCTTCTCCCTTCAGATCCTTCCCAACTACAAAAAAAAAAGGACACAATCTTTAGAACAAATAAGCAGAGTCAAACAAAACAAATTCATAGCCGACTTTCAGTGAC
Organism: Pseudochirops corinnae; assembly: GCA_028646515.1. NCBI lineage: Eukaryota > Metazoa > Chordata > Mammalia > Diprotodontia > Pseudocheiridae > Pseudochirops > Pseudochirops corinnae. Next base: position 79,641,293 of record CM053588.1, on the reverse strand, counting down.
CTTTCTTTTCTTTCTTATTTCTTAATTTATTTTTCCCAGTCACGTGTAAAAACAATTTTAGCATTCTTTTTGTTTTTCAGATTCTGAGCTCCAAATTCTCTCCCTGCTCTCCTACTTCCTTCATTGAGAAGGTAAGCAATTTGACACAGGTTATAAGTGTGTATTTGTGCAAAACATATTTCCGTGTAAGTCATTCTATGAAAGAAAACACAGATAAAAATATAAAAATAAAGAAAGTAAAGAAAAAGTATCTTTAATCTGCATTTAGGCTCTACTGGTTCTTTCTCTGGAAATGGACAGCACCTTTCATCATAAGTTGCACAGAATTGTCTTGGATTACTGTATTGCTGACAATAGCTAAGTTATTTATAGTAGCTCTTCATAAAATATTTTTCTCACTATATACAAGGTCCTCCTGGTTCTGCTCATTTCACTTTGTATCAGTTCATGTATGTCTTTCCAGATTATTCTGACAGCATTTTGCTCATCATTTCTTAAAGCAAAATAGTATTCCATCACAATAATATACAACAACCTGTTCAGTCACTGCCCAATTGATGAATATCTCCTCAGTTTCCATTTTTTTTTTGTGACCACTAAATGAACTTCTATAAATATTTTTACACACATAGATTCTTTTCCTTTTTAAAAAATCTCTTTGGGATGCAGACCTAATCATAGAGGTATTGCTTGCCCAAAGGGTATTATGCATGGTTTTATAGTCCTTTGGACATAGTTTCAAATTGCTCTCCAGAATGGTAGAATCAGTATACAATTTCACCAATACGATGTTAGTATTTTAATTATCCTATATCCCCTCAATATTTGTCAGTCATATTAGTCAATCTGACAGGTCTGAGGTAAAAGATCAGAATTGTTTTAATTTACATTTCCCTAATCAATAGTGATTTAGACCATTTTTTGTATGACTATAGATAACTTTGATTACTTTATCTGAAAACTGTTCATATCTACCTTTGACCATTTAACATTTGAGGAATGTCTCATATTTATACAAATTTGACTCAGTTTTCTGTATCTTTGAGAAATGAAATTTTCATCAGAGTAACTCACTGTATATTGTTTTCATAGAAACAGTTACCAACTATATATTTCCCTCCTTTCTATTTCCCCATTTAGACTACTCTCTTTCTCCTTTTGCCCTGTCCATTCTCAAAAGTGTTTTTACTTCTGACTTTTTATCTTCCCCAAACTGCTTTCCCTTCTATTAACTCCCCCTTCTTTTATCTCCTTCCCCTTCTATTTTCCTATATATTTAGATTTCTATACCCAGCTGTGTGTATATATTATTCCTTCTTTGAGCTAATTCCAATGAGAGCAATGTTCATGTGCTCCCCCCCACCTCCCCTGATTTTCCCCTCCACTGTAAAATCCTTCTCAGGTCTATTTTAGATAATATAATTTATCCCATTCTACCTCTCTCTTTCTCCTTCTCCCAGTGCATTCTTCTTTCTTATCCTTTAACTTTTTGTTTTTAGATAATTGTGTCATTACATTCAACTCACACCTCTGCTTTCCATGTATACATCTTCTAACTGACCTAATAATGAGAAAGTTTTTTAGGAATTATGAATATCATTTTCCAAGGTAGGAATATAAACAGTTTTAACCATATCTAAATCCTTATGACTTCTCTTTTTTTTAAAATTCTTTTTATGCATTTTGCATCTCTAAGTTGTAAGTTAAATTTTCTATTCAGCTCTGCTCATTTCATCAGGAATGCTTGAAAGTCCTCTATTTCACAGAATATCCATTCTTTCCCCTGAAGTATTATACTCAGTCTTGCTAGGTATGTGATTCTTGGTTTTTTGTCTTCCTAGCTCTTCTGTCTTCCAAAATATCATATTCTGAGCCCTCTGATCCTTTATCATAGAATCTGATAAATTTTATCTTATTCTTACTGTGACTCCATGATATTTGAATTGTTTCTTTTTGGCTGTCTAAAGTATTTTCTTCTTGACTTGGGAGGTCTGGAATGTGGGTATAATATTTCTATAATATTTGGTGATCTCTTTCAGGAGTTGCTTGGTAGATTCTTTAAACTTTTATTTTGCCGTCTGGTTCTAGAATATCAAGGCTATTTTCCTGGATAACTTCTTGAAAGATGATGTCCAGGTTCTGTTTTTGATGGTGCTTTGGTAGTCCAATAATTGGTAAATAATCTCTCCTGGATCTATTTTCCAAGTCAGTTGTTTTTCTGATGAGATATTTCACATTTTCTTCTATTTTTTTCATTCTTTTGATTTTGTTTGTTTTTTTCTTGATTTCTCATAAAGTGATTAGCTTCTGGTTTGCCAATTTTAACTTTTTAGGAATTATTTTCTTCAGTGAGCTTTTGTAACTCCTTTTCCATTTGGTCAATTCCTCTTTTTAAGGAGTTCTTCTCTTCAATGAATTTCTGTGTATCTTTTTTCCGTTTGATCAATTCTGTTTTTTAAGGCATTTATCTTCTCCTTGACTTTTGGACCTCTTTTACCGTTTGGCCTAGTCTGTTTTTTTAAGGTGTTATTTTCTCCAGTACTTTTTGAGTATCTTTTACTAAGCTGTAGACTTACTCTTATTATTTTCTTGCTTTACTCTCATGTCTCTTCCTGGTTTTCCTCTACTTCTTTTACTTAATTTTCAAAATCCTTTTTGAGCTCTTCCATAGGTAGAGATCAATTCGTATTTTTCTCTGAGGCTTTGAATGCAGGGATTCTGACTTTTTTTCTTCTGAATGTGTGTTTTGATCTTCTTTGTCACTATAGCAACATTCTATGGTCAGAATTTTCATCTGTTGTTAGCTCATTTTCCAGCATATTTCTTCATTTTTAACTCTATATTAAAGTGGAGCTCTGCTTTCCAAGTGGAGGGTGCCCTGTCCTAAGTTTTAGGTGTTTGTGTAACTGTTTTCAGAGGTAATTCTGGGTACCTTTAAGGTTTTTTTCTTCCCAGGTGTTATGTTTACTACTCTCCTATACTGTGTACTGATTTGTGAATGACCACAAGCTCTCTTTTCCATGCTGGAATGGTGACCAGGGTTCCTGTTCCCTTAAGGTCATAAACTCTAGTCCTCCACCTCACACTAGGACTAAGACCCAGGACTGTGACTCAGATCCAACTATAGACAAGACAACAAATTCTTGTGTCTGTTTCTAGCAACTAAACCCCTGTATATCTCCTTCTGGTCTGTTGTCTCATCCCCTTAATATCTGTGGACTAAGAAGTCTGGAAATTGCCACTGCTGCCACTGATTCAGTCACCTGAGTTCTGCCTGTTTTTTGCTGGGGCCTGGTCTATGCTGGTGCAGCCTGTTCTGGACTGCTCTGGACTATTCTCTTTTCTCACCCTGTGCAACAGACCTTTCCTGCTGACCTTCTAGGTTGTCTTGAGCTGGGAAATTGTTTCACTCCATCTTTTTGTGGGTTCTACTATTCTAAAATTTGTTTAGATTCATTAGTTGAAGTTATTTGAAGCTTCTTGGGGCAGAGTTCAGGTGAGTCTCTGCCTTTACTCTGCCATCTTTTCTATACCTCCTGGCTTTTCTTTTAGGAAACATTTGTTAAGTGCCAGCTAAGTTTTTTGTACTTTAAAAATATTATTTCATTTTATATTTTCAATAGCCCTAGGAGATAAGTCCCTTTTTTTATCTCTATTTTAAAAATGAGGAAACTGAGACAAGCAGAGTTAAATGACTTGCCCAGAGCAACACAGTATCTAAAACCAGATTAGAACTCAGGTTGTCCAGCCCTCTATTATACCACCTAACTGTCTAAGCTTCATATGTAAAATGGGGATAATAATATCATATACTGGGGCTCTGAGGAAAGTATAAGGCTTTACACTAAAGTTTTTTTTTTTTAATCAGTACAAGTATAGGTTACAGAATGTGCAATTTAGACAGCCATTTTTTTTTAAAGTCTGGGATTTATATACACACAAATTTCCTATGAATCAAGAGTGTGACATAATAAAAGTATTTATATAACATCAAGGATTATAAAGTACTTTTTCAATATTATCTCATTTATCCTCACAACAACTCTGATAGGTTGGTGGCATTATTATCTCCATTTTACAGATAAGGAAACTCAGGAATATAGGGATTAAGTGATTTCTCCAGGGTCGTACAGTTAGTCAGCATCTAAGGTAGAATTTGATGTCTGTTCTTTCTGACTTCAGATTCAGCCCTTTAGTCACTGGACCTCCAACTACCTCTATAACAAGCCAAAACTCTGATGTGATCTTAGGCTGCATTAATAGATGAATAGTGTTTAGAAATAAAGAATAGGTAATGAGCCTAGACTGTCCAACTATGGGAATAACACAAATGAAGTATTGTGTTTGGTTCTGGGAACCGCATTACATGGGGAACATTTACAAACTAGAGTTTATTCAGGGACTGATGAACAAGATGCTTAGAGTGTGAGTAGCCAAGAAAACTGAAGCATCTGCATTTTGTTTGTAGTTACTCTATTTTGTCTCTGATTCTATTTGTATTGAAGCCCCTGTCCATGCTTGTGTCCTTCCTCACTACTGAAGTAGCAAGTATTGAGACAGTCCTATCTATTAGGTCCGGGTTGCAAGAAACAGCTGATACAGTAACAGTTACCCTGTTACACTTCCCCAATCTTGTCTGCAAGCCCTTAGAAACAAGCCCTGTCCAGTCAAGTGGTGTGATGTACCCAATTTGCCTACTACCTAATTAAAAGCAATGCAGTGCTTGTCCTTTTGTTTTTTCAAGTCCCCACCTGTGCAAGAGGATACCCCTGGGTAGTGAACTCAATAAACCCTCATTGGTTTCTAAATTTCTGGTTCTGGTTTCAGCTTATTCAACGCCAACAATTTTACTGACAAGAGCATGAGGAGTTTGGGGGGTGGATAATAGCTGACTTATTTGAATATTTAAGAATCATTCCTGTAAAAGAGGGATTAGTTTTTTTTTTGCAATGGCCTCATAAGACAGAAGAAAAAGTAATAATTGGAGAGTGATGAAGTAAAGAGAGACAAGTTCTGTTTTTATAGAGAAAGATAAAGAAAACAAAACATTCTCTTACCAATCAGAGATTTTTCTAGGTGGAATGACCTGCCTTAGGTGACATAGCCATCATTAAAGATCATTTTAAAAAAAAGATAGATCAATAGTTGCCAGGATTGACATGGTAAGATTGCTCTTTATTTATGATTAGATGACTGCCTTCTCTGATTATTGCAGTCCACATTACTCTCTCCTTATTCTGATCACATCAAACAATTGTTTCACCCATGTCCCTGTAGTTCCTTACTTTTATTATTATAATATTTATTATAGTTATTACAATATATTTATTTATAATAAAAATTTTATAATAATTTATATTTATTATAATATTCATTATTATTAATAAAATCCCATACTTATGTAGCTCTTCAGTGTTCAAATGTTCACATTGCACATTCCTTACAAAAACCATGTGACATAAACAGTCTAGGTTTGGGTTTTTTGCCTTCCTTTTACATAGAAGTCTCGTAGAATTGGCTTGTCTCCTCCCACATAGGTGTTAAGTACTAGAACCAAGACTTGACTCATATTTCTCTCAATTCCAAATTTATAATTGTTTCCACTATTCCATGTTACCTCTCAATTGAATAGTTTACACTATATTGTCTCATATTATTATGCTTCATATATATGAGTTTCACCTCTCCAACTAAAGTAGGAGCTATGTTATCTTTAACATATCTCTGCAGTATACTATTTAAATATGAATCACCATCACCTTCTACATCATTATAATTTTATATGATTCATAATGAAATAATTCTGGCAGAAACCACTATCCTCCTATTCTCTTAGGTTTCATAGTTTTGGACTATTTCATAGGTGGATAAAATGATTGTTTTTTTTGAAGCTGTACAAAACCGTGAAGATACAATACAGTCCTATGTAAACTTGCTGAAGTATCATTGGTATGGTTCCAATGGCAGAAAGACAACTGGGATAATAGATGCCCCAACTAGTTTACACATTATTTTGATCTCTCCAGCTAGATCTATGCCTTTTGAAAGCATTTTCTTTCATGTAGCTTGGAGATTATCAATATTTTGTATGTTCACATGTATTTAACATGCTATTCTGATTTTTTCTTTTTCTTTTTGGAGGGAGGAAGGCAGGGTAATTGGGGTTAAGTGATTTGGCCAAGGTCACATTGCTAGTAAGTGTCAAGTGTCTGAGGCCAGATTTAAACTCAGATCCTCCTGACTCCAGGGTTGGTGCTCTATTCACTGCACCACCTAGCTGCCCCCCTATTCTGAATTTTTATGGATAAATGTTATGTTGGAATGAGAATGATGATGAGAATGATGATGAGAATAGTGATAGTAACTCTACTGTTTGGTTCATTTTAGCCACAAATATGTACTACTTTCAAAGAACTATGATATCTTCAGAGTAAAAAATTGAGTTAAGACAGTCACAAGCATTATGGAGCTTATAGTCTAGTGAAGACATATTACACACATTATTATAGAATGCTTCATGATAAGTAAAAGAATAAATAAATAGATGAAATATTTTATTGATCACTATATGCCAAAGTTTGCTGGGTGCTAGGGATACAAATATAAAACCAAGATTACATGAACCTTTAACAAACTTATCTTCTAATGAAAGAGACAACACATATAAGGAAGTTGTGATTGGGGAAAGAAATTATGGTTTGTGTAAATATCATAAAGATGAGGCCCCAAGTTGAACAATTCATTAATATATCTTTTGTAGAGGCAATAGGTAGAGTAATCTGATTACAGTTCTTCAGAAAAGAGGTAAAATTGGAATTGTGAGAAAAAAGGAGGATACAGTAGGAACAGGGCAAAAAATGGCCAACATTAAGATGAGGTAGTGTACAGTCAAATGACATAGTTTCTCTAGATGTTCCAGTTTGGAGGGTGAGACTTCAGAAGCGCTAAAAGCAACAAAAGTGTGGAAAGTGGTTGGATGGAGATGAGAGTTTATGTTTTTAATGACAGCAAAATTTAGTGAATTCTTTGCATATGTAAGGGAACCAGAGATTTTTTAAAAAGTTCTGAGTGAATTGAGGGAAGAAAGGTCATTACAGATAGGGTGCTCTTGGTTTAATAACATCTGGAATATTTTGATGATTTTTCAATATATAATTTAAGAAACATTACTGACAAAATGGAAGATTTGAGATCAAATTATGTGGACACAGATTAGAGGAAATATGAACTTTATCCTGGACAATAGAGGACACAGAAGGGAAATAGGATCACAAATTTAGAGATGAAAAGAACTTTAAAAGTCACCTAGTTAAACATATTTGTTTTACAAATGAGGAAAATGAGAATTTGAAAAAGGGTAATGATTTGCCCAAATTAAGACAGTCAATGAATATCGTAACCAGGATTTAAATCAAATTCTTTTGATTTAAAATCTGATTTTTTTTTCCATTACATCATACTACCATGATAGATGTCTCCCAGTATTTGAAGGGATGTCATATAGAAGATGAGTCAGCCATCTGCTTTTACATATACAGAGAATAATAATCCAAGTCATTGATTTAAAAAGTGAGCAGGACAGGCTCTTTGTTGAGTTTTATATCAATCCCCTTTGGTCTTTTCTCCTTCTTAGCAATTATAAACCCAATATTTATACCATCAAATGCACATTCATTTACAAGAAAATGATGAGTTTTTTCCAAATGTGTAACTGAACTGTGCATAAATGATTTTTTTTAAATATTTATTTCCTTTTTTAAAAATTTTGAATTCCAAATTCTCTATATCCAGATCCTTTCACAAATATTGGGAAGGCAAGAAACATAATGCCAATTAAACATTTGAAGTCATGGAAAACATATTTCCGTACTAGTCATATTGAAAAAAAAATAAGAAAAATAATAAAATGAAAAAAAATAAGCTTCAATCTGCATTCAAAGTTCATCTGTTTTCTTTCTTGTAGTGGATGGCATTTTTTTTAACATGAATCAATGATAAATCATTGTATTAGTCAATATTGCTAAGTTTTTCATAGTTGGCTATTGTTTCTGTGTCCAATGTTCTCCTGGCTTTGATCACTTCACTTTGAATAAGCTCATGTAAGTTTTTCCAGGCTTTTCTGAAGCCATCTACTTCTTCATTTCTTGTGGTACAATTGTACTTCATCACAATCACATGGCATAATTTGTTCATTCATTTCCCAATTGATAAATATCTTGTCAATTTTTAACTGTCACCACAAAAAAAGCCTGCTATAAATATTTTGTACACTTGTGTCTTTTTTTTTTTCATTTTTCTTTGATCTCTTTGGGATATGAGCATAGTAGAAGTATTGCTGAGTCAAAAAGATGTGCACTGTTTTATAGACCTTTGGGTAAAGTTCCAAATTTTTTCTCCAGAAGAAATTGACCAGTTCACAACACAACTCCACCAACATGCATCACTATACCTATTTTCCCACATTTCCTCCAGTTTGGCATTTTCTCTGTCATGTTAGCTAATCTGATAAGTGTGAGGTTTTGCCTTAGAATTGTTTAATTGATAATTTTTGAATTATTAGTTATTTAGGGTATTTTTCCTATGTTTATCGATTGCTTTGATTTCTTCTTCTGAAAACTGTCTTTTCATGCCTTTTGGTGACTTGTCAACTAGGGATAAAGCCTGCATATATTAAGTCAACAGAATATTTCTAATTCAGAAGATCTTAATTTTTTGTGTCTCATGAATCCCTTTGGTCATCTGGTGAAGCCAATGGGTTTCTCCTTATAAACACATCTTTAAATGAATAAATAAAATATACAGGGTTAAAAATACACAAAATAGATTGAAATAAAGTTAGTTTTTTTTCCCCAAAAACTTCAAGGGCTCTAGGTTAAGAATTACTGCTGCAATATCTTAGTTTAGTAAACATGGTGAAAATAGAAATTACATCAGTTTTATCAGGAAATCTATACTGGGCCCTACCTCAAGCTCCTTCATGGCAAGAGAGCTCTGACTACAGGAAGGATGCTGGCTGTAGCGTGGTCAAAGTCCAATGTTCTGTGCCTTTTTCTTCTCTTTCTTCATCTTAGATCCCTTGGTGCACTATTCCCTTTTCCTACAGCTCAGTGACTTCCCTGATGCACTTTCTTATCTTTACTTTCACTCTCCAAACATTTCTTTTCTCTCTCGCAAGATCTATTGCTCCTTTTAATCTATTATAAATAAAGTTATATTCTTATGTGTATGAGAGGCAGGTGTGGGCATAATACTACTACTACCACCACCGCTGCCAATACTGCTACTGCTACTACTATCACCACCATCACCATCATTACTACTACCACCAATACTACTACTAGCAAAAGTGCTAATACTACTATTATTACCACAATGACCACTACTAATGCTACTATTTGTAGTAAGCCAATATATTTGATTCCTGGGGGTCAGTTTCTATGTAGATGTCTTTGAAGAACGTAGCTTTGGATCCCCAGCCTTGAAGCCTGCTCTCAAGAGCATCCTTTATTATGTGAATGAGTTAAATGACTTTTCCAAAGACTTTTTGGTGCCTTGATAACAGGGCCTGTTCCAGGACTCAGATAAAAATCATTACAGAGTGCTCTAATGAGGACCCCTTTGTGACTGTGGCTTTTTGTTAAGCCAGTTCCTTGGGACCTTTTGATATGGGCTACACTTTAAAAGATTTTTATTTGTGATCTTGAGATCAAAGCCTTTACCCCCAGACTTCAGGCACCTAAAGAACAAATTCCTTATCAAATTATCCACTCTGTGTTAGTTCCAGGATATAACAGACTAAAGACAATGATAACACTTAGATAACATATTTCTTATAAAATTGTGTTACTTCCAGGATATAACAGGCTAAAGACAATGATAGTAAAATGTGAGTCCTTTTATCTTTCTATATGATTTTGCTCTATAAAAACCTTGTCCAAAGAATCATTAAATGGAGTTCCTGGTTCTTTCTTGAACTACCCACATGGTCTGGTCATTTCTTTTTCACATCTCTGATCATGCTTAAGTGCTGGCCACTGAGCAGCCCATGACAACTATTTCTATTACCACCTCCATAATTACTACCATTACTAGTAGTAGTAACACCACCACTACTACAACCACCATGATCACTACCAATACTGCTACTATTGCTACTACTATCACTATAATTAAAGCTACCAATTTCACTATCGCTACTTCTTCTACTCATAATAAGTATTTGCATCTCTAAAGCATTTTAATGTTGACATAGGTTCCACAATCACTCACCTCATAAGTTAGGTAGTATCCCAATTTTTATAACAAATAAATGTATTTAAGCAAAATAAATCCACACATTTCCAAGTCCAAATGTATCTCTTTTATTACAGTGGAATAGAGAAACAAAGTTTCATCCAGACAAATGATTTATTTACAAGACGTGCAGTTGCAGAAACAACTTGGGTTCAAGACTCTATGTAGCACTAGAACATTGACCATTGTTTTCTACATTGTTTATATACCATTTGGAGGAAGTGAAAGAAAAAAAAAACAGGATGTAGGGATTGAGACATACTGTGTTTTATTGGTGGAGGCCATGAAGAGACAACTGAGGTGAGGAAATGGGTGGTCTGGTGACGTATCTTAAGTCAGATTACAGGGGAAAGTGGGAGTAATTTTGTGACTTCTCCAAATTCAAGTGACTTCAAGACTTAACTTCACAAAATGGTGGATAAAGGGCAAAATGGAGTTATTCATGATGTTTTTATTTTAACATTTCCTTTTTGATCCTGGGGTGCTCAGCCACTAGGATCACTTATTTAAACACTTTATCTATTAGAGATTGGACACAATGATTGTCTACTTTAAGGGGCAACATGGGGATATGAACAGACACAGAAAGAGTACAAGCAGAATCGTAATCTCATATATTCTCTATGGAGAGAAACTTTGATAAACAGACTATAGGCAAACCAACACAATCTACAGACCAAACCATTTAGAGGGCTCACTGTGGACTAAATTGTGAGAGAAGATTTACACATCACCAAGTAACACTAACAACAATAAACTCAGCAAACATAAATACCATAAAAAAAAAGCTGAAGCAAAACAATAACAATCATCAGTATTAAGTAAGATTGAGTCTTCTTGCAAGTTGGTTACCCACTCTCAAAGTCTATTTAATCAGTACATTTCATTTTGATTTCCAGATTTCCAATGTAGTCATTTGGTCCCTCTTATCATCTTCCCTTGCACAATCTGGAATAGATCTTATTCTTAGGATATCTCTGAAGTGGGTTCTTCCTGGTAGATATGATTCTCAGCTTCTAAATTCTAGGTAATTCTACCAAAATTAGTCAGTAACAAGATAATAAAATTTAGTACAACCTCCAAAGTTTGGTTTTCTAATAACTAATTCAATGTGGTAAACATCAGCTCAAGCCTAATTGCCCTGATCCTACTAACAACATTGCTATGAGAAGAACATGAAATTAGGAAGACATAATTCACGTGAAATTTCAAAGAATTTTAGTTTTTAGATTCTACTTGCTATTTCTATTTTTACCCAAACCCTGTACCTGATATTGACATTGCCATCAATTTATTAACAGGCTGAAGAAAGAATCTTAAAAAAGAATCTAAGTGGGTCTGACTTAGGAAATGAGCCTTTTTGTCTCTTAAACTTATCAGACATACGCTTCAAAATAGGAAAATGCTTTCACTTTCATTACAATTATCAATGAAATTTTACATGTAAAATCATTAATCCAATTTTTAGAACTTACTTCTAAAACATATTCAAAGCCTGTATACGCCATTAGGAACATGGAGAAATGAGAAAGAGGGAGGGAGGAAGAGAGAGAGAGAGAGAGAGAGAGAGAGAGAGAGAGAGAGAGAGAGAGATGCATGTGTCTATCTATCCATAATTATATGTATGTATACACACAGGCATACACACGTATATATACGTATGTGTGTATATACATTATATTTATTTAACTAATTTTTATAGAAATTAATCTGATCCTGTTTCTGAAAATTTACTACTCTAATTAGAAAACTTTTACATCTTTGTCATTTCCCTTTTAACAATAATATTCCTATATCATAAGATACTTCAAGGACTAAATCTTGTACAAGAATATATCACTATTAGCAAGTGGATGGCAAGTCCAAGAACTCATTTATTTAGTTCCTTCAGAAATGGAATTGACTACAACTCCAGATTAAAATAATAAGATAATTGTATGTTTTATCCTCTTATAAGAACTCAGATGTTTCAGCATTAATCTATCAATTAATAGGTTTGACATTACAATGACAATCTTCTACTGGTCACCTTGCCTGAGTATAGAAATTTGTTATGAAACAAAAAGATGGACATGGTTATGACCATACAAGACTGCTTCTTTGAAGGTATAAACTGATCTGACACAACCTATGATAGGGATAAAAAAAAAATCCTTAGTTCTGTTTGATTCAAGACAAGAATCATAGTTAACAAGCAATTGCAAAGCAAAGGCAGCATCAGAACTAACCAAGTGTGAAATTTTTTTGTTCATCAAGAAAATAGCCCAATGGGGAAAATGAGTCAAGAGAATCTTACCTTGGCCTATGCCAAAGTCACCCCCTCAACTTTTCCCAGGGACAGACATTGACTTGTAACCATTCTCAGGCTGCACTCCCTTTGGGCAGCACATGACATTTCCCTTGAATGGTGAACTATTGTCTTAATGACACTTCAGGCAATCATATCTGAAATAAAAACTTAAAATAATACCAAATTAAGTTCCCATGAGACTTTACCTCAAATAGCAAGATTTCAGCAATCACAGCTTAATGTTAGATTATTATTTTTTCTCATGTTTTAATAATAGTTAACAAATAAACATATATAAGGACATCTTATTTTTCCTTCACTTATAATTTAAGAATATTTACATATCCAAATTTCACACATATGGTAATACATGGCAATTTGTTCAAAATCTTCAAAATTCTGGCTATGTTAAGTTTCTAATCCATATTGCCTATTTGCCCTTAAGGCAAGACTAAAATCTCTAAATCTAAGGGAAGTTGCTAATAAGTTAACTCAAAGTTATAACTCCAGTACAGACTATTTATTAACAGGTACAGTTTCATAATTTTCACAAATTGTAGCCAAATAATCTATCAAAAAATTCATTCTTTACTATAAGCAAATCTATATGTCCCCAACTTTGACTTAGTGTGATTCTAGTTTCTCCAACTCATTACTTAAAAAGTTTTATCACAAATAACTTCTGTAATTCTTTTGTACATATGAGTCATTTTTCTTTCTTTTAAATCTCTTGGAGAAAGAGCATCCTTTTTTATAATTCTGCAGTCATGCCTAGTGTCCCATGCTAATAAAACGCTTAATAATAGCCCTGCGTATCTGTTTGGTCTTTACACTGTAGATAATGGGATTCAGAACAGGTGGGATAAGGAGGAAGACATTGGCCATCATGGTGTGAATGAAAGGGGGTGCCTTCCGACCATATCTGTGCAGAAGAGACAAACTGACAAGGGGAATATAGAAAATAGCAACTGCACTAATATGAGAGACACATGTATTAAAAGCCTTGTGTCGTTCCTCAGGAGATGCAATATTTAGAACTGAATGGATGATCATGACATAGGATATAAGAATACAAGGGCAGTCAATGCCTGTTGTTGAAAAGAGGGCAAAAAGTCCCATGATGCTGTTAACCCTGTTGTCATTACATGACAGTTTGATCACATCCACATGGTAGCAATAAGAGTGAGAAAGAACCTTTGACCCACAAAATGACAGTCTTTTGAGAAGAAGAACCACTGGCGTCATGACTGCAACATCTCTTAAAACCACGGCCACACCAATTTGAGCAATCTTGGTGTTGGTTAGAATAGTGGCATAATGAAGTGGGGCACAGATCGCCACAAAGCGGTCAAAGGCCATAGCTAGGAGCACACCAGATTCCATGAATGTTAGTCCATGGAGGAAAAACATTTGTATGATGCAAGCATCAAGGTTGATCTCTCTGTTATTGAACCAGAAAACTCCCAGTGTAGTAGAAAGAGTAGAGATAGTCAGGCCCAGGTCAGTGACTGAGAGCATTGAGAGGAAATAATACATGGGTTCATGGAGACTCTGTTCACGTATCACTACAAATAGAATCATGCTGTTCCCAAAGAGGGCAATGACATATAAGAGGCAGATGGGAATGGAGATCCATATTTGAGATGCTCCAAGGCCAGGAATTCCAGTCAACAAAAAGACCAATGGCTGGGAAGTGGCATTATTGAAAGCTGACATGGCGGGCTAAGGAGACAAACAATTAAATAAATAATGAAGTAAATGATGAACATTTATACCCTTAAAAATAGTTAAAATTCATGGACACAGCTCACCTTCACCCAAAGAATCCTTCAGGATTTTCCTTTTTAGATGTTTATATTCACTGAATGGTTTGATTATTTAGGTTATTTAGAAGAAAAACTATTTTTTTTTCTTATCACCAGAGGATCCTTATTATCGTTATGTACTCACCAGACATACCTATTCTATTGTCTGCTTTATCAGCAACAGACCCTATAGAAGACCTATCACTAGAGATCCCTTCCTCTGTTTGTATTTGCTCGTATAGGATTATTATTACCAGAATTTCTTTGCAGAATAATGCCGTGTTCATACTTGTTTGTTTGTTTGTTTTTAAGCCTGGATCTCCCTATCTCATCCACACTTGAAGTGCTGGAAAGTTGACTTGCTATATCTTGTTCTGAGTCAGTTTATCTCTTTTTGGAAACCTAGTAGACTCTATACTGAGGTCCCACTATATTGATGTCAGACTTAGAGAAGATTAAATGATTTATCCCACTGTAACTTAAAACTCCCAGCCGCAAGAAATTAACCACCCTCAGTTCCTCTGATAGCTATGATTACAAGCACATGCCATCATACCTGATAATAATGCCATGTTTTATGAATAATGTGTGAGGAGATATCTAATTTACAAGAATTTTCATAAGTAAATTGTTTATTCAGACTAGGAGAAGGAATAAAAATAGTGCTGTTTCTTGTATAAATGTGAATTCAAACATAAGACTTCCCTTGACACATTTGGAATATTCTGAGGAATCAGTTCAGAAACAAACACATGTGACCATATGAAGAGAGAACACTACCAAAACCTATTCTTGAACCCTCAGTGTGGTTCCTCAGGAAAGTTTGGGGAGAGAAGAAAAATCATTTCTATAGTAAGCATTTTTGAAAGTGGTTTGATAGATGACAGGCTTATGTAGGCCTCTGGGAAGGCTGATATAGGGAAAGATACATAGGGAAGGACTGAAGCTTAATGGATGGATCATTATTATTCATAGAACTACAGGCTTTTAGAAGTGGGAGAACCTGGGAGGTAATAATGTTCAGTTCCCTCTCTACTGCATTAATCAATTTTACAACATCCTTATTAGCTTACTGTCTAGACTTTACTTTAAATCTTCGAACATAAGGAAGTCACTATTTCAAAATTCTCATTTTCAGATGAATTGGGGAAACTAACTGAAATTAGCCAGGTCAAGAGAAGACTGAGGAAGGATCCAATCAAAATTTTCTTGGAACTGAAGACTGTCCAAAGAAGATATAGACCTGGTTTCTGTGGTTTTAAAGAATAGTGAGGATGGTTTAATGGAAGTTATAGGAATGGAAATTTCTGTCAAATTTCAGGAAAAACTTTCCAAAAGTTATAGATGATCATCAATGGATAGGCTGGCTCATGAGCTGCAAATTCCTTCAAATTATCAGGTGAACAGCTATATGTCACGAATGTTTACAAGAATCCAATGCTAAATTGAAAGTAGAAATACTTTATAGGATAATAGATTAAGAACTCCAAGAGATCTCAGTCCCTCAGTTGAGGGACTCAACCTGGGGACCTTGTATGAATTGTCAATGGATCCACAAACTTCTATGGGGAAAATGCATCTTTTTTTAAAAAATATAATTTGTTTTCTTTGTAATCCTATGTACAAAGGATATTTTAAAGAGCATTTTAAAATAATGTGATGAGAATGGGTTTATAGAATTCATTATGTTGCCAGTGAGGTTTGTGACACACATAAAAGCTGAGAACTCCTGTTCTAGTTAAATCACTCATTTTACAAATGGGAAAACTAAGACCCATAAATGTTAGTTGACTTAACCAGGGTTATACAGGTAGTAAATATTCAAACTGGGATTGATGAACTAAATAATATGCCTCAATTTTAGAAAGATATTTGATAATGTTTCTCAGATCTCAGTTAATATGTCATCTACTTAGAAGTCTTGATACTAATGTCTTTTTTTCTGTTGATAATCAACAATTTATTTTGTTTGTATGTTGTTGTGTTCTTGTTGTTTCTCCAATTAGCTTGTGAATTCGAGTTCAGGGATTGACTTTTGCCTTTCTTTGTATCTCCAATGCTTAGCCCAATGCCTGGTACACAGTAAATCCTTAATAAATACTTGTTGACTGACTGAAATCATGGGGAAAAATGAACTAGGCAACTGTAAAATTAAAAAGATTTAAAACTAGTTGAATGAATTGACTAAAGGAGTAAGTGTTAATAGAGCATTGTTAAGTAGAGTGCCCCAAAGATCTGTTCTTGCTCTTATTCTATTTAACATTTTTATCAAAGCCACAAATGCTTATTTTTGTTTTTTATACAAATATTAGAGAAATAGCTAATACCTTTGATAACAAAATCAGAAATTAAATGACCTATATTGGTTAGAGTAAATGACAAAATTAATGAGATATAATTTAGTAGGTATGTAAAAACCTACTCCTAGTTTCAAAAATCCATTACATTATGATACTATAGGAGTATATGGCTGGTCATCTTTTGGTATAAAAAAAGATGTGGGTATAATAGATCACAAGTCCAATATGTTCCATGACATTGTAGCTAAACAAAAAACTAATAACAACAATAACAAAAATAGACAACAGACCTGAGCTCTTAGGATTCATTCATATAGATTTAGTGTCTAGAATGAGGGCAGTCATACTACTATTGGATTATACCATGCTCAGATACAGTATTGTTCTATTCTATGTTGGGAGCCACATTTTAAACAAGGATGGTGACAGACTGAAGTATATTGGGTAGTTGACTAAGATGATGAGAGGAGTAGAAACTATTTTGTATAATGGTTAGAAGTAGGAGTGTTTAGCCTGGAGAAGAAAAAAAAAAAACCTTAGAAATGACTTAAGAGGTTTTCAAATATTTAAAGATCTCTCATGTTTTAAAATGATTAATATTGTTCCTTCAAGCCTTGGAAGGCAGAGGTAGGAGTAATGGGTGGAAGCTGAGGGGAGGCAGATTGAGATCCAATATTAAAAGAAAGGACGTGAAAACTTACTGTCAAAAAGTAGAAGGAGAGTCAAGAGGGGTAGCTGGAGGTCTTTAAGTAGAAGCTGGATGACCGATTGCTGTGCCCATGGCAGAAGGGATTCCAGACCAGGTATAGTTGAACCAGAGGACCTTTGAGGCTTTCTCCAGACTTAAGAAATTTTGACTCTGAAAGGCAGATAGGTATTGAAGAAATCCATTCTGTCCAAATGGGGAAATTTTGCTTTTGAGTCAAACTTGTTTTATCATAGATTTCTTAGGACATTGAGAGGAATCATAAACAAAGTCATGTCTCATCAAAATGTTAAACACCTGTTATGGACCCCAACTTACCTCTTCTGCATCCTTCCCCTTTCAATTGACACCTTCCTTGTGTGAAAGGACCTAGTGTTGCCCTGTGCTCTACCACTTCCCCTATATCATGTACTGTTAAACCAAAATAGAAACATGAGTCACTAAACTGTATATACTTACTGACTTAGAAAACTTCATATTAACATTCTCTATATTGTTACATTTTTATTTATTTTGTTAAACATTTCTTAATTGTATTTTAATCTGGTTCTGGCCCACATTGGGCATATAGCAAGTATTTTATGGGGGCAGAGTTTTGAAAGTGTGCCAGGTTTGACACCTGTGTCCTACACTTTCCTGCTTCCTGGACAGTCTCTATCAGTTAGATTCATTTGACTGTGATTGTCATGGCCTGAGTTTCCACACCTAGAGATGTGGTATTTCCAACTGATTTCTGGTTTTGGAATTTGTATCCAAAGATTTCAGGTACAATGTAATTGTAAAGAACAAGATTGGTCCCCAGAAAAGTACAGAAATTCTACTTCCTTCTATTCTTTTTATAGGTAGGAGACTATGGATTTGGAACATTCCATATACTGATATATAGGGTTGATGTAATAGCTGTTTTGGCTAAACTACTTTTTTTTTCCTTTTTTAATATTCTTGTCTTATTGAGTGGGAGGAAGGAGAGTCAGGATATACTTGGAAACAGAGATGATGTTAAAACAAATATGAACATAGACATGTATTTATACATGAATGAATACATGTATACATATATGTGTATGTATAAAGATTTAATTCCAAAATCCAGGTGAAAAATGATCACAGGGGTGTCATCTAGTACACTCCCTGACTTCAAAGGACTAGGGGTTCTCCTTGCCTTGTATTCTTGTTCTACTCCAGCTTCCCTCCAGGTCTTATGCAGACTTAGAATTCTGGAATTGGGGCTCTAATGGGGACAGTTTAGGAGCTCTCATATGCAGCATGTGCCAGTTCCAGGGTCAAGAATTGAAATTCAAACCTGTTTCCTGGCTAAGAGGGTGAGATGGCATGAGAATAAAAGCCCAGATGCTAACCATGATTAAATTACAAACTAAGCAACAACAAAAAGTTGGAATTTGAGAGAGAAAACTCTAGAGCAACTTCTAATGTGAAATGCCTATTTAACCTGGAAAAAAAAAAAAAACTTTCACTCACCAAGTTCTTCCTTCCATCTCAATTGAACTCATTTTTGTCTAATCTATTATGCACTTATTAGATACAAGGCATTGTGCTAAGTGCCAGCAATGGAATCAAGTATGACCAAAATTCTGTCTGTTCCATTTTAAGTCCATTTTTTTTTTCACAGCTAAGGGTTCTGCCCAGCTGGCACCCTCAAACAAAGCAATTGCTCCCTTAGTGACCATATGATTAAATGTACATGGGCCATGGTTTTAGGCAACCCAACTATTCCTATTTTGAGCACAGGATTCTCCCCACTGTCATTTTCTAACCCAGATTTACTTACTGGCTTCTGCCAGTTGTAGACAGTAACTGCCTTGGTCTTTAGCAGTGAGTGTGAGCTGAAATGCCCCAGCCAGTTCATAAGTTTTTATTGACTTTAATAGAAATGGAATCCCTTGGGGTGAAAAAGACATGTGTAGCTTCATAACCAAGGGACTGGGAATTCTCTGCCTGTTTGTAGTGTGTGTGTGTGTGTGTGTGTGTGTGTGTGTGTGTGTGT
>CM053588.1:79593934-79621394 GCA_028646515.1 Pseudochirops corinnae | reverse complement strand
TAATTGTTTAATAACCCGCATATCTAAGGACCTATGCATCTATAACCTATTAGTGATTTATAATTTTATGGTATAGCAGGTTTTTAAAATTTTTACCGATGCATTTATTTTACTTCTGGGTAAGATTGTAACATATTCTTTGACTTAATTATATTATATGAAGATTTTAAATTGTCCATCAAATTTTCATTTTTTAAAGGCATCTTCTAAAAATGTTTTATAACTTTAAAAAGACTTGGAGAACAATAGTTTAACTATTATATATTTAATGAAGTGATAATAATAATTACTACCCAAGTGTAATGGTAATTAATTTGAATTTGAAGACCCCTTTTTGTGTTGGCAAGTAAGCAAGTACTTAGCCCTTAGTAACCAATCAAACCTCTGTGAAAGAAACAGAAAGTATGAACTCCTGTCTCCTGTTGCTGACATAACAGAAAGGGGTTGGCTGAACCAGCAAGCCAGTGCTGTGTGTGTACAAGAAAAGCCCGAGAGAGGCACAGTCAAAATTTCTTGAGACAAGAATCTGGTGGCAGAATCTGTTCTACTGGGGAGAGAGAAAGTTTCTCTCAGCAACATCTGGAGGATGGACTGAGAACTAAGTCAGAATTTTCTCTGGATGAGAATCGTTGAGACTGAGGTTGCTGATGCCAGGAAGGCTGAAAAGGAAAGCCCCCTCCCCCAACACTGGAGAAAACAGTTTTGATTTTGAAAACCCTGGGAGGAGTGATTTTGATTCCAGGAGCCAGCTGAGATTTCTTCTGGTTCCAAGGCCAGCCAAACTGCCAGAGGACTGAGGAAGCATGGCTGTGGTGCTGGTATTCTGTTTGTCTGTTTTGATGTTGTTTTATCAGATTCATCTGCTGGTGAAGGACAGTGTTGTTGTTGCAGAGGTCCTGGAACCTTGCTGTTGGCTCAGAAGCACTGAAGAATGATTTTCTTATTGTATGTTTAGAGAAATTCTGGAAGAGAGCCTTGCTGGTGTTTTCAGGGGTCCTGAGACTGTTCTGCAGGCAGAAAGTGAATTGATGAGGACAGTGGCAATGTATATTGTGGCTTTGTTAAACTTTGTCTCCCAACTTGCCTCAGATCAAGATGAAGAAAAGGCCTCTCCTTGGGTATTGAATGCTGTGATGATAACGTGGTTTACTAGTAACCTAGGGGTGGAGGGTTTGCATATTTTCTATTGATTGTACTTAGTGATTAATGATACTTAGTAACTGTGAATCTGAATAAGTGACTGATTGAGTTTACTTAGTTGCCCCATGAGTGGAAGACTTTAACTATTGTACTTTGAATCTGAGTAAGGAGGCAAACCTCCCTAGGGATACCAGATGATTGTTCTTTGTTCAAAACTTTGTGGCCACTATGGTGGAAACTATGTGGCCATTTTAATGATAGGCTGTTGTTAATACTATATTGTGATTTTCTGTGATAAGTTGTAATATTGTGAACACTGTACCTTGATTTTCCGTGACTGTTTTGATTTGTTATGGAATAAACAGTGTTCACTATACTTGTAATCAGAACCTTAAAAGCTGTTCATAGTAGCATTCTTCTGGAAAGCTGCTCATGCATGGCATTATACCAAGTTATAGGAGAAATCAACAGAATTTACATAGAAATTTGCAAACCTGACCTTAATTTAATTATGTAATTAAGCATATATGTAATCATGTAATTAAGCATATATATGTAATTATGTAATAAATTGGTCAGTGGTGAATTCCCATCATTTTTAAAATATTATGTTTTTTTCCTCATCTGAATGCATTTATTTGAATTGCAAAAATAAAATACTTGTAAAGCAAACAATCCTTTGAACTCTTAATTAACAATAACTTTTTAAGTCATTTAAAAAACATCAAGCAAATGCAACAAGTTAAACTAAGCAGCATTTTTGTTAAACTGAAATCCATGGCTCGTATGCTGAAACTTCATTCAACTTTCATTTAAATATATTTATTCTTGTATTATTAACAAGGTGCAATAATGAACTTATATCATCAGGGAGAGATGTTAAGTCAATGAAGCTGTCCCCAAAGAATTACAAAGACAGGCAGAAGAAATCATACTTGCAATGAATCAGAGAGCTAAGAGCTCCATGCTTCAATTTTGGCTATCCAACATAGATTCTTCTGTTCTTAAAGGAAGTCCAAGGAAAGTAGCTGCTTTGGATCCATCAAACATTCAAGGATGATAAAAAATATTCTGGGATTTAAAGTTCTCTTGAATGAAACAGACCTTAGGAGAAAATAAAGAAGGTCACACCTTTGAAGGACAAACACAGGATGTTTGGTTAACCCCCTCCTGGAAACAGAAGTAGATAGTGGCAATCTCCCACGATGCCTTTTTTTTTTTTTTGGCTTTGTAAGGATGTGCATATTCCATTAATTAAGTAATAGCCAAACAAGTTGTGGTATAGTAACATGCAGAATATTATTGTACTATAAAAGAATAATAGAAGGAATAGGGAGAAACATGGGAAGATGTGAACTGATGTGAACTGAAACCAGGAAAGCTATATACATGAGTACAATATTGCAAATGAAAAGAAATTCCACACAACAACAGAACCAATGTTATGAAATTATAATAACCAAGCCTAGCTCCAAAGAAGAGGTAAGAGAACCCTCCTCCATCATTTCTTTGTAGGGAGTGGAGCACCATAGATAATGTAAAAACAATTGGATGATTCGGTTAGTTCTTTGCAACTTTTCCTTGTAAAAAAGCATGCCTGAGGATCAGAATGGAGTAGATGGTAGGGGATACTTAGGGAAATATAGGTGATATAAAAACAGAAGGTGTCAAAAATTTACTTTAAGAAAAAATACGAATATCTGTTTCATGATATTTTTTTTTTCTGTGTGCCTCATGTTTTTATAACTTTTCCACCCTAGATGCTCCCTGAACCAGGATAATTTACTAACAAAGTGTGATTTTTACATCAGAAGAACTTGACCTGAAGTGAAGCTCCTAGAATCTTCTTTGAATAAGCTGCTATCAGACAACTTATTTTTAAAGATAAGTGATCATTTCCTTATCAACTTCAATATTTTCTGGACAAAATTCACATAACTCTGTAACATCAGAAAACATAGAAAGATGCATCTGATAGAATTAGTGCAGTTTTAATAATGATTGTTTGGGAAGTAGATTTTATTTTCATTTTGTAAATCATCTCCACACAGTTCCACCATCTCTTGTAGTGTGAGTTACTAGTGAATTTTTCATTTGATAGACTTATTTTTAAAGCTGACCTCTTGCATAAAATTTACACTAACACTAAAAACCTTTAAAAAAAATTTCTGGGGGGCAGCTCAGGAGGACCTGAGTTCAAATCTGACCTCAGACACTTAATACTTACTAGCTGTGTAAGTATTGGGCCAATTGCCCTTCCTTCCCCCTCAAAAAAAAAAAAGACAAAAAAATTTCTGTACTGTTTTATTTAAAGAGATGAAGCTTTTGATATGAACAAGCACTATTCAGATTAAGAAATCAAATCTGTCTATAGATATATAAAAATGCTCTAAATCACTTTTGATTAGAGAAATGCAAATTAAAACAACTTGAGGTGCCAACTCACACCTATCAGATGGAATATTATGATAAAAAAAGGAAAGTGATAAATGTTGAAGAGGATGTGGGAAAACTGAGTGTAATGTAGTGTTAGTGAAGTTGTGAACTGATCCAATCATTCTCAAGAGTAATTTGAAACTACAACAAAAGGGTAACCAAACTGTGCATATCCTTTGATCCAGCAATTCCACTACAAGATCTGTATTCTAAAGAGATCATTTTAAAAATGGACCTATATATACAAAAATATTTATAACAGCTCTTTTTTATGGTTGCAAAATATTGGAAACTGAGGAGGTACCCATCATTTGAGAAGTGACTGAACAAGTTGTGGTATATGAATGTAATGGAATATTATGGTGCAGTAAGAAATTATGAGTAGGTAGGTTTCAGAAAAATCTGGAAAGAATTGTATGAACTGAGGCAAAATGAAATGAATAGAACGAGGAAAACATTGCACATAGTAACTGCATCATTGTGTGATCTTCAACTGAGCAACACAATCACAAGAAAATTACAAAGTACTCTTGATGGAAAATGTTATCCACGCCCAGATAAAGAATTGAACTTTGTATGCAGATTTAAACATATTGTTTTCATTTACTTTATTTTTTTCATAGTTTTTTCCCCTTTGGGTCTGTTTCTTCTTTTGTGATATTTATTAATATAGAAATGTGTTTTACATGATTGCACATATATAACCTATATCAAATTGCTTATCATTGTAGGAAGAGGGGGAAGGAAGGAGGGAGAAAAAATTAAAACTTTAAATCTTTTAAAATGAATGCTAAAAATTTTCTTTACATATAACTGGGAAAATAAAAGGGAATCAACAAAAAAATAAAGAGAAGAAGCTTTCCAGTTACGATATCAATGAAGGCATTCTTTAAGAC
Source organism: Pseudochirops corinnae (assembly GCA_028646515.1). NCBI lineage: Eukaryota > Metazoa > Chordata > Mammalia > Diprotodontia > Pseudocheiridae > Pseudochirops > Pseudochirops corinnae. Next base: position 79,616,922 of record CM053588.1, on the reverse strand, counting down.
AAGAGTATCTTTGTTAAAAATGGTTTCATATACAAACAGGATCACGAGCCAACTTAGTCCCTGAAACATGAACAGTTAGTTGCACTTGGAAACTTTTTGTAGATTTGGACAGAAAAAGAAATTGAACTTTGAAGCTTTTTGTTTCTAAGTAAATTTATTTTTGTGGTTATAACCCAATGATGCACAATTATGTTCTGGACTATGTGGGCTAATGGTATTTTTCAAGTTAAAAAAAAATGAAATGACGCTGTTTATGATATACCTGACCAACAAATATTGACAGCATTGGATATGGAGGGGGATTGTGGAACTGAATCTTGTAAACAAAAAGAAACAAACGAATCAATAAAAAAATTTAATAAAGAAAAAAATGAATTGAAACACACACAAAACATCTATCAATCAGGGTTGAATTTTCATTTTTCAGGAGAGTTCCCTGTTAGAAGGTGCACACCATTTTAAAAGTGTTTCAGAGTCTCCCTTGGCACCTTTGGTTACTGAGAGAAACCACTGACTTTCAATATATTGATTATTGACTAGCCTACTTAATAAAACTACCATTAATACCTGGAAACTATCTCTCAGGGTTTTACTAACAATAATACCAAGTAGAATATATCTGTCTTCTTCCCACCTAACTTTTCTTCAGATACTTCAAGTCAGCTATGTAATCCCCTCTAAATCTCTTCCCTTGGGTAGATATTCCCAGTTCTAATAAATTTAGATAAGAGAAAGTAATCAAAGTATTCATCACCTGATAATATTTTCTGCATATACTCAAAGTTAACATTTGATATGGACAACCTGGAGAGGAAGGGTGCCAGAATATTGAAAAACTTTGCCCCTGTGGCATATGAGAATGGTTTGAAAGAATTGGGTGCATTTCTCCTGGGTAAGGGAAGTCTTGGGAGTAGTGGTGGAACGGAGAGTGATATCTTTCCTTAAATATTTGAAGGGCTGTCATGTGGAAAAGGGATTAGATTTACTCTGTTTGGTCTTAGAGGGCTGAACCGAGAAAATGAATGGGCACAGAGTTATCTAGTAAACCTAGAATATAGAATACGTGGAAGGCAGTAGCATGGATAAGACTAGATATGTAGCCTTAAGCCAGATTGCAGAAAGCCCTTGAATGCCATAATTAAGAATTTATACTCTATTTGGTATGAAATAAGTAGAAGAATTATATGATTATATTTAATTCAATAGCCATTTAATAAATTCTTGTGCCAAATGAGTAGGACAATTATTTGGGCAATATTATGAGGGATGTTTAGGAAAGCCTATTGCAAAATTTTAAGAGACAAGAGATAAGGTCCTAAACTATGGTGTTTGCACTTGAACTTGTAATGGTAAAAAGGTAAAAAGGAGAACTTGAATTTTAGTCCTCATTTTGCTACTTGTTCCCTATGTGACCTTGAGCAAATTACTTACTGAGATTCAATAATGAACATAAGTTTCAGAAAAAAGCATTTTCTGATTATTGGAGAGAGCTAATGCAATACTCTTCAGCCCTATTTTTAAAAACAAAATACTTACCTCAATATCTAGGGTTATTTCTATCTCTCAAGTTGATTTTTTATTAAGAAATACGTGAGCAAATTGTCTAGAGGTAGGTAAATTAAAGATGAGAAATGTCCGGATTCCCATTCCTTTCATATTCATAACCTCTGATACCTCAGAAATCTGACCTAGTGTTGAGAATACAATGAATTCAGACATTCCCACAATTTCTGAAAACTTGATGAAATCTGAGTGTATTAAAATGTAAGGCAAACCCCCACACCTCTTCCTCCTATAGCCTGAAGATCTCTACTCTATAATCTCTAGGGACTTCCCCTTTTAGTGCTTGATATATTGTTGAATCCACTCCCTCCTGTGATTTAGACCCAAAGGTATCCTTGGATCTAACTTGCCTAAGAGCCAGAGAGTAAGATGGTGAATGACTTCCCTCATTCTTTGAAGCTGACCAGTCTTGCTTCAGATGAACTCTGATCTATGTAAGGTTAGAATATAAGCCCTTTGTGGGGCAAGTGGTACTTAAATCATGGGTCATACAGACAACTATTATACACATCTAGTGATCTAAATGTACAGAAATGGTACTATTAGAAAGCATAGCAAAAATATCGATAAAGATAGAAAAGTATTAGACAAGAAACTAAAGAATTTAGGGACACAGGATTTTTGCCCATCAAAGTTAAAGTAGTTGGAAGAGAAAAGCAGATTCAGAGCAGGAATAGATGGTTAAAAGTAGATGTTTTAGAAAGAGATTCAGATTTCTAAACTTGGACTAAAATAGAGGAATGGCAGACTCCTGACTAGGATTGGAATACACCCAACAAATATTTATAAACATATTATTTATTAGAATCCTGTTATTCTAATCAAGAAAGTAATTTTTAAAAGGAAAGGAGAAAATTATGTTTGTATACAAAGTTAGATATCACAGACATTTTCTACAAATTAATTATTAATATTTAGAACTATTAAGAAATAGAATGAGATGCCTCTAAGAATAAAATATTTCTTATCACTAGAAGTCTTAAAGTGAATGGTGGATAATCATTTATTTAGAAAGCTATAGAAGGGATTTCTGCTTTAGACAGGAGTCAGGTTAGACATCTTCTGGAGTTCTTTTCTGTTTCTAAAATTCAATTGTATTTGATTTTTAGTTCCAAATTCTCTCCTCCACATACACTGAGAAGTAAAAAAAATACAAAACCCATTATTACACACACACATACACACACACACACTCACATATACACACGTATACACACACAGATACACCACACATACATACACACACACACACACACACACACCACACCACACACTGTAATCCACACAGAGTCCATCAATTCTTTATTTGGGAATCAAATGCCACATTTCACTTCAAAAATATATGTAAGTGCATAATAGGAATAATAAGTGGTGAGAATGGTGGAGTTGGAGTCAATTAAAATTGAGCTCACATCCTGATTCAAACACTTATTAGCTATCTGACCCTAAGCAAGTTAGTTTACCTTTTATCCTCAGTTGTATATGGGAATGAAAATAATAGTATCTATTCTCCAGAGTTATTGTGAGGATCAAAGAAGTTAATCTGTGTCTGTGCATTTCAGACCTTAAAGTATCCTATACATTTTATCTTTTGTTATTGTCACTATTTTAGTAATTCTAACAACTTTATCTGAAATAATTATTTTGGGAGAGACTAATGGCCCACTTTTTTGCACTATGCATGGATTTTTCTTTCCTGGTGGATTATGCAGAACATGAAAATATATTCCCTTCTTGATTCCAATCTAATACATGGAAACTTAGAAATTTGTTTCTGCCCATATTGGACTGAAAGATTGGTAATATAGGATGATTAAATAATGAAAAGTCTTGTAATTAGTTGTGGAGTCAAAAGATCAATTGCTTGGGAGGTGATGAGTTCACTGTGCCTACAAAAAGGAGAAACCTCCAATCTCTCTCTCTCTCTCTTTTCCTTCTTAGTGAAGAATAAAACAAGGAAGGCTATGCACAACTGGGTTCAATGAAGCCGACTTTAGTCAGATTTTTGATAGTTGGATAAAAGATTTTGTGTACTAGAAAATGTATTTTGGGCAAATGTGCAGATGAAATATGAAAATCTTCTATCACTTATTCCCAAATACTCAACTACTTAGTTCTTTGGACTTTAAATGCTCATCTATATAGTGTTTTATATTTTAAAATAATTTATTGTCTAACAAAATGTTTTCTTTTTGATAGGTAATTTTGATGGATGGACTTCCTATTGCATGCTCTTTAATGTCATGTTTCTACTGTGGAGTTAGGCATACACTAAGAGGATATTAATCCAGTTTAGTGATTGCACCATATACAATATTCAACATCAGATGTTAGCCTGCCTCCCTAAAGAGGAATTTTTACCTGTCCATTTTTGATAAGGCCAAAATTCACATTTTTCATCTTGACATTCAAGATGCCCTGAAAACTGCTCTCTGCCCATACCTCCAATATTTGTCTCACTCTTACTCCTTTAAATTATCTCTATTCTTTCAGGAAAATGAGGTTTTACATTCTACAAAGCACAAAAAAGACTCTTTGTGGTTAGTAAGGTCTAACCCTACCAGCACAAGAATGACATTGAAAGATAGCCTCTTTTCTGCCTCCACATCTTCTGAGCCCCAAATTTAGCTGAGTAGAGGTAAGATGAGAGCAGCACATTTTTTCCATTCTCCTTCCTTCCCTGTAGTTCTACCACAAATCATGTAATTACATTCTTTGTTCTGATTCCAACCACCTATAAAGTCAAATCCAATATAGAAAGGATGTGCATCTTTCCACTATGGGACAGAACTCATTTCTTACTCACAAAGGAAGTATTTGTGTGGTCTTTTGTACCATGTGGTGACCTGGGGTTATTATTTGCAAGTAACCAATCTGAAGTTTGTTTCTCAGGTAAGGGGGGTAAAAGAAAAAAGTCCAAATAGTCTATACTAGCAATTAAATACTTAATGAACCATAGATTTGAAAGATAAAACTCCCAGTTATTTATTTCTTACAGATGAAACATTTTAATCTTTATATTCCTTGAAAAAAGATTACTCAGAAATTTACCCCTTCTACTTTAATTTGATTCAACAAAGTTTGATTGTGTTCTAGCCATTTTTCTAGTCACTGGGGAAAGATTTTAAAAAATCTATACCATATTTGCTTGATTTCAGTACTATTCATTTTTGCAACCCTGGTTGTGATCCAAACCCTTTAATTTCTTCCATATTTTTCCCACCATTATGATACACACAGCCAGGGCCCCTGATTCTGCTTTCCAAGTTGTGTCAGGTTCTGAAAGTCTCTCACTGTCAAACTAGGCAAATCAGTCCCTTTTTTCACTCTGACATTAAATGCAGATAACCACTGATTTACCTACGTAGGGCATGATTCACCTGGCAGCAGGACATTTTCCACCTCTTCTCTCCTGACAACTATGATTAATTTACTGTTATTATTGAGCTTCTGGTAGTAGTCACCCAAAGAGAATAGGAAATAAGATAGCTCCCTACTTCAAGGGCTTTATACAATATCAAATGAAGCCTGAGAATGATGGAAAGAACAGATTAGACAGTGTTTTATCCCCAGACTTTTGTTTATGAAGTAGCAGGGAATACCTGCCTCTGGTGATAATCTGACTTCTTAATAAAGTAGAAAAAAAATGAGTGAATTGAAAGAGACAAATTTGTCAGGAATAATAAAATTATATTAAGAAGACTTTATTATATGTTAAGTATTAGAGAAAAAGGAACATAATGTTACCTAGGTTTTTGTGTTTTTTTATATACTATTTTATAAATATGTCTTTCAAAATTATATTCTGTAATGCCTATAAACACTTTAAGTATATAATTTTATTTTTATAGAGAAATCATACTTAAGTGGAAATTATTATATTATATTATTAATATATTATATTATATCAAGAGAGAACACAGAGAATATTCAGTCTCATTCACATCAGAAACATTTATTTCAACTAGGTAAGGCAGTGAGGTGGTGAAATAGAAGCTAGAATTGAAATCAGGAAGACCTGAGTTCAAATCTGGCCTGAGACACCTAATAGCTATGTTGCCCTGGACTAGGAAATTCACCTCTGCCAACTTGAGTTTCCTCATCTGTAAAATAGAGATAATAATTGCACCTACTCCCAGGATTCCTGTGGTGAAACAAGGAAATAATATGTGGAAAGCACTTTGTAGGCTGAAAGGTGTTATAGCAATGTTACCTATTATTGGAATTGCTGTTATTATCATCCCCTGAAAAATGGTCATTCTTTCTCTGATTAAAAAAAAAAAAATTCCAAGGATGAAGAACTTATCAGTTTCTGAGGACATTCATTCCACATATAGAAAGATAGAATGGCAAGAACTTTCCTTTTCCCTCTTCTATTGAACTGCCATCTTTTCCATCCATTTATCCTATTTCTCCCCTCTGGAGTTAAGCAAGGTCATATGATCATAGATCTAGAACTGAAAGGGGCTTTAGAGGTCAAACTAACTCCAAACTAGCCTCATTTTACAGATGAGAAAACTGAAATGCAGAGAAATTAAGTAAAAGCATGCAAAAATCATTCTAAATGAATCACTATGCTATTACTTGTTAGCCCTGTATAAGTTCCTGATGTATACATCCATTAATCTACCACAAAAGAAGTTCCTGTGTGCTCCTCCTGAACAGCTGGGATACCTTTCTTCATGTTGATAGTCCACTTAATATGAAATTGATAATCAAAATAACCCCCAAGTAATAAAATGAATTCACTATGAATCATATAAAAACTATTTTATATCTCATTAAAATATATGATACCTGAATACATTTAACCAAATAGTACCCACGAGACATTATAATAAAGAAGCATGATGGAATTTACCAAGCTATTCTCTCAAATGAAAGCAGAGATCAGATATCCTTTGATTACCTTCTGGAGAAAAGGTTTTGCCCATAAGCACACATACCCAGATGTACAGACTACTAGGTGGCACAGTGGATAGAACATGTAGAATTTCTCTTCCAACTGAGAGTCAGGAACACTTGAGTTAATTCTGGTTTCAGACATTATTAGCAGTATCGTTAATGTTTGTCAGCCCCAGTGTCAGCAAAATGGAGATAATAATAATATCTAACTCTCAGAGCTTTGAGAATATTGAGTCGTCCTGATTCCCAACCCAGTGCTCTATTCACTGTGTCACCTAGCTGTCCCATAGTGTCTGTAAAGAACTTTGCAAAACCTTAAGTGCTATGTAAATGATAGCTGTTATATTTAATTATCAGCCCAGGAGCTGTCCAACTCTGCTCATGTATGCAAATGGGTTCCTGGGACAAGCTGACTTCAGAGTGTTTTCTTTTTAATATGTAAACAAAATCAAAAGTTTTATGAATATTTAAAAAGTCAAACCCAAGACACTTATCTAGCTATATAAAACCACTTTTAAACTCCCTTGGAGCCATATCTTGTGAATTAACCATTCAGCATGGTTTTTGGTAATGTGTCCTTCCTTGGATATAAGGTAAAGTTTGTTGTTGTTTTTTTGTTTGTTTGTTTTTAAACAACACTGAATTACCTGCATCAGATACGCTGGGAAAGGAAAGAGCTTGACTCGTCTTACCTTTCTGTTGCAGAAAGGACAGGATGGTCTAGTCACTCAGACATTTTCTTAGCAGTCTGGAGTTCTGGGTATATTCCCAGACATTCTGCCAGGGTGAGGCCTAATCAATTGAAGGAATCAATTTCCAAGGAAACATTTTCTATGCTCTAAATGTGTCATCTTAGACCCGGGTCCCCATCCTGTGGAAAACTTTAAGCATAGCCCTTCGTATCTGTTTGGTCTTCACACTGTAGATAATGGGGTTGAGGACAGGAGGGATGAGGAGGAAGATGTTGGCCATCATGGTGTGCACCAATGGGGGAGCATTGTGACTATAACGATGCACTAGAGATAAACTGATGAGAGGAATGAAGAAAATAGCAACGGCACTAATATGAGAGATGCATGTGTTGAAAGCCTTTTTCCTCTCATCAGGGGATGCGATGCTGAGAACTGAATGGATTATCAAGACATAGGAAATGAGGATGCAGGGACAGTCAATTCCCGATGTTGAAAAGAGAACAAGGAGTCCCATGATGTTATTGATCCAGTTATCTGTACATGACAACTTGATGAAATCAATATGGTAACAATAAGAGTGGGAAAGAACTTTTCCCTGGCAGAATGACAGCCTCTTGACAAGCAACACCATAGGTGTAATGACAGCGATCACTCTCACCCACACAGCCAAGCCAATCTGGATAATTCTGGTGTTGGTGAGGATGTTAGCATACCTGAGTGGGTCACAGATGGCAATAAAACGGTCAAAGGCCATGGCCAGGAGCACCCCAGATTCCATGAAGGTGAAACTGTGAAGGAAAAACATCTGGGCCATGCAGGCATCAAGACTGATCTCTCGGGCATCAAACCACAAAACTCCCAGTGTGGTGGAGAGAGTGCAGAGGGATAAACCTAAGTCAGTGGCTGACAACATGGAGAGGAAATAGTACATGGGCTCATGAAGACTCCTCTCATGGATTACTACAAACAAGATCATGCTATTTCCAGTGAGGGCAATGGCATAAAGGATACAAAAGGGAATAGAGATCCAGACTTGGGCAGCATTCATTCCAGGAATGCCTGTCAGAAGGAAGGTCAGAGGCTTCAAAGTAGTGCTGTTGAGAGTTGACATAGTGGGCTGAAGAGTCAGCTGGCACTATTGATATTTCACATCCTAAAATAATCAAACAATTACTTATGTACGTAATTCATTTCTGTAGGCCATTTTTTTAAATCACAAAGTACACTTCAGGAGAATCATTAATAGGATGGTTATATGTATATTCTGAGTAGGTTAGAAAATTCCAAACTCTCAAGATTCTTCCTCACAAAAGAGTTAAAACAGCGCCTTAGGGCAAACAAAAAGTGGGTGCAGATAAATAAGAACAGGGGAGTAACCTGGTCCTCCTGGGACAATTTGAGAAGACTGGGAGAAAAATCCCAGGATAAGATTCTGTCTCTGTGAAGAGTAAACATCTCCAAACTAGATTCTGTTTTTTTTTTGTTTTTTTTTTTTTGGAGGGGGGAAGGGAGGTTTGCAGGGGTGAAGGCAGAGCAGTTGGGGTTAAGTGACTTGCTCAAGGTCACATGGCTAATAAGTGTTAAGTGTCTGAGGCCAAATTTGAACTCATGTCCTCCTGATTCCAGGGCTGGTGCTCTATACACTGCACCACCTAGCAACCCCTAGGTTCTGTTTTAACTGCAAGCACAAGTCTCCTAAACAATAAGTTGGTTTGAGAGGTTATCTTGGCCCCACCCACTGGAACTTTTACTCCTAGGATAGTGAGGGGAGTTGAATGTTTAAACGAGCCTGGGAAGATCAAGGGCACCTCTGCTGACCAGGAACACCAGACCCAGCTGTGCTGCATAGAGTGGCAGGGGAGAGAAGGAACCAGGATATGCCCAGTGAGTGCAGAAGCAGTGGGGCAGAAAGATGCTGGCTGTGGGTGCTTACAAGAGGTTGGAAGTTTGACTTTGTTTTCACGTTAGAAGAAAGAACTGAAGATTAGGGGCCAGAGGCACCATTTCCCACACTCCAGGGCTAGAGATGGCTATAATTAAGCTATCACTCCCTAAAAAATGGACAGGCAGAGGAGAAAGAATCCAACCACAGCAACCTATTATGGGAATAGAGATAACAGGGGTTCATCTTTGGAGGAGGATATTGAAGTAAAGAAACCTCCAAAGAAGAATGTCAAATGGTCACCTGCCCAAAAAGAATTTATAGAAGATCTTTAAAAAGACTTTAAAAATGAAATGACAGAGATGGAGGAAAAACTAAAAAAGAAAATAAGAATAATCCAAGAGAAACAAGAAGGATATGAAAGAAAAGTCAACTGACTAGAAAATTAGATCCAGAATATTAAGGAAGAAAATGACACTTTGAAAATTAGAATTGGGCATAGTGAAACCAGTGAAATTATAAGAGATCAAGAAATGATTAAACAAAATATGAATGATGAAAAAATAGAAGAAAAAGTGAAACATAAGAAAAACAACAGATTGGGAGAATAGATCAAGAAGAGAAAATAAAAAAAAATAATTGAACTGAAAGTTATGATCAAAAAAAGAATTTTGATACAATAATACAGGAAATAATTAAAGAAAATTGTACTGAAGCATTAGAAAAAGGGTGGTGGTGGTTAGAAATAGAAAAAAAAAAACATTGATGACCACTTAAAAGAGATCTTATGAGGAAAACTCACAGGATAATCATAGTCAAATTCTGAAACTCCCAGCTCAAAAAAAAAGTATTAAAACCAACGAGATTTAAACAATTTAAATATGATGGTGCCAAAATTATGCAAGGTCTAACAGCAGAGACATTAAAGGACTGCAGGTCTTGGAACACAACATGTAGAAGAGCAAAAGAACTGGGGCTCCAGCCAAAATACACTGCAAAGTTAAATATTATCTTGAATGAAAAAGAAAATGGACATCTGATAAATTTTCAGACTTTCAAGACTTTGTTAAAAAAAAACAACCCTGAACTTAATAGATGATTTGATATACATGAACCACGGTAATATAAAGCATATGACAAAGACTAATTATAAGAGATCCATAAGGACAGACTGTTTACTTTTTTATATGTCAAATGTAAAAGGTATGTCTAAGATTCCTATTAATAATTGCATATTTCATAAGAAAGGTTGGGGCAAACCTGAGTATTATATGAATTTTAAAAGTAAAACCATTTAGGAACAGCTTTCAAAAGTAATTATTTTGTACAAATGAAATGCAAGAGGAAGAACTGGTACACAGGGATTAGATGGTAGAGGAGTGCTGGCAGTTCTAGTAACCTACTTTCATTAAAATTGGGTTTAAGAGGGAACAATATATATATATATATATATATATATATATTTATTTAAAAGAGTATAAAAGTCTTCTAAATTCAGAAAAAATAAAATGGTAGGGGCATAGGGAGGGGGGAGAGGACAAAGGAGGGTTCTTTGGAGGAGAGGGTAAGGAAATAAGCAAATAGGGGTATAAAAGGTTATTTAGATTTATGGGAATGGGAGGATAGGGGAGAGATCCTTAGAAGGGAATAGGCAGTCATAGGAGAGCTAGGTAGTGGATAAAAGTAAAGTAGAGGAGACAGGAGGGATAGGAAACAAGAGATATGCATATGCATACATACAAAGATGAGGAGAAGAATAAGTTTGGAAAAGTATATATCTATATATGTGTGTATATGTGTATTATATATCTATAGCTATGGAGAAACATATCTTAACGTTATTGTAGTCTTCTTGGGGGTAAGGGAGGTACGTATATATTTGTAGCTACAGAGAAACATGTCTAAACTTTAATGTGGCCTCCAGGGGTAGGGGTGAAAGTAAAAAAAAAAGGTGCACAACAGACAGCAAAAAAAAAAAAAAACTCACAAGGAAGCAAAGATGGACAATTCTCAACACAATGAGTATTATTTATCATACAGACTTTCTTGAAATGAAAATTTGTTACATATTTTGAATCATTTCTTATGCTCTGATATACACACAACATACTTTTTTTTCTAAGTTCCAAGTTTGTATTTAAGTTTCAGTGTTTAAGTTGATGATATGTTTTTGTTTCTTTTCTCTATTTGTGTTCTGATATTTGAATCTAAAATAAAATTTTGAAGAAAAAAAGATGAAATACATGTATATTCTGAGTGGATTGATTATTTACCAGTTTTATTCAGACACCATTTTTCCTTTGATGATATCTAGCAGAGATTCCCTCAAAGGTGATGAATTCGATTCTAAAATGCTGAATAAATGGGGAATTTCTGAGTAAGATCTACAGTATTGCTTCTCAACCATTTTTTAATCTGTCATACAGATTTCTTAACATGTATCTTGAGGACCATTCCATTGGGTGCATAGACCTTGCCAGAATCATTGGGAAATAAAGTTATCTTCTGTTAGTTGACAATGAGGAGGTATTAATTTGCTAGGATTTATTAACAGTAATTTCTGCTTCACATCTGAAGTATATGAATAGATTTTCATATATACACTGAGTGTCTAATATGTTAATGAAGCAGATAATGATTCATTCTGCTTAGGCCAAGCCTGGAACACTGCCTTCTTCCATTCAGGACTGGAAGAGTCCAAGGAATAACTAGACAGCCACCTCTCAGGGATATTTTTGAGAGGTTTTATGCTTCATTTAGGACTTGAACTAGGTGATTTGTTTATTTATTTAATCTGCTTTTTGGAGGGGCGGTAGGGCTTTGGGGGTTGACTTGCCCAAGGTCACAGGTTAGTTTTGTGTTAAGTGTCTGAGGTCAGATTTGAACTCAGGTCCTCCCGACTCCATGGCCAGTGCTCTATTCACTGTGCCACCTAGCCACCCCTGAACTAGATGATTTCTAAGAAGATTCATGATTCTCTGATTCTGTTATTCTGAGATTTAAGTGACCATGAGTACCTTTGTAAAAAAAATAATAACATGAAGGGGCAAGACTGAAAGGAGAACCACAAGAAAAAGGACAAAAAGAAAGCGTAGCTCAAAGGTGGACCAGGGCTATCAGGAGTAGGACATTCTTCCAGAAGTGGGTAAATAAAACTCAATGAAGTTGAAATAATGGACTTTTCAGAAATTGAAAAGCTGGACAGAAACTGTGATTTCCAGTACAAATTCCTCACATGTCAAATGAAAAGGAGTCTGCTGACCTTTGTTTAAAATGTCAAGGAATAGAAAGTCATTGCATTGTTGGACAGGTCAGATGGTCAGTGCATTCTTCCGGATGTTCAAGTGAAATATTCCTCCCTATAACATCTAGTCATTAGTTCTATTCCCCCTCCCCCGCAATCTGGAAGTATAAACAAAATAAATGTAATTCCTTTCCAAGGTATTTCTCAAGATAATTGAAAATAACAATCATATGAGATTAAAAAAAAATTTAAGAACAATAAAATCTGGATTCTGTGTAATTACAATGACCAAATTTGATATGACAGAAGAGATGAAAAAATGCACCTCACTCTTATCTTTGCGGATATTGGAACTATGAGAGAAAAACGTTACATGGACAATCAAACTTGATTGATATGTTAATTCTGCTCAACCTTCTTCTTTCTTTTTCTACTCATTATTATAGGGGATGGTTATTTAGGGATGGGAGAGGGAGGAATATGTTTGTAAATGAAGTTTATATAAATTTAAAATATCAATAAATTTTGAGGTCAATAAAGTTCTTTCTTCTAAAGCTTAATCTAATGTCCCTGCTCAAAAATCTTAAATGATTCCCTATTACTCACTTAATTAATAAGAAGCAGATTTACTAACCTGACATTGCAGTCTCCAAAGAATTTGCATTCAATCTACCCTTTTAGTTATTTTCCATCCTACCCCCTATAAGAAACTTCCTCATAAAGTGAACTGGACTCTTCACACTTCTCTTAGAAGAAATCAAAGATTAGTTGAGCATTTTCTGTCTTCATAATGTTCATGAGGTCCAACCCCACAAATATAATGCAAGATATGAATTATGTTTTCCACTTTCCTGGAACTGAGTGAGAGCCCCAGATGAGCAGAGGAGAGAGAAAAGCAGCAGTCATTCCCTTTTCTGCTCCTTTTCTTCCCCAACCTAATATTCTACCATATTGTAAGTGGATCTCATTTGGAATAGCTTTCAATTCAAAACATCAAAGTTAACACAAAATGGCGATTTCTCTTCCCTTTTTTGGAAGGGAAGTATGGAATTTGTTGGCTATACTGAGATGTGCCAAATACTGGGAAGAGAACTTCCTAGGAATTACCTTTATCATAAAGAAGCAAATCTCATACCTCTGGAGCTCTTCCAGTAGAGACTAAATAGATTCTTGTTATATTTTATAGTCAGCATATCTGATTACAGTGCAGAGTTTGGACTAGATGAACTCTGAGGCCCTTCTAGTTCTAGTATTCTATCATTATGATTTCATAATTCAACAGAAGGTTATGGTAATGCAGTGTACACTTCCCCTGAAATCTTTTGTAATTTGAGCTGCTCCCTGACTTGGAAGGAGGGCATTAGTAAGGGTATTCATAATCCCTCCCCAGTTACCTCTAGAGATTACTATCAAAGTCAGAGTCTCTGATTTAGGGATTACATTAGGTCAGTCAAGATTCTCTCATCTTCAGGGTTAGATGTGATGCCATGCAATGACAAGACTGGCATTAGGTTAAAGAAAATAAATTCAGAACTTTTTCTCAAATGGAAAAATTTAGAGGGAAGATCCCAGAAAGCAATAGGTTGAGAGAGAATGTTAAACAGTAATGAATCATCTAAATACACAAATTTATGAAAAAAAAAACTTGCTTGTTTTCATAAACAAATGATTTATCTTCCCTAAAAAGGAACCCTTACCTGAAAATTCTACCCTCTATATGATAAAACACTTCTTGCTGTAATTTTAACTAGTTTAATAAATACCCACCCTATGCTGTAAGACCTATCCTTTATGGACTCCACTTCTGTCCCCAAAAGTATGGACAAAAAACCCTATTCCTCTTTCTAGCAATCCCAAGATCTATATGATTCTGGGAGTACCACTACCACCCAAACCACCCTGTGTTGCTTACCTAACTCCTAGAGGAAAGTAAGGAACCCCATCTTCATAAAGCCTCAGCAGAGGTAAGAGACAGAAAATAGTTTTTGTCAAGAGATTTTATACAGCAATGAAAACAAAGCTTGCTCTCTTTCAGTATCCCTCTAGAGAAGAGATGTTGAAATTTTGTGCCTTCTGGGAAACACTTGAAGTCAGACATTATATCAGCTTCAGTTTCCATATGGGTTTTAAAATTTGATTCATGGTTTCTTTCATCTACCTACCATGTTTTTCTCTTTCAAAACATCCTTCCAAAAAAAAAAATCTTACCACTACAATGTCTCAAGGCAGTCTTGGACTACCTTTCTGGTAACACAGAAACACTTTTTATAATTTCTGTCATTATTGTTGTTGTTTTAAAATACAAGATAGTGCAAAGGAAACAACCCATGAGTAAAAAGAAATGGATTCCATTTTGAGCCCTAAAAATTCACAATATGATCTTGGGCAAGTTACTACCTCTAAATTTGTAAAATGATTGAGGAAGCCCAAATATATTCTAAGATCCCATCTGTCTCTAAAGGGTTATATTGTTGTTTTAGTTTGTTGTTATTACTCTTGTTTCTGTCTGTGTTTGCTAACTGTCCAATCATGCTTCACAAACCATTGGTTAGGGATGATGTTTTTAAGGAGAGATGTAAATATGACTCAACATTCATGAAAATTGATTCTATCTGGGGAAACGTACATTCTATGATAATTGTTCATGTTCTTCTGTTATTGGGATGTACATATTAGCCTGATCATACTTGACTTGGATTGCTTGTCATCTGTATTAAAAGCAGAACCATATACACTTATGGGATTCCAAAGCCAATGATTATAAGACAGTCCTCAGTCTTTTCTAATGGTTAGAGAGCTATCTAGATGATTGTAGTGGTCAAACCATTTTGGATTGAAGATTTAGGGCTCCTTATAGTTGAATACTAGCTTAGTCATGGAGTACTTCTGGACCTTGAATTTTTTTGTTTTTTGGTTTTTTTAATTGTGCTATCTGCAAAGTGGTGAAACTAGCAGAGATGATTTTGAAAGTCAGTTTCATGTGCATGAGGGAATAATTATATGTTATCATAGAATCATTCCCATCTAGTTTAGAGATTACCTTGAGAATCACATTCTAATAGATTTGTTTTTGTTTGTTTTCATTCTATAAGATGAAAGTGTTAATTTCCTGCAGGGACAAAATTATATAACAGGCACTATTTAGAGTAAGAAGACCTGGTTTCAAATACTCTTTGCCCACCCATTTATAATGTATCTGATTTCCTTGTTTCTTTTGTTTTATAACCTATATTTGAAGTCCACATGGCCTTTATCCTCAGTGGAGGTGATAGAAGAAGAAAGGAGATGTGTAGAATATTAATTTCTGATATTTTAGAGTACTTTACAGTGTAACTATGACACATTGTCTCTCAAAAAAAATGGATGGGAGATTGTCTCCCATTGGATATTTCCCAATATTGGATAGTGTGCATGTCCTCTCCTATATGCTATGATTAACATCTTACAATATATGTATGCAGAGTGTTTAGAAGGAAATTGGATAACATTTAGGAGCTAAACGTGGTCCTGAATTATAGATGTTGTAGGATTATAATTATTCATGGAATAAAAAAAGTTTCCTCTTTTGATTAAAAGAAGAATGTATTTGAACTGAACTCCCACCATTTCTGAAGTATCAAAACCCCATGGACTAGAATCAAAACTCAGTGCACTAACTATAAATCCAATCTCCAAATATTGGGACCTACAGTGACTTCACATACCTACCTTTTTTTTTTTTTTTTTTTTTTAGCATAGGTGGCAAGTAATGATTCCAACATTCATCTAACCTTTTTACCGTTCTGTTACTGCCATTTTCCAAGTTTGGCAAACAAAGTACTTCATTTTGTTTCTTCTTATGAGTATATTCCTAACACTGAGTTAGAGTACTGGCATCTGTGTTTAATATTCACTTATATTGTGATTTGATCAATGTGTTTGACTTTCCATAAGTCAAAATTTCTCTCAATGGCCAGGGGCTCTAAACAATACCCTACACACACACACACACACACACACACACACACACACACACACACAGAAAGAGAGAGAGAAACAGAAAGAGAGGGAGACACAGACACAGACACAGAGAGAGACAGATAAACAGACTAACAGACTAAGAAGAAAATTAACTTTGGAGATTACTTAAATGCCCTTAAACTGAATTTAAAAAAAATCTTATGGCCATAAAGTTTAAATGATTTATCCTAATCTACAATATTAATGCATAAAATCATTCTTCCAATATTTGAGGGGGGGGAGAACTAATTTATCCCTTTACTCAACTCTCATTATTTCATTCATTCAAAGAATGTCAGAGTTAGAGACAAATATCATACTAGCAATTCCAGATAGAATTCTCCTCCAGTCAAGTAATCCAGTCAGAATTACATAATGGGTTCTGCCCATTAATTCTTGAATAAATTACTTAATCATTCAAAGAAAGGCACCTGTCAGTGAGGTAATTTTCTACTCAATAGGGATTGAATTCATTAAAAGTGCAGTTGGGTGTGTGGCCAGCAGATGGCAAAGACTGACAATATGTGGATATGTTTTATTCCCTGAACAGGTTGGGGACATCCAAGTTAGGCTAGATGATGAAATGAATAATTGATAAAGTGTCAAAACTATTATCTGTATCTGACACATAGTTTCCAACTCTTGGGGAAATCTCACTTTTTCTAGTCACTTTCCAGACTGCTCAAAGATTACGTCATTTAGTATACTATGACCTCTTCATTTTTTTGTTGGCTTGGGAGTTTTTGGGAGGCAATCGGGCTTAAGTGACTTTCCCAGGCTCACACAGCTAGTAAGTGTCTCAGTCCAGATTTGAAGGCAGGTCCTCTTGAATCTAGAGTCAGGGGTGTAGCTGGTGTGCCACATGGATGTCCCTGAACACCTCATTTTATCTTTTTTCTTTTACATAGATACACTTTTTTCATCTCTATGACAAAGATTTTTAAAAATACATTTTTTGTAAACATACACATATATGTATATATATATATATGTGTGTGTGTGTGTGTATATACACATATATATATATATAGCATGTGTCTGTACAAAATTATTAAATGAAACAAAAACACACTTAACACTTATATACTTGTATGTGAATAAAATATCAATTTTTTGAAAATAGGATAATTACTAATGTAATCCCTGTCCCAAAGACATTCTTCATATTATCTGGCATATATTCTCATATGTATACTTCCTCTGATTATCTGTTGTGCTACTGATTTGAGTAAATGGATTTGTTTTCTATTCTCTATATGTATTCATTGCAGAACTGTTATTTTATGGGAAAAGGGTCAAGCCTTGAATATATACCTGGAAGTCCTCCTTTCCTCCTAAAATAACAATGTGATCAGAAGTTAAATTGATAAATGTTGAAATCATTGTTTACCATCTACATCAGGAAAAAAAAGACAAGATGTGAAGTAACCATAGGTACCAATATTTGGAAACTGGATTTATAGTTAGTGAGCTGATTTTAAATTCTGGTTCTGCCCATTAATTCTTGAATAAATTACTTAATCATTCTCTAATTCAGTTTGCCCAGATGTAAAATAAAGCATGTGAACAAAGCGATTTCAAATCATATTGCCTAGAATCTAGACCAACAGTATTTAAGGGAGTAGATTGCTATAATTCTAGCTTGGTACCTCTACCTCTGGGTGGAAAAACATTGTCTCATATGTGAAGGAAGAAATCCAGGTACTGAATTTTACTTATTAATTTAGTGAGTACTATGGCATAGGGAGGTGCTGAAAAAGGTGGGATTCAGTACTCTCTAACAAACAAAAGTTGTTCTTCCACTACTTGAAGGAGAATGGTTAGGACCAAAATAATGCCATATGTCCATAGTGCCCTGGAGAAAGTAGAGCCTTATCCAGAGTACCCTAGAGAAGGATGAAAAGTAGGTATTCATTTTTCATTGCTTTGAAACCTCAAGTTTTCTTTTTTTCTCTGATAAGGGTGATCTAAATTCTGCCCCCCCCCCACTATTTTTGTTATGTTGGAATGCATGGAGCAACTTCAGCTATTCCAGGTTGTCTTCCCATTGATTCTTACCTGAAGAATCAAAGAGACAGATAAATCCAATCTTGATGTTTCTAGGGGAATATCTTTGTCAGTTAGAGACAAAATTCACACTAGCAATTCCAGATAGAATTCTCCTCCAGTCAAGTAACCCAGTCAGAGTTATATTTATTTACTATTTCCACAAGCTATATAACAGAATCCCTTATTTATGGAATCAGAGCAAAGATCTTTTGGGGTATCATTGTCATCTTCAGTTTTTCCACAAAATCCAAAATGAGGAAGTTTCGATTAGTGTGATGTTTCAGATCAAGTTTTTGACTGTCAACACAATGACTAGCTCCATTATGAACAGATACCTTGGATTTACTAAAATCACTTTATTTTGATGAGGAAGATTCATTTTAGATCATGTACTCAAGTGATGGAAGAAGAATCTTTGGTCCACTGCTGGAACCCTTCCATACAACAGATAGAAACCCACATTCATTTTGTCAGTATATGCCCAATTAATTCAAAAGCTTACCATTGGAATATTATTAAGCAATGCCTAAATATCTCCCTGTAAAAGCCTGAAGTCACTGAAATGTCTATAGTATGGGAAAGGGAGTTAAAGTTCAGGGCCATAGATATTGCGTATAGTTCAGATAAGATTAGTAATAGGGACTGGACCTGTGAGTTCATTGATATAGAAAAGGTCCTTCTACCAATGCAGATACATACTTTTTTCTGCAACTTATAATAGCTCAGTGGCACATTGAGTGGATAGATCACTTATCTTGGAGTTGGAAGACCTGAGTTAAAATCATTCCTTAGGCACTAAATTTAACTGTATGGCTCAGAGCAACTGACTTAACCTCTCTGTCTTGGTTTTCTCTTCTGTAAAATGGAGATAATACTACCTACTTCATTGGGTTATTGAGATAATTTTTGAAGAGGGCTCTATAAGTGCAAGCTATTTGAGAGTTGATGCAAGTGCTGAAAGGCGTCTTGCCTTAAATCACACAGTCAGAATATGACAAAGGGAGAGTTTCAACCCAGATGTTCTGGCTGTGAGGTGGATTTTCTAGCCAGTGTACCAGTGTATCTAATCCTTCACATAATCATAATCTTTTCATTACAATATTTCCAATAAAATTAACGATGCAATTAGTACACTACCCATGTGTTCCTCCCAAAAGCAAACTAGCCCCCAAATTACAAACATCACCCCAGAAGCAACACTGTGGAGCAGCGGTTCTCAACCTGTGGGTTATGTTCAATTTATAACAATGAAAATACATCCTGCATATCAGATATTTACATTACAATTCATAACAGTAGCAAAATTACAGTTATGAAGTACCAACAAAAATAATTTTATGGTTTGGGGTCACCACAACACGAGGAACTGTATTAAAGGGTCACAGCATTAGGAAGGTTGAGAATCACTGCTGTGGAGGAATATGGAAAACAAGGAATCGCAATATTTCTAAGCAATAATGACATTACATTTGTAGCTGACCTACAAGCAAATGAAAGCCTCAATGTAATGTTCAAGAATGTGTTGGTGGTAAAGAGTGTATGTTTTCAAGAAAATAAAGTTTGAGGTTTATCATCTCCCAGAGGATTTCAGGGGACCATATGCAAATCATTTTTCCTCCTTTTCCTACCTCCTGACTTAAATTTGGGCTTATTGCCATTATTCCCTGCCACTGCTATTAAAGTTCTTTTCTGTTCTTTTTTTTAATTAATTAATTTTTTTTTTTTTGGTTTTTGGAGAGGGGAAGGTAGGGCAGTTGAGGTTAAGTGACTTGCCCAAGGTCACACAGCTAATGTTTTGTGTGTGTTAAGGGTCTGAGGTCACATTTGAACTCAGGTCCTCCTGATTCCAAGGACAGTGTTTTATTCACTGCTCCACCTAGCCACCCCTCTTTTCTGTTCTTGACCCAGAAAAAACAATTAATTATATTTTAGCAAGCCTGATGAGTTTCAAATGGGCTGGAAGGACCTTCTGTGTTTCTTAACTGGAATAATATCAGCCCTTAATGTAGTACAGGGGCTCATAGAAATTACTGATGAATAATCTTGTCCCTCATACAACTCACAAGGCCAGCCATTAGAATAATTCTTTCTGCAGTGGAGTTGGAATGCTTGACATTTCACTTCAATAAGGATCCTCAGTTTTTGATATTTTGTCTTGCCAGGTGATCTTTAAGAATTTTCCCAAGACAGTTCAAATAGAAATGGTTCAGTTTTCTGACATTCCACTGTAGGCAGTCCAGGTTTCAAAGGCAAACAATAATGAGGTCAGCACAACAGCTCTGTAGACCTTCAAGGCAGCCTCTTTTCCATACTTAATTTTGGAGCCTCCCAAATGCTAAGTTGGCTCTGGCAATTGTGCATCAGTCTCATTATCTACATGTACATCCCTGGAAAGTATACTGCCAAGGTAAGTGAACTTATCCGCAGCATTCAAAATTGCTCCATTTGCTGTAACCAACAATTCTATATATGGGTGAAGCAGAGGTGGCTGGTGGAGGTAACCTCTCTTTTCTTGAGATTAATTGTCAGGCCAAAATTAGCACAATCAGCCAATAATTGATCTACATTCTGTTGCATCTGAGCCTCAAGGGTTGAATTGAATGCACAACCATCTGCAAACAGAAAAGGTGAACTACTTAATCTTGGCTTGTAGATTTCTCAAGTTAAATAATTTTACTGTCACTGTGGTAATTGACCTCAATGCTGTTTTCATTCTCATTGAAGGCATATGAAGGCATATCACTGAACACATCATGCGAAAGTACATGGAAGAATGCACACAGCCCTACTTCACTGGTGCTTGGGAAAGTGTGAGAGCATCATCCATTGTCCAGAACCCATGCAAGTGTTGGGGGTAGCAGTGTAGCAAGAATTGTGTTGTTAGCTGATGGAGGTAGGAATGTTAGCAACTATCGTGTTGTTAGCAACAACTGTGTCAGCAACATTTGCTAGGTAACAAAGAACCTCTCCTGCCCAAGATATATATGTTTTAACCAATGAATGCATTACCCAGACAGGATGTCAGCAAGTAAATTGAAGAAGGTACCTTCTATAAGTAGTCACCAACACAGTAATAGCAAAGACTATACTTTAAGTGAATTTATGACATAGAGAAACTTATTATAATATCATTATCATACATCAACATCTTCATTGGGCTTTTCTGTATGCATTATGCATAGCAGCATGTGCAGTTCTACTTTGTCTTAGTGTATATTTTTGTAAACAAGTGATCATGGCTTGAAGCAAATCTAGGATATTTAGATCAGACCCAGGATATTTGGTGGTATATTTGAAGAGGGGGAAGGAGTGTGGGATTTCTAATGAAATCTGTTCTAGGTTCTTTGTCAGAAAAAGAATTTACTGGACTCAGCTGTCCTTTGGTAGAGTCATAAAAGTTTATTGTTTCACGGAGACAAGGGCTGCAAGCTGAAAGGGATTTAAGGCAGAGTTACGCTTTTCAGCAAAGCGGGCAGGGGGGGTAGATAGCAAAAGACCTGCAAGGTCCTGGGGGATAGAGGTGTCATTTTAAACATATAAAACTGTCAGTCAGAGGCTCATTATACTAACTAGGTGGGAAAAGGTGGGATTAAGGAGGAGTCTGGGAGTGGTTAAGTACTTAAAGGGCTATACGTTTTTGATACCAACTGTGCAGGCGAATTACCCATAATGCATTGAGAAATTCCATCCGGTTGGGGAGGTGGGGTTTGGTTTTTGCCTTGACACGTCACTAGGTAACTTTTGGTCAAGGATGAATGACATAGGTCCAATATGGCGGTTGGAAGTATAGGCTTGATTGTTTCAGGAGGTGCCAAGTTTGGAAGCCAGACTGATTAGAGACCATCTCAGGAGGGAGTTATCTCCTTGATAAAGTTGCTCAAGGTTTCTAAAGTGCAGCTGGCCTAAGAACAAAGGCATTATGTATTTCTCTAAGAATACTGCAGTGATTGATTCATGGGAAACTTTCTAGCAGACTTTGGGAAAAGACTTTGAGGCTGGGGGCAGGGGAAGAAGCTGAGTGAATGCCTTTATGGCTGAAGGAAAGTGTGACTTTTACAGCTTAATGGCCCAGGCTTGTTACAAACTGATGTGAATACATAGTTACCCAACCACAAGTGAGATTTTTACAAACTGGAGTACAAAAGCCGCACCAAAATGATACAGAAGCACCTCATCACATTCTGCTCTATAAAAATCCCTGTCTTGCTTTGTTAGCTACTGGTTCCTTTAAGGAACCTAGACAGCTGGAGAGTGTAACTCTCAGTAAATACCTTTGCTTGGGTTGGAAATGATCCGAGCATGAATTCTTTCAAGATGTTTCCACAACACACCATGAACTGAAACACAAGGATGCCTTCAAGAAACTAGAGTACAATGCTGATGAACTTCTCTAGGCAACCATATTTCTTTTTTTTTTTTTTTAATTTTTTTAAAAAAAATATTTTAGTTTGCATCATTCATTTCCACAAGATTTTGAGTTACATATTTTCTCCCCATCTTTCCCCTACTACCCACCGCCCCAAAACAGCCATCCCAGTGTATCCTCCCTCCTCCAATCTATTCTCTCCTATGTCTTCCCCCCTCACCCCTCTGACTTTTGGGTAGGGCAGGATGGATCTCCCAACCACAGTGCCTGTGTATCTCAAGTTCCAGT
>CM053588.1:79570044-79593434 GCA_028646515.1 Pseudochirops corinnae | reverse complement strand
ATATATATATATATATATATATATATACATATATATATATATACACACACACACATATAAATATACATATACACACATATGTATGTATAGGAGGGTGTATTTGGATATAAATATATACGTGAGTGTGAGCATATGTATGTTCATGTATACATAGACAGAGGGCACAGGATGAGTTGAATATGAAGGGATGATATCTAAAAATAAAATTAAGAGGTGAGAGAGGAATTTATTGGGAGAAGGAAAAAAGGGGGAGATAGATTAGGATAAAATATCTCATATAAAAGAGGCAAGAGAAAAACTGTTATAATGGAGGGGGGAAGAGTAGGAAGGTGAGAGGGAATGGGTCAACCTTACTCTCATTGAATTTTGCTTGAGGAGGGAATAACATAGACACTCAATTGGGTATCTTATCCTACAGAAAAATAGGGAGGTAAGGGATAAGAAGGGGGCAGATTGGGGGAGGGTAGTTAGAAGCAAACATTTTTGAAAACGGATAGGGTCAAACGAGAAAATTAGACTTAAGTGGGGGCTGAGACAGGGTGGAGGGAAATATAGTTAGTCTTTCACAATATAACAATTATGGAAATGATTTGGGTAACTACACTTGTACAACCTATATTGAATTACTTATCTTCCCACTGGGGGCATGTGAGAATGGAAGAAGGGAAAAAATCTGCAACTCAAAGTTTTAAAAACAAATGTTGTTTTTTTTTTTTTAATTGTCTTTTACATGCAACTGGGAAATAAAATATATAGGAACTGTGGTATAGAAATCCATCTTGCCCTAATAGAAAGTTGGGGGGGATGATGGAGGAGGATATAAGGGAGAACAGATTGAGGGAAGGGGTATTCAGTCGGCCTGCTATTTTGGGGTGGGGGTAGGGGAAAGATGGAGAAAAAAACTGTAACTCAAAATTTTGTGGAAATGAATGTTGAAAATTAAAAAAAATAAATTAAAATTAAAAAGCATAAAGTATTTATGTGCTATTAGTTTTGTTTTCCTGTTGTCATGAAGATTAAATAACAATTACAATGGCTTAAGACTCCCCAGAGGACTGAGAGACCTCCTAACTATTCTCCAGTGTGTCAGGATAGCTAAGATAGAGGAGTGGGAGAGAGTCACCTGGGTTGAAAGATATTGATCTCAATATCTACATGGCTATTGAAAGATCAGTAACACTATCTATTCTAGATTTTACTGTCAGACATTGATGGAAAGTTTTTTTTTTTTTAATTTTAAACACCCTACTGTTAATACTTTCAGATTAAGGAATTCTTCTAATTCACACGCCAATTACAGTGCCAAAATGACACACAGAAACTTAGCTTATGAACAATTATTCTGTCCTGAATAAGATTTCTATCTCCATCTAAGTCCTCAGGCTTTCTCAAAAACCCTATACTTTAAGGATCTCTTCCTTTTAGGGAATGTTCTCCAACTATCCTTTCATGGTCATTTAACTAAAGGTGTGTGTGTGGGGGGGAAGACTCCACTTTCAAGAATGACGCAGTAATGTCCATTAAAAGTAAGAAAGGACCTAGGTACTCCCACAGCGATATGTGATATAGAATTCACTTTCATAATGATCTCAATAGAAAAATATAAGTGGAAGCACAGTTGTAATACTGAAGCACTATGCTTTATTGAAGAAAAATATGAGTGATATGAGCATTTTCTGAGGGGAGGAGGGATGTTACCAGTAAGTTTTCCCCACACATTGAAATGAAAAGCAAAAGACAACTTCATTAAAGACCACTCTTTAGATACTAAATAAGCACCAGTAATATAGAGAGCCCTACGTCATGCTATGTTAAAGAGAATAAATAGCACCCCCTGAGAAGTGATGAGCAAAGTCAGGCTTGACACAAAGCACACTGCTATCATATGGAGAGATGAATAGAGAAGGATGAGTGAGGATGACTAATGAAAGCAACTGAGGAGGTCTTGATTTTTTCTCTTCTCCTTGATACTCTCTTCTCTCTAGGTTTTCTAGACACTGCTCTCCACTGTCCTCCTACATTTCTGACCTCTCTTCCTTCATCTCTATTGCTGGGTCTTGATCCAGAAAACTCTAGGTGTCTCCTAAAAGTTCTCTCCCAGGTCCTCTTCACTTCTCTTTCTATACTATTATGTTTAGTGCTCTTATCAGCACCTATGGATTTAATTATCATCTCTAAGCAGAAGATTCTCTTTATCCAGCCCTAAACTCTCTCTTAACCTCTAGTCTTGCATCTCCAACCACTTGCTGAAAATCTCAAACTGGATGTCCCATGGTACTTTTAAACTCAACATGTCCAAAACTGTGCTAATTTTCTTTTCTATAAAACCCTCCCCTTTTCATCCCTTCTCTATTTCTATGGAATGTACTGTTATCCTCCAACCATTCAATGTCAAAACCCCGATGTCATCCTCATTTTCTCTCTTCCTCCTCTTCCCCGACATTTATTCTATTGGCAAGACTTGACAAGTGTATTTTCACAACCTTTCTTGTATATATTCTTTTCTGTCTTCTGACACTGCCACCCCTCTGGTGCAAAATTTCATCACTTCATGCCTGAACTCTGGGCAATATTTTTCTGACTCATCTTTCTTCCACAAGGACTTCCCACCCCAGTCCATCTTCTACTCATCTATCAAAGTTATCTCCCTAAAACATGTCTAACCATGGAGAACTATCTATGTCCCATTCCCATTTGATAATATTTAGTAGCTTCCCATTAGCATCAGGATGAAATATAAAAAGCTTTGTGTGGCATTCAAAGTCCTTCCTCCCATCCCAATATTCTTACATTTTACTAATCTCAAGGTACTTTTTGGTTGACACTGACCTTCTTACTATTACTCATACAAGACATCCCACCTTCTGACTTCTGGCTCTGACTATGCTTTTTCATTAGCTGCCCCTCTTAGCTGTAATGGTCATCCTCCTTGTTTCTATCTCCTGACTTCCCTAGTTTCCCTAAAATATCAGTTGAACATCCAACCTTCCAAAAGAAGCCTTTCTTGGTTCACCTTAAAGCGAATGCCTTTCCTCTGAGGTTTATCTCAAATTTATAGGTAGGTAGATATAAACATCAATATGTCTTGTTTGTATATATAGTTGTTTGTTGTCTTCAACATGAGATTACGAGCTCCTCGAGGGGAAAAAAACGTTCTTGCCATTTTTGTGTGTCCTATACATTTAGCACAATGTCTAGCACGCAGTATTTAATACATGCTGATAGACTTCATCTGACTTTGTCAATAAATCAATAAATTATTTCACATAACATTTTTATTTTTATTATATCCATCAGTCACCAATAAATATCCTTCAACTTATTTAAATTATTCTTTATTTCTTTAACTCATTTTGGAATTGCATTTACATAAGTAAATTAACCCTAAGACCTGATTGGTTCTGATATTATCTAATGTTTTGAATATTATTTCCTTTTTAATTATTTATCTTTGGAATTTACCATTGGTAAATAGATTCGGTAATAGTTTGTATTTATTTTGTATGCTTTTATTTTACTATCGGGTGGCTAGGTGGCATAATAGATAGAGGACTGTCCCTGGAGTCAGGAAGACCTGAGTTCAAATTCAATCTCAGATGTGTGACCTTTAATAAGTCATTTAATCTTTTTTTGCCTCATCTGTAAAGTGAGTTGGAGAAGGAAATGAGAAAGCACTCCATTATCTTTGTCAAGAGAACCCCAAATGGGTCACAGTCAGATGCCTGAAAAATGAGTAAAACAAAACACAAAATTTTATCATGACATTTTTTTCAAATAGTTCAATTTATTGTCAAAGGAGTTATTATTGTCTCAATTAACTCCTTCTCTCTTTCTCCGGTTTTCAAAATAAACCATCATAGAGTCAACAAGAAGGGATATTTATATCTCCTCTTTGCCAATGATTAATCTTTTAATTTATTTTTCTGTTGTCTTTTTGCTATCAAAGTATTTCTGGAATTATGCCAAATAAAGAGTAAGGAAAGAAGGAGTTTTTGCTTTCTTCATATATTTACTGGGAAATATTCTAGTATTTCCCCCTCACAAATAATGATAGAGTTTGGTTTTAGAAATCAGGTTTTAAATAATATAATGCACAAGATACTGTGTCAATTAATTGGCTTAATAATGTTTATTTATATCTTGTTATTATTATACAGTTATAGTTATTAATAAATTAAAATTAAATTTGAAAGAAAAAAGTATTTATATTCCCTACATCAATGTATCATTTATCCTCAAGGATCTTCCATATACCCAGGCTTTATTTAAATTAAAAAAAAGGAGAGGTATATTTACTTTACTGTTTCTGGCCCATGTATTAAAGGGATATATAGGATTTAAAAGCTCCTCTTATTTCTTCATCTGTATGAGGACAGTATTTAAGGTGATTAAAAGTCCTCATTAAACTCTGGGCCAAGACAATGGTGATCCTCACTATGTGTATAGCTTCTGATTACTCTGATATTCCACTCTCATACAAAGCTCATTTTATCTCAGACATTGGCCCTATCATTTCAGAGAAAGAAAGTGAGAGAAAAGAACTCACCATGTACAGTCATCATCCTGTTTACACTGCTGTGGTATTTCCATTTTTATCTCCATCTGAACTCTATCATATCCCTCTGTTGTTACTCCAGGATCCCAACAATCACAGCCTCTAATATGTGGATAATCAAGATAAATAGGAAGTCCTCTTCTAGGCCAAGTGAACCCTATTTAGTCAACTTTCTCAGGCTGATACAGCATAATATTACTACTCCCAACCATTATACTGGATATTATATGCCCCCTTCTCTCTGATACTGCAAGCACCCTGGGGCAGGCCCTCTTCTTCTCACTCTTGTAGTATTGCACTAACCTGATAATTGGTGTCCCAGTATCCTTGTTTCAAGTCTCTCCCCAACTGTGGTCCATCCTCCATCCAGCCATCAAATTAATCTTACTAAAGCACAGATCCTCACACTCTCACACACACACACACACACACACACACACACACACACACACACAATCTGTCTCTCTCTGTCTCTCTGTCTCTCTCTCTGTCTCTCTCTCTCTGTCTCTGTCTCTCTCTCTGTCTCTCTGTCTCTGTCTCTATCTCTCTATCTCTCTCTGTCTCTCTGTCTCTCTCTCTGTCTCTCTCTCTCTCTCTCTGTCTTCAATAAAATCTAATGACTCTCTATCTCCTCTAAGATAAAATGCCCTATTTGGCATTCAAAACTTTCACAATGTGTTCCCTTCTTATATTTCCAGTCTTTTTTATATTTTACTTCCCTCTATGTTTTCTGTGTGCCACTGGCACTGTCTTCCTTGAACAAAACACTCCTTCTCTAGACTCCATACATTTTTTACTATTCCCCATGGCTGGAATACTCTCTCCTCTCCACCTACTGGGTTTCCTGGTATACTTCAAGTCCCAACTATACTCCCACCTTGTATGATAGGAAGCCTGTCCTGACTTCCTTAATTTTAGTGCCACCTCTCTACTGATTATCTCCAATTCATCCCGTATCTAGCTAGCTTATACATAGTTGTTTTTACGCTGTCTACCCTCATTAGATTGTGAGCTCCTTACGGTCAAGGACAATATTTTCCCTTTCTTAGTATCGCCAGAATTTAGTCCAATGACTAGCCCATAGAAGGTGTTTAATAAATGCTTATTTCTCTGAATGACTACCAGTAAACATTTCTTCAAGTAGTCCAGTTCATATTTCTTCAATTAATGAGTATTTGCTTTCTATTCTTTCCAACTCTGTCCTACTCTCATCCCTTGAAATGAAAAATAAAATAAAACAAAACTCTTGTTACCAATGCACATAGTCAAGGCAAATAAATTTACATGTTGGCCTTGTCTAAAAATGTGTCTTATTCTGCATAAATATTTAATAAGTTCCTCACTTACTGGTTAAACTGTTGGTGGAATTCTTCATCCTTAATTATCTAAGCCCAATCAGGAACATCAGGTTTGTCGGTGTAGCTCCGAACTGCTCCTTTCATTTTGGAAAGCAATTTTGAACTATGTCCTAAAAATGATGAAACTGTGCATTACCTTGGACCCCTTCATAACTACAAGGCCTCTACCCCAAAGAAATCAAAGAGAAAAAAAGTCCGATCCATATCAAAATATTTATGACAGTTCTTTTTAAAAATGTTATAGAACTGTAATATAAGGGGGTACCCAGTCCACATTTTTGAGTCCCTTTAAGAATGCCCATTAATTCTGTCACTTTAACTTCTCATTATTTGTTCTCCAGCCACTCTTTCCTCTGAATAGAATATATACAACTAGGAGGAAATGAGAGGATTGGGAAGGAACATATGCCTGAACAGAAGGAGCTATTATAACTTCTGTATATCCTTGAAGCTGTTTCTTCCTTAAGTTGACTTCTTAAACAGTTCTATTTCCATCACTTGATCCCTAGATGACTTAGATACCATCACCTTCCAGATCTCTGGACTCTATATCTTGTCAATATTCCTCCTGAAAAATTATGCCAATGATCCTGGGATGATGACAGAGTGAGAGATTTACTGTGAGTCATTTTCACACTGTCACACTACATTAATAATATAAGAAATAGGAGGAAAGTATTAATAGGAAGGCAGGGGGAGATGGAATTCAGATAAATATAAACAAAACAGTGTTTATCTGCTAAGTTTAAAGGCAGAAATTAATTTATTAGAGGTACTCACACACTTATATGTAGTAACTACTAGATGTAATAAAACATAACAATTATAACCCTGTATGAAGATGAATTAAATTATCAATTTTAATAGGAAAATGAATAAAAGAACAATAACTTTTAAAATGTTTTGCATTTTTAAAAGTTCATATAAAGCATACAGGATTATATTGCATGAAGATAAATGAATAGAAAAAATACTCTTCTTCAGGACAATCTACGAAAGAAGGAACTTCTATTTTGAGATCAAATAAGACAATAATAGAAACTGACAAAGTGAAGAAACAAACGGAAGCTACATTATGCTAAAAGGTACCATAGACAGTAACAATTAACAAGGAGAACAGGGGCAATAGCTAATGTTTATGCACAAAATGGTATTTTAGGAAAGTTCTTAAAGGAAAGCCCAAATGATACTGATAATGAAGCAATGAAAATAGGATTCTTTGAAATGCCTCTTAAAGATCTAATTCAAACCACAGATATCTTTGAATAAATCCAATAAACAAAAAGAAAATAAAGATCTGCACACAATGTTGAACAAACTAGTTTTGACAGACCTAGGATGATTTCTGAGTTTGTATATTGTATTATACAAACATATAGAATTTCACAACTAATAAGAAGTTGATCATATGCTAACATTTAAAGGTAAAAAGAAAAACATGAGCTATAATAAGTATATTCTCTATGTACCATAAAAAATCTTTATAGACAACAGAAATATAAACAAAAGATGGAGATCTAAATAGAGAATAGTTTATACCATGCTTATAATGATTTGGCAAAACACACACATATTATAGAAAGCTAATTATGTTAGGTGCAACAAAATGAAATAATATTTCAAAACTTAGTGGTTGTAGGTAGTGGAGTCATTAGAAAATTTATATCACTGAGAATATATCAAAATGAAAAACAGAAGTTCAATGAACAAAACATGGAATTTAAAGGACTAGAAAACAGATTAGGAACCCTAAAACCAGTAAATATATATTTTT
Source organism: Pseudochirops corinnae (assembly GCA_028646515.1). NCBI lineage: Eukaryota > Metazoa > Chordata > Mammalia > Diprotodontia > Pseudocheiridae > Pseudochirops > Pseudochirops corinnae. The sequence goes on along the minus strand of CM053588.1, from coordinate 79,585,747 downwards.
AGAAAAACAATAAAGGATATTTCAAATAAAGGGTTATCAAACAAAGAAATCTAAATACTTGTTTCATTATTTATGCTATCAAAGTAGTAGAACATTTAGCCAAAGTGATTGAAAAAAAAGACAGAAATAAAATTATCAGAATAAGAAATAGAAAAGACAAATTCACAAAGAAGAAATAAACATAATTTTCTGCAATTGCTACAAAAAATAAGTATAACCAAAATTGAGAATTAAGGAGCAATATACATGTGTGTGTATGAATATGAAATGGTGATCCTAATAATTGCAGAGAAAAAATTGAGTCACATATCAATACAAATGGTGAAAAAAGAGATATATTTAGAAATTATCACATCAAATATTTAAAGACCAATTAAACCTTATGTTACAAAAATGTTCTCAGAAAGAGAGAACATCTTCTGCCAAATTCCTTTTATGAGAGAAAAATAGTCCTAATACTCAAATCAGAAAGAGACCAATCAGGCAAAGACAAATAATCTCACTAAAGAATATTAATGTGAAATTTTACAATAAAATATTTTTAAGGAGACTGCTAAAATATATTGAGAAAATTTTCTATGATGAAACTAGATTAATATAGCATATGCAAAGGTAGTTCAATAATTGGAAACTGACAAACGTATTACATAAATAAAACCACATAATTACTTAAACATAAGAAGGAAAGTCATTTGAAATAATGCAACCCTTCTTTTAGGAAACCTAAAAAGCCTAGCAATCAACAAGCCTTCTGTAATATATTCAAATGGCATATTTAAAATCAAGAGGTAGCATTATTTGCAAAGGAGAAACACTTCAAGGTTTCTGTTCAACAGCATTAAAGTAAATAATCTTGTAGGGGAATTAATGGAATATATAAATTTCATAGAATATTATTCTTCAAAAAAAATGGCAAATATTAGGAATTCAGAGAGAATATTCAAATGATCAAATGTATAAGGGAATATGTAAGACAAAGAGAACATCATAATCAATGACTAAACAATGTGAATGAAAAGATCACTAAAATTAAGTTTAACTCTTATTCATGGAAGAGTCAATGAAAGTATTAGAGAAGAGGTCAGAGACCTCCTCTCTCATGGCAGAGATCAGGGGATGTTAATAGAATGGAATATTACAATTTTTGGAGAAATAATCTTAGCACTGAATATTTTTGCTTATTTATTTTCCTTTCTTAAAAGGGAAGGATTAATCTACAAGGGGTTCAGGGATGGGGAACCTGCTGACTTGAGGTCACATATGGCCTTCTGGGTGCTTGGGTGGGGCTTTTTGACTAACTCCAAGTTAAAAAGAACAGATCCTTTTTCTAAGGGGATTTGTTCTGTGAAGTTTGGGTTCAGTCAAAAAGCTTCACTTGAGGTGCTAGGTAGCCACATGTGGCCTCAAGGCCATAGGTTTCCTGCCCTGGGATAGATGATTGTGATATAAAGAAATAAAAGTACTAGTAAAGTACATTTTTAAAAATATGATGTGCAAGACTGAATATAGAGTATTCTAAAAGGCTTAGTTAAGTTTTAAGGACTCATAAATTTTACTTAGCTTGACCAAATTTTTGTGACACTGTTGACAATAGTTTCTATAAAATCTAAGAGTAAAAACTGATTGTTATCTCCCATAATTTCAACAAAGTGCCCTGCTTACTCATTCTTAATGTTGTACGATTGTAGACTGGGACTTGCAGTGTATCTCAGGGATTAAATGGTTTACATCTCTCATTTTATAGATGAGGAAACTTGGGTTTCAAGTTGTTCAAGATCGGAGAAAGTATCAGAAACAGAATTCAAGCCTGATTATTTTGAATCAATATAGCATGTGAAAGGAAGGGGATTTGAATTTGTGACTTCTTTGGAGTCATAGAAGGTTAGATCTAAAAAGGTCTTTAAAGGTAACCTATTCTAATTCCCTCCATTTACTGCTATGGTACCTGAAACCCAATGAAGTAGTAAGATATATTAATGTCAGAGTTTGGGCTGGAACTAAGTTTTCTGATTTCTACCTACCATCCAAAGATGGATGTGTGTGTGTGTGTGTGTGTGTGTGTGTGTGCATGCGCATTATACTTTCCTGGGGCTAAAAAAAGTGAATCCTTTACAAACATTCAAACACTCTGTATGTGGTATCAGGCATCTCAGCCTGGATGAAAGTGATGAACAAAAACCCAATATATTCTATATTGATAATAAATATTCCAATCTAATATGAGCTACTTATGAAACAAGTGTGATGGAACTTTGAGCTCTAGACTCTTCAAGTGGACTATCACATGCTCAGGCCATCTTCAACAAGGACCAGGACAACAGAAAAGGTCCATCATCCATTTTACCCTTGGAAACATACAGAGCCAATATTTCCATGATGAGGCTTATTTTCCTTTAATAGGGGTTAATGTGAATAAATGTACATAGAGAATGATGAATTTTTATTTTGTTAACATTTTCTAAAATCATAGAAATGTACAGCTAGGTAGGACCTTTAGCAGGGATTTGAAATAGAGTTGATCAATAAGAAAAGTTGTTTTTAAAGAAGTGAGGTGTGATAGAGTTTTGGTCTGGGAGTAAAGACTCCCACTTTCTTCTGATCCTTGATATTCTCAGCTAAAATTGGAATGTATGCTATGCATACTACATAAATCAGAGAGTAATTTTTGTAACCATAAAGAGCTATATAAATGTAAGTCATAATAAGCATCAACACTCCTCCACTAAAATCCAACTCTATGGCCTCACAATTATTTAGGAGTGACCCTTGTTCTCTTTGGCTATACTAATGGAGTCTAAACTCTCCCAAATCTGACTAAGTCATAAAGGGTTTGAGCAGAGTCCAAGGGATGGACTGGACTGGTGTTTTCGAAGGTCCAAATTAGCTAGGTGTGGAGAGCTTCATCAATAAATTGACCACAGGGCCAATTTATTTTTCAGCAACAGCAGCTCTCAAAGACCATACTAAGTTACAAAGCATTTGACTATTAAATTGATGGAAGTAGCCCCCCAATGATGAAAATATATATCATTGGAGTATATGGACACCTAAAGTATCTTCTAGTGTAGGAAATATTTTTACCACAGTGGAAGAAGTAACCTCAAATGATTTGCCTGACATAATAGAGATTAAGTGACTTGTCAAGTAACTCTTGTAAGATACTAAATTTAAAAAGCAGGATTTTGACTAAGTTTTTCCTGCTTCTGAGTCTAGCACTCACGGATTCTCTATCTGGATGGATAGATGGATACATGCTGGATACACACACACACACACACACACACACACACACATATACATACATATACATATATACACACAACACAACACAGTCATAATAACCCCTATATATGCATATATATACACATATACATATATACATATATGCATGTATGTGTGTATGTATGCAATTTCTTCCCTCATATACACAAGCATTCTCAATCAATCTCCCCCTGATCTCAACCAGCCCCTGTTCTGGACATGGTACTTCTGTGCCTGAGAACTAATTTTTGTGAATCAGAGTCATAGTTAGTGGACATTTCTTTGCTTCAGTACTTACTTGATCACAGCCTCTGTACCTGGAAGTTCAGGTGAACAAGATGTGAGCTCAGCCTATTGGCTTTACTAACTCTCTTTGCTTTGCTACAAGACTGAATTAATATTTATCTCTCATGTCTTCTTACTCCACATCTTGCCCCCTGGGATAATTGGTACCTCTACCTCAAACATTATTTGTAAAAAGAAGCTCTCTCCCATGAGTAAATGTCTTCTGGGAAATATCCAAGGTTGTGATTGGCTCTGGCATTGGGGATAGACACATACAGGTGTATTTGGAGCTTCAGGGATATCCTCTATGCCCAAGCCCGCACAGGCCTTGCACTTTCCAGCCAGGTCTAAATATAATTCTCTCTTAGGTTTCATCTGTGAAGAGAGTTTCATGTCATTTGTTCTCTAAATGGCAAAGTCTCATTACCTCATCCAGGCATGACTGAAATAACAAAGAGGAACAGAATGAGGAAGCATGGATAAAGTGAAAAGGGTATTGAACATAGAGATAGGAATATCTATGTTCAAATCTTGACCCAGACACTTACTAGTTGTGCTACTCTGGGCAAATCAATTAACCCCTTTGTGCCTCATCTGTAAAAGGGGGAAGGGTTAGAATTGATGGCTTCTAGGGGCCCTTCTGTTTTTAAATCTACTATACCATATTGTCCAAAATGTAGCCTTTATTAACTCTGAGTTTTCTTTTTCACCATCCAAGCCCTTTGTTGCATACTATGCCTTAAGACTCCCAGAAGCTTATGCTGCATTCAATTAAATACCCTAAGGGAAAGACATAGAACAAAAGAAGGGGACTCAAAACACATATGGACATTCTCCCATTTGAAATCTAGTCATGGATCTGTAGTTCTGAAGAGGTAAGGAAGGGAGTGGATTTCTATGAAATTCTTTCAGGTTTCTTGGTCTGAAACGAATTACTGGACTCAGCTATCTTTTGGCAGTCACAAAAGTTTATTGCTACACTACAGGCAGGGGGGTGGGGTGGTAAGGGGACCTTCAAGCTTACAGGGATCTAAGGAGAGTTACAAAGTTCTATGTTATGCTTTGCAGAGGGCAGGAGAAGGTTAAGGATAGCCTGCAAAGTGCAGGGGCTAGAGATGCAGTTTTTAAAGCCATAAAACTGTCAGTCAAAGGTTGATTATGCTAACTAGGTGGGCAAGGATGGAGTTAGGGAGGAGTCAGGGAGGAGTTTAGGAGTGGTCAGTGCTTAAAGGGCCATGAACTTTTTACATCAACTGTGCAGGTGTATTGCCCATAATTCACTGGGAAATCCCCCTAAGTGGGTCAACAAAGAGATATGGTTTTTGCCTTGACATGCAACTAGGTTACTTCTTGGTCAAGGATGAATGACATAGGTCCAATATGGCTGTTGGGAGGATAGGCTTGATTGTTTCAGGAAGTGCCAAGTTTGGAAGCTAAACTGATTAGGGATCCAGGAGGTACCATATTGGGAGGGAGTTATCTCTCTGATAATATTGTTCAAGGTTCTTGGGTGCAGCTGGCCACTTAGAACAAAGGAGCTATGTATTTCTCTAAAAAATACTTAGGTGATATATTCATGGGTACTGTATCTAGGCAGACTGCTAGTTCAGGGAAAAGACTTTTAGGCTGGGGGAGGGGAGAGGCAGAGTTAATGCCTTTATGGCTGGGGGGAAAGTGTGACTTTTACAACTTAATTGCACAGGCTTGTTACAAATGGATGTTAATCTTACAGGTTAAGCATATGACTTTTCAAAACACAATACTTCAAAGCATTGCAAAAGAAATTGTTTCTCTTACAATACAGATAATACAGGTTCAAACTTTGAAATAAAATCCAATTAATTACCAATCTGATGACTTTAAAATTCCACATGAAGTTACACTGAAATAGTTTTCTTGTCCAATTCATGACATATAAAAAACTGGGCTTAACAAATGCAGAGGCTTTTCTCCTCTCCCCACGTTTGCAGAACCTGGCTGTGGATCCAGGGGTTTGAGAGGAAAGGTTTGTCTGCGTGCCTAGATGTGTTGCTTTCAGGGTGCCCAGGGGCCCAGAGCTGTTGCTAGTGGGGCCCTTGATATACCTATTATGCCTCCTCCCCTCTTTTTTTTTTCAAGGTGGGGGAGGGTTACAAAATCCTTGGGGGAAAAAATTCCTGCTCATTCATGTCTCTCAGCATTCAAAACTCTGGCCAGAAGTTTAGAATGCAAAGGGAGGTGCTTAACCAACACTCTTGGCAGAAAGAAAAGACAGATACAAAAACCTAGAAATCGGGCGTGCAGGGACTCCAAAGAAACGAGTCTGCAACTTCTCTCAAGAAAGTTAGAGTGGAGAGAGAGTACACCAATCAGGGGCTTGGGACATGGGAAGTTCCACCCCTGGTAAGGGAAGGACAGAGAAAGCGATTCTGGGAGACGTAGCCCATCTGCAGAGTCTTAGAGACAAGGCAGAACCAGGAAGTACTGAGGCTGCTGGGAGGTGTAGTTTTGGGAGCAGCCGAGAGCGGACCTTCAGAAAGTGAAGGTTTAGAGGACCAATCAGCTTGCTCTTCTTGCCGATTAGGGGAGGAATTTCCTTTAGGAGTGAGCTGGACAGAGGAAGAGGCTTGAACTCCTGAGTTTTTGCGGGTTGGGGCCACTTTTTCTTGGTCCCCCAGGTATACTGGGGACAAGCAGTGTTGCAAAAGAACACGAGGCTTTTGTTTCTTGAGGTCCTGTAGACCAAGCTTTTGCCAGTTGTTCAAAAGGCAACCTAAGAGTGAGTCCCTAAGTGTAGAGGGATACTGAGCTATCCTACCTTCCTGCCCTCAAGCCAAAGATTCCCTGCAGTCTGCTCTCTGTATGGTGACCCACAGAGCAAGCAAATGCCGGTGTCTGTCAAAAGACAGAGACCCCTGGTCTGTAAGAGAACCCACATCCTTCCAAGCCTGTCCTAGGTGCTCGAAAAGGAGAACAACCAACGTACAAGGGAGAGACAGGAGAAGTAAGGGCTTACCTGATGCCAGGACAGCTTGAGTGAGACCTCAGACTGGTCCCTTCGTGGTCACCAAAATGAAGAGGTAGGGAAGGGAGTAGATTTCTATGAAATCCTTTCAGGATCCTTTGTCTGAAACGAATTACTGGACTCAGCTATCTTTTGGCAGAGTTACAAAAGTTTATTGTTACACTGCAGGCAGGGGGGTGGGGAGGTAAGGGGACTTGCAAGTTGATGAGGATCTAAGGCAGAGTTACAAAGTTCTATGTTACGCTTTGCAGAGGGCAGGAGAAGGTTAAGCATAGCCTGCAAAGTGCAGGGGCTAGAGATGCAGTTTTTAAAGCCATAAAACTGTCAGTCAAAGGTTGCTAACTAGGTGGGCAAGGGTGGGGTTAGGGAGGAGTTTGGGAGGAGTTTAGTCAGTGCTTGAAGGGATATGAACTTTTTATATCAACTGTGCAAGTGTATTGTCCATAATTCACTGGGAAATCCCCCTAAGTGGGTCAACAAAGAGGTGTGGTTTTTGCCTTGACACGTCACTAGGTTACTTTTTGGTCAAGGATGAATGACATAGGTCCAATATGGCTGTTGGGAGGATAGGCTTGATTGTTTCAGGAAGTGCCAAGTTTGGAAACTAGACTGATTAGGGATTCAGGAGCTACCATATTGGGAGGGAGTTGTCTCTCTGATAATGTTGTTCAAGGTTCTTGGGTGCAGCTGGCCACTTAGAACAAAGGAGCTATGTATTTCTCTAAAAAATACTTGGGTGATGTATTCATGGGTACTGTATCTAGGCAGACTGCTAGTTCAGGGAAAAGACTTTTAGGCTGGGGGAGGGGAGAGGCAGAGTTAATGCCTTTATGGCTGGGGGAAAGTGTGACTTTTACAACTTAATTGCACAGGCTTGTTACAAACTGACGTTTCATACATAGGTATGTGAACACAAGTAAGATTTTACAAACTGAGGTTACAGACAAAAGCATCCCAGACACCATCAGTTCTTCTACTCTGAATAAAAATATCAAAATCAAGGGATTTATTGATTGGGAAGCTGGATTTTAAACATTTTTGATTTATTATCTGAAAAAGAAAATCTGAGGGACAAATTTCTTAGCATAGAGATTTAATAGCAAGGCCAACAAGTTGCTAATAAATCAGATCATCTGATCCATTAGTGATTAGAGACACCTAACAGTTTTACAGAGTTCATTTTTATAACAGTAAGAGTAATTACAAATTTCAGCAATCATAGGAAACTCATCTTGAACGTAATTTAATTGAGCAAGGCAGATCATCTAGGTACATGATGACACATAGTGCATGCAGATGATATTATTGTCAGCATTTGGAGTGTTGGCATGTCAGGGGCATAGTGGAGAGTTTCCAGAGTGAGATAATCGCTAGATTTAATATTTTGTTGGGTTAGAATTCCTGTCTATCAACTTGTGACTGATTTAAAGAAGTACCGTTTAGTGGTCTCTCAAGGGATGCCTGCTAGGAATCCAGGCAGCTTATTGAAAAGAGCAACTTGTAGTCAGTAAGCCACGCCCATACTTCAGTTTATGCTTGGTAAGGTAGCAGTCAACCCCCATTCTTCAATTGCCAGAGAAGAAATCTTAATCTTAGGGTATTATAATATGTGCCTTATAATTACTCTGTTCCTATAATGATATATTTCTTACTCTTACTTCTTGCTGTCCAATAATACAGTCTTATCAATCTATCTATTCACTAAGTCTATAGGTAACACAATTATTTTAGTTTAGCTTAACTATTAGGGCTAACTCTTCCTTAAAAAAGGAAATTAATCAAGCTAAAATAAATCAAACTAATACTAACTGATTAGAGATTATTCTCTTCAACATATAAAAATTAAAATGACAGTGGGACATCTTGTTTGTGAATCCAAGTCAGCAGTTCTACACCCATGACTGGAGCATAGGAAAGAGTTCAGGGCCTGATACGTAGGTTTGACAGTGTACAGCGGTTCTTATGTTACAATTTGTAACGATGAAAATACATCCTGCATATCAGATAGATTCATAACAGTAGCAAAATTACAGTTATGAAGTAGCAATGAAAATAATTTTATGGTTAGGGGTCACCACAACATGAGGAACTGTGTTAAAGGGTCACGGCATTAGGAAGGTTGAGAACCATTGGTCTATTACATAGACTACAAGAATGTAAAAGTGTAAACTGTACTATTGACTCAAATTACTGAAAAGTATGGAATTAGTTCATACTGACTCACAAGAGTTGATTGTCAAATTTTCAGTGTGAGCATTTGCACCTCTGAAATAGTTACAAGCTATAAATCAGGACTGGACTTTAATGTTTTGTTGCTTTCTAGATTTAAGAAAATTATAGAGAGAAATCTTAATAATACAGATTAAACTTGAAAGTGTATGCAATATGTACTTTTTTTTCTTTTCTGGAGAGCCAGTTGTTAAACTTTTATCTGAATACCCCTACATTCAATTAAATTTCACAAGAATTTTAAGTGTCATAAGATGATAGTTACTATGTTAGATCCTGGGAATACTACACAAACATGTTATCTCCTGGTTTGAAAGAAATTACATCCTACTGGGAGATAAAATATCAATATAGGTAAATGTATACAACATTCACAAAATATTTTGCCAGGAAAAGGTGATAAAAACTAAGGGAATGAGGAAAGCCTGTTGCAGAAGGCAGCATATGAACTAAGCCTTGAAAGGGGAGTTCTAAGAAATGGACCTTTGAAAGTAGAGAGTTACAAGGATGGGTACTGGGGGCAGAAAATAAAATGCAGAGTGTACAGAGACACAGAGATAGGAGAGAGAATGTCATACACATAATAAAGAAGATATGTCAATTTGGGTAGAATGGAGAGCACATTAAAGGTAGGAATATAAAATTAGTCTGGAAAGATGATCTGTGAAAACTATGAAAAATTTCAAAAATCAAATAGATAATGTTAAAGTGTGGTTTTCTGAATCAATATGTATCCCAGAGGGATCCTTGTATACAGTTTAGTTTCTTTTTGAGTTTGACACCATTGCCCTAAACTATTGCAGCGTTCTCCTGAGTGGTATCTTTTTCTCTACTTTCTCTTCTTTCTAGTAAACTCTTTCTAGTCAGTTCTTCTTTCTAATCTTTTCTTTCTAGTCAAACCCTGTGTGAGTTCTCCATAATTGTAGAATCAATAAGCAGCCACTGAAGTCTTTTGAACAATAGAGTGACATGGTCAGACTTATGTTCTAGAAATGTCAATATGGAGTGAAGTAAGCAGAACCAGAAGGACATTGTACACAGTAACAGCAACACTGTGCAATGATCAACTTTGATAGACTTAAGTCTTCTCAGCAATAGAATTATCTAAGACAGTTCTAAAAGACTCATGATGGAATGAGTCTTTTAGAACCCCGAGAAAGAACAACGGAATCTGAAGGCAGATTGAAACATACTATTTTCTCTCTCTTTTTATTTCTTGTGTTTTTTTTCCCTTTTGTTCTTATTCTTCTTTCACAAAATGAATAATGTGAAAATATATTTAATATTATACATATATAGCCTATATCAAACTGCTTGCCTTCTTGGGGAAGGGAGAGGAGAAGGAGGGAAGGAGATAAAATGTGGAACTCACAATCTTGACAATGTTGAAAACTCCTTTACATGTAATTGGATAAAATAAAATGCTATTAAGGTGGGCATGGGGGTCGGGGTGGGGAGAGGAGATGTCAACTTGGAAGCTCTGCGAAAAATTGACTCGAAAGAAAAGAGGTTAAAGGAAAACATGCCACTCAAGAGAATGCCGCAATAGTTTAGGGCAATGGTGTTCAACTCAGAAAGAAACTAAACTGTACATAAGGATCCCTCTGGGCTGCATATTGACTTAGAAAACCACACTTTAACATTATCTATATTCTATGGTATTTTTATTTGTTGCATTAAATATTTCCCAAGCACGTTTTGATCTGATTCAGACTTCACTCAGAAGTGTTGCTGACCAGGCATGTTTGACACCTTTTGTCTGTGAGATTGGTTGTTGTCCTTTATTCTTGAAGAGGACCAAAATGATATCACTATGCTAGTCAATTTCAGCATGTCCTACTGTAGTTGATCAGACCAATATGAGCTTGGAATGTTCTACCACAGGTTCAGCACCAGTAGTCTGTGTGAACATTTAGGGTGGATTCTTTAAATTTATACATTTTTCATTTCCTTTGAACCATTTCAGTTCTGCTTTGCTTGTGGATCACAGCACTTTCTCTGAAGTGGGCACATTATGTTAGTGGTCCTGTGCCAGTGTCTCCCATGTCACACAATCAATTCTAAATTGCTTAAGAGAGAGCTTGACAGTGTCCTTGAATCACTTCTTCTGACCACCATGTGTACCCTTACTCTGTATGAACTCTACATAAAATGATCTTTTTTGACAGGCTTACATTTTACATTCAAACAACATGGCCAGCCCATTGGAGTTGCACTTTCTGAAGCAGTTTGAATGCTTGGCAATTTAGTTTGAGTAACAAACTCAGTGTCTGGTATCTTGTCCTGCCAGGTGATCTTCAAGATCTTCCTAAGATAACTCAAATGGAAGTGATTCAGTTTCCTGGCATGGCACTGGTATACTATCCAGGTTTCACAGACATACTATATGAATTTGGCACAATGCCTCTATAGACGTTCAGTTTGGAAGTCAGTCTAATATCTCTTCTCTCCATACTTTCCTTCAGAGCCCCCAAAACACTGAACTAGCTCTAGCAATTTGTGTATTGACCTCATTATTAATGTGTAAATCCTAGAAAGTATAATACCAAGATAAGTAAACTGATTGACAGCATCCAAAACTTCTCCATTTGCTGTAACCAGTGCTTCCATATATGCATAGTGTGGTAGTTGATGGATCACCTTTGTTTTCTTGGTGTTAATTGTTAGCCCAGAATTAGCAAAAACAGCAGAGAATTGATCCATACCTTGTTGCATCTCAGCTTCAGAGGCTGCATTGAGTGCACAATAATCTGCAAACAGAAAATCATGCGCCAACATTCCCTCCACTTTGGTCTTGACTTATAGCCTTTTCAAGTTGAAGAATTTACCATCAGAGCAGTATCTGACCTTGATGCCATGTTTATTTTCATTGAAAGCATTTGACAACATGATTGAAAACATCATGCTAAAAAGCACAGGAGCAAGTGCACAGTATTTTATCACTCTGAGGTTGATTGGGAAAGCATGAGAGCACCCAAAGTGATTTTTGATGCCCTAAAGGCTATTTATGGGCCAAAGACCTAAGGTACATCTCAACTACTCAGGGCTGATGGATCCACATTGATTAGTGATAAGGATATGACCCTAGAGTGGTGGTTCTCAACCTTCCTAATGCCGTGACCCTTTAATAAAGTTCCTCATGTTGTGGTCACCCCCAACCATAAAATTATTTTTGTTGCTACTTCATAACTGTAATTTTGCTACTATTATGAATTGTAATGTAAATATCTGATATGCAAGATGTATTTTCATTGTTACAAATTGAACATAACCCACAGGTTGAGAATTGCTGCCTTAGAGAGATGGACTGAACACTTCCATAGTGTTCTCAACAGACCATCATCACTCAATGCTGAGGCCACTGACCATTTATTTACTTCAGGCTGATGTCAATCCCTCCCTAACTGAAGTTCCAACTGAAGAAAAGGTTTGGTATGTCATTAGTCTCTTTTCATGTAGCAAAGCACCTGCTGCTGATTCTGTTCCAGGTGAGATTTACATGGTAGAGGATTCGTTGCTCATACAAAAGCTGACTAAAATTTACCAGGTTATATGGCAAGAGGAGGTTATCCCCCAAGAGTTCAAGGATGCTTCCAGTGTTCATCTCTATAAAGATAAAGAAAAAACAAGCAAGGGAAAACCAAATGGAAAGGGGTGTGACCACTGTGGTGAAAATTATGTGGCCATTTTAGTGATAAGTTGTTGAGTTGTGACATGGTAAATGCTGTATTTTGATTTTCTGTGAAAAGTTGTAACATTGTAAATGCTGTACCTTGATTTTCTGTGAATGTTTTGCTCTAATTTACTTCTGAAAAGAGAGTTTGCTATACTATGTAATCAGGATCTTGAAAGCTGTTCATAGCAGCAGTCCTCTGGAAAGCTGCTCGTGCTTTGCTTTATGCTATCATTAGACACAAATGGATATGTGTGTGTATACATGCATATGTGTACACATTCATACACAGATACATATATACACGTGTGTATAAAATTATTCTATACATTTATTTATCAATTCTTTCTCTGGATGCAGATAACATCTTCCTTTATTGTTAATTTGGGTATTTATAATAGTCAAAATAGCTTATTTGCTCAAAGCCATTTTTAAAACAATATTGTTATTACTATATACAATGTTCTCTTGGTTCTGATCATTTTGCTATTCGTAATTTCATGCAAGTCTTTGCATGTCTTTATAAAATCACTGAGCTCTTAATTTCCTATAGCATGGCAGTATTCCATTACATTCATATACCACAACTTTTTCAGTCATTCCACAATTGATGGACATCCTTGAAATTTTCACTTCTTTTTCACAACAAAGAGAACTGCTATAAATATTTTAGAACATACAGCTTCTTTTCCTTTTTCCCTAATTATCTTCAGAAATATACCAAGCAATGGTATCGTTTAGTCAAAGGGTATGGGTAGTTTAATAATTCTTTGGTTGTAAATATAGATTATTCTCCAAAACGGTTGAATCAGAATTACATCAAAAATGAATTAGTGTCCCAATTTTTCCACATTACCCCAACATTTGTCACTTTCCCCTTCTATCATTTTAGCAAATCTGGTAGGTATAAAATGATATCTCAGGGTGGTTTTAATTTACATTTCTCTAATCAATATTGATTTAGAGCATTTTTCATATGACTATAAATTGTTTTGAGTTTTTCATCTGAAAAGCACCTGTTCACATCTTTTGACCATTTATCAATTGGGGAATGACTCATATTCTTATAGAATTGATGAAGTTTATTTTTTTTAATATATTTTAGATATGAGACCTTTTTTTCTTATAAACTGTTTATGTTTTTTTCCCAAATGTGTTTCTTGTAAACAACATATTGTTGGATTCTTATTCTCCTATATTCTCCTACATTCTCCTATATATTTCCATTTTGTAGTTGAGTTCATCCCATTCACATTCAAAATTACTATTTGTAAATTTCTTTCAATCTCATTTTTACTCTATCCCAATTACCTTAACTTTTCCTTTTGTTCTTTTATTCCTTATTTTACCTACTCCTCTAAAATTTTCTCCCTTATTTTCTCCCCCCACCCTCTTACTCTTATTCTAAACACCCTTTTAAAATTTCTTCCCCTACCCTATCGTCCAGTTTGCTCACCTCTCTAAGAGTTCATAAGACTTCTCAATCTCTTCAGATGTACACTTTGTTTTCTCTTCATCCCAGGTGAGAGTAAAGTTCTAACATTACCAGCCCTCCCACAGCATCTGTTTCCTCTGTATTAGTTCTTCCTTTCATGCACTGTTTTTGTGAGGTAATTACTTCTTTTAACTTTTCTTATCCAATTTTGTTTTTAGAATGACCCCATCATAAACAAGTGAGGCAAAATATTTCTTTCAAACTATCTTCATAATGATGAGTTTTAAGAATATTATTACTAATACTAATAAACAATAATTACTCATATTACTAACCTTTTCATAGATCATAAGTAAACAATTTTACTTTAATCAGTGCCTTATAATAAGTCTTTAATGATTTCCTTATATTTCTTACAGATCTTTTATATCAGATTTTCCATTGAGTTCTGGTCTTTCTGTTACAAATCCCTGAAAGTCTTTCAGTTAATGAAATATCCAGCTTTTTTCATTTGTTTTTGTTTTGTTCGGTTTGTTTTGTTTTTCTGTTTAGTATTATACTCAACTTTGCTGGATAACGTGTCCTTGGATTCAATCCCAGCTCTTTTGTTCTTTGAAATATAAAGTTTTAAGACCTATGGTCTCTTAGTCTAGAATCTGCTAAGTCTTGTGAAATACTGATTGCTTTTCCACAGTTATTTAAGATGCTTTTTTCTTGTTTCTTTTGCCTGGGAATTTTGAAACTTGGCTGTGACATTCCTCCGAGTTTTCTTTCTAGGATTTCTTTCATGTGGTGATCAATGGATTCTTTCTATTTCTACTTTACCTTCTTGTTCTAGAACTTCAGGACACACTTCATTAATGATTTCTTATTGTGTTGTTATATGCAGATTATTATTTTGTTCATACTTTTCAGGCAGACTAGCAATTCTTATATTGTCTCTCCTCAAGCTGTTCTCCAGATCAATTGTTGTTCTAATGAGATATTTCAAAATCTCTTCTTTTTTCTAGTTTTAATATATCTTGGTGTCTTATAACATCATCTAATTCCACTTGCCCAATGCTAGTTTTCAAGGAGTTATTTTCTTCCTTTAGATTGTCTATCACCTTTTCTAATTGGTTAACTTTCTTTTCATAACTTCATTGGATTGTTTTATTATTTTTTTTATTTTTCCTCATTCTCTTATGAATTCTTTTTAAAAATTCTCTTCCTTGGTGGGGCGGAGCCAAGATGGCGGCGTAGCAGCAGCAACATATCACAGCTGTCACATAGCCACCCCAAAATACCCATAAAATAGGACTCTAAACCAATCCTAGAACTCCAAAACACACACAAAGATACTTCCCACTAAAGTCAGCTCAGCTGCGAGGAACCATATCAGCACTGCGAATCAAAACCAGCCTGGCCTGAAGCCGCAGCTGTGCCCCAGGGGCAGCTGGATGGGAGGAGCAGAGGAGCCTCTCTGGTGAGCGGATTAACAGCAGCTGCGAGTAGTGTTGAGAACTAGGTCAGTGGGACTTGCGAAGTTGGGAATGGAGCAGTCCGGCCGGAAGGCCTCCAGAGCGGAAAAGCAAAAGGCAGAGGTTTTGCACCCGCCTCTGTGTTGCAGCTTCCCGGCCACGGCCTGCAGACAGCAGGGGGACTAAGTGATTGTTCTGAGGCGAGTGCTCTCGCGTTCAGTGGCCTGGATCCGGATCGCCGTCTTGGGCTTCGGTCTTGGAGTCTTCACTATCCAGTCAGCCGGAAGTAAGTAGGAAGGGTCCCAGCACCTTCCTGAGAGCTACGACAGCCGGGAGGACCCCAGCAATTTGGGACA
>CM053588.1:79541133-79561422 GCA_028646515.1 Pseudochirops corinnae | reverse complement strand
ATATACTATGTACATGTTGGCATGTATGTATACTAAGTTGGAGGTGAACATTGGGAGTACCCTCTATATTCTTTGTTGAATTAATTAACCATGAATTATTTGAATTATTACTGATGCAAATAAAGCTTTCTCAATTTGGAGTCCAAAGACTCGTGTCTGAATCGTAGTTTTATTTCTTGTACCTTATATATCCTTGGGCAAGTTTTTTGAACCTACATTCCCTTGGCTGTAAAATAGGAAAAATACTCACCTGACTAGTGATCTCCAAAAGACTTCCTCTGAATCTCATGGACCAATGATCTAACTTGTGAATTCCTTGCTATAAAGTATAATTAGATGTGATCAACAAGTATCCCCTATCATTGCTGGTAGATGCATTCTATTATTGGGTCCTTGAACCTCTTTTTTAAAAGAGGAGAAATGAAATCAGTTAAGGGGTTAAAAAATACTCTTGTGCAGAGAAGGATAAAAGTATTTTATTCTTAGGTATTTATTAGATTAAAAACTCCTGTGACCAAAGGACAGCAACAGAAGATTAGTTGGATATTAGAGAAATCTGGTTATGTAGTTGGTGAAGTGGTCCTTTTTTTTCTTCACCTCCGGTCATTTGCTTCTTTTGAAGGGCTGGGTGTGGTGATAAAACCCAGCTTTCATTCATTCACTAGGCTCAGTCAAGATGAAGAATCAAGAATCATTGCCTTTTATAAGAACAAATAAATTGCCTCCTTATTCTTCATCTCATCATGTTTCATGCTTTCCCATCTCCATATTTTTCTTCATGTCAAACAAGAATGTCTTCACTCATCTTCACAGGATGATTTCATACTCATTCCTTAAGATCCAGTTATAAGACCAGCTATATGAAATATTTTTAATTCTCTCTAATTAAAGGTAGGTAGGTATGTATGCAAGCATGTATGTATGTATGCATTTCCCTCTGTAGACCTCACTCACATAACATTTTGTTTGAACTCATTTTATGTGATTACTTGTTCTGCTTGTGATATAGTCTTCTGACAGTCAACTCCATAAACACAGAAATGGCATCATTACCTTTAGTTATTACTCAACAGTAGGCACTTGTGAAATACATATTTAATGGCATTAAATTTTATCCATAAGGAGACAATTTTTCAAATGGTATAAATATATGGAGGATTTGTTTGGGAATGACCTGCATTAATTCCATTTTATAAGATTTAAAAGTTTTCTACACCTTTTCAGGTTCAAATTAACTTTTTAAAGTGAATTCTTCATCCATGAAGTACATAAAAACCAAAATCAGTTAGTAGAATCATAGTCTATTGAATAGGTGAATGAATGAATGAATGGGTGAGTGAGTAGATGAATAAAAAACAATGTATTAAGAAAACTTCTTTGGTTTAATTGGGGTAGAAATAAGCATTTATATAGTTCCTATAATATGGCAGCCACTATACCAAACACTTTAAAATATCTTCTCCTTTGATCCTCACAGCAGCTCTGTGACATAGATGCTCTTCTTAGCTCCATTTTATCATTGAGGAAATGGAAGCAAAAGAGAAATTTTAATGACTTACCCAGGGGGACACAACTGAAATATAAGGGTGGATTTGAATTCATGTTCTCTATCCATGGTAACAAAAAGCTGAGTAGAGAGCTGGTTCAAAAATCAGAAAGAGGTGGGTTTAGGTTCTATGTCTCAGTGCTCCAGGGAACATTCTGGGGCTATATTGTGCTAAGAAGATGCAAATATGCATTGGCAAAAAAGTTTCCTCACCTAGGATGTTTGATTAAGTATAAAGGACAATATTGGATAGATCTTGTTCTACCTTCCACAACAAATGCACAACTAGGAGCAAAGTATGAAAGTGTGAAAGTAACAGGAAGGAAGATTACAATTTCCATATAGGATAAAACTTCCTATCTATTATAGTTGCCCAAAGTAGATGGCATGCTTTAAGAGGCAGTGAAATCTCAATCATTAGAGCTGTTCAAGTAGAGACTAGATGACCCCTTGATAAGAACTGGCCAGGATTTGTTAACTAATTAGTTATGGGGCTAAGAAAGAGAGATGAGTTGAAGATAACTGTGAAGTCCAAATCTTCATTGCTTGCAAGGTTGGTAGTATTATGAAAAAGGGAGGGGTGAAGGTTGGGAATAAATTAGGTTTTTAGGTGGTACATAATGGATTTGGTATGATTCCTATGCTCTAAAAAGTTAAGTAAGTATAAGCTGGCAAATGTTTAACAACCTTCTCTCCAAGAAATCTCTATGCACTTTTAAGTTTAATCTACATCATTAACATTTTGTCCACAATTTTCTTAAGTCTAGACAATAAATACACCAATATACCAAGCTGTGGTTTTTATGGTTTCCTAATTTCCAATGTGTAAGTGCTCATGCCAAAAATTTAAAAATTCACTTTTCAGAGTCAATTTGAGGTGGCTGTATCATACTCCTGAAAAATTAATGTGAAATTGTAGGCAACAATGGAGATATGGAGCTGAGGTGTTTAAGGGACTTTTGATGTAGACTGTTAGCATAATAAGTGATCTAAAATTCTTGGGTAGGAATAAAGTAAGTAGACAGCTGGAACTACCTAATATTGAGGTTAGCAGGGTGGGAATAACAGCTGGCCAAGGGGGAGAGGGATTCAAGGATGAAGGAAGAGGAATTAAAGTGTCTGAGGATAAAGTGAGGACTAGGTACAAAGGAAAACAAGCCCAAACAGGATACTCCATGAAACCTTCCTTAACTCATCCAGCCTGCACAGATTTCATATTTTCTTCTATCTGTAGGTTGTATCCCCTAGACTAAGAACATAAACTGTTGAGACAACTTTTCATTTTTTGTCTTTGAATCTTCTGCATCTAGAATGGTTCCTAACATAAAATGTGACCTTCATAACTTCTTGTTAAATAAAATTCATTTATTACCTTCATGCCCTGAAGTTCTATAGCATTATTTGACTATATAGTAGTATTTATAGAAACACTATGGTGAAACCATAGGAATCACTTTATTCTGCCTTGGATTTCTCTCTAATATTTGTACCTTTTATTCTTAACTAGGCTACAGAGGACAGGGGTAGTGGCAGGTGGAAGGGTCTCCTTACTAGTTGCTTTATGGAATAAATGTTCTCTGAGATCCTTTCCAACTCTGAAATACTATGTTTGAACAGATTTTTAAGGCTCTCTTGTGTTACTCAAATAAGTTTGGGGGAATACTAAAAATTCAATAATGAAATAAAGTTAATTTTTTTATTTGTATTTTAAAAAGTGACTTTTATATGTATCAGCTGTCATTTATGGTTTTGTTCTTATGGAAGGGGTAATCTGAAATAGGTAGAAAAGGTGGAAAAGGTATCCTGTCCATAGTGAATGAGATCCATTATACAAAGCTTGGCCACAGGCCTCAATAATAAGGATCTTGAGTTCCTTCTGCTTTGTCCTTCTATGCAACAAGAAAACATAAGTTCATTTTCTCTCTCTCTCTCTCTTTCTCTCTCTCTCTCTCTCTCTCTCTCTCTCTCTCTCTCTCTCTCTCTTTCTCTCTCTCTCTCTCTCTCTTTCTTTCTCTCTCACACACACAAATGTACACACAAACACACAAACAAACAATATCTTCACTGCACTCTTTCCTCACATTCTTCTCTCATAATTTCTTGTTTCCTTCAAAGACCAACTCAGGTGCCAATTTATAAGTAAGACTTTTCCCAATCCAGCTAATACCTTGAGCCTAACTCTAACACTTTGCATTTATTTTGTATATAATTTGATGGGTATATGTTGTTCCCCCTCATAGAATGTAAACTCATTCAGGGCAAGGTCTGTTTTATTTTTCATTGTACCTCCTAACATAGAGCCTTGTTACACAGAGAAAGAAATATTAAATCCCTTTTGATTGATTATTGATTGCCTCCATTCCCAAAAGCAATCATGCAATAAGATATGAGAGAAAAATTATAAGAAAACTTTATTCTTAACAGTCATAATTGTTGTTTATAGGAATGGAAATCTCTTCTCCATTATCCTTAGCATGGATGGTCCTAATCCTGCACAGTGATCTTTGTCCGGCTAAATACCTGGATAATCTTCCTTCGGATCTCCTTGGTCTTCACAGTGTAGACAATGGGGTTTAGCACAGGGGGAACAAGGAGGTAGGCATTGGCCATGAGGGTATGAGTCAGAGGGGATAGATGTTTTCCAAAGCGATGAATAACAGAAACACCAATGAGTGGCACATAGAAGATAAGCACAGCACAGATATGGGAAACACAGGTGTTGAGTGCTTTTAGTCGACCTTCTCCAGATGCAATGGACAATACTGTGTTCAGGATAAATGCATAGGAAAGGAGGATAGAGAGTGAATCTGTACCTTTAGTGAAAATAACAGCAATAAGGCCATAAAGGCTATTGACACGGGTGCTGGCACAAGCAAGGCGCATGACATCCTGGTGCAGACAAAAGGAATGGGACAGGACATTGGAACGGTAGAAAGGGAGCCGCTTGATGAGAAAGGGCACAGGGAATACCACACAGACTGCCCGTGTGAGGATGGCTGCCCCTATTCTACAGACCACACCACTGGTAAGGATGGTGCCATACCTCAATGGGTTCCGTATGGCTACTACTCGGTCAAAAGCCATGGCCACCAGCACTCCAGACTCCATGGCTGAGAAAGTGTGAATGAAGTACATCTGTATGAGGCAAGCATCAAAGGCAATAGCTTTATAATCAAACCAGAAGATTCCTAGCATGGAGGGCAAAGTGCAGAGAGCCAAACCCAGGTCTGCCAGTGCCAACATGCACAGGAAGTAGTACATGGGAATGTGCAGGGATGATTCAGATTTGATGGTAGAAACGATGATGCCATTGCCCAAGAGAGCAATAACATAGACAAAACCCAGTGGGAATGCCATCCAATAATATTCCTTCTCTAGTCCAGGGATTCCTGCCAGGACAAAATGGAGGTGCTGGAAGAAGGAGTGATTGGTGGCGGATGTGGGCAGGGTCAATAAAGAGGAAGCTCTTGGAACGTAATCAGCAGCAAACTCCTAAAAAATGGTGCAGAAAAAAAGGTGTGGGTAGGACAGCTCTGGACATGTGATAAGGTATCAGTGTTGTTCTGGGCATTGGGCACTGGGCACATAACCAAGAATCTTGATCCAGTTGGGGGATCTCAGATCCAGCTGGTTCAAGGAAGGGCACTTTTACCTCAAACAACTGATAGCAGACAGGGTGGATATAACTTTTGAATATGAGGCCATTTAGTAGAGGTTTGGGTAGCTCAGGTCATGGTCACTGTCACCATCAGTCACCTTCACCAGAAAGTATACAAATCCAGTAGATTTTGCTAAGTAATTGTATACATAAGATCCATTTACCTTTGGAATTGGGGTGGAGATGGGAAAAAGTAGAGGAAAGAGAAGGGGAGAGAAAGGAGAAAAGTGGGTTCCCCTCACAGTGAATCCAAAGAATCACATTTCATAGTATGAAGCCTTTACTGATCCTCCCATCTGCTGGAACTTCCTCCCTAAAAATTACCTTATAATTGTTACATATACACAGATAGATACACAATATATACATATATACATACATACACATATATCATATGCAACTGCTTGTAGAGGTATGTTTGTTTGTAGGGTGTGGGTATGATTGTGTAGGGGGTGGGTATGAGTGGGTGTGCACAACTGTTCAAGTTCTTTAATGCAATTGTCTTTAGGGTAAGAAAAGTTTTCTTTTTGACTTTACATCCAGTGACTGACACAGTGCCTGACTTTCATCAACTCATTTTAACTGCCCTAGTAATGACAAATTTCTTAGAAATTATAAGTATCATCTTCCCATGCTAGAATATAAATAGTTTCATCTTATTCACTCCTTTATGATTTCCATTTTCTAATTGCCTTTTTAATAAAAGCTCCTCTTGAGTCTTGTATTTAAAAGTCAAACTTTCTAGTCAGTTCTGGTTGTTTCATCAGGAATGCTTTAAAGTCTTTATTTCATAAAATATGTGTTTTCTTTCTTACAGATTATATCCAGTATTGGACAGTGGAAAGAGACCTTGCTCTGTAGTAATGGAAATTCAGTTCAAAACACATCTCTGAAATTAATTATCTGTGTGACTATTGAAGAGTACTTAATGTCCCTGTTCATCAATTTCTTCTTTAGTAGTTATAGTAGGTCTCCAAATCCAAAATAAGGGCTTAGAAATGATAAGATGCTATGCTCAGCCCAAAGTCTCTGGGGAATAACCTAGTGATTACATGGAGATTGGGCATCAGACACTATTGATCTCAGTCTCTTCCTCTCCAAAAGCATCATCAACTGAATGAAACTCCTTGTTTTGTAGTCTCTGGGAATCCTCTGGATGCATATTTAATACCTCAGAGGCCCCTTACCAAGCCCTAGTCTTTTGTAGCAACAGAACAACCACTGGCAACATTGTCCTTGAATCCTTTTAGAACATTTGAATGCCTGTCATCTGGTCATCACTTTGCATTTAATTTGTCCATTTAAAGATTAGAACAGCCTAGTCAATAAGAATTGACACCTTTGACCTGATGGCTTTGAGGGAGACTTGGGAAACAGGAATATCCTTCTTTTCATCAGTAAAGAAAAGAATCTGTCTTGTGTATTATTCTGTCTGATATTCTTAAACTTATCCTTTCATCTGAATAACCCCCATCCCCACATCCCTCAAATCAAATCCCAACACATGAATTATCCTGCAAAGGACTTAAGCAACATTTACTTCTTGTCTTCAGAGGCTACTACAAGGTATCTATTGACTCTTTGGTTATCTGGTTTTTAATTACTTTTAGTATGGGTCTATCTGGATGAGAATCTCATAGAAAATATGGAATGGATGCCACTAATGTTAGTAGAGGGAGTGATTACACTGAGAAAATCGGGGACCTTTAAAAGTATCTAAATGGCTAGCTGTTTCTACTTTATAGACTGATTAATTCCCTCTTCAGTGATTCTCCTGTTTTCAACAACCTTGCTCTGGTCCTGCCCAAGCCTCTCAACTATTCCATTCAGCCAAGGCTTCTTTACATTTACTGTCACTATATTATTCTTCTTTTCTTTCCAGTAAGGGCTTATTGACATCTTCCTATTAATTTAAGAACTAAGAAAAATAAATGATTCCTTTTTATTTTTTTCTGGAAAGAAAAAAAATTCTATGTGAGCAAAGCAGGGTGTAAAGTAAAGGGAGGGGAATGGAAGAGAAAGAAATGGGAAAAGCAGGGAAGGGAAGAAAAGGAAGGGAAAGAAAAGGAAATGTAAAAGGGGAAAAGGGAAGAGAAGGGAAGGAAAGAGGAAGGGAAAGGGAAAAGGGAGAGAAAAAAGGACAAAAAAGTAAACCTTCAGCTACAGTATAAATCTTTCCTTAGAAATATCTGCTCTGGACAATCTGGCTGCATTGCTTATCTAGTCTCCCTCCCCACCACCACACTACACTGTGAGAGAGGCATAGTTCACACAGAAGACTTTTTCCGAGCACTAGGACCCCAAACAAACTTTACTACTCTGTACATTAAAAATATACATTGTAAGTGGGAAGTAATTTCCAATGGAAGGTACCAACAGTGGGGATCAGGTAAGAGAGAAAGGAAATGAGGCAGGAGATAAAGTTCAAAGGGGCTGTTGTCATTGCTTACAGAACAGCTATACTTGACAAAATGGGGAGGATGCTCTGTATTCCCAAGACAAGACATCTAATTGTACCCCAGAAATCTAGGAATGCCTATCTTTATATTAATATTAATAGCAGGAATAGGAAACGAAACTGCCTACTTGGCACTGTTAACAGTGAAAACTTCATATTCCTGGAGAAGGATTCTACACCTCCATGCATGAGAAAAAAATGTAAGATCTGGGGCAGCAGGGCAAAATTCCATTTCCATTTCCTTCTCTTCACTTCCCTTCAATGAACTTTAATTCAACAAATATTTATTGCATGTCTCTTAGGTGTCAAGACTTTGCAGTTACTCCTATTGTAATGTATAATTTCCATTTAAATAATATATTTGGGGGCAGAGTGAGAGAGCACCATGTACACACAGAAGTAAACCCAAACCGAGTGTAAAATACATTTACTTTTGGAAGGAAAGGATTAATAGCTGGAAATCAGGAAAAGATTCTAGTGAGAGATGGCACATGAGCCTGAAGGGTACTAGCTGAAATGATGTAGGATATTCCTCTAGGTCTGGGCAAGAGCTTAGGCAAAAGTATGGAGGTAGATGTAATATTGTGCATGGACAACATCCAGTAAAGGGTTTGGCTCCAACAAAGCAGAGCAGGATGAACCTGTGAAATAGTCATAGAAACAGGTTAGAATCCTGAAACTAGAGGAGAACTTATAGGTCATCTCATCCAAACCTTTCATTTCAGAGGTGAAAAATAAGGTACCAGTGAAGTGACTTGTCCATCATCAAACAGTACGTGCATTCCACCCTTCGGTGTTACGATAGTCACTTATATAACATGATTTCAGGAATATCAGGAAGGTCTGCCATCAAATTCTTTTATCATCTGAAATTTGTTTAAGAGATGCCATTCTGCATTCAGATAAGGTTTAAATTGAAACTTTCCCTTTGGCTCAGTGACACACAGGGCAGTGTGTGATTAAATGATATCTGAGAGACTTTTGTTGATTTAGCTTTGCCCTGAGGAAAGGGAAGAATGTATGATGGCAGAGAAGGACCTAAGATGAAATGGTTTATGAAATGAAACAAAGTGAATACAGAGTCTGAGACTTCAGCAGAGTATTCCTACCATAAATGTACCTAAACATATTTAATTCTTCCTTGAAAGTTGGAAACTCACATTAATTTCCAGACTTGCCATTCTTTTTGCTGGGGGTGAGGTGGTGACTACCTTGAATATGGCAGGAGAGAATAGAGTGTGTGCCTGTTGTCCAATCAAGGTTAGATAAATCTCTGGAAGAGAAGCTTGTCTTTCTGGAAAAGAAATTTAGATGATGGGAGGGAAGGAAACCATGGCATTACATTTCTTGGCAGAGGGAAAAGAAAGAGAATAAAATTGCATACATAGCCAATGTTGGTGTTAAATTGCACTGTCCTTTCAGCCAACCTTGCCCCCCACTATGCCCTGTGACCCACCTGGTTTCCCGAATTGGAATTGGATTCCAGTTTGGAGGGACTAACTGAAAAAAACCCTTGGCCCTCCAGGGAGGCCCACTTTGGCAGGAACAGCTGGAGGTTTGGAGCTTTTATTTTAGTGGCAATCTAGGCTCTCCCCAGGGAATGATTTTATCTTTCCAATCCCTAAAGAGACCTGGTGTCTCTAGGGCTGGCCCAAATGAGTTCCTTGAACCTTGGGGAGCCAGACAGGGGAAGGCTAGGAGGACAGTTGAAACTCTGGCAATGTCATTCCAGTCAAATGCTGGACTAGCTGCCTCTGGAGTTGTTTTCAGCTTTAACCACAAGTTCTTGTAGGGAGTTGGTTTAGCAGATAGAATACTGGACCAAGTAGATAGAGTGCTATAGTGAGGAAGGCCTGAGTTCAAATCCAGCCTCAGACAATTCTAAATTACTCGTGATGAAAAATGGTACTTATGTACAGAGAGAGAACTAAGGAACTCTGAGTGCATTCTGAAGTATATATTTTTCACTTTATTTTACTTATCCCCTCCCCCACATGACTAATGTGAACAAATGTTTAGCATAAATTCATATGCATAATGAGCATTATATTTCTCATGGGGGTGGAGTGGAGGAAAGGAGAAAAATTTTAATTGAAAGAGTTCAAATTTTAAAAACATTCTAGACTTAGACACTTAGTTACTTGTGACCCTGAACAAGTCACTTGATCTCTGTCTGCATCAGTGTCCTTATTTGTAAAATGGGAATAATAGCATCTACCTCACAGAGATGTTGTGAGGATCAAATGAGTTAATATTTGTAAGCATTTAGTATGGTACCTGACATATGTTAGGTACTTAATTTATCTTTTCTCTTTTTTGCTTCCGTCCCTTCCCATCTTTGAAGTTCATTGCCAGGCAAAAACTGTTGACATTGGAGCCTCTAATGAAGGTTGTCTTCTACTTGGAAAAGGATTTCCTTTCACCTAGACTTCCTCTCTCTTAATCCCTATAGATAAAGTCTATTTACATAGATTTCTCACTATAACACACACACATACACAACGATACATACAAATGTAAGTACATATATACAAATGTGTGTATATACAGATACATGTATATTTGTACATGTATACCTGTGTATATTACAAATACAATTTCATTTTGATTTTCAAATGTATCTTTTTGTGATTCTTGATATAAATCAATGCTGTTTAACCTATTCTGCATCACAGACACTGTTGAGAATTTGGTGAAACCTATGGACCTCTTTTCAGAATTTCTTCTAAGTAATTGAAGAACCTACTCAATTTTGGTTAGATACTAGTGAAAATAAAGATTTTTTTTCCCTTCCAAGGTCATGGAGCTACTGACATTTATCATGGACCCATTAGAGGTTTATGGACCACATGTTAAGAACTCAATATTTAAATATAAATTAAACAAGAAATGTTATAGTTTTAATACTCAGTGCTGACAAGCTCTACTTTTTCTTATCCATTGCAATTGTTTAAAAATATGTTTGCAGAAGTTACAGACCTTGATTTATGAAATTAAGCACTGAAGAAATAAATATACTTGTTTTATGAAGATGAAAGGAAAATTGTTGGGAAAATGTTTTTTCTCTCTGTTGATTATTTCAGATTTATCCAATGGATAGTTTATTTGTACATAGTTGCTTACATGTTATCTCTCCCACTAGACTATTAGCAGTTTGAAATCAGAGACAGTTCTTTTACATTTCATTGAATCCCCAACCATTGGTATAGTCGCTGAAATCATAGTAGGTGCCTAATAAATATCTATTTACTGACTAACCATGGGCAAGTTCCTTCCTCTCTTTAGATTTCAGTCCCGCCTCCATAAAATTAAAAATAAAAGTTAGACTTAGGTCATGTTAAAGAAGTTAAAGAAGGAAAGTTAAATAACTTGCCCAGGATATCTCAAGGAATAAGTGGCAAAGTAATTCTAACTCCCATTTTAACTCTTCTTTTATAGTATCTCTCTACTTCATGGCAGTTTATCTCTAGGTTTGCTTTCCATTTTTTCAAAAGATATTTACATACTAAGAAAATGAAGCAATTTTAATTAGTGTAGATTTATGAAGTAGTGGAAAGAGTGCTGGGTTTAGAGTCAAATGAAATGAGTTCAAATCTTGGCTTTGCCACTTGCTACTTTAAGACATTGGATAAGTAATATATCATGTCTATACTTCAGTTTCCCCACCTATCAAATTAGGGGGGTCACTAGATGCTCCTGAGTTGCTTTCAGTTCTAACTCTATGATATTATGAGCCTAAGTTCCTTATTTCAAACCTTTACTGATCCCTAACAATCAAAATCAATCTTTTTATTTTAAGGCTTTCATTTTCAGTCACACCTCTTTGATATACATATTAGATATTATTTAATCTTTTGCTATTTGTATATGCTATATCCTCTTCTTAGATTAAGTGTCATGAGAGTAGGGAACTCTATGTCCCTGTTCTAATACCCAACTGATGTTACAGTGTTCTTTAAATACTGGACAATTTAGGATTATTGACTCACAGATTTAGAACCTAAAAGCTTAGAGCTGATTTAGTGCAATCCTCTCTTGCTATAAGAAACTGAGATCACAATCATTAAGTCATTTGTCCAAGATCTCACAGCTGGGGTTTAAATTAATGTCCTCTGACTCAATAACTCAGGTAAGGTCAGGATGGTGGAGTGAAGACAGGGTCTCACAGAGACTCTCCCAAGTCTTCTAAAAACAACTTTAAAATAACTGTCCAAAACAAATTTTAGAGTAGCAGAACCAATAAAAGGATAAGGTGAAACAATTTTCCAGTCCAAGACTACTCTGAAAGTCAACAGGAAAGGTCTGACTCACGGGATGAGAGTGAAAGTAAGCCCAGTGATTAACCCAGGAAGCCAGCAGCAGCTTTTGGGGAAGACAATCTACAGAGGTGAATACTGGAGCTTTTAGTTCACAGGTAGTAAATATTTTGGATAACTGGCTATAAGGAGATTACAAATTAAATTGAGTTTGTAGTTGCATCAGGAAGGAAAACATTGGGCCGATCCATTTAATCCATGCAGATAATTATATTCATCAGGAAGATTTTTCCATTATTAATTTATATGCTATGGAATTCAAAATAAGTTTGATCTTATTATTAGCTTATTGTCAAGGGTTCCTTTCAGCACAATATAATTGTCTTTTTATCTCTATTTTATAAGTTTGGAGGGGTTTTTTTTTGTTCTTATAAGCAAAAGATTGTGGGATTTGTTTTCGTATACAGTGTCACTCATTTTTTGTTTGTTTTTATTAGACTGTTTATTTGCTTCTTTTTTTAAAAATCAGTAAGCATTTATTAAGAATCTAATTTGTGCCTATCATTGTGTTTTTTACTGGAGATACAAAGAAAGACAAAATATAGCCCCTGCTTTCAAAGAGCTCACAGTCTAATGGTGTAGATTGCATGAAAACAGCCTGGTCATCTTGGTGGCACATCTCTGGCTGAGGGTCCTCCCACGCCTCAGGCAGAAACATGGTGGCTGCAAAGAAGACAAAAAAGTTGCTGGAGTCCATCAACTCAAGGCTCCATCTGGTCATGAAAAGCGGCAAATACGTGCTAGGCTACAAACAGAACCTGAAAATGATCAGATGAGGCAAAGCCAAATTGGTTATCTTAGCCAACAACTGTCCAGCCTTGAGGAAATGAGATTGAATATTGTGCTATGTTGGCCAAAAGTGGTGTACATCACTATAGTGGCAATAACATTGAATTGGGTACAGCGTGTGGGAAGTACTACAGAGTGTGTACGCTGGCTATCATTGATCCAGGTGATTCTGATATCATTAGAAGCATGCCAGAACAGACCGGTGAAAAGTAAACTGTATAAAAGTATACTTTAATAAACCAGACCAAAACTTGTTTAAAAAAAAAATTACATGAAAATAATTATGTGCAAAAAAGAACTACACATTATAACTTGTAAATAATCAGCAGAGGGAAGATTATGCTATTGATGTCTTACCTCTGAAACATATTGGCTATTTGTTGCTGGGAAGGTCATTTAATCTCTTAGTGCTCTTAGAAGTTCCATACAACTACTGTATAAGATGCAGAGACAATGTTTACTTGCATTTGCTTTAAAAAAAATATTTATTTTAAATTTACAACAGTCAATTCTATAAGATTTTGAGTTCTAAATGTTCTCCTCCTTCCTCTTTTCCCACCTCCCCAAGACAATGTGTACTCTGATATGGGCTATACATGTACAATCATATAAAATATGTTTCTACATTAGTCATGTTGCGAAGAAGAATTAGAACCAAAGGGAAAAACCATGAGAAAGAAGAGAGAGAGGGGGAGGGAGAAGGGAGGAAAGGAAAGAAAGGGGGGAGATTGAGAGAGAGAATAGCATGCTTTGATCTGCATTCAGACTCCATAGTCATTTCTCTGCATGTGCATAGTATTTTCCATCATTATTAGTCTTTTGGAATTATCTTAGATTCTTGTAATGCCAAGAAGAGTGGTCTATCAAAGTTGACCATCACCCAACGTTTCTGGTATTATGTATAATGCTGTCCTGGTTAAGCTCGCTTCACTCACCATCAGTTTGTGTAAGTCTTTCCAGGTTTTTCTGACATCCACCTGCTCATCATTTCTTATGAAACAACAGTGTTCCATTGCATTCATATACCACAACTTGTTCATCCATTCCACAACTGATGGCCATTCCCACAATTTCCAATTTTTGGCTACCACAGAAAGAGCTGCTTTAAACATTTTTGTATGTTTATTCACTTCTAAAACTATGAACTGGATTTATAAATTCTTTTGGTCATCTCTTTTTAAAAAAATTAATTTGGGAATTTTATTTCCCTTCCTCTTTTAAGACAGTAACTTTTCTCTGTTTAGCACTGTTTAAACCACAATAAGACAACTCTCTTTCCCCCAACCATCAACACTCCACTCTACATTTGTCATCTATTTAGCTAGTTTGGGTGCTTTATATAATATTTATTTATTTTCTTTCTTCCTCTTTTCTACTTATCTAATTCTTCTCCTCTTTCTGTTAAATAATTAACGAAAAGCATCCTTCTTCCACTCCTACTCAACTTATTTATTGTGCAGATCTTACTTTTTTTATTTCTGTCTTTTTCAAAAAGGAAAAAGTTATGTTTTTACTTTATCCCTTTCATCAATTCTATTCCTTTTCTATTGTAAAATTTAATCATTTGTTTATATTCTTTATTCCTTCTTTAGTCAGCTTATATTTCTTATAAAATTCAAACTTCAAAAGTGGGAATTATAAGTTCCTTTTTCTAAAGAACAGTTATGTTATTAAGTTAAATCTTTCTCACTGTCCCCCTTTCTTTCTATTTTGCCTTTCAGGATATCAATTACTGTGGGAGGTAGTGAGAACAGAGGTATTGGGATGTGTTCCAATTCTACCTTTGCCTTCCATATGACAATTTTTTTTTTCCTATTTCACATAGAATTTCCTCCAACACTAATAGATGGCTTCATGAACTCTGGTTTCCCTTCTCTTGAAGCAAGGTGTTACCCATAGAAGAAAATATTTTCTAAGTGGATATAGTCTCTCTGAATGCCAATTTCCTGCAGACTGAAACTATTTTAAGCTCCTTCTTTCCCATTATGGATTATATTTCTCTCTAAGGCACTATTCTTCAGTGGGAAATTCTCCCATCACTGAATCAAGATTCCCCTTTTCTTTTTCTCTCTTTAAATCCCTCTTCTTATCATCTCACCCATTCTTCTAGATCATCCCTTTTCCTAAGAGACAGCAGAAAATGCTTTCATTTCATTACTTGCCATTAATTTGATTAGGTTACATCATGCTCTCCCTTTGATATTCTATTTCCTCTTTAATCTTTTATGCAGGCTCCCATTTATCAGGTGAGTCCCACAAAATATGATAAATCACTTATAAAGGGGATAGGGGAACTGTGATGTTTATTCCATGATGTTTCATGCCTGTTCCTGCAATATCATTTCCCCATTTCCTTTAAATTCCACTTTCATCTTTATCCTCTGTGTACTTTTACAAAGGAGTCTTTTAATTGTCCTCCTGTTGTCATGTCCTTTAAAAGAAAAACCCAAGATGTCTTTTTTCCTCTTGGTATATTTTTTCTTTTTAATAGTCTCCATAGCTGTTGTTCAATCACTTCAGTAGTATCTGACTTTTTGCAGCCTCATTTGAAGTTTTCTTGGCAAAGGTACTGGAGGGGTTTGCCATTTCCTTCTCTAGCTCGTTTTACAGATGAAGAACTGAGGTAAACAAGGTGAAGTAACTCGCCCAGGGTCACACAGCTAGGAAGTGTCTACTGTCAGATTTGAACTATAATTCAATTTTATAATTATTTATCTTTTTAATGAATTTCATTTTTTCGTAAGCATGCCCTGCTTCAAAAGTATAATACATTCAGCATAAACAGAGCTTTCAGGGTTTGAAATATAGCCACTAATTCACAAATATTTTTACTTACCTATATTTGTTTATTTTATTTTTAATTTATGGAATAAAACAAGTATTTTCATAATGGTATAATAAAAATGATTGCACATGAAATAGCAAATCTATTATGTACAACTTGCTATTTCTTTTAAATATTTAATGAATGTATAATGTAATTTTTCCCTGTTTTCTTCTTTCTGCCCCACATGTGTATATGTATGTTTGCATGTATATATGCACATATGCATATTGTGTATGTATAGATGTAAAATTATTCTATACACACTTCTATTTAGCAGTTCTTCCTCTGGATGCAGATAGTGCCTCTGTTTACAAGTCCTTGATTTTTAATTTGTGTATTTATAGTAGTCAAAATGACAGTTCTTCAAAGTTGTACTTAAAACAATATTGCTATTATATATACAGTGTTCTTTTGGTTCTGCTCACTTCACTCTTCACCATTTCATGCAAGTCTTTCAATGTCTTTCTAAGATCATTGAGTTCATCATTTCTCAAAACACATTAGTATTTCATCACAACCATACACCACAACTTGTTCAACTGTTCCCTACTTGATATGGATCCCTGAAATTTCCAGTTCTTTGATATCACAAAGAGAGCAACTATCAACATCCCATTCATGTTCAAAGTTGTAGTTATTATTAATGAATTTCCCTTTATCTTATTTTTACTCACTATTTTCTTTCTCAAACTCTATTTTTACCCTATCCCTGTTACCTTACCTTCTTTTCTCATCCCCCCACTCCTCATCCCAAACACCCCTCCAACAGTCCCCTCCATCCTTTCCCTCACCCTCCCAATCCCCAATTCACACACCCTTCCAAAAGTCCCTCCATCATACTCTCCCCCTCCCTCCCAAATCCCAGTCTACACACTTCTCTGATGAATATAATTATCTGCATGCATTAAATGGATTGGTCCAATGTTTTCCTTCCTGATGCAACTACAAACTCAATTTAATTAACAAATGTCTTAGAGATCACTTTAAGATTTACAGTGTAAATAATAAGAGGCAGATCATGAAACAATTGTATAAGTAACTTTTCCAAATGCTCTTATGTTCAAAATATATCCATGGTTTTCAAGTTATGCCCTGAATAACCATAATTACACCCATTCTGATGACTTGAATATTGTATCTATATATGGTCTGAAATCATTTGGATCATTTTATAATTTGAGTCATGTTTAATTTTTAAAAATGGAGACTTTAATAATATAGCATATTGACATGAAGCTTGAAATCAATTTTCTCATTATCATGACCTATATTTGTCAGATTTAAATTCAAGACACTTTTTATAAGGGTGGCTCTCATTCACTTTGCTTTGTAAAGGGTGAAACCTTTTCAGAGTTGAATGTTTCACTTTGCACCTTATAAAATATGGGAAATTTTTTAGAAACTCTTCTGCTACTTATGAAAAATACAGGAAAGAATTTGAACAGCCAATGATTTTGCCTGTATAACTTTTCTCCACACACTTATCTTTAATAAACAAGAAAAGGTAATTAAAAAATTAAAACCTGGGGAACCTGAGTGCTGTTTGGTGACTTGATCAAACGACCATTTCCCGGTCATGATCTAGAGTTCAGAGATGAAGATTTGGGAAATGGACTGGATGGTCACTATAAAATAGGGAGAAGTTTCTCACTGAGGGGATTCATCCCTCTATTGATAAAAGCAGTCAAAAGGAAAGGCATAACATTAAACAAATTCCACCTTTATGGCATGACCCTGAAGCCATTGCCAAAGGTCCCTGCTGTTTCTGAAAGATCATAGCAGGACTACAGTCGCTGTCTGCAGCTGAATGGGAGGAGACTGAAAGAAACTTAATGAAACTGGTGGATCACGCGTGTCCAAGCTGACTCTTAACAAAAAAGATCAAGCAGATGCTGTGTTGATGTGCCTTACTCCCCAGTGGAACTAAAGCAGATATATGAATATACAGCTAGAGATCACTCTTGTGGTGAGGAAATGTGTTCCGCTAAAGCATATTGACAGCAGCTGTATCTCTGAGAGTCTTAGAGAATTAACTAGGACCTGGAGAGAGAAAGTAACTTGCCTGTGTGATTTACCCAAATACGCCTGAGTGTGAAACTGTATCTCTATTACAACAGTATACTCTGTTGCAATAGAGTTTTTTTTAAACTGAATATTGACTGTATCAAAATATCTCATAAATAACATTTATATGAACATAAACAACATATTCACATAAAGGTATATACATACACATACAAATACATACCTATATACATATGTACACATATATACACGTGCATATGCACCTATACATATGTATGCTTGCACAACATATACACAAATACACACACTCATGTAAATACACACAAATATAAATACATACATACATACATATACTCACATATACACATACCTACATACACACAATCATTCCCTAGAGAACACAGAATTTGAAGAGAAAACAGAAAACAAGTCTCTTAGAAAGGGAAGTAAACATTGTATACAATAACAACAATATTGTTAAAAGAACAACTTTGAATGACTCGGTCATTTTGACTATTATAAGTACCCAAAAGACATATGAAGGAAGGCACTATCTGTATTCAGAGAAGAACTGATAAATAGAAGTATATATAGAATGTTTTTACAGACACACAGACACACACACTACAATTTTTTTTTTTTTTGTCTAATAGAAGTCATCTCTAGGGAGGGCAACAGGGAGAGAAGATAAAGAGGGGGAAATAATAAAGTTGCATGACAACTTTGTTATGCATTTAAAAGGAATAGCAAGTTGTACATAATACATTTCCAGTTTCATGTATTGTAAAAATCATCTTTTTTTTTCTATTTCACTATATTATGGTAATACTTATATTATTAAGTTTAGAATAAAATAAATAAAATTTATTAAAAAAGGGAAGCTAATATAAAACTATTTAGAATGAATGAAGTCGCCTAGCTGTCAAAATTCTCACCTCTACAGAGAAAAAATAAATCAGTGAATGAATTCCTCAAATACTAAAGTTTAACTCATAGAAATAAGTGGTTACTTATTCAACATGCATAAGGCAATGCTGTTACAGCACACCAAATAAGAAAAAAGGACGAGTTGTCTATATGAAACTTAGAAAAAGGAGGAAGAAGACTGTGTCAATCTGTTTCTAATTCTCTCAAGGAGAAGAAACTCTGTATCAGGTCACTGGAAATATAAAATATCTGCTGTAATTAATAACAAGGTGTCTGGTTAGCACGTCAGATTCTTGTGTTAATCATTTCCTTTGAGCCCCATCTTTCTTGGGTGGACTGATAAAATTGAGTTTCTGAGTTGAAGAAGCTGAGAATCAGACTTGAACTGAAGTAACCCCGCTAGAAAAGCCTGTGAATATTGAAAGTCCAGCAGGAGCATCTGTCTCCCCAGTTCATACCTGTCTTTCATCTTCAGCAACACATAAAAACAGATGTCTGGGTCACTACTCTAGATGTGGTATGATGAATTACTCAGAGACTGGGGATTCAAATAATCAATCTTTCATTAAAATGTATATTCAAATACTCTGAGTTAAAAGTATTTCCAAGGCATTCAAAAACCAGCTCATGAAACTGGAAAACACCAGAAAAGAAATCAACAGCAGTCAGCAAAGTAGTCCCTTGGACTACCAGGAGCTCCACACAAAAGTCTTAAATATGCTTCTATATTCTTGTTGAAAGAGCCCACAGTAGGAGCCAGATTAATCCACCTGAGTGCAAAGTTAATTAAATTTGCCTCAAGTCGGGACCTTAGCTTCTTTGACCCTTGCCCACAACAATACCTGTGACATTGTGAAAGTGTGCATGTGTGTGTGTGTGTGTGTGTGTGTATGTGTGTGTGTGTGTGTGTGTTGGGGGTTGGTTAATTTAAGTTTCCCCACTTACACCACCACCCTGCCCCCAAAACAATAGCTAAGCCCATAGATGTTAGCTCAATAATTCTGACTGAGATTAGTGCTGGTGAAGAGTTGAAAAAAAAAATGCACTTCACTACCTTCATCACAGATATGGGAAACCATGGAAGGGAGGTAATGAAGTGGATAGAGCTCTGGGTCTGGACTTAGGAAAACCAGAATTCATCTTGGGGCTCAGATATTTACTAGCTGTTGTCACCTTAGGCAAGTCACTTAACCTATGTCTGCTTCAGTTTCCTCAATGTAAAAAGGGGATAATCTTTACCCCCACTCCCCAGGGTTGTTGTGATGATCAAATGTGATCATATTTGGAAATGTTTATCACAATGATAGGCACATAATAGGTGCTTAAAATGCTTGTTTTCCTCTGTACTATGGGTGTGGAATATTGGATAAACTAGAAAATATGTTTTATCTCTCAGTAAATTTGATCGGTTTTCTTTTTTTCTCTTATCTTTCTTATGACGAATGATTTGCAGGGTTGGGAAGTTGGAGAAATATATTTAAAAATAAATTAAAATCCCCTTTCCCCCAAGATGGCGCCGAAGGCAAAGAAGGAAGCCGTTGTCCTCCCCAAGACAGAAGCCAAGTCCAAGGCTTTGAAGGCCAAGAAGGCAGTGCTGAAGGGTGTCCATAGCCACAAAAAGAAGAAGATCAGAACATCCCCCACCTTCCGGCGACCCAAGACACTAAGACTTCGAAGGCAGCCCAAATACCCTCGGAAAAGTGCCCCTCGGAGAAACAAGCTTGATCACTATGCCATCATTAA
>CM053588.1:79513692-79540633 GCA_028646515.1 Pseudochirops corinnae | reverse complement strand
AGAGAATAGACTGGGGGAGGGGGGACACACTGGGATGGCTGTTTTGGGGCGGTGGATGGCAGAAAGAGGGGAAGAAAATATGTAACTCAAAATCTTGTGGAAATGAATGATGCAAACTATAATAAAATTAAAAAAAAAGAATAGTCTGACTATGAATTATTTGAGATGGTTCCACTACAACACACATGAAACCCCAACAAAACTACATCCCAATGTACATTCCTATAGGTTTTCTCACTGAATCCTTACAGGTTTTGTGTGAGAAAGGTAGTAAAATAGACCACGGATTATTGTCAGCATTTGATGCCAGAGGAAACTGAGATTAAGCATCTTGGGGGAAGTGCAGGTTACTACCCGAAAGTTTTCATGAAGAAGTAACAAAAAGACTACTCAAATGCAGTTCTTCTAGCCTCTGGTCAAAACTGTACAGGAGAATCAGTCCAGGT
Source organism: Pseudochirops corinnae (assembly GCA_028646515.1). Classification (NCBI taxonomy): domain Eukaryota; kingdom Metazoa; phylum Chordata; class Mammalia; order Diprotodontia; family Pseudocheiridae; genus Pseudochirops; species Pseudochirops corinnae. The sequence continues at coordinate 79,540,187 of CM053588.1, read as the reverse complement.
CTCAGCCCTGGAGGTCAAATTTGATATGCTTATCTTACTTAAAAGAAGTCTCTTTTCAGAGAGCTCTTCAGGTATCATGATCCATGGCCTTTCAGCCATGCCCTGAAAAGTGACTCTAACAATTAGTGAGTAAACTGATCCCCAATCAAGATCTCCTGTGTCTTCTGGATTTCAGTCTCTCAGGTGTCACTTCTCATGTTTTAGCTCCCCTTGCCATGGTCCCAACCCAGTTCCCATATTTGTACTCTACAGGGTCAGTTATACCTCACATGGCCTCACCCTTTTCCTTAATGACCTCCCTCTTCTGCTCTTTCTTCTTGACACAAATGATAGGAAGGGAAGAGCTCACCTCTGACAATATTGTCAATTCAGCAGAGTTTATTTTTTAACACTAATGTCAGCATTGTCATCATTGCTGTAGTAGTGGTGGTATTAGCCAGAGGAGGAGAAGGAGAAAGAGGAGTGAGAGCTATAATTTATATAATGTTTTAGATTTGCAAGGAACATTAGGTATTTTTTCTCACTGATCACTTGAATATTATCCCTTGTCCTTTCTTGTGCTAAACCCTACCATGCCAAGGTGCCCAAATCATGCTGTGTAATTAAAACTGTGGAACACTGCTTGGGAATGGCTCTTCTTTGGTAATGCTCTAGAGCCTGGTGTATCAGGTTTTATCCTACTATTCAACTTCAGTCATCATTCAGGGAAGAAAAGATGATGAACAAATTCGTTCTGAAGTATGAATAGTCAGTAATTTGTGTGCTGAATTGCTTGTGTACTGAGTTGTGACTGAATACTTTACTAATCATAGCAAATAACACTAGAGTGAGAGTGGTCTTTAAGACCCTCTAGTTCACTGTCTTCATGGTACAATTGAGAAAATAGGGGTCCAGAGAGGGGGTAGACTTCCTGAGTTTACAGAGGGAATTAATGACAAAACTAGGTTTATAGCCCAGAAGGGAAAGGTCAGTATATACCCCTCTTAGGTAGAAAGCAAATCATTTGGTAAATGCTCTATAAAAAAATACATTTCAGTTTCCTGATATTATCTTGGACCAGAAAGTAATTGATAGGGCAAAATAATATCAGAAAAAAAAACTAGAGGCCAAAGAATGTATGTGTATATATATATATATATATTTAAGTTTCAGTCTTATGGAGTACGGGCAGTGATGTTAACAATAGCTGGTATTCATATAATATTTCAAGATGTATAAAGCATTTTGTACCTATGTATCTGTATATATTTTATTGAGACAGATGTTTATGTGCAATTTAGCTTAATTCTCATCATGACTGTGAATTAGATACTGCAGATTTCATTATTCTCAATTTGCAGATAAAAACTCAAATTCAGAAAGGTTACTTGACTTGATTTTGGTCACAGAGACAGTATTTGTCAGAAGCAGGATTTGAACCCATACTTTCCTGCCTATCTGTTATTGAACACTGTCTCTTATTTTTCTTAATTAATTATATGTCTAGTTCTAGATACCATATTTTAAAAGAGGAATCATTGAACTTGACAGTGTCAGGAAAAGAGAGCAGCAAGAATGAGATGGGCTTTAGAAATCATGTTATAGAGTAAATAGGTAACTTATCGATATATGGTCTGGAGAAGGGAAGGTTGGGGGGTGGATATGAAATTTTTCTTCAGATATCCTAAGGATTGTTTGTGGGGAAAAAGAATATTTATACTGTGTGCTTCTGGGGAGAAGAATTGTAGGTAATGGATAAAAAACAAAAAACAAAAAACAAAACTATAGTGTTTGGGGGAATGGCCTAAGGGTAAAAAAGAGCCTATAAATGGTAGGTGTCCAACAATGGTACAGATTGTTTCAGGAGTTATTAAGCTCAATAGCACATGAATATCATAATCACAAATATGTCAGAGACTGAATGACCAACTTTCAGCAACATCACAGGAAATTTCTGTATTGGATGAGTAATTTAATAACAATCATTCATATGTTTTCTTCCATCATTCAGAATAAGTCGTTCAGTTATTAAAGAAACACTCTCCTTATATGCAGAAGTCACACCCTAAAACTTCAATTAAGGAGAATGTAGTCAGAAAACAGGAAAAATACATCTGGGAGGTAAATACATGTTACAAAAGTCCTATACCAAATCTTTTGAGTTTTACTTACAAGTGATGACTTTACATCCTCACTCAAAACCAGTTTAATCTTATTTTACAAAAGAAATCTTATAAGTTTGGTTACTTGGCTTTCAAATGCATAGTCGATTAGAAACAGAAAACTAGAAGGAAATACATAATAGAATACTGAAAAAGTCAAGTCTAGTGGCAACCCTGAGAAGTAACAAATAACAGAATGACAATGAGAGTAAAAAGAAAAAAATAATCTTAAAAATTTGACTCAAGAATTCAGAAAGGAAGGGGCGGCTAGGTGGCACAGTGAATAGAGCACCAGCCTTGGAGTCAGGAGGACCTGAGCTCAAATTCGGCCTCAGACACTTAACACATACCCACAAAAATTAGCCATGTGACCTTGGGCAAGTCATTTAAACCCAATTGCCCTTCAAAAAAAAAAAAAGCAAAAAAAAAAAAAAAAAGAATTCAGAAAGGTTTGAATCTAGAGCTGATTTACTATGGGAGTTAAATAGGCCAATACAAGTCTGTATACTATAGTAATTGTGACTCAGTCATTAAAGACATCTTAAATTTTTCCACAGTATCCTTACTGTAAAAATCCCAGAACCTGTGTTGTTTAGTAGCACAGAATGCTAGACTTAGAAGGAACCTTGATGTCATCTAATCACAGTTGCCTTTGTCCCCATCTTTAGGATGAGGAATTTCATGCACAGAGAGGTTAAATAATTTGCCAAGGTCATATGTGTAGGTTTTTCTAAAATGAGAGAGAGCACAATGTACTGCTAACTTGGGCTATTAGGTACTGTTGACTTATGAGATACCTGCAGGAGCTCAGCGGCCCAGGAAACAGCATAATGAATAGATCTGCTCACCTTGTGTCCAGTAGCCTGGAGCCTGAAGACAAAGAAGTTACTGTTAAGTCTGAACAATGATGATCTTTCACCACTGCCTGCTCCATCAATTCTTGGGATACAGAGAACCACTGAGAGCTCATTCTGTTGATTCTCAGCCTGAGGTCAACACTGCCTCCCTACCTAGCTCAGTAAGATGGGGATTTCTCCTGTCATTCCTTACAGGCAGTGTGGTGAAAGAGAAATTGTTAGGTTTAGAGGCTGATGAACCCAGGCTTTCAATATTTATTCCACCACTTAAAAACGGAGTGGCTTTGGGCAGATCACTTGCAATGTCTTATACATAGCAGGCACCTAATACATGCTTAAATGATTGATTGTGATTTACCTTATCTAAAAATATGCATAATCACATGTAAACCGCCTCTTTCATGGGATTATTAGAAGGAAATTAGTTTTACAGTTTTGCAATGTTCTTGATCCAGTCAGTATGGAGAGATTGAGAACTATGTGAAGGAGAAAGATGAGTTATTCATCCTGAAGTAAATCCTTTGGGGAAAAAAAAAAAGCAAATATGAGGTATTTAGCAAGTATTTAATTGGCTATAACTGAGTTACTGGTAATTAAACCATAACCCATTCATTTGTTTAGATTTTTTTTCAAAGGCCTTCTCCCTTTTCTAGTAGCAAACCCCAGGATATGGGGCAAAAATCTCTGTTGCCTCACTCCACAGCCTGCTTTCATGGCTAGGGCTGCCCCTGCTGTCCTTATGGAGCTGGGCCTCACACTTACCAGGCTTCTGCATGAGCAAGAAGCCGTCTTGTCTTCACATCACCCCGGAGCAGAAAAGAGGTAGATGTTGCTCCCAATGCTGGGGACTTTATCCTGAGAGAGGAAAGAGAACCTGCTTCTTTTTCCCTATGGCCCTCAGTGAGAAAACCTCTGGGGAGAAGTTGGATAGGAGTGAGGAAATCTAAGTCTTTCCCAAGCTGAAACTCAATGGAGGATTGCTTCCTACATTTTCTGTTTCTTGAGTCAGGATGTCCCCTGTGTTGTATTGTAGGGACAGGACACTTTGTGTACCAATGAACAAAGTGATACTGATTCCTAACTGATAAATGAACAGAAAGGCCTAAACCTGTATGTAGAGATGACCTGTAAAGGACGAGAGAGGACTAGAGGAAGAGAGGCAGGAAGCACCAGTTCTGTGGGTTCCTGGATCTGGGAGAGACCAGTTCTTTGGAGAACTTGAAGGAGCTGACTTCTAGAAAGATGTTTATCTTAGACAAAAAAGGCATGGGGAGAATAAATATTCTCTCTCTCTCTCACTCTGTGTGTGTGTGTCTCTGTCTCTCTGTGTATATCTGTCTCTCTCTGTGTCTCTCTGTCTCTGTCTCTGTGTCTCTCTCTCACTCTCTGTGTCTGTGTCTCTCTGTCTGTGTGTGTGTGTCTCTCTGTCTCTCTCACTCTGTGTATCTATCTCTCTCTGTGTTTCTCTGTCTCTGTCTCTTTCTATTTCTCTGTATCTGTCTCTGTCTCTCTGTCTCTGTTGCTCTGTCTCTCTGTCTCTGTCTCTGTCTCTGTCTCTCTCTGTCTCTGTCTCTCTGTCTGTCTCTGTCTCTCTCTCTCTCTGCCTCTCTCTCTCTCTCTATGGGAATCAGGAAAAATCAACCTGGACAGGGAAAAGGTAGGAAGGAATCAAGCAAAATAAGACAAAAAGCTTAAAAATCTGAGATAGAATGCTTTGTATTGAAATAATATGGAACTCAAGGGAATGGACAGAAGCATCTAGCTTTGAGGATTTTCTCAACTAAACACAGTTAAATGTTTCCTGTCTCTGTGCTGCTTCCTGAGCAGATACGTTCAATATAAACTTTCTCATGTTGGGTATTAAAGAGTTTTTACTACCCAAATAGAATGTAAGCCCCTTTGGGGGCAGGCACTGTCTGGATAGTAGATATTTAATAAATAGATGTTTTTTTAAAAATATTCTGTCCTGAAAGTGTGCTTTCTTCCTATCAGGAACAGCATGAAAATAAAAGTAGTGAAATAGTTAAACCCAGTATATGGCCCTTAGGCTCCAGATGGTACATATCTCAATATTATTATATTTTATCTGGAAGACAAATCAGAAACCTGCCACACAAATTCACACCCCAAAAGAATCCTTTTTGCAAACTCAGCATACTCATGTATTCTTTGCTTGAAAGCCTCTAGAGAAAGAGAAAACACTCCCCACTGAGGTAGCCCGCTCCTCTTTTAAATAACTCACTTTAGTACCATGTTTTATACTACCACAACATTGAATACCCACAATTTGTATCTATTCTTTTCAAATCCTCTTGTATTACACCACTGCTCAGCAGAATTTTCATCTTCTAAGTACAAGAAGGAAGACAAGTTTCAGGAGTCCATGAAAGGAGAAGGTTAAATCAGGCTTACAGAAAGGGTTTGAAGCTTTTCTCATTTAACCACATAAGCTTTTGCCTCTTTTTACTCAACACTTTTTACATTAATTTATATTATGTGATCTCAACTGGATCCTCACTGTTTTATGCCAATCTTACATCAAATCTAAATTTAATTTCTTGCAATTTCCTCCAGGTTTCTCTAGTTTTTGCTCCCTTGGGCAAAACAGAAAAGTTGAATCCCTATTTCACATCAAAGTCCTTCAAATACTAAAGACAGCTATTATAATCCCCCTAAATCTTTCCCAGGGTAAACAGCCTAAGGCCCTTTAATCAATTCTGATATAGCATAAAAGTCAAGGGTTTTTGTTATTTTCATTGCTTTTATCCAATTCAGGAAAACCCTGACATATAACAAAACAATAAATGTTTGTTGATTTGATTCTGAATGCTTCCTCACTTGTCAGTGTTGTTCTTACATATCCATACCAAGAAAGGAGAAAGGAGTCTACTATTTTCCATGTAATCAGATCAAGTGGTCATCTCTGCAGCTAAAATGCCTCTTATATAAATTCTCTAAATATCATATACTTATCATAAAGGTCATACACTACGACTAGCTGGGATTTATACCAGGAATGCAGGACTTGTTCAATATTAGGAAAACTGGAAGCCCACATCTACCATATGAATAACCAAAATAGAGAGAGAGAGAGAGAGAGAGAGAGAGAGAGAGAGAGAGAGAGAGATAAACACGGAGAGAGAGAAACAAAAACCCATATGATTATCTGAATAACTGCAGAAAAACTTTTTTGACAGAATTACAACACACATTCCTATTTAAGACAACAGAAAAAAACAGGAATGAATGGAGCTTTCTGTAAAATAATGAGTAACATTGATGAGGCTGACTTCTGCCCAGCTTGCCTAAAACTAAATTTGACCAGTAACAGGGGCGCTGTTCACAGGACACACCTGTTTCCCTTTTCCTGTTGTTAACTTCCCACAAAGGAGCACATGTCACTCCTCTGCCCAAGATTTGTGTATAAAAGCAAGCCACTGTCCTTCTCCAAGCTACTAATACCCCTAAGAACTAGTCTGCTGCTTTCACATCGATAAAGCCCTCTTGACTAGGAGAATATCCGCCTCTTGGATTCTTTCTGGATGGCCTGATTCCTGAATCTCATCATCCTCTTAATTTTGGTGCCAAAACCTGGGACCTGTGAGAATGGAATCTTCTAGCCAACAAGTAAGCATTTCTCTCTTTCTCTCTCCCTGCTCTTTTCTTTATCTATGTCCTGTGTCTGGACCCCTCTGGGTGCCTAGATTACCCAGAGCAGTGTTGTAGGTTTTTCTGACTTCTAGGCAGTCAGGCAAGACAGTTTTTGGCTACTTGAGGGATACACCTCTCATTTAGCCTTCTTCTCCTGTTCTACCCCTCTTTTGGGATGTTGAAGAGGTGATAAGTAGCCATGGGATCTTGGACATGGGAAAGAATATTTCTGTTCCAAAGGGTTCTCTCCTCAGTTGCTTATTAAGGCATTGGAAAAATTTGAGGAAAGGGTACCTTAACAGAAAACACCTCATCTTTTTCTATAATACAACCTGGTCAAAATATAACCTAGAGGACCAGAAAAAAATGGCCTGTCAGTGACTTCCTTAATTACAATGGTATTCTACAGCTAGACCTTTTTTTTTTTTTAATCAGGTATAGTAGGGTAAATGGATAGAAGTCCCTATATCCAAGCTTTTATGGTTTTTTCTAAAGACCCTAACCTCCATGATTCTTGCAAAATGCTCCTAGTGTGCTCTTATTTCAGTCACAAACTCCCCAAATTTGACAAGGCACCAAACCGTGAAGCCAATGTTCTAGAATCTAAATCTTTACCCACTACTCTTAAACCTGTTGTCCCTCTTATTCTAAAACTTTGTATCATATTGCTCCCTCCTCACCCAGACCCCAAATAGACTTCTTTGAGTCCTTTAGTTTCCTTCATATCCTGCTGAACTCCTGATACTAAGTCCCTCAAATACTAGAGAATGGATTCCATTTTTAGCACTCCCAGCCACAAGTACCCCTCAATCTGTTCTGAAGCTCCCTCTAAGAGAAGTCCCTGATCCTAGAGAAGGGAACACCCAAGTTCATGTTCGCTTTTCAAATTCTGACCTTGCTTAAATTAAAGAGAAATTGGGCAACTACTCAGAGGACCCCACCAAAGTTACAGAAAGAATTTGCCCTGCTAACTTACAATTTGACCTAACTGGAGTAAAATCCACCTTATTATTTCTACTTCATATTCTATTGAAGAAAAGAGATTATTCAGGGCTATGCCCAGAAATATGGTGATGATCCAGCCAGGTCTATGACTGACCCTCACTATCCAACAGAGGCAAGCTCATAGAGCTCACCAGAGCCTTGGAATTAGGGGAAGACAAAGGGGTAAACATCTTTACGGACTCCAAATATGCCTTTTATGTTTTATACTCTGATGGAGCTATTTGGAAGGCACAGGGATTCTTGACCACAAAGAACTTCCCTGTAAAACATGGGAGTAAAATGCTGCGCCTTCTCCAGGTAATACACTTTCCTAAGGAGATGGGAGTCATATATTATAAAAGCCACTTAAAGGAGAAATCCAAACAGGCTGTGGAAAACTGACTGGCAGACAAAGCCTCTAAACATGCTGCTCAGTCATCAGCCTTGATATGGCACTGAATAATTAATTAAATTAGGTAGAATTGCCATTTTTATTATATTAGCATGGCCTAATCATAAGTAGCTATCATTTTTCCATTTATTTAGATCTGACTTTATTTGTGTGGAAAATGTTTTGTAGCTGTGTTTATAGAGTTCCTGGATTTGTTTTGGCAGGTAAACTCATCAATATTTTATAATGTCTACAGGAACTTTAAATGGAATTTCTCTTTCTATCTCTTATTGTTGGGCTTTGTTAGTAATACATAGAAAGGCAGATGATTTATGTGGATTTATTTCATATCCTGCAACTTTGCTAAAGTTGTTTATTTCAAGTATTTTTTAACTTGATTCTCTAATTATACTATCATATTATCTGATCCAAGCAATAGCTTTGTTTCTTCTTTGCCTATTCTAATTCTTTCAATTTCTTTTTTTTTTATTTTATTGCTAAAGCTCCCATTTCTAGGACAATATTGAATAACAGTGATGATAATGGATATCCTCCTTTCACCCCTGTCCTTTTTGGAAATGCTTCTTGCTTAACCTTGCTTAAATTACATATAATATGTATAATATATAATAATATATAATAAAAGCTTAACTTGTTTAAATTACATATAATGCTTGCTAATGGTTTTAGATAGATGCCACCTATCATTTCAAGGAAGACCTCATTTATTCCTGTGTTCCCTAGTGTTTTTAATAAAAAAAAAAAAAGGGTTGTTCTATTTTGTCAAATGTTTTTTCTGCATCTATTGAGACAATCATATGATTCTGCTAGTTTTGTTGTTGATGTGGTCAATTATGCTGAGTTTTCCTAATATTGAACCAGTCCTGCATTCTTGGTATAAAACTTACCTGATCAGAGTGTACTATCCTTGAGGTAAGTTGTAATCTCTTTGATAACATTTTATTTAAAAATTTTTGCATCTATTATCATTTGGGAAATTGGTCTGTAATTATCTTTCTGTGTTTTGGCTTTTCCTGTTTTAGGTATCAGCACCATAATTGTATTGTAAAAAGGATTTGGTCAGATTCTTTCTTTGACTATTTTCCCAAATAGTTTATATAGTATTAGAATTAGTTGTTCTTTAAGTGTTCGATAGAATGGACTTGTAAATCCATCTGGCCCTGGAAATTTTTTTGTTAGGTAGTTCACGGATAGCTTGTTCAATATTTTTTTTCTGAAATTGGGTTATTTACATATTTTATTTCTTCTTCTGTTAATCTGGGCAATTAATATTTTTATAAACATCCATTTCTCTAAGAGTGTCAAATTTATTAGCATACAGATGGGCAAAATAGTTCCTAATCATTATTTTGATTTCCTCTTCATTGGTAGTGAATTCACCCTTTTCATTTTTGATGCTGGTAATTTAGTTTTCTTCTTTCTTTTTTTAATCATTTTAAACTAAGGTTTATCTATTTCACAGGGCACCCCCCACATAAAACCTACTCTTAGTTTTATTAGTTCAGTAGTTTTATTAATTTCAATTAATCTCTCCTTTGGTTTTCAGAATTTTTATTTTAGTATTTACTTGGGAATTTTTTATTTGTTCTTTCTCTAGCTTTTTTAGTTGCATACTCAATTCATTGATCTCTTATTTATCTATTTTATTCAACTATGCATCTAGAGATATGAAACTTCCCCTAAGAATAGCTTTTGCTGAATCCCATGAGTTTTGATGTTGTTTCATTATTGTTATTCTCTTTGATGAAGTTACTGATTGTTTCTATGATTTGTTGTTTGATCCATGCATTCTTTAGGATTTGATTATTTGTTTTCAAGTTAATTTTAGTCTATCTTTTTTTTTTTTTGGAAGGGGGAAGGTAGGGCAATTGGGGTTAAGTGACTTGCCCAAGGTCACATGGCTAGTTTTTTTGTGTTAAGTGTCTGAGGTCAGATTTGAACTCATGTCCACCTGACTCCAGGGTTGGTGCTCTATTCCCTGTTCCACTTAGTTGCCCCTTTAGTCTATCTTTTTACAGTGCTTTATTACATGTGATTTTTATTACATCATGATCTGAAATTTTAATATTCCTGCATTTAATATTCCTGCCTTTCTGCATTGCATTGTGAGGTTTTTATGCCCTAACATTTGGTAAATTTTGTGTACTTGCCATGTACCACCGAGAAAAAGGCATATTTCTTTCTATCCCCATTCAATTTTTCAGAAATCAACCATATTCTAACATTCTATTCACCTCGTTAACTTCTTTCCTGTTTATTTTGTTGTTAGATTAATCTAGTTAAGAGAGAAGGAAGTTGAGATCCCCCACTAGTATAGTTTTGCTATCTAACTTCTTCCTATAACTCCCTTAACTTTTCCTCTAAGAATTAGGATACTATACCACTCAGTGCACATATGTTTAATAATGATATTATTTCATTGTTTATGGTACCTTTTAGTACAATGTAGTTTCCTTTCTTATCTCTTTTAATTAATCTCTTTTTGCTTTTGCTTTGTCTGAGATCAATGTTGCTACACCTGCTTTTTTTAAATTCAGCTGAAGCATAATATATTATTACTCCAGTCTTCTACCTTTACTCTATATGTATTTTTTCTTATAAATTTGTTTCTTATAAACAACATATTGTAGGATTATGGTTTTTAATCCACTCTGCTATACATTTATGTTTTATGGGTGAGTTCATCCCATTCCCATTCACAATTATGATTATTATGTGTCTTTTCTCTCCACCCCATTTTCCCCTGTTCATGCTTTTTTCTCTTCTTTCTCCATTTTCGTCCTCACTAGAATTTTGCTTTCAACCACTGCCTCCCTCAGCCTGCCCTCCCTTCTGTCCACCCCCTCCCTTTCCTTTCCCCTCTCTCCTCCTATTTCCTATAGGGTAAGTTAGATTTCTCTACTTAACTGATTATGTTATTCCCTCCTTGAGTCAAATCTGATGAGATGTAACAGTCAAACAATACTCATCTCCCTCTCTTCTTTCCCTCTACTGTAATAGCTTTTTGTGCCTCTTCCTCTAATGTAATTTACCATTTTCTGACTCCTCCTTTCCTCTTCTCCCATTACAATCCATTTCCAAGACTTAAGGTTTTTCTTATCACATCAAAGTCAACTTAAACCTACATTCTCTGTCTGGTAGTTTATCCTTAGTTGTAATACAAGCTCCTTTGCTTTACAGAATATCATGTACTAATATATTTGATCTTTTAATGTAGAAGCTACAAGGTCATGTGTAATTCTGACTGTGATTCCACAGTATTGGAATTATTTCGTTCTGACTGCTAGCAGTGTTTTCTTCTTGATCTGGAATTTGGCTACAATATTTTCATTTTGAGATCTCTTTCAGGAGGTGATAGGTGGATTCTTTTGGTGACTATTTTACCTTCTGGTTCTAGGACTTCAGGGAAGTTTTCCTTGATGATTTCCTGAAAGATGCTATCCAGACTCTTTTTTTCTTTTTCTTTTTGGAGGGCAATTGGGATTAAGTGACTTGCCCAAGGTCACACGTCTAGTAAGTGTTAAGTGTCTGAGGCCACATTTGAACTCAGGTCCTCTTGACTCCAGGGCTAGTGCTCTATTCACTGCACCACCTAGCAGCCCCTCTTTTTTTTTACTTTTTCATGATGGCTTTCAGGTAGACCAACAATTCTTAAATTATCTCTCCTGGATCTATTTTCCAGGTCAATTTTTTTCCCCCAATGAGGTATTTTACATTTTCTTCTATTCTTTTCATTCTCTTGATTTTGTTTGACTGATTCTTGATGTCTCATAGAGTCATTACCTTCCACTTGCCCAATTCTAATTTTTAATAAATTGTTTTCTTCAGTTACCTTTTGTACTTCTCTTTCCATTTGGCCAATTCTACTATTTAAGGAGTTGTTTTCTTTAGTATACTTTTCCCATTTTGTCGATTATATTTTTAAAGGAATTGTTCAATTTTTCTTCTACTTCTCTTATTTGACTTCTAAAATCCTTCTTGAGCTCTTCCAAAAAGGCTGTTTGGACTTGAGATCAGTTTATATTTCCCTTTGAGATTTCAGATGTGGGTATATCGACCATGTTGTTCTCTCCTGAATTTGTGTTTTGATCTTCCCTGTCACCAAGATACTTCTCTATGGTCATTGTTTTATTCTATATTGTTTTTTGCTCATGATGTTTGCCTTTTTTCCAGCTTTTAAATTTGATCTCTGCTTCTGTGGCCCAAGGGGCAATGTCCCAAGCTTCTTGTGCACTCAGCTGCTGGTAGTTGGAGATTGTAGCCATCTGGTGCTTTACCTGGTGCTGAGCTGGAGGGTGGTAACTAGTGTGTACCTGGTGTTGGACTTTCTTGCTCCTCCCCCCTGGGGTTTAGGATCTCCTGGTGGTCAGCTGAGGTAGGGCTTGCTACTGGCTTGCTGGGATGCTATACTGGTCCTATACTGGTCCTCTTTAGCCACAGCAAAAGGAACCTTTCACATTAATCCCTCTAGCCTCCCAAGGCAAAAGACTATTGCACCTTGTCTTTCTTCTAGGTCCACTATTCCAGGCTTTTTCCTGGGGCAATATTCTCTGGGTTTTTCAAGGTCTATAAGGGAGTGTGAAAGTGACTTACTCCTTACTCTGCCATCTTGGGTTCCAGAACTTGAAACAGATCCAATTATATTTTTTATGGACTTTTTTTCTATATCAATTTTTTTCCTTCCTTTTCCAAGCTATTGACTCGCTCTTGCATTTTTTTTCTCAACTTTTCTTCTAACTCTCTTATTTGACTTTTAAAATCCTTCTTGGGCTTTTCCAAGAAGGCTTTTGGGACTTGAGACCAATTCATATTCCCTTTTGAGGTTTTGGGTGTGGCTATATTGATAGTGTTGTCCCCTTCTGAATTTGTGCCTTGATCTTCCCTGTCCCCATAATAAGAATCTATGGTCATTGTCCATTTCTGCTTTTTGCCCATGGTGTTTGCCTATTTCCTCACTTTAAAAATTGAGTACCCCTGCTGGAGCGTGGGGAGGGGGGGGGAGCACTGACCCAAGCTTCTTGTGCTAGGAGTCCAGGACCTCATCACTGCTTTTGTGTGCTGGGGCCTCAGGTGCTGTCAGCTGGAGGCTGTGTGGGTCTGGCAGCTTACCTGGTGCCGAGGTGGGGTCAGCAACACTGGAGCTCTCAGGGAGGAGGGGAGTCTGGCCCTGGCACACACCAGCTTACCCAAGCTTCTTTAAAGCACTCGAATGTTTGGCTGCTAGTGGATGTTTGCCAGCCTAGGGCTGTGCCTACTGGAAATATATTTCCTGGAGTTGTGCTGAAACACTGGGAGATTTGGTTGCTGGACAATACTGGTGCACATGGTGGTGATCTGAGTTGGGGTCAACCAGTTCCCCTGCCTATACTGAGGGACTCATGGGACCTGGTGCTGGTGCTTGCCTGCTCCACCATGGGACTCATGATCTTCCTGTGCTTTGCTGAGGAGGGATTGCTGCTGACTTGCTGCTTGTTCTGCCCCTTCCTCCCCCAGAGAAAGAGGACCTTTCCTGTTAATCCCCCAAGCTTCCTGGGTTAAAATACTGTTGTATCCCATCTTTCTGATGTTGTATTCCAGGGTTTTTCCTGGGCTGTTATTTTCTGGACTTTCAGAGATCAATAAGGACGGATGAGAGCAACTTACTTCTTACTCCACCATCTGGGCTCCTGGAAACCCTAATCCCTCCTGGTGTTATTTAAGAAGGAAATCCCCATGCACTGCTCACATAGACTTCAGAGTAATAAACTTTCCTAACATTTTCATTTACATTTGGTCCCATTTCTGGCCTTTTCCTATAATATGACATATAGGCACAATGTTTTTCAGTCCATTTCTCTTTCTCTTGAATGTTCTTTGTTGTCTACATTTTTAAAGTACACGCTCCTCTTCCCAAGTGCAGTGGCATTCCCTGTGTTTACATCCTGCAACCAGGAATGTTTGTTTGCCACATTCCTGTTTACAATGACACACAGAGAACAATCTATACAAATCCAACTAACGGTAAGGGAAGGCCTATTTCCCAACCAGGACAGTCTCTCTCTCACCTGTGAATATCCTTCTATTCTTGGTTCTCCATTGATTATCATAATAATTCTACCCTCCTTTGGCTGGAATTTAAGGCTTTTTATATAACCTACGCATTCCTACATCTCCTTACTCCAGACTAATCAATGCCCCACAAAAAATAATGTTCTTTCCAGAACCTATACTTTTTACCACGTTGTTTTTCTCTCATCACAATATCCTTCCTGGTTCCCTCCCCCTGCATCTAAAAAAAAGCAACAGGGGCTTACTTGTGAAAGACTTTTGAGTGAATCATGTCTCAGACTGGCTAAATCCCAGATATCCTTCAAAGCCTAGGTAATCTCATCTCCATTATGAAGACTTTTCTGAAGACACAATGTAATTTTGTTAAAATAGCATTATATGCCATATACCCATATACTATATGTTATATAGCTCATGGATTCATACATAATTTTATTTTTCAAATATTGAGATGTTTGTTTTAAATTATGATTATTAAGTTCATTGAAATAAAGAAAATGCTTTAAAAAGAAAGATGAAAACATAGTTGTGGAATGTGGCACATATTGATAGACATTGAGGATGTATTAGTCCATTTTGTCTAATTTAGTTTTTTCTGTTTCAAGAGAAGGCTGTAAGTCTGAGGGTCTCTGTGTCTGAGTGCGCACACCAGCCTAGGGGCTGGAGGTGGGAAGAAGTCAGGTCATATCTTGCAATGACTTGTATTTGCATAGAACTATAAATAAGACTCAGAACAAAAAAATAAATCCCTAAGGAAGTCCACCCTCTATGATCAGACATCCTAAGGCACTAAAGCTCCCAGTGTAACTAACACACCTGAAGTTGTCCTACCTGTTAGATGAATCTTGTGTACTGGGAAGAATTCTAGACTTTAATTGAGAAGAGGCAGGAGCTTGAATGCTGTCCCAACATCTGCTAGATACTTGACCAAGTTACTTAATCTCTACATCTCCATTTCCCTCATCGATAAAATTGACACAAAAAACACTTATAGTTCCTACTACACATGCTAGTTATGATAAAAGATATAGATATGTGAGTTGTTTTTGTTGTTGTTGTTTAATATTTCACATGTTTTAATCTATGTTCCATGCTCAGTTCTGAGTTCCCCCATTGCAGGGAATAAAGCTGGGAGGATCCTCCTCACTGACTTGACTCTTGCACTCACAAACTCTTCCTCTCACTTAATCTCTCAAGGATTTCAATACAATTGAGTCCCCTCATTTTCCTCCTCCTCCTAACCTAAATGCATGCACAGAGACATTATAAGGTGAATGTTTTCCAGATGCAGATGCTTGAAGTGAAAATGTCAGCAGCAGAGCATCTGGAATTCAGTCTTGCTCCTGCCCTTATAGGGCAAGTTTTGTGAACTTACCCAACCAATCCAGTGAATTTCCATCTTCTTTTCTCTTCTGTCCTGTCATGCAAAGTCTCAAAGCCCTCCATTTCCTACTGTCATTGTGGAACCCATTTAAAATCTTACTAGGTGTCTTTTTCTAAATGATCTTATCCTCATTCTCCCCAGCTCCACCACATGTGACCCTTCAGAAAGCTAATTGCACCAATATCTTTTCTTTAATTATTTTTCTTTTAGTTTTATTTTTGGTTTCAAATTATCTCTCTCCTTCCACCCCTCCAACAATCATCGAGAAGACAAGAAATATGAAACCCATTATATGTATTATGTCATGCAAATTTTTTTTTTCCCATATTAGCTGTGGTCCAAAAAAAAAGTAAAAAAAATTAAAATTAAAAATATGCTTCAATTTGCCCTCTGACACCATAAGTTTTCTTTCTAGAGTTGAGACTCATTTAGGAGTCCTTTGGAAATGTGGTGGATCATTTTACTGATCAGAATTACTATCTTTCACGGTTGATTTTCTTTATACTATTGCTGTTATTGTGTACATTATTCTCCTGTTTATGCTCACTTTATTTTGTAAATAATCTTCCAATATAGCACAGTATTCATCTTCATTTTTAGAACAATATTTCCAGGTGTATGAGGCATTTTGAATTATTTAACATCCTTAATTAGAATTATTTAGCATCCTGACATATTGAAAACTCTCTAGTAGACTATGGAGAATAGATTTCAGATCAATTATCACTCCTTTGGGGATGTCAGTCATTTGATTTTTATTGTTGCAGATATCAGGCTCTGAATAAATGTTTATTAAATTCATGTTTTCTGAGCAAATAACTAAATTAACTTGCTTTCTTTTTTTGGAATGAAACTGACCAAATATTAACATAGAC
This sequence comes from Pseudochirops corinnae, assembly GCA_028646515.1. NCBI lineage: Eukaryota > Metazoa > Chordata > Mammalia > Diprotodontia > Pseudocheiridae > Pseudochirops > Pseudochirops corinnae. The sequence continues at coordinate 79,523,835 of CM053588.1, read as the reverse complement.
TACTAATAAAATCCTTGTTTGATTCCCCCCTCCCTTTTTTATGTTAACCATGGTGTCTTTCCCACAGAAACCTCTTGAGAGCAGAAGTGATCTTTGAAGATCCCATGATTCTGTATCAGTGCCCATCAGGCTGGAATTCAATCCAGATAATGGGTTTTGGAAAGAGAGAATTTTTTTAAAGTGCTTTCTTCTGCAGAAAGCCATTAATCTCCACCCAAGATACCTGAACTTTCTGCTTTTTCTGATATGAGCCCACTTATAGTTGTTTTGTTTCAGCTTCAGTAGACTTTTTTCAGAAAAATTTTGATGATGGCCCTACGGATCTGTTTGGTTTTCATACTGTAGATGACTGGGTTTAGTACAGGAGGCAGAAGGAGGAAGGCATTGGACATCATAGTGTGAACAAATCGGGGTGCCATCTTTCCCCACCTATGAACAGCAGACAGTCCAATGAGGGGGATGTAGAAGATAGCCACAGCACCAATATGGGAAATGCAGGTGCTAAAAGCCTTGTACCTTTCCTCTGGGGATGCAATGTTGAGCACAGAATGAATGATCAGCACATAGGAGAGGCCAATCAAAGGAGCATCCAGACCAGATGTAGAAAGGAGAGCAAAAAGTCCATAGATGCTGTTGACCTTGATATTGGAGCAGGAACATTTGATCATATCAGGGTGGTAGCAGTAGGAATGAGAAAGAATATTATCCCTACAGAACGAGAGATGCTTAAGAAGTAGAAGGAGGGGAATCATGATCAGAGCCCCTCTTCCCACTATCATTACTCCAATCTGGATGATCCTGGTTGGAGTGAGGATGGTAGCATATCTCATTGGGTTACAGATAGCAATGTAGCGGTCAAAGGCCATGGCCAAGAGCACTGAGGACTCCATAACAGTAAGGAAATGAATGAAGAACATTTGGCTAATGCAAGCATTCCAACCAATCTCTTGAAAATTAAAACAGAAGACACCTAGAGTAGTGGGCATAGTGGAGAGGGACAGACACATGTCAGTGGCTGATAGCATGGAAAGCAAATAGTACATTGGCTCATGAAGGCTTTGATTGGTGATAATGATGAATAAAATCATGCTATTCCCAGAGATGGCAATGGCATAGAGGAAGCAAAAGGGAATAGAAACCCAGGTGTGGGCAGCTTCCAGTCCAGGAATGCCAGTGAGCAAAAATGTTAGGGATATGATTGTGGCATTTGGCAAAAGTGGCATGACGAGTTGAGGAGGCATCATTCAAATGGAAAAGTTCCCAACCTGTAATAGTAAACACAATGGTAGGACTATAGTGATACTTATGGCAAATCCCTGATGATCACATAAAAGTTATCACTTTCTGCCTCCTTCTTATAAATGAATTTCACTTTACACTCCAATTCAATTGCCAAAGAAAAGGATTAGAAGGCAAGTCAAAGAACATCATCCATCAATATAAAATACAACCGTGATGGGGATGGTGGTAGTGATAATAAAGAAAGATACAAAAAATGGAAATGAAGGTTGAACATTGGTAGAGATTAGACTCATGCAGGAGAGCTAAGAAGACTAAGGGAATTTTAAGATGGGGAGTAAAATGTTACAGGAGGTGACTTGAACTAGTTCTCTTCAAATATTTTAAGTGCTGTCATTTCAACAAAGAAATATTTGTTCTGCTTGATTTCAGATAGAAGTATCAGAAGCAAGAAGAGAAAGTACCAAGGAGAATTTCTATCCTATCATTATATTTTATGTTCCTTAGTATGATTGCTCCCTAAAAATTGTTGTTGTTATTGTTCTTATAGAATACCAAACATCTGTAAGGATTTTTGTTCATTTTATCCAATCTCATGATTTCATTATAGGTTACTCCAAATGTTAGAAACTCATTTCACCACTACAGATCAGTAACTTATTTGTTAACAAATTCATATTCATGAGTTGTCTGAGACACTGATAGGTCAAGTGATAATCTCTCAGTCGATTTGTGTCCAAAGAAGTACTAGAAACCAAGTCCACCTGATTCAAAGGACATTTCACTATCCACTATGCCACACTACTCTTCTGTTATTGCTCTTAATATATATATATATATATGTATACACACACACACACACACACACACACACACACACACACACACACATATATATATATATATGTATTTATATACATATTTTTTATACTGTGTCTGGCTTTTGGAAACACACTTTAAGAGAGACATTATCAGACGAGACAGTTTCCAGAGGAGGGTAGCCAAGATGGCATGAGGTTAAGAAATCATGATATATAAGTTTGTATAACCTGGGGTCACATAGTCTGGGGAAGAGAAAATTGGGGAATCATAAAATTGGTCTTCACATACCTGAAAATTTATCATATGAAAGAAGAAAAAATGTGATATGTGGATCTAGAAAAGAAAATTAGGACTGAATAAAGGACAAATTAACTGAATCATTTTCAGCAAAGAATAAGAAAGAACCTAACAGTGATACATCCAACAGGAACTTCTGGACTTCTAGTCATTGAAGCTTAAAGTTATAGCTCAGTAGCTGATATTTCAGGAAAATAATGAAAACAATAATAATTATAATGATATATTTTAATCCTGGACAGGAAGTTTAATAAAAATCATCTCTATATTTTCTTTCAACATTTAGATTCCACACCTCTTATTATACAGTCATTTATTTTATTCAAATGTCACATTCCAAAATTTCAGAATAGCCAGAAAAAAAGAAAATAGGAAACAAAACTCTCTGGGCCATAAAAGTGGATGTCAGAAACAAACCACTGCATTATGACTTTTAAACTTCAATAACAAAGATCAATAAAGGCCTTTACTCAGTGCTGATTCACTCTCATTGTTTATAAAAGATAACTAGCTTTGCTATCTTGCTTCCAAATTCACAATAGTTCAGAAGCAGAAAATAAAAAGGCAGAAAGCATATGGGGGTTCTGATGGAGGGAGGTGCCTTGAAAATCAGGAGAAATGACAACTGACAACCCAATAATGAGAATACAAAAAAAAAATTTAAAGTTAAAAAAAAAGGACACAAAAGTTTTGAAAGGATGGCATTTAGGAAATGAGTTAATGTAAAGGAAATAAAAGCCTATATATGTATATAACAACCCAGTACAGGAATAATGCTTTAAAATTATTTTTTAAAAGTAAAATATTCTGCTTAGTATCTTTCCTGAAAAAGGAGGAAGAAAGAGAAAGAAAAAAGGAGGAAGGAAAACAGTACATTTTAAAAGTAGATATTGGCGGATACAGAAGGTAGAAAATATTATCTCATCAATTGAAGTTCAAGCCCTTCATCTTGTGAAAAGCCCAAGCTTATGGAGATTAAGTACTTTTTCCTAAATGATTTGTAGCACATGAAAGAAAAATATAATGTCCACATAAAGAGAGATGCATGGAATTCTTGGCTTATTGAATACCCACAGGAGGCCAGAGTCTCAGATTAAACTGAGCCAAGTAAAGAGATTTGTTGCCATCCTTTTTGATAACCTAAATAAATGGAGTCAAAAGATTCACTGCATTATCCTACAATGGTCTTGTTTCTTCACTGCTGACCCCATCAATACTGGAGAATCAGAAATCCATTAGAGGCCATTCTATTACTGCTCTGACTGAAGACAGCAATCTCTCCTCAGATCAGACAGTATGGATGAATCTTACTGGATTTCTTACAATCAATTCAATAATCCACAAACACTTACTAAATGTCCCAAGCACTGTGATAAGCACTGATGGACAACACAAGAAAGCCCACCTCTCCCCATAAAAAAGAAAGAAAAAAAAACAGACATAGTGTGTCCTAGTAGAAGGCATTAATTTTAGACAGAAAAAGCCAGGATTTATTTAAATCCTTCAACTAGCACTTAAGTACTGTGGGTTTTGGAGTAGATAGCTTTAAGCCTCAATTTCCCTCTCTATAAAATAGACACAATCACAATTAAACTACCTACCTCAAAGGATTATTGGAAGGAGAGTGGATTGGTAATAGAAAAATTTCTCCTGACCTATTTTAGAGGGAAAAACAATGAAATTAGAGTAAAAAAAAAAAAAAGAGTATTTACTGAGTTCATAGTGTTATAGGCACTATGTCAACAATAGAAAGTAGATGTTGTTTACCGTGGTGACTCTTTTCTCAAATACCTTCCTGTTTTTCTAGCAGCCAGTCAAGAGGAAGGGATCTCTCCTCCCTCTCTGTAGCCTGCCTATGGAGTAGAGTTATCTCTCACTCTACCCCCACTATGGAGCTAAGGCTTATACTTACCTGGCTTCTTCATAAAGAAAAAGTGTGCTTGTATTCACAAAGTTCCCCAGCAGAGAAGAGTTGAAATGACTCACAAGGCAAGGAAATTTATCTGGAGGTAAGTGAGACCCCCCACCTCTGCTCACTAAAGTCCTTGTCAAAGGAACCTCTGGGGAGAGAAGTTGAGATACCAGGTCATTGGGTAGGAGGGGAAAAAAAAATCTGAGTTTGTCTCCTAGATGACACTTTATAGACAACAATCTTCCCTATTATCTCTGGCTATCCCTTGACAGAATATCCCTTGAGCCAAGATGTTTTCAGCAATGTATCCTGGTGAAAAGACATTGAAGACGTATTGGTGAGCAAAGCCCTTTAAGACTAATTAGACCAAGAGGTATTGCTTCCTAATTGACCAAGGAATGTTAAAAGGTGATATAAGGGTTTCCAAATGTCTAAGAAACATGATCAAGCTAAATAAGTCTTTTTTCAAATAACCAAGCTCATTAATTTATGTAAAGTAGTAAGAAACAAGGCTCAGTGCAAGATAATAATTAACATTTAATTTGGGGACTTTTGGACAATTCTTTAATAATCTAGAGGTCTTTGTTTCCTCATTTCTGATTTCTGGATATGTTCTAGAGAGGTGACATTTTTAGGGTCTAATTTCTGGGTAAGACAAATGTTGTTATGATAACTGAAGTGTAGACTCAGTGTTGGAAGAAATAGTGACCACATGAGGATGAATATCTGGGTATAAAAGAGGGAAGGAGGACAGAGGAGAAAAATTAGTTTTAAGGAAATCTAGAACTAGGAGAAACATGCTGCTTCTTGAACTTGGAGAGTTCAGCTATGGGGGCAGAGCTAAGCATAGACTGTAATACTGAACAAAGAAAAGAAATCCCTGCAGAATTGAAGAATTTCAGAGTTGGGAGAGACTTCAGTATCCATCTAGTCCCAAACCCATCTGAAGTCATGATGAGGTAGGAGAGACCAGAGGATAAAGGAAGTCAGTAAAATGGCTCAGGCATCAAGAGATAGAAGGTTTAAAGTTTATAGCCTTTGGAATTAGAGGTACTAAGCAAAGACATCCATCCCTGAAGGCTCTGTGAATATCATATTACTCTTAAGATAGACATGATTCAACTCAAAACCTCTTGAATGTGTGTACCATTGCTAATGTCTCTGGTGAGTCCTTATCATCCTGAAAAGGAACTAATTTTTACACCTTTAAATGTCTGCCCCTAAATTTTGTTTCTCCCCTGGGGATTAGGGGTGGGGTATGAGGATTTAAGATGCACTTAATTTAGGGAGATATCCTTAATCTACAAGGGGTGAAGTTGACACAGTGACAGAATCCCAGAATGGAAGAGGCCATGTAGTTCAACCAATACCTACACTAGAATCCCCTTTGTCAAAAACCCCAAGTGTTCAATGGTGGGTTCTAACAGTTAAGAAGGATATCAGTAAGCTAGTGTGTTGAGAGAAGGTCGGTCTCTATGGTGATGGATTTGCCTGGAGGCAGTGATATATGGGGATCTGTTGAAGTAATTTGACATGCCAAACTTAGGGTGGCATGGTAACTGTCTTCTAATATGTTAAAGACACGATATTAGGAGATTAGATTTAATGGGGTTTTGGCCCAGAGTACAGAAACAGAGGCAATGAATGCACGTAGCAAAGAGTCAAATTTAGACTGGGATGTTAAGGATGGGGTGGAATCTTTCTAAAAGAGCCGTCTGAAAGTGAAATTACCTTCCTGGAGAGAGAACTGTCTCTGTATCTTTTTTAAGTCTTTAAGTAGAGGAGGGACAATCACTTGCTACCTATGTGCTAGAAGCAATCCTTTTGTGTCCATAGGTTGGATTAGGATAGCAGATTAGGTCTTTTCCAATTCTAAACTTTTTTTTTTATTAGTTTTTGAAGACCCCCTATTTAGGGGAAGCACACTACTCATTGAGTGAACCTATTCCATTATTAAATGACTGTTTTTTGAGGTGGGAGATTTCAAGTCTTTCTATCATTGTATCTCTAGTCAGCTGGGCAGTCAACAAGAATTTATTAAGTACTTACTATTTTCCTACCACTTTGCTAATCACAGGAGAGACAAATGAAAGCAAAAAGGAAGATCCCTCTCTTTAAGGAATTCACATTCTAATGCTTAATCTCAAGTAAGAAGTATTAAAAAATAAAATATTCAATTAAAATTACAATAAATTACATAAAAATTGTATGTACTATTATCTTTTTAAATTTTTTGATAGTATTACTTTCAAACACTCTTTAAAATAGCACCATTCTAATGACTTACCGAACTCACTGATAAACAGAACTGACAACTTCTATATTCCTTAAGGAAGTATGATTTTGAGAATTGTGACGTCAGCTCAGGGTAAACCCAGGTTATTTAACCGGCTTTAAGCTTTCGTACTTAACTATATAAGCTTTTAGCTTATTTTACTCATTTCTTCTTCCTTTAATTTACTTAGGAAGACATTGTGTTCACTTTATCTTGCTTTTGTTGGATTGAAATATTTTTATTTCTTGTAAAAGCAAGTATTCAGGGAAAACAGAGATGCCAAAGAAATAGGAAAAGGTTTGGGGCAGCTACTATAAGATATGTGACCATTCCCAGATGCATCTGCCATTACCATTATACTGAGATGAACAACTACTCCAAAGAAGATGAATATGGAGTTTCCTCTAGAGCAGTGGTTCTCAACCTTCCTAATGCCACGACCCTTTAATACAGTTCCTCGTGTTGTGGTGACCCCCAATCATAAAGCTCTAAATGAAGGGAGGGAAGAAAGTACTACTTTTCAAAGTAGCTCATTCCACTTTCAAATATCATTAGTCAGAGAATTTTTCTTCACCTGGTGTTTAAATGTTTCTCTTTGTCAATTTCAGTCATAATTTCTATTTTATACTTTGTATGGTCGGGTAGACCCATCTAATTATACCTTAAAGTCAGAACAAACCAAAAGGATATCCCTCCTACAACCAACTAATTTTACAAATGAAGAAACAGAAGTACAAAGAGAATAGGGGACTCTGCTAAAATCACAGAGGTAATGCAGGTAACCCAGCTGGGGTTTGAACTTATTCCTCTGGCAAAAAATACAGAGTTAAATCGACTATACCACATTGCTTCACTGGATCATCTCCTGTGTCAAGGCCATTCAAGACCAAAGATAGCTTATCCCATCATCAGGCACGGTTCTTTTCTCTACTCTGAATATTCTCAAGTCCTCCAACTCTTCCCTGAATATCATAATCTCAAGGTACTTAATACACCCCATTCATTTTTTGGTTTATTAAAGCCCTTCCTAAAATATAACATTCAGAGTTGTACTCAGTATTCCAGAAGTGTTCTGATCAGGATAGCCACCCAGCAATGAAAATTACTTTCTGAAACATAATAAAATAATGATTCCAAGCATGTTTATAGTTCTTTAAAGTTTGCAAAGCACTTCACACATGTTAACTCATTTGATCCTTAAAACAACACGCAGAGGGCACATGTCATTATTAGCTTCATTTTACAATTGCAAAAACCTAAACCTTAGACAGGTTAAATTAATTTCCCAGAGACACAGTGAAGTATCTAAAGCAGAATTTAAATTCAGCTCTTCTAGACTCCGAAGTTCATGACTCTATCTACTGTACCATCAAGTTGCTTTCCAAAATGTGGTCAGTGTCTAAAGACTCATGGTTTGTTTATTATTATTTTTCTCATAGTTATTGTGTTTGTAAGGTTGTAAAATAGGATAAGGAATGTGGACTTTATATGTAAAAGCAAGACCTCTACCTTGGACTCAGAGGTTAGCTTCAAATTTTATTTTCCTATGAATTTATATTTAATTAAGAATGAAAAGGTTAAATGGAAGAGGTCAGTTTCAGCCATGAGACAGTTAGTGTCCCTCTCTCTCAGCCTCTCATCTTTTCTAACTAAATGGGGTCTCAGTGACATCATCATCTTCCATGTCTATACTTATCATTTCCACACAGATTACTTCAAAGCCTGCAAATTCAGCCATAACCTCTCTCCTGAGCTCCAGACCCATATCAAGAGATTTCTATTAGACATTTCAAACCAGATGTCAGGAAGGCACTATAAATATTCCCAAAATATAACTCATCATCTTTTCCAGCAAAGAAAGAAAAATATAGGTTATATGGTATAAAGCCAAGCATGAGCAGCTTTCCAGAGGGCTGCTGCTGTGAATAGCTCTCAGGTTCTGATCACATAGTATAGTGAACTCTCTATTTATTCAGCAGTAGACTAAAGCAAAACTATCACAGAAACCAAAGTACAGTTGTACTTATGGATCTTTCCCCTATTTTTTTCATACCATTGGTGTATAAACTTAGTATTTGCGTCATTAAGTCAAAGGCTATTCAGTTTAATAATTGTTTTAGAATATTTTCAATTGTTTCTACCTTCTTTCACAACAGATTGCTGAAGATATTCCCCCTCAACACCAAAATAATAATAATAATAATAATAATAATAATTATGAATGCAGAGCTATTCTTCCTTTCAAGGATCAGAAGCAAAGAGAAGCAACCAGCCATAGAACAGCATCACACCATTACAAAGATCTGTTATTGCATCAATGTGAAGAATTCCTATAATGTATCAACCTATCCTATACATCAGTAAATAATATTAAAGAATTGGTTGAGACACGCAGGCTCAGTGACTTTATCAGGGTCATATAGCTAGTAAACATGAGAGGTAAAATTCAAATATAGGCCTTTTCTGTCCAAGTCCAGTACTATATTAATTGTGTCATGTTGCCATTCACCATGATGGCACTAAAAATAATGAAAATCTCTGCAATTGAGGCTTAATTCAGACACAAAAGTCTTCTTAGATACCAAGTCTTTTATTGATGATATTGCAAAAGTTCTCTCATGCTCTCGTCTTATTTATCTGAAAGCTAATCAAGTATAATGTCATTTAAATGCAAACTTCTCTTAAACGTTCAAATTCATAATGTCTTCACTTATATGTTCTTTATTACAAGATTTATACAAAAAGAGAAAAGTTTTATAATATTTTAGAACAGAGATTGATCAGATTTCTCAGGTTCAGCATAATGACCCCTTTCTTCCTCCTCTATGAGGCTGACATTTGGAGCACTATTTCTCTAGCCTATTCCAAGGATGTTCCCTCATCTTAGGTTCAGTGATGAAGAAGATGGTTCTGGGAGCCATACTGAAGGAAGGCTCAGGCTTCCATCCAGGTCACTGTCATGACCTCATCTGGGTCAGTTGAAAAGCATGGAGGTAGATTAGCCTTCTGTCTCAGGGAACTTTGTGGAAAAAGGTATTTACTACTCTGTTCCGAATCTGTTTGGTTTTCACCCCATAAATGATGGGATTTAGCATTGGGGGAACCAAGAGGTAGACATTAGAAAACATTACATGGACTGCTTGGGGCACATGATGGCCAAAACGATGAGAAAGAAAGGTGAAAAGGGCAGGTATGTACAAGGATAGGATAACACAGATATGTGAGGCACATGTGCCAAATGCCTTGACTCTAGCATCCCCTGATGGCAGACATAATACAGCCTGTAAAATCATGATATAGGACACAGCAATGATTGTGATGTCAAAGCCACCGACAGAGAAGGCCACAAAAAGCCCATAGACACGGTTTGTTCTAGTGTCTGCACATACAAGCTTTAGCACAGCCATATGCTCACAGTATGACTGGGGGATGATTCTGTTAGGGCAAAAGGGCTTCCAGGTGACCATAAAACAGAAGGGGCTCACCCACAACACACCTCTTACCATCACTGCCACACCTAATTTAGCCACCACTGAGGTAGATAAAATAGTTGAATGGCGCAGTGGGAAGCAGATGGCCACATAACGATCCAGGGCCA
>CM053588.1:79496433-79513192 GCA_028646515.1 Pseudochirops corinnae | reverse complement strand
AACCTTAACTAATAGAGAGAAGAAATATAAAGAATTATAAAAATGCACTGTGTATAGTCATATTCTACTAAAACTGAGTGCAAAAGTAATGGAGAAACAATTAGGAACATAAAAGATGCATAAATTAACAGAATATGAAATAAGGTTTTAAACAAATGAACATAAGAAAAAGAAATAAGCTAGCTCTAAGGAACTGCCAGGTGTCCATGCAGTAGGTAGACATATAGTCACATGAATTCTATCAAAATGAAAAACTGATAATACCTAGTTATTTTAAAATAAAGGAGAAAGAAATGACTTTGTAAAATTCCTTTAATAAGATATATTTGTAATAGCTAAACAAGGGAAGAACAAAGCAAAGAAAAATGATAAATGAATAACATTAATGACTATCGATTTAAAAATTTTAAACAGAATTCTGTCCAAAACAAACAATAGCAATATAGCAAAAAAGAAATATTCACTTTGATAAAATTGGATTTATAAACGTCACACAAAGGATTTTTAGTATTAGGAAAACAATGAATATACTTATGTCAACATTCAGGCAGTGTGGTACAGAGGAACAAGTATTAGATTGGATATGAGAGGACTGGGGTTGGATTCTTGACTTATTTATTACTATATGACCCTAGATAAGTCACTTTACATTTGCAGGCCTCTTTTCCTCATCTGTAGCATAAAGGGGTTAGACTAGACAGTCTCCAATGTCACTTATGGCTTTGTATTTATTATACCAAAATTAAGAAAAACACATACAAAACACCAATCTATAATTTAAAAAAGCCTAGGCATAAAAAGAAATTATAAAAATGTATATGCAAAAACCACAAGCTAGGTTCATATGTAAGAGAGGAATGCAAGAAGATTCTAAATGTTGTTATTGTTCTTTCTTCTAGAAGAGGATCAAAATGACATCACTATGTTAGGTTCAAGTTATAATGCATCCGACTATTGCTGATCATACCAGAATGAGCATGGAAAGCTATACCATAGGTTGGGCACAAATAGTCTGTTTGAATATTTGGAATGGAGATGTCTCTAAATGTGTACATCTGGACTTTCTTTTGAGTACCTAAAATTCTGCAGCTCATAGAGCACAGCACCTTCTCTCTTGTGGGTATGCCATGCTGAGTGGTCCCATGTCTCCCAATCAATTCCAAGGTTCTTAAGTGACATCTTGAGGATATCCTTGTATCACTTCTTCTGACTTCCATGTGAGTACTTGCCTTATGTGCATCTCAGTAAAATGGTCTTTTAGGAAAATTTAGGGTTGGCATTTCAACAACATGGCCAGCCCCTCAGTATTGTGCTCTCTGCAGTAGAGTTTTAATGCTTGGCAGTTTAGCTTGAGAAAGGACCTCAGTATCCAATATCTTATTTTGCCAGTGAATATTCAGAGTATTCCTAAGACAATTCAAATGGAAGTGATTAAATTTTCTGTTATGGTTCTGGTCTGCTGTCCCGTTTCACAGGCATATAACAAGTAAGGTTAACAAAATGGCTGTGTAGACCTCAAGCTTAGTAGGAAGTCTAATACCTCTTTTCTCTCACACTTTCATTAGTGCTCTCCAAAAAACTAGCTCTGGCAGTGTGTGTGTCAACTTCATCAACTATGCATATGTCTCTGGAAAGTATACTGCCAAGCTAAGTGAATTCATTCAGAGAATTCAAAATTTCTCCATTTGCTGTAACCAAGTAGTCTATGTATGGATGGTGGGGTGCTGGCTGATGGAGAACTTCTTTCTGTTTTCATGGCATTAATTGTTAGACAAAAATTGCCGGACACAGCAGAGAATCAATCCATACTCTGTTGCATTTCAGTCTCAGAGGCTGCACTGAGTGCATAATCATCTTTGAATAAAACGTCACATACCAATTCTCCCTCCACTTTAGTCTTAGCTTTCAGCCTTGTCAAATTAAATAATTTACCATCAGTGTGGTAGCTGACCTTGATGCTATTTTATTCCCATTGAAGATATCTGACAACATTGCTGAAAATATCATGCCAAAAAAGTGTGGAAGCAAGCATACATCCCATTGGTTACTAGGAAAGCATAAGAGCCTCGTCTATTACTCAGAACATATGAAAGCATGTCATCATGAAGCCAATAAATTCCAAATAAATATAGAAGTAAAGCAAGAAATTGTCTTTTCCTTTTATTTATTTGCCATAGTTTCAGAAATACTAGTGGAAGCAAGAAGTCAAAAGAATGAAATAGAAGGGAAAGAAGAATAGAGAAGAATAAAAGAGTAGAGAAATAGGGATAATTATGGGAAAATTGACAGTGGCCTGGGAACTCATAGTAGATGAAACAATACTGGCAGCTGCCGTGAGCTCCTGGTCATAAAGAAGAGTGAGACCATATTGGAAGTGCAGATGAATTATAACTTCCTCTTATTTCTTTAACTTCATGAAGAGTTACTATGAAGTCCAAAACCAAACCAAAAACCTGCGATCTCTCTTGTTATTCTTTTCTACATCTACTGACTAGAAGCAGTTTTAGGAGGAGGGGAATTTACAAGGTAAAGTGCTTTTACCACTTACAATTTGGCTCTTCTGCAATGTTATAATTTTCTTTTTAACTATTTTTCAATCAATCGCAGACATTAAGGACAAACTGAGGTGGATAGATAGAAAGAAAGAATAAAGGAAGGAAGAGAGGAAGGGAGGAAGAAAGGAAGGAAAGAAAGAAGGAAGGAAGGAAAGAAGGAAGGAAGAAAGGAACGAAGGAAAGAAGGAAGGAAGGAAGGAAGGAAGGAAGGAAGGAAGGAAGGAAGGTAGGAAGGAAGGAAAGAAGGAAGGAAGGAAGGGATGAAGAGAGGAAGGAAGGAAAGAAGGAAGGAAGGAAGGGAAAAAGGAAGGAAGAAGGAAGGAAGGAATGAACGAACAAAGGGACAAAGGAATGAAGGAATGAAGGAAAAAAAGATAGATAGATAGATAGACAGATAGATAGATTAAACAAATAAGTAAATAAAGTTATGATCACTTGAGTGAATTAATGAATGGTCTGAATCCTAAGATTTGTCACTTCTGAAGAAGAAAGAGAAAGCCCAAAATAAGGATGAAAGGTCAAAATCAGTGATGAGAGATTTTCTTATTTTTAATAATGTGGAATAGTTTTCCATGTCATAACACTAGAGCTACAAAGTACCCTGAGCTAGTGTTATTGTCTGCCTAAATAGAACTTAGATGTTTGAGAGGAGGGAGTTTACACATGCATAGTTGGAGCACCTTCTGGTGGAAAATGTGTGTGTGTATGTGTGTGTGTGTGTGTGTGTGTGTGTGTGTGTGTGATTCAGAGGCTGCACTGAGTGCACAATCATCTTTCACATACAAAAAGTCACATAACAATTCTCCCTCCACTTTAGTCTTGGCTTGCAGACTTATCAAGTTAAATAATTTACCATCAGTGTGATAGGTGAATTTGATGCATTTTTATCGCTATTGAAAATATCTGACAACACTGCTGAAAACATCACGCCAAATGATAATCCAACCTTAGCTAGTTAATTATTTAAATACTCTCCTATTTTTCTAAGATTATAAAGCATAGAAACAGTAGAGTATTCATGGGTATATCTCTGGCAGCCCTACAAAGACTATATTTTACAACCAGTTACCTGTCACTGTTTCACTTTAATTTTTTTTAAAGATTAAAGATATTCAAGCATATTCATTAGGAATCTCCTGTTACCCAAGGTGGAAGAAAACTGTTGAAATACATGTATTTGTGTACATGCATCTATATATGCATGTATGGATATGTGTATATATGGATATGTGTATATATATATATATATATACACTCCCAAAAATATACACATACACACATAATAATAGCTAATGTTTATATACGACTTTAAAGTTTACAAAATAATTTGTAAATATTGTCTCATTTAATCCAAAAAAATAATTCTGTCCCTATAAAGTAGCTCCTATTATTATCTTCATTTCATAGATGAGGAAATTGGGTGAGTTTACTAGGGTTCGTAATTGGGATAACATCCAAGATGCCTCTCACTTCTAAACATATGCTTCATTGTCCCCAAACAGTCAGTATTTTTCTGCCTCCATATCTTTGCTCACATAGTTTCCTATACATGGAATTTTATTCCTTTTCCCTTGACCTTTCCACTTTTATTTGTTTTTTATTTTTCACTTTTAGAAGGGGGGAAGGCAGGGCAATTGGGGTTAAGTGACTTGCCCAAGGTCATGTGGCTAGTAAGTGTCAAGTGTTTGAGGAAGGATTTGAACTCAGATCCTTCTGACTCCAGGGCCAGTGTTCTATTCACTGTGCCACCTAGCCACCCAGTTTCCACTTTTATACCCATCTTTTTATGCCTAGTTGTAATACCACATCTTTCATGAAGCTTTTGATCTACCCAGTGTCACAATTAAAATTAAGTAAACTGAGTCACACAGCTCTAAGCACAATTTATTAGCAAAAAATTTGTCAATAAACAGAGTCTCAGCCTCCTCAGCTAAATAAGGTCCTGAATGAATTTCAGATCATTATTATGGACAAAAGGAAGAGCGTCCAAAAACTAGAAGGCAGCATCACAGATGAGGAAAACAATATGATTCTTTACCAAGTCAGAAGCATCACAGATTTGAGAAACGATATGATTGGTTGGAAATTTGGAATTTAGCGTTAGCGACAAACTAACTGCTTGGTACTCTGGACAACTCACGATGATATCTGCTTGCATAGCTAGTTATTATCACAGCACTAAAGACTAGACTTTCTTTAGTGATAGTCAGTGTTACAGAGATAACAGATCAGACTCCCTGGCATGCACCTGCATCATTCAGGGATAACAGATTTCCAGAATAACAGAATAGTGATTAGTAGGAAAATTGAACTTCTAAACTTAGCTCAGAGACAATAAGTGATTTATGGGAAAGCTAAATTTTCAAACTTAACTCAAAGACAAATGAAACATGACAGGCAGTTACACAAAATATTGGTGGTGATATAAAACAAAATCATTACAGAAGAGAATCAGTTTGATTTCCTCAATTTTCACCAGTCAGAAATTGCCTGTTCCACCTTTTATCTCACGTGGCAATTTCTTAGCATCTGTCTTGGACACTTACTATGTATCATCATGTATTATATTTATTTACATATAATGAGCATTACCCTATGAGCCCAGGAGACGCCTGATACCTGGAACAGCGTTTATTCTAAGCCTAATATTTTTGCAGTGCTATACACTTAGTATTTTGTAAATGTTCATCAAAGTAAGGGAAATATCAATCAAGCCCTCATCGTCCACATATGGAAAACAGTTTACTTAGGATTCTTTCGCGGATCTGCTGAGTCTTCACACAGTACACAATGGGGTTCATCAGTGGTGGCACCAGCAGGAAGATGTTGGCAATGAGGATCACTATGACAAGAGATTTCTGCTTGGCAAAGCGGTGCATAGCCACTAGGGTGATGATGGGGACATAGAAGATGAGCACAGCACAGATGTGAGAGACGCAGGTACTGAATGCCTTGAGCCTCTCAGAGAGAGAGGCAAAGCCAAGAACAATCTTTAGGATTAGCAGATAGGACAAAAAAAATGCATGCCAGGTCTGTCATGGTACATAGTATAACAAAGAAGCCATAAATAATATTGACCCTGTTGTCAGAGCATGCCAGCTTCATGACGTCCTGATGGAGACAGTAGGAGTAGGATAGGAGGTTTTTGCAACAATAGGTCAGCCTCTTCAGAGTCAAAGGAAATGGGAGCACTAAAAGGAAGTTCCTGATGGCCAAGGCCAGCCCCATTTTGTAAATTCTGGCAGTAGTTAAGATAGAGCTGTATCTCAGGGGGTTGTGAATGGCTATAAATCAATCAAAGGACATAATCAGAAGCACCGACGATTCCATAACACCGAAAACATGGATGAAGAACTCTTGAGCAAAGCAGGCATTAGGAGATATTCCTGTTGCATTGAACAAGAATATTCTGAGCATAGTGGGCAAGAAGGAGAGGGAAAGGCCCAGGTCAGAGATGGCCAACATGGTAAAGAAATAGTCCATGGGCTCGTGAAGAGAAGTTTCTGTCTTGATCACAAGCAAAATGGTACAGTTGCCTAGGATAGCAATCAAATACACGAGGCAGATGGGTATAGACATCCATATGTGAATATGTTCCAACCCTGGAATCCCAATTAAGAAAAAGAGCTTAACCTCAGAGATATTGAAGTCTGGCATGATGAGAAGGAAGATAAATTCTGTTCCCAGATATAAAATGACACGAATGGAGATTTGTTCTGTGCATCTTTTGGCTATATAGAGTACCAGTATCATTTTCATCTTGATAACTATATTTTCATGCAATTGGTTTCATTTGTAATATAATTATACACATACACACACACATATATATTATCATATAATTAAACACAAACAATTTATGCATTTAAAATCATTATGATGAGGAGTGTTTAAACTTCACCTTAATTTGAAAAGGTTCTATGACACACACAAAAATTGAAGAACCCTTGAACAGAGGGGAAAGGGAAGGAGAAAGGTGGGCAGGGAGAGAGAGGTGAGAAGGGAAGGAGGTAGGAAGGGAGAGAGAAATAGAGGGGGAGAGAGAGACAGAGACAGAGAGAGACTGATAGAAACAGAGACACAGAAAATGGGAAAAGGGAATGAACTTCCCATTTTCAATGGAGTTGTTCAAATAGAAGCTTAATAAATACCTATCAGTTATGTTACGGAAAGAATTACTAAATTTGTTGGGATTGAACTGAATGACTTTTCAAGTTCATTCATTCCACACTTTGATATTCTATGCCCCTAAATGGAATGCCATGGAAGACTGTAATATGATTAGAGATGAGTGAACTCTGAGAAATTCTGCTTTTTTATAGCTCAGATTTTGTTAATATTAGTAATTGATAAGATGTATATAGTACTTTAGGATTTTTACAGAATTTGATAAATTTTCTCTCATTTGATCCTTACAATATTCCTGGCACATAGGTGCTCTCATTATTCTTATTTCCTTATTTTACAGATGAGGAAGCTGAAATTAGACAGAGGTTAAGTGACTTTCCAAGGTTCATACAGCTAGTAAGTATCCAAGATTTGAACTCAGAACTTCCTGATCTCAGGACATTTTCCCCTACATCAAGCCTAAAACTATTTCTTTGTCATTTTCACCTATTATTTCTATTTCTAAATTCTTCAAGTCTATTTCTTCTTCCACATGGCAGTCCTGCAAATAATTATAGGCCCATATCTTCCCCAGTGAATCTTCTATAAGTTAAACATCCCACTTCCTTCAACCAATCCTTATACAGCATGAACTACCCTACTTTCCCCATCTGAGTTCACTTCCTCTGGATGTTCTTTGACTATTCAATGTCCTTTTTAAAGGTACTTCTCTTTACCCTCTTTCCATGGCCCCCGCAACTGAACACAATACTCTAGGTCTGGCCTGATGGAGACAGAGTACAGAATAAGTATTATATGTTTATTCTAAAACTCTGAGTCCCAGGTTCTTTACCTAAAATGCCACACTATCTCTCTGCTGCTCAGCAATGGGACTTATTAAAGGCCCCATACATTCCATGGTATGGAGAAAATTTAAAAAAAAAATGTTCCTCAAAAAGGTGTATAGGAACAAAACAAATTGGTTCCCAGATAATTTGCATGAATTCTGGGTTGAGATTTCTCCATGAGTACCAACTTTTTTTTTTTTGCTCATCTTGCCAGAAAAGTATATGCTACCTCTCAGTCTCTAAGTCTGGGACCCTGAAAATTTTAAGAGAAAAGCTTCATCAAGACCTACATGGTCACTGAAAGGAACATGTACTCGTTCTATCGTTGACTCTGAGTCAGGGCTCTACTCACCTTCAGTTACTTCTACCAAAACTTCCTTCTTCATTCACTCCAGGCTTTATTCATGTATCTGAGCACACATATAATCCCTCCTACACATACATAGAAAAAATATCCTCAGACACACACAAGCACACACACACACATACACACACACACACACACACACACACACACACAAACTCGGAGGCCCAAAAGTGAAAGGTCCTTCTGTCTGATGTTTACCTGAATATTAATACTCAGGCTAATATGTTAATACCCAAGTACATAAATGAACTTGTATACAAACACATTTACTCATAAGTGTGCATTAATGCCAGCATACATAAATACATTTAATTAAGTTTAATTAATGCTAGCATACATAAATATATTCATTTAGGCATGAAAACACTTTGTAATACTTATATAGATAGACTCACCCAGATTTATGCACATGCATACTTGGGCCCCTTCCTATGCATTCAGGTGCTCAGGATTATGCCTGACATCTCAGACACACTTTTTTCCCCCAGCTCTTCTTCCTATTCTCCGATGGTTGAGAATTTCTGGAGAAGCTCATTGGAACATTTACAACTTACCAGGATCTAGGCTTCTATGTAAGAGAGAATTGTACATGGGCTCAAGATGGAGGCTGTTCAGCCTCTGTGTGCAACAGATGGCTTGACCATGGCTTATCTCCATTCACAAAGTTCTCACCCTCTCCTCCCACTCCACGCCACTCCCAGAAATTCTCTGAGGAATAGGAGAAATCTCCTTGGTCTGTGTGTAAACCTGGAGTTTTGCCAGAGAAAAATCTGTGGGCTGGAGTAGGCCTTAGGGGAACAGATTTATCATTCTTATAGCTGAAGTGGCAGACAAGGGCTGAATAGGGATGTTCAAATCTTTAGAGAATACTGCTTCATGTTTTGTGATTGTGTACATCTGGCCCTGCATGGGAGCTACAATACTGTATTTGATTCACTCATTTGTTTACTTAACTATTTATCAAAATTCAATTTATCAAGGGGCTGTGCGGCATGTTAAGGAGTGTCAAAGCTGAGGATGTTGGTGGTAGAATTGATAAGGAGGGGGACGAGGAAGGAGATGATGATAATTCATACATTATACAATGTCTTATATGTATTATCTCTTTTGAATTTTGAAATAATCTTGGAAATGAATGAAAGAACATATTATTTGAGAATAAATAAATGTAATACTTTGGAAAAAAGAAATATACATTATAAATGTGTTGTATATTAAAAAGGAAAAGTAAGTAGTACATAGTAGATTTGTAGTTTCCTGTGTAATCATCTTTTAATGATTGTGTGTTATGGAAATGCTTATTTTAGTCCATAAATTAAAAATAAAATAAGTTTTAAAAAAGAATATTAAAGGTGGCTAGGCGGCTCATGAAATAGAGCATTGGCCATGGAGTCAGGAGGACCTGAGTTCATGTCTAGCCTCAGACACTTATCACAAAACAAGCCATGTGACCTTGGGCAAGTCACTTAACCCCAATCCCCCCCCCCCCAAAAAAAAAGAATATTAGCAGCTAAAAACAAGAGGGATGAAAGAAAGAAAGAACCTTGTGAAATAGAGAATTTGAAAATTATCTCCATTTGACAGATGAGTAAAATGAAAATAATTGACCTGCCCAGGTCATATAAGTTCGACCAATTCTTGTGACTGTGATGGCAATATCTTTCTACCACCAGCTAATTAAGGTGAAAACAGCAGTAGCCTGGATCATTTCTTGAGCAACCTTGAAATTCTTTAAGCCAGAATAGAATTTAAGAATTCCTGTGATCTACTCTTGAGTTTCTGACAGATGAATATGTCCTCTGCTAAATAATATACCCTCAGGCCCTTCTAAATAATAATTTGTCTCTATTCTCCTATCTTCATCAACAGCCTTTTCCACAATGACTCACATTTATTTAGCACTTTATAATTTCTGAAATTTGTGTTGCATATCAGCTCACTTGATCTTCCCAACAATATCGTGAAGTGGGCAGATAAAGGGGAGAAGTGTAGAAAGTTTAAATATTTTTGCTCAAGTCACAGAGCTAGCAAGCAAGAAAACCAGATTTCAAACCCAATCCTTCTATTCAGAAGTAAATGTTCTTCCTTCTTTTTTTTTCCCCCCACGGATAATTTCGATTCTTTTTATTGTGGATTTTCCTGTTTTCCCAGATTTTAACCATATAATACAATTTATTTTTGTAAAATACCTTGAATCGGGATGGAACTTACAAATACAAGACAGAGAGACAAGGGAAGTCCTCGAGCAAACACTCAATAAAACGAAAGATGGCAGCTCACAGATATGTCTAATAACATGGGAATTGATGACTCCATCTTGTGACTCAATTCTGGATCTTGTTTAGTTCACTTTCTATTCAATTATGGGTCTATTCCAATTTCTGTCCTGTGAGAAAATTTAGGATGGAAATTGTGAGAAAACTTTATTGCTTTGTTTGGACCTATCCCTGAGTGGCTGGGAAGCTGGACTACCTCTACCTGTTGCTTAGAGACTTAGGACCTAATTTACCAGAAATTCAGTCAAATCCAAAGACTGATGCAAGAAGTTTTCTCACAATTATATCGCAAGCAATCCATGTCTTATCTGAAAATCAGCGCTTGTCTAGTCAGTTACCATTCCTGTGTTCCTTTGATTGAATCAAGGGGCAGGGAACCTGAGTCTCCAGGCCACATGCAGGCTCCAGGTTGTCAAGTGTGGCCCCCCAACTGATTCCAAACTTCACAAAACAAATCCCCTTAGTTAAAAGTTTTGTTCTGTAAAACCTGGACCCAGTCAAAAGGCTGCACCCCAGGACAGAGAAGGCCACATGTGACCCAGAGACCACCAGTTGCCCACACTTGGACTATACGTTTGGGGGAGTGTGACATCTCTTTTTCAGATTTCAAAGAATTGGACCTTTTTGCTTTCCCACTGAAGATTTGGAAAGTCCCCAATCTTCCCTCCAATTAGAAATTAGATTACTTAATGTATCATGTTAATCAGTTTCTTTTAATGCATAAAAATCTGTTTCCCTGGTGTCATTTTGTTAGAGAACTGGCATACTACAAGGATAATGAAACTCATTCATTTCCTTTACTTTTGACAGTAAGCTCACTAGTCAGTACCTTCTACTGGCCAGGAGGGGTAATTGCCATCACTAGAGCAAAATACTTCAAAGAGTAAAGTTAACCTTAAGTCAGCTCTCTTCTAGCATAGCCAGGAAATGTGGATGGCTTTGCAACCAAAGAGCCCTGCTTACTTTCATATATTGTGTTAATATGGTAAAAGTGAAAATATTTTAGGTTCATTTTTTAAAATTTAAGTATTAATTCAAACAGGAACTGGAATTCTGCTAAGGTTAGCCTTGGATTTGGTAATTAGGTTACACAAGAAAAGAGGAGAGTGGTGTTGGTCTCTTCCCTTGCTAAGCAGAGCCTCTTAAAGTTATGGAGCTGGAGGACATTGTCTCTACAAAAGGACTTTTTTTTCTCTAAGAGATTTGACTTTAAGGGTGGGGCCCATGTTCAAACCAGTTGGGTGTCAATGCAAAAAGAGGATATATCAAATAAGATCTATCAGAACACCTGTTTTATGTTCTTATGATGATGCCTCTAAATATACAACAAAAATTTTGTTCTTCATATTTGAGAACTATGGTTCGGTATTTCTTATTGCCTCACTTTGTAATATTCAGTTCCTCAAAATAATATGGTTACATAATAGTACAACCCAAACAAATTCAAATTACTGATAGGACATGTTAGCTATAAGAACAGTTATGTTACTCTTACACACATCAAGTTATGTTAATGTTACACACATCAAATCATAGTAACAAGACAATTATAAACAGGATGCTGTTCCTCTGTTTTCATTAGCAGCATATTTCTCTTACACTAAACAAGTTTGTATTCCCCCATCATGTATGGTTCTCCCATTATTTCACTTTGTGATGGATCATTAAGAATATCTTCAAATCTGATACTCTCATCATTACCCCTCAAAATATCCAGGGAGAGTCAAGCTCTGAAGAAATGGAAGATGTAGGACCTGTTTCACTGCCTTGAATTCCATCTGTAACTTCAGGGGAGTGTATAGGCCTTGGATACGTCTCAGTGTGGAAAAATGCAATCTATGTTGATTGAGCTGGAAATTTTTTTCTGATAATTCAAGAGGATGACTCGGCAAAAGTTCATTTTTGACACAAGAAACCTTTCTGAAGAATATCACGGTTTCCAAAAGGAACAGTAGATAAAAGTCCAGAAAATGAAATAGTGTCCTGTAGGTAAGATCCAAGTCCTCTGGTATTCATCTTCTTTCCACCTGCCCTCCACTGCAGTGCTGAGCTTTACTCTCATCCATTCTGCTGTCCATTTCCATTTCTGCTACCAAACGTTCTTCCTTCTGTACCAGAATCTCAGGTCCATTGCCTTTCCCGTACAGGTTATTACCTTTCCACCTAATCCTTGTCTTT
This sequence comes from Pseudochirops corinnae, assembly GCA_028646515.1. Classification (NCBI taxonomy): domain Eukaryota; kingdom Metazoa; phylum Chordata; class Mammalia; order Diprotodontia; family Pseudocheiridae; genus Pseudochirops; species Pseudochirops corinnae. The sequence continues at coordinate 79,500,861 of CM053588.1, read as the reverse complement.
TTATGTCTTCCTCCTTGTTTGTCACTGGAATTCAGTGCTGAGCCTTAGTACTAGAGATAAAAGTAAGCCTATGACCAAAGTAACAAGGAATATTAATCTCTTTTTCAGGTGAACAGATCAGAATTTGGTTTAGTTGAAGTTAGGAATTTTCTTTGTAGGTTCATGGATGAATGACTTTCAATAAAGTTTTGGGTTTAGTCTTGTTTCATTTTTAAGGTATTTGTCTATGCCTAGAATTAGGCAGCCACTCTATGAACATTCTTAGAGAGTTGATCTATGATAGCTGAACTATCTTTAGGAGGATTTAATAATCTACATAAAGGTAAAATCTATAACTGTATGTTTGTGTGATTTTATATTTTATATAAGGAAACATCTTATCTGTGCTCACTCTCTCTAGGCCCCTCAGCCATCTCTAGGCTAAGCTAACAATTCTCAGACCCTAGTTTCTCATTTCTACCCTTTACAAAAGTGAAACCAGGGAAGCAGATTGCCCCAAAATCATAAAGCAAGTCAGGAGGCAAAACTGGAAATGTGAGCTAGAGTTTTTATTTAATTACTTCCACTGCAAAGTTGGAAATCAGTAAGACAAATACTGGGGCCCAAATGTATACTGAAAATTCAAATGTGATTGGCCGGTCAGTATTTAGCAATCTCTGATTTGGGGTTATGTACTGTTTGTTCAGTTTCCTAAGTGGGAGAGGGAATATTCAGGAAACATTAAACAAGTGAAATTAAATATGATTTCTGGAAAAATTCTAAAATATTTAAAAGGAATTTCATTATGACTAATAAGACAGCACAGTTGTGATGACTAAGACCCAATTTGGGTTTATCACAAGGAAATCCCACCTTCATTTTTCTTCAGCTTTCATGTCTACCATGTCATAGATTTTTATACAGTCATTAGAAATTTGTTGTTTCTTAGCTCACTTAGCTTGTTGAACTAGTTCTCAAATGAGAAATTACCCTGTACCCCTAAAACTTCTCTTTCTGATTTGCTAGATCCTCCCAGAACCTCCATTTTAAGGAGGAGGCAAAGACCAAACCATGTTTTCATTCCTCCCCTAGCAACATTGCAAATTCATCCCCACAGGACTCTATCTACTATACTTCCATGCTGAGGATCTTCATCTCTTCTCCCTCTCTCTCCCTGCCACCTGTTTTCCAACTTCCTTTTATATGTGGTCTTCCAGCACTTCATTCTCCATTGGCTGTTTGCCTGATTTCAACTTCCTGGGATTAAAAGTCTCTCCCAAATTAAGCTCATCACCTCTAATCATAATGGGGATAACTCAAGCCTAGACTGGTAGCACCTGACAGCCTCCTGTTCCTTCTGCTTGAAATTCTGGAGAATGGATTTCCAAACTCTCAATGCCTTCCTTTATGGGAAAAGAGACTGAATTTTTGGATTCATTTCACTGTGCATCTGCTATTCTTCCTGGTTTCAACTTCACAGAAAAAAAAGATGCCCTTAAACTGGGTACCCTTGTGTCCTCCTCCATCTCCTTTTGTGTGCCCCCACCCAGTTGATTATAAGCTCCTTGAGGGCAAAGCCCATTTTTCTTTTTATTATTTGTATTTCCAGTGCTAGTATAATGTCTTGCATAGAGTAGGAGCTCAATATTTTTATTGGTTGTTTATTGGATTGGATCAGATCAGATCATTAGAATATTAATTCCTTGAGGGCAGTGGTTGTCTTTCTTTCTGCTTGTCCTTCTGTGTTAGTATTTTGCACAGTGCCTAGAATGTAGTAAGTGATAAATACATGTTTGTTAATTTGACAGTGATGAGATTCAATTCATTTTCTCTGTAGAGACTAGTCAGTCAGTGGAATTCCATAGACATAACATACCTGTATTTCATCAAAGAATATGTAATAACTTTCATGATATAAATATAGACAAAGTAAAAAGATATGAGCAATAGATTAAGGTGAATTCAAAATTGATGGAATGGATGATCCAAAGAATAATAATTAATGGATCATTGTCAGACTGGAAGGAAATCTCTAGCGGAATATGATAGGTTTCTGTACTTGACTCCATCAATTTTATGTAGTCATTCATGACCTTCAAGGAATTATAATTTGCATGTTTTCTTACTTTCAAAATCTCAGTCCACACAAATCTGGATAAACAGAATACCTTGGATTATAGGATCAAAAAATATGTGTTTATATGTGTGTGTGTGTTTTATGTACTCTACTAATATTCTATCTAAAAATTTGTATCTGTTTTCATTAGAAAAATGACTAGTAGGTCTCTTTTTTGGCTCTATTCTTTTTTTTCTTTGGTTATCAGACTTTTTTTTTTCTCACAAATGCAGTTTTATAGAGAAATTTCTCCTGCAAAATTTTGAGAAGTATTTTTGTAAAGTAGATACTAATTTATTTTCATACCATTCATGTTTTCATAGAATTTACTTATAAATTTATCTAGGACTTTTTTTCCCTTTGTCATTTACATATAATTTATGAGTAGCTTGAATTCTCATACTAACATTGGATATTATTTTAAAAAGTTATTTCTTATTTTGATCAATTCTATGTATTTATTTTTGAACTGTTGCCTAATTTCTTTAAATTCTTAGCTGTATACAATTTGGTTATATACTTTCTGATAATTTCCTTATTTCTTCACTATTGTGAAATCACTGTGTTCGTTATTATTTTTTTAACTTTTTTACTTTCCAGTTATATTTTCCTGTTAACATTGCTATATAATATTGTATATATTTTCTATTCATATATACATATAACATACATGCATGTTCATATACATACATTCTTTTGTATAGATTTTCATAAATTCTCTGAATCAAGATATCCTGTTATAAAACAGAAACTGAGTCAAAGGCATGAATGACATAAGGATTACCTAAGAATGACGTCAATTTAGCTAGTTTCAACAGATAGGTAACAGGTTCATGGACATAGGAGGATACAGATGGAGGCTACAGCGCAGGGATGTTGAAGAACTAGAAAATATGTTTTCTTGAATAAAGCATCATCAGTAGTTCAGTTTTAAAATAGATGTGCTCAATCCAGCTAATTTCAATACTTGTATTATTTTTTTAAATTGAAGTATAGTATATGAATCTTCAATACATCTATATTTGATATGCAATATTTTATGTCTATCACATAATCAGTTTCTATAACAATATCAGTGATACAGAACTCAGACATATTCTGTAATATTTCCATTCAGAATTAACCATATCATTCATATCTATTTTTACCAACAATCCATTCAGTATTTTTATCCCTTATGTTTCTATTGCCCTGGAATATTGACTCCTCTCATTGACACTTAGTGTGACATAAATTGTTTGGGATGTGTGTGTGTGTGTGTGTACATGCTCATGCACACATGTGTGTTTTAAGCAGTAGCTTTACTCTATCTGAGATTAATGACTTCATTACTTAGTCTTTTATTATAAATCCCATTTATTTACTTTTCTTGATTTTCTATTAAAAGTGTTTGCGTGTTCAATACTTTGATCACCTTTTTCACTAGTTTCTTCTGAATGAATTATCCAAATTCCTTTTTATTCCCCCTGAAAGTTCAATTCTTGAGGAGTTATGTTGGTATATACACATTTTTTTTTTGCTTTGCCAAGAGGTCATATTATAATACTATGTATCATTTATCATAGAGACTATGTGGTTCTGAGACAAATATAGATGTTCATTGATACTGAAGGCCTTTCTCTATGCCACTTCAAACACTTATTGTTTTAATTTTACATAATAGTTTTCTTGTTGAGTAGGATGGATTTTTTTTTTTCTCTGATCTTGTGCTGTGGAGGTTATCAAGATTCTTTTTGTCCTTTGTTTCAAATACTTCTAGGATTGTTAGAAATTCAATTTTTGATATCAGTTCTTTAGAGACCCATGATTCATAAATTTCCCCTGAATAGCATATCTACAAAACTGGTCACACTGAGTTCAATAAAGTGTATGTGCTATTCCAATGTTCTTTTTAAGTGATCTAGGTGCATTTTGGACCAAATCACTCCACTAATCAGTACTTTCCAGTTTCTCTTCTATTTGGTACTCATAATTCTTCACCACATGGCCTCAATTTACATTTCCAACCTGATTATACTTCCCACCCTTCACATACTCTACCGTGAATATTAACTCTCCTTCTTACTGTTATTCATGTAATCCACTCTGCCTGCTGTCCCCACAACTTTGAACAACCTGTCCTTTACGCTTGGAATGCTTTCCCTCGTCATCTCTGTTTCTTAGAATCCCTGGTTTAATTCAAGACACAATTTCAATGCCACCTTCCATATGAAGAGTTTCTTGGCATGTATTCTGCCTCCAAACTATCCAATCTATTGCTGCTTCTCTAAATTAAAATTTCTCTCCCTCATATATCTATCATCTATCTATCTATCCATCCATCCATCCATCCA